>VZSR01003803.1:47112219-47253544 GCA_013398615.1 Brachypodius melanocephalos
ATGCTTCTATTTGTTGCTGTTTAAGAATTCAACTCATATTTACATTTGTAAATGCCTGTTTATATATGAGAAGCATATTTTAAAAAACTACTAGTGATTTTCAGTGTACCATCCTAGTGCCAGTAGTTGAGTGGTAAAAGTTTTTAGTGGCAGAAGAACACTGGAATTAGACTTAAATAATTTATGGGAATTATTTTGATGCTTGTTTTTACTTCTATAATTTTTATGGGTTTGTTTTTTACACTATCCATAGGCAAAAAGACACATGAAAGAAGAGCTAGAGTAGAAAAAGACCACAAGTAATATTGGACCAACTATTGAAAAACACCTCTAGCCTTCTAGAAATCAAAAATAGTTGCTCCATTAAATAAGAAATGCAGACTAGATGTGATGATTCTTGTGGTGGACACAGAATTTTAAAGATACTTCTTAACAGCAAATTTCCAGAGCTGCAAAAAAAAGTGATTTGAAGAATGTAAGGCACAAGTAATATGAATTTCTAGAAATGATTTTAAAAGTCTTCAAATGGAAATAAAAAATGAGCTCATTGTGTCAAAACATAAAGGCAATACTCCAGCAGAAAAATGGCCAGGAGGAAAATCCCCCAGATTTTCAAGCTTAACAACTTTTTCTTGACTACATGAGTAAAATTAGATGATTTTGTGGTAAGTGTTAAAACTGTGGTCAGAAAACATAAGCATAACCCCTATTTTCTTCTGAAGGGCCAAGATATTTTACTCTTGCAATACATAATTGATTCCAATCAATCATTTTTTAAAAATAAATAAAATAGCAAAAATATAGAAATTAATTAAATAATTTTGGAATTCTCTGTGTTTATAGTTCAACAGTGGTGTACTTAAACCACTCTATATCTTCAAACTGTTATAGATTGAAACGTTTTTCAATACATTAAAAACCGTATTTTGGAACACTTTACATTGCACTGGGTATGAAATCTGTGGTGAATTTGTAATAGTTAGGTAACTAATTTGGGAGATTATTTTAAAGTATTATCTGGACTTGTTTCAAGGTTACAGTGTGAAAAGCTAAACTGGTTTTTTGAACAAACCAGTGCAATGAACTTGACTTAAAAAATGTTCCGTGAGTTTCAAAGGAACTATATATAGCATTGTGAGAGTACTGCAGCACAATTCAGGATGATTTATTAGGATCACCAGTTCTAAGGCTTATGGGCAGAAAGATAAAAACTTCAGTACTGACACCTTGAAAGCCTTGTGACACAGAGACAATTAGCCCTGTAGAAGTTATAAAAGGAAGCGTCGGCCAGGAAAATGCTTTGACAAGAATGCTGCCCAGTCATTTCCCTTTGAAAAAGGGAGAAAATGTGAGCTTTGAAAACGAATATTCTGGCACCTCCTATGAAAAAACACAGTTTCCTCTGCCCTAGGTTTACCTGCTACAGCCTTACCAACTATAGTGGAAGAAAAAGGGACACTCTTGTAGAACCAAGTGTAAACAGTTGAACACTACCAGCAGTGTCATTGTCTCTTTTTCTTGAATTCAGAGAGAATGTTTTGGCAAAGGTGACAAACCCTTGGTTGCTGGGAGCACAAGGTCCTGGACATTCCAGCACAGGTCCTTGTGGGAAATGCACAGTCAGCTGCATGGGGAGTGTGGTAGAGAAGAAAAAAAGCAGTTTTGTAAGAAAGCCATAGTTTTTGAGTGAGAGTGTGTGATGACAAATTTTCTGACAACTGATGAAACAGAAATTTCTTACTGAAAACAAGAGCTGTTGGAATTCTTTACATAGTTTTCACATGTAAAAAAGCAAACAAACAAACAACCCAAAGTTTTCATTTTTACACCTTCTCCATCTTGGTTACTCATTCATTTAATTTCCATTTAAAAACCACACAGAAGCAACCCCCCAAAACAAATAGCTGTAATAGAAAAAAGATGATTCTGTCTGTGACTTACCTTAGAATAAGTTTAAACAAAAAAAGAAACTGTGCCTTGTGAAATTATTATAAAGCAAGTTAGCAGAAAGAAAGTAGGAAGAATTCCTTTATAGAGAGGAACTTGTAGCATCACCATTCATATCCTGAAGATTATTAACAGTATGATAGTTTGTACCCATGAAGGATGATTTTGTTACCTCAGGGCAAAAGTTTATGTTTCTAAGTGGGAGTGGTCTGATTTTCAGGTATGTTTAACATGTGCATGGTGCACAGAATTTCATGGTATGTGTTGAGTTTCTGCTCAATGAAACAAAAGGAAGAAGTGGATGCTCATTACCAGTTAAAAAACCGGGTCACTTCTTCAGGCAGGCTTATGTGGGCCCTTGATTTCAGATACTCAGGTTTCAAAAATTTGAGTTTACTACAGATTTATAAAGCAAATTCTTCACCTAGTGAAGAACTTATTTCTGTGCTTCTCAGTGTTTTTTGTTGCTAGTCTAAGGGAAAGATGTGCCAGCTGCCTCTCTAAGCAGATAAGATTGTGATAAGCTGCAGTTGTTTAGTGAGGTCTTTCTCACTCATTTTATAACATACAATAAAGTATGTTTATATTTTACTTTCTTCTTCTTGGGAATTTCCTTACACAGTTCATGGGGTACTTTTTATTGGATTGTCACTGGTCAAGGGTCATCAATAAATTTGGCAGAAAGAAAGAGAATGATTTCTGTTAATTGAACATACGCAAGCTTTCGAGGTACGAGGTGCATTGACATGATGAGGGTTCCTTTAAGATAAGAATGTGTCCCTATTTTGTATAACAAATGCCTTTTAAGGAGATTAAGAATGAAGGATGCCTGACTTGCATATGATCAGTTACAGATGATTTTGAAAAAGCTCAGAGCTCTTGCTGTCTCTGATGATGGGCCTTTGGACTCAGACCCACTCCAGCACATCATATTATTTTTCATGTATTGTTCAGGCTAAACTTCATACCTTCAAGCCTTCAGAGAAAGAAAAAAGTTAAATTAAACTTACATAATGCAAAAGTGTGTTGTTATTTTAACAACCTTAATTTCAAACATGTATTTTGAAACAGATAGATGTTCAGCTTCTTAATATTCCTTAATATGCTCCACACTTGTGCAGACATTTAGGAGTGATTATTGATATGCAAGCATTCCACCTCCCATCCCCTAGGCTTTGCACCAGTAGGTGAACTAGAAATTTTACTGAGTATAATGGGGAATGAGAACAGTATTTCTGACAGCTGAGGAATGGAGAGACAAAATTCCCTTGCAAGTGTCTCTATGAGACAATCAGCATCCTCTGGGAGTTCTGCATTGAGTCCTGACACTTGCCATGCTGTCGAGTTAACCAGGTAGAAAACACCTTGAGTGTCAGTATATGTCTGTTTTAGACTCTGTCAGCTCAGGGATACTGGGGGACTGGAGTCTCACTGAATGTGCAGGGAGAGCAAACCCTGACTACTTGTCACCTTAAAAAATACAGGACAGAGCAGGTGCTGTTTAAGTCCCCACTTCTGATTTATCCAATGCAGAATTAAGTATACGAAAGTTTAGTGGATTTGGGGGTCTTTAAATCTCATTGTAGACAAGAAAAAAAAAAAGATAATGATTCTCTGTAGCAAATGGCATTAAAATATTGATATAAAATAGAATAAATTAATAACACAAAATAAAATATTTACAGTATGACTATGTCTCCTATTACAACTTCCTTGCTCTGGCAGCACTGTCAGATTTGTCTTGCAGCATTTCTGTGGCTCAGGCTCATAGTAGAGGGTGAATCAAAGGCATGGAGCCTTTATTTCAAATACCCCTAATTTAATTGCATAAAATCTTCAGTTATTCAGGTAATCACAAGTGGGGGAACCCTTTCCTTTGGAAATCTGACACCAGTACTTTGCACCAGAAGACTGCCTAACAAAAACTTGTCTCATTGCAGACAAATAAGACTGAGTGTGAAATTTCCTAAATCTCACTCAGGTGTCACAGCAGAAGCACAGAGTTCTGCACAACCCAAAATCTGCTAAACTGATAAAACTTAATTGTGCACTTTTTCTTGAAAGTTAAGATAAAAGGATTAAGGTCCAGGGACCTTAGACATTATCTTATGTGCTGAAATCTTTTGGCTTGTATAGGCAGTGGGAGCACAAGAGACCCTCTCAAATACTTTGGATTCTGAAAAAAGATTTCTGCCTTGAATCATGCTTCGGGCTGTGTCTCCATGCTTTTCCACTGAAATAGTCAGTAAATGAGCCCCACCTGAGGTACTTACAGTATATGAATTCATGTGGCTTCTTCTCTAACAGCTTATGTGTTCAGGGATAGTAATTCAGGGAAGTGAGATAACAATCATCCCTCTCTCCCTCTACTCACTAAGTCCACTGGATTTGCTCCAGTATGTCCTTCTCTTCCTTGCATTGGTGGCCCCTCAGACAGAGTATAGTGTTCCAAATGCAGTTTCAAAAGTACCAGAAAAGGCCTTCCTTAGATCTGTTGTCTGCACTTTTATAGCCAGGAGACTGATGGTGTTTGCTGCAGCTGCTGATGCTTGTTTCACTTGTCCATCAGGCCCCTGAAGTCCATTTCTGCAGAGCTGCTTCCTAAATGGGTGCCCTGTACCTTGTACAGTCTCATAGAGTTGTTACCATTTGAGATGCAGGATTTTACATTTGCTTGTCATAGAATTTTGTCAGTTGGAATGGACACATAAGAATCACAGAGTCCAACTCCCTGTTCCTCACAGGAAAGCCTAAAGCTAACCCATATACGACAAAGAGCATCGCCCAGACTCTCGTCGATCTCTGACAGGATTGGAGCCATGACCACTCCCCTGGGGAGCCTCTTCCAGTGGCCAGTCACCCTCTCAGTGAGGAACCTGCTCCTAATGTCCAGTCTGATCCCCTGTGTCATCCCATTTCCTCATATCCTATCACTGGTCAGCAGAAAGATCAGCAGCTGCCCTCCACTGCCCCCCTTGAGGAAGCTGCTGGCTGTGATGAGGTTCCCCCTCAGCCTTCCCTTCTCCGAGCTGAACGTGCCAAGTGACCTCAGCCACTCCTTGTGAGTCTTGCCCTTGAGGCCTTGCACCAACTTGTTTGCAGACTCTCATAATTTGATATTCTGCTGGTGTTGAGGTGCCCCAGACTGAGCACAGGACTCAAGGTGGGGCTGCACTGTGCAGTGCAGAGTGGAACATCACCTCCCTTGGTGGGCCCATGGTGCTGTGCCTGATCCATCCGACTGTTTTGGCTGCCGGGGAACTTCTGACTCGTATTCAACTTGCTGTCAACCCAAACCTCCGGATCTGTTTCCACAGGGCTGCTCCCCAGTCTGTCATTCCTCAATTTGTACATGTAACCGAGATTACACCCATCCCAGGTGAGGAATCTGTCACTTGCTCTTGTTAAATTTCACATGTTTGCTGATTGGCCAAATCTCTGTAAGACCTCTCTACCCTCAAGGAAGCTCACACGCACTCCCGATTTAGTACCATCAGCAAACTTACCTAATTTGCATTCTATTCCTAAATCCAGATCATTTATAAAAATATTAAAAACTTTGCAGACAGCCTATTTATCCAGCTTGTCTAGGATCTCTCCGAACAGCAATATATTTGGTGTCATCTGCAAACTTGCAGAGAGTACACTGCTGCCCGTAGTGTTAATGGAGACACTAAACAGTGCTGGCCCTAGCCTTCATTCCTGAAGGATGTCACTATTAACTGCCTGCCAGCTGAAATTTGCACCACTGATGACAACTCCTTGCGGCCAGCAGTCCAGCCAACTTCCCACCCACATTATTGTTCACTCATCCAGCCCGTATCTTACCAATTTGGTGATACAGAGGCTGTGAACGCTCTGTCAAAGACCTTGATGAAGCCAAAGTGTGTGGAATAACCCTGCCCTTTCCCTTATAAAAGTGCCAGTCACCTCATCACAAAAAAAAATCAGGTTGACAGGCAAGATTTGGCCTTGGTAAATGAATGTTGACTGTTTGCAGTCACCTTATCTTTTGTATGTCTGGAGAAGGCTCCTAAACATATTTGGTCCATCCTCTCCCCAGGGGCTGACGTAAGTCTGACTAGCCTGCAGCTCCTGGGCTCCTATCAGTTAAAACTGAAGTAAAAAAAGCACTTAAAGACCTCATGTTTCTCCTTGTTACTTCTGTCCTAGTTTAAACTGGGATAGAGTTAATTTTATTCCTACTAGCTGGTTCAGTGTTGTTTTTTTGTATTCAGTATAAGAATAATGTTGACAATACAGTGATGTTTTGGTATCTGCTCAGTAGCGCTTACACCAAACCATGGGCTTTTCAGTTTCCCCTACTCTGATAGTCAGGAGATGAGCAAGAAGCCAGGAGGGAGCATGGCTAGAACAGCTGATCCAAACTGGCCAAGGGGATATTGCATACAATAAAATGTCATTCTTGTATATAAACTGAGGGGAGATGGTCAGGAGCTGCTGGGAGATGGGCATCAGTCAGTTGGTGGTGAGCAGCTGTGTTCATCTCCCGTTTCTCTTGGGTTTTATTCCTGCCTCTGTCTTTTGTTGTCTAACTTTTCAGTATTTTTCTTCTCCATCAACTTCATTTTCTTCTAGCCTTATTATTATATTTTACTTTATTTCAGTTACTAAACTGTTCTTATCTCAACTTATGGGCCTTGCCTTTTTTCCCTGATTCTCCTCCCTATCTCAGTGGGGATTGAATGGAATGAGTGACTACATGGTGCATAGTTTCTGCAGTTAAAACATGGCAATCCCAGTCTCCTTAGACATCCTTTTGCTGCCTCTGTCCTCATAGAAACCTTTCCTGGTGATTTTTTTTTCTTTCTTTTTTTTCCTCTAAAAATATGCCATCTAGATTTTCCACATAATGACCAGATCCTGAATTTCATGTGTCCCATGTGCTATTCATAGAGGAGAAACACCATGAAAAAACACAACCATATAGCTGATTTGCTATAGGATGCAGTGAATCCCACCTGAGGGTGTCTGAGGTTCTCTCAGCACAGCTCCATGGGTGGTGAACAATCATCACAGCAGGATCTCTGCAGCCTGCCTGGCTTAATTCTGTCTTCAACAAAAGAAGCACAAACTGGGAGGAATGGCCATAATTAGAATGAACCAACTAGTACAAAACAGGAGTGGGAGTTCATACCAGCTGTGTGAGAATCCTATAAAGGTGTTTATTTTTATGTTAGGAGCTACAGTGCAAACATTCCTTTACTTTATAAAATCCTGTAATACAAACAAGAAGAAAATCCTGGAAATAAAAGTTGTATCCGATGCAGGTATACATTTTGCGAAGCTGTCCTTCAAAACAGTAACCTTTTGGCCAGGGTTTATTGGGTAATAAATTCCAGGTATTATATTTACAGAGATAGGTAGACAGCCAGCGTGATGTTTTGCAGTTTCTGTGGCTCCATCTGCATCGGTCCCGTGGGGTGGTGCACACTCCATGCCTTGTGGCACCCAGTGACTCATGGTCCTGGGCCTCAAGGATCACCCTGCCCAGGCTGTGCTGCTCCCATCCTCCAGGGCTTGGCCTTAGCTTTGGGTATCTAATGGGACTCTGTGGTCTTAGGACACTGTCATCATCGTCTTTGTATGAGTGTTCATTTCTTTGTGTCTGAAATACAATGCAATGGTTGTGTTGAAGCCTGTTAGGGTAGTGATTGTACAACATGCAGTGGAATACCTATGTTTCACAGGAACATGGGAAGTCACAGGGGAAAATATCTCTACAAGCTGCCTGACAGTCGATACACAGGTAGGAAGCTGGTGTGAAAATATAAATCCTTAATATTAAATTTTTTTTTCTTTTTAAACTAAATTTTGCTTTAACAAGCAATAATTACAAGATTCTTCACCTAGCTTCAGTTCTAGTTTCCTTTAAAATGTGGTTTTATGGAATTCTTTTACAGCTCTTACTAGTGACAATGGTTTTCAAACGTCATCAGCCGCTTAATGTTTAACATGCTTTCTGATGTCCTTAACCTCAGAGTTTGCCAGATTAGATATTGATTTCCCACAAGGGGGATAAAAAAGGGAAAGTTTCTTGTCTGATGTTAACAACATATTCTGTATTTACAGATGTTTACGTTAAGCTGTGATCTGCCAATACTTAGGAAATAGCAAAGGTGTTTTCCCATTACTATTAGAGTATGATTCTTTGAAATGTATGTTCTTTCTTTTAGAAATTGAAAAACTGTTCCGTGAAAGTACTGCCTTATTCTCTACTCATTTTGAAGTCACAAAGATCTTCAGTGTTGTTGAAGGCAACAAACTTTTCTCTCTATATAAAACTGGGAAAAGTGGCTGTACAAAAACATAATGATACTAATAACATGTTGACTTGGTCATGGAGTTGTAGAAATGGCTGCATGAAAGAACTTTCTTCTTTCCATCTGTAAGCTGTGCAGGGAATTTTTTTTTAAGTATATACAATTATCTGTGACATTGTAATTGTGTAAAGTGCCCCTAAGGATCGGTTGCCCCTAGCAGCCCTTTGTTTTCCTTTTTATTATTTAACTCAATTTGTAAGTATTCTGTTGTAAGATAATTTAAAATATACATATATTTCTAACATAAAAACCCCAAGAATACCACCAATGATGACTTGATACCTTTCTTTTAGGGAGGCCAAATGGTGTAGAGCAAACATTCTCCGGATCCATGGGAATCTCTCTTGGGGAGTTTGCCAAGCAATGGGAACAGATAATTTTGGTTCTGTTTTATTTTCAGTTTCTTTACAGAAAGCTGAAACCATCCAAGTGCATTGTTGACAGAAAAGGACTTCTGGAAGATACTTGCCTTTGATCTCCTGCCATACCGTGCTATGGAAGTTATCAAGTGCTCTCAGAACTGCTAGAGCAAATTTTGCCCTCTGAATGCTCTTATCCATCAGAGCTGTGTCCCATATCTCTAACAGCTGTCACAGTTTTCTCACAGAGTTATCTCCATCTGAAGGAGAGCAGGTGTTATTTCTAGCACTCCTTCGTGGCCTGGCATCAGCAGTGTCTCACTGTCACCACAGGACCATGGCAATGCTCCAAGCTGCACATTTCCACAAACACCGGATGGTGAGGATCTAGGGATTAACGACAGGGCCCACACCTAATTTTCTGATATAAAACTATAGCACTCAGGAGGTTTATCTCACCTACCTGTACTCTTTTTCCTCCAGTCACATTAGAGTGATATTAGAGTTCAAATTGTCACCCTCCCAAGGACAGGGCATCTTGTTTTCCTTGTATCCAGCATACACTCTGGCCTCACGAAAATCGTAATCTTAGCTAAGTGAAAAAAAAAAAAAGCTTCCTTTTCAACACCTCTTTCAAGTATGGGAAACAGATGGCTCTCTCCATGCTTCATGAGTGTTACTATCTGATGTGAAGTATCTCCAGTGTTTGAATTTGACACATGCAAGGGCACTGCTCTCTGCATTAACACATCTTCCATATCTTGAAGATATTTAGGGATGCTACAAGGCGCTAGTTCAGAACAATTCCTTAGGCTGTGGCTGCTTTATGATATAGTTGCTACAAATGAAAAATATGTCCTGTGATTATTATGGAGAATACTGTGCCTCACACCAGTTATACATCTGTATTGCCTGGCTGCCCATTCATGACGAGTGATTGTCAAAAAGGAAGAACCGTCTCTATTTCACCTCTCTGACTCAATTGAATAGATTAGAGCAGCATCCATGTTCATGACCCCTTTCTGCTATACAGCAAAATCAGGTAGGAGGATCTAATTTTTTTCTGGATAACTCTAGACAGCGCCGGGTAACTTACCTTGCCTGTCTAAAGTTCCCATTTACCTATTTTTGCTGAGGCACATAGAGGATAATTTAGCCTGAAAAAAAACAAACTTGGAGGATTGTAAAAAATCAGTGTTGGAGTCATGAACCTAAGAAACTCCACAGGCTTTTGTTTGTTTGTTTGTTTATGAATTTGCTGTTTCTTTACTACCTCCTTGTTCTACATACTGTGTGTTACTAATTTTGGGGGTTCTTAACAAACGAGGGCCATCCATTAGAGTTCTTCATCAGTGTAAATAATACATTCTATTCCTATTTTTTTTTCAACAATGAAGTTTGTTTTTTTTTAAATTACAAAGTAAGATTTTAGAAAGTGAAAGATGGGTAGTAAAATTTCATCAGTTTCAAGTTAATATAATATAGGAAAATTTCCTCAACTAGATTCAAGGAAACTTATGCTACTGGTTTTCCACACTGGAGTCAATTAGAGCCTTAATGTTATCTTAAATTGTAACATTCAGTACCCTAGGTCATAAAAAGACTGAGTAAGGCTCACTCATAAACACAATACATAAATTACAGTTTCCCAGTTGTGATGTACTGTTACACACAAAACCTTAGTAAAAAAGGCAGAATATTTATACACCGTCACTATTATTTTGTGCTGCAGAAAAAAAAGCACGAAGCACTATTTGGAACATTTGCTATTTATTCCTTTTCCTTCACTTATTTCATGGAACTGAAAGAAAAACTACGGAAAACAGTTATTTCACTTATTATGCAAAAGACGAACGGCAGCAGTAGTACCATCCCCTCTTTCAGCTGTATTTTGAAGTAGGGTACATTAACATCCAATTATGTAACTTTGAAACTGCAAAATATAATGCTGTACTGGAAAGTCTTATTTCCTCATTTCAGTAATTTTGGGTATGTTAATTTCTCCACTGATTGGAACTTACTGTCTTATGCAAACCCGCCATTTCCTTCATGACTCCAGAAACAGTTGCTGTGAATCTCTTTCTACTGCCTTCCTCTCCCTCTGTGTCACATGTGGAGTTCAGGCAGCGACCTTGGCTCTCACAGAACTCATGTCCCTGAACCCTGCTGTTTGTTTTTTGGGTGTAGTCCTAAATAACTTGCTAGGTTTCCCCAAAACCACTTGGCTAAGCAGTAAATTGAACCCAGCTCCCAAACCATCCTTTAAACCATTTTCCTAATGCCTATTTGTCTGTGCATAAAACATTGTGGACGATGTTGCCACATCAGCCTCTTTGTAAAGAATTATGGCTTTGGAACAGTGATGACTGCCTAAATATCAAATGGGGATATTATGTGTTGTTTGAAATACATGTTTCTACATGTTTCTACGTTGCATTACGTAACTGCAATGGCCCACCTAAACAAATAATCTGAAGCTTCTTGTAATTGGACATTCTACTGATAAGCAAGGATTATAACAGATGATATGGACAATGCAATAAAACGCAATGAAAGGTAATGAAATCCTGTACCTTGTCTTAACAGATTTATTTGCTTACTTTCTTTTGACGTATTCAGCAAGACTAGAAGCTCAAACTGCCTGGTCTACTGTTTGTAAGTTGTGATATCACCCAAATATGGCATACTTTTCGAACTGGCAGGAGAATACTGCCCCAACCCTAAAACATGTCACTGATACTGTGGAGAAAAGCCATTTTAAGATGATGTTTTTGTAGCTTATTCTGAAGAATGCAGTAGCTAAATAGAAGTGACTAGAAATGGAGCACATAACAAGGCATCTCTTTCAAATCGGTTTCTTTTACAGCCTGTAGTAGAGTCGTCAACCTGTAATCTGCCTTCTAACCTCAATACTTTTGTTGAGAGATGGTGGGGAAGTGAAATTTAACTTTCAAACCTGACACATAACAAAGGAATAGCCCGACATGGGAGCAAACATTTTTAAGACCAAAGGTGCCCAGACAAAATCTGGTTTCTCCCAGAAAACATACCTTTTCAGCCCATAAAGCCATGTCTCCTCTCTTGTATCTTCTTCATTTAAATCAGTGCAAAGTAAACCAAAAAAATTATTATTTTTTTTAATTTGTACTATCAGAAAAGGATGGCTGTTAGGAAAGATAAGAGTTCCTTTTGAAATCAGAGGGTTGAAGAGCTTTAATTTAAGCTCACATGATGTACAGTTTAAAATTTGAGGGTAAGTGAGGCTGGCATTCTGGAAAAATCAATACAGATCAATTTACCTCCAATTATTTTCTCACTGCTGTCCTAGAGAAGAACATCTGAGTTACTAAAATAGGAAATAGTAGTGGAGGTTCATTGCATATCACAGTAAAAATTAAGAGATTAAGTAAGAAAGAGAGAGCTTCTGGCCTCAGTCATGTTAATGCTAGGGAAGGATTTACTAGAAAGGAATTTAATCCCACCACTCTTTTTAGCCATTAATCACTTGAATTTGGTTCCTGTGATGGAGAACACCCGCACAATGCCCACCTTAGCCCTACAATGTGACCTCCTTCGATCTTTAGCATCTCCCGTCCATCTTTAATTGAGATATCAGGAAAAGGTATATCACTGGAAAATCCAGTTCCCTTTATTTGTTGATTTATTTGAGATTCTAAGCAGACGCTTCCCTCCCCACTTCCCCCTCAAATTATCAGATAATAGAAGTAACGAGTCAAATTAGACAAGATCTCTTTCTACAAGCCTTCATTACAGTTCCCTTTCTCCCTGGACTCTATGAGTCCTTAGGAACTTGCTTTAAGAAAACTAGTTTCTTCAAGACTTAAACTCTGAGTATATGTTACATGCCAGAAGTTGGAAAATTTTACCTGCCCTATGAGAATTTCCATTGATATCTAATAGATGCATGTATTTTATGTGAGTGTGTGTCTATATATCTGACTATTATGTTCACACATATGGCAATATCTAATTAACATGAACAAGAAAAAATTCTACTTTACAAAAGATGTTAAGCCATATAGACGTGTGATATTTATATGAAGAGCCAAGTTAAGAAGGACTTTTGCCATTTAAATTGCCAAGTTAAATACAGCACAATTGAAGCAAACTTGTCCCTCCAGACATTCATAAGCCTACACTTGGAAGCTCTTAGAAGTTAACTTAGCACCAATTGTATCTTATTTAGCTTGGCCATTTAGAGGGCTAACCCTTTAGCAACTTGGCTCATACTGACTGTATCACACCTTTACATGACTGACCTTCCCCTCTCAACTTTTCCTCTTTTCGTGCACGCTGAGTGTTTTTGATCAGATCTGACTTATGTTATTTTGGCCAATTAACATGAAAGACAAAAACAAAATCTCTGAAGGACAGGTCTGCAAACATAAAACATAATTGGATGGAAATGGACTTATTCACATTCTTTTTGCCTTAGCTCAACATGAGAGCATTAAGTGCCAGCTGCCTGGTTTTGCCTTCTGTCTGTGCCACCCTACAAGGGAATTACCCCAAAGCCCGGGAGCTGAATCTCTTGTACTCTTGAGCAGAGCTCATGCATTGCTCTAAAAGAAGCAGGTACCTGCTCTGGGAGGTGATCAGGGCTGCGTGCAATTACAGAAGAAAATGGAGAGGGCAGCTGCTGTGTAACTGAAGGCTTCTGCAGTAATATGTCAGGGCATGCATGCAGCAGAGCTAGATGGTAGCGTTAAAAGTGCACAAAGGTTCAGCTCTTGATTCTTTTGGTAAATAAAAGCCTGAAAGACACTAAATTAGAGTATTGGATTCCTGTGGAAAAAGTATCAGTTGTGAAGTATCAGCATCAGTGAAGAGAGAATTCAGCAAAGAAAGGAATTTACTTTTGACATTAAAATGCTGTTGCCATATAAGGAATGGGAAACCAAACTTTTTCAACTTGCAGATCATGCATAATTGAAGACACTCCCAGGAGATTTCTGCCATTTGAGTCAGCAAAACCAGAATAAATGGCAATGGAATCTGATGGAAATATTGAGTTGCAATCTTTGTAGAATATTACCTAAGATAATTAAACACTTAGAAGTCTTAATAAGGCCCACAGCATAAGTACTTAGATTAGATAGGAAGAAGACGCAATGACTTCTCTAAGATGTGTATGTCATTGCATACATGGTGTCATATCATCTTCTGATCTGGCAAAACATTCCCATCCATGCAATAAAACCTCTCCATTCAAGGTGATGCATGGACAAAGTTGCAGGGGGAGCAAATGAAGAGGGGTGAAATGGCCCCCAAGAACCGGGGCAGATAAAGATGGATTTATTGGTGGTAGGAGAAGGAAATGAGTATATCATCCATCTTCTTGGTGGTGGTAGCTGTGTAATACACAGATTGAACAACACTTCACACTGTTCTGAAAATTGGCCCCACATCAATGAATTTAATATTATATAGCCAGGGTATGGTTCTGTTTACAGCTAAGCGTAAGGAAGTGGTGTCTTCCACAAGAGGAATGAGGAGGACCTTTCCCAGTGCCTGGGATATATCTGCTCTTCAGGAATCAATGGGGGACTTGGCACTGCTCTGTTCACAGCTGGCCTTGATCTTAGAGGTCTTTTCCAGCCTCAATGATTCTGTGATTCTGTGACTCTTGGCCATGTGGGATGATCACCCCATGGGCTGTGTGAACAAGCAGGGTGATGTCTTACAGTGCAGGCAAAGGCAGTGATGGAAAGAACTTTTGTCCACATCCACCAATGCAGACTGGCCTAGGATGTATCCATGAGGCTAATTGAATATCTGTTTCCTCTCGGGTTGTCTGTGTTGGTGTTTCATCGAGTTGGGTAAATAAAGACGCTTTAGTAGAAGCAGATGCATCTTGACAGTACACTATCAGCATATCCTACACCTGTGTCATTCAGAGCTAAAAATTAAACCAGTTAGTGCCCGGATTTGTACTCCACCTTGCTATCTCGTATCTCTGATGCCAGTTTTCAGGAACAAGATATGCAAAGAAGCAATAATTTTTTTCACACATTTTTGCCATAGATAATATTTATGGTCTTTTATTCTTTTTATTAGAATATACTCTGCTGGCACATCCTGCTGTGCAGTGAAACCATCTGATTTCAGGAACTGATTATGCAAAATGAAACTGGAGCTCAGTTTTCCTGCTCCCATTATATGTCACATTAAATGCTGATATTTTCTGATTGCTGTGTAAATATTTCACATGATTTCAAAAGTTTAGCTTCAGGACATAGAATGAAAAATAGAAGAAAAGACAAAATAATATAAGCTAGTTGGAAGGAAGAAAAAACAACTGTGGCAATATAGTAATTTGTTTCCCAATTGAAATAGCTATGTGACAGGTCTGAGGTGACCTATGAGTTTAACTCCACAGTTACCCGTGTTTTAAAGACTATTGAAGCTGTTTAGTTCGGTGGTATAGGATAGAATGTGGAATTCACATGAAAATTTCTGCAACCAAAACCTACTCTTCTTCTGAAAAGAAAGTAAGCTTTAGTATAGTGCTTCAAGAGATGGAGTACTATCACTTAGGCTAAAATTTCAAGGGATTAATAAAACTTCAAAAAAATATTTCAATTACCTGTGTTGAGATCTAAAATTACTCTAAAGTCAGAATTCACAAATATCAATCATTTGTGCAAAACCTTTCTCCACACAAAAGTGATATCAACCTTCACGAGTTTAGTATCAGAGTTAGAGAGGGAAGAGAGAACCAATTGGTGCAGTCTACTACTTAATAAGTGCAGAGTAAAATGGTGCTAAAATATTTCATATTTGTTTGGGCTGCTTTCTAAGCTTTTTCCTAAGAATAAATACTTTGTATTTGCTACAGTACACTGTTTTTCTGTGGAAACTCAGTCTGTGTCATAAATTCAGTGAAACAGTGCATTATTTGAAACCACTTAACATGGATCTCACTTTTTCTGATGTAAACTAACCAGACAAATTAAAATGTGCTGCGGAGATAGGACCTGTACTGCAGCCAGTAAAACTAAATTCTGCTTGAAAATTACAAAGAAAAACTGACTAAACTGTTTGTTTAAAATAATAAAATTAGACAGATCTTTGTATATTTACCATGTTACTGGTTGAAGAGGAAAATACGTTATTTTCCTTGGATTTTTTGTTGTATAACTGTTGTGCATTGCTCACCTTCTAATTCAAAGTGCATCTTTTAGATGAGCTCTTGTCTCATATCCCTTGAAATTTATCTGATAAGAAAAGACATTTTTATCTCTGAGGTTGTAAAGATGAGACTCACTGGTAAAAGTGTGTGGCACACCCTATTTGATTCAGCAAGTTGTTAAAGACAGAAGGAATATTAAACTTGGAGCTGTTACTTTGTAATCTGTTTTGATCTCTAAATTTTGAAGGTACATTTTTATAGTGAAAAAAAGGAATATTGAAAAATGTTAATTCTTTGGCAGTTCTTGGTGTCAGTATGAAAGGCTTCACATACTGTTTTTGTCTAAAAACTGCTCCTCATTCCATCCCTTTAGCTCCTGCTAATTCTGACCCCTCATCTCAGTTTCATGTTAAAATCCTTGGTTGGATTGCATTATTACAATCAACATCCATGGATTTCTTTGTGTTATATCCATTCTGTTTCTATCTGCTCAGACTTTACCTCCATCAATAGTTAATGTAGTTGCTCAGCTTCCCATGCGTCTACTGATATCTGTCATCTTCATTTCTTTTCTCTCCTTACAGTGTCCTTTATGCTTATACCCACTCATATATTCACATGTGCATTTCTAGAATAAATAAAGCTTTTTAAATCTACCTCCCTGCTAGTGATCTGGCCAGTCTGCATGAAGTAAGATGGAGGTATTCTCTGCATCCCTCTGGCTGTGTCTGGGCTTATTGTTTGTTGTTAAGTGCCGTGCAATATATGGCATTATCTACCAATTGCTGGCAAAGAGCTGGTGTGTATAATAGAGACTTTTTGGATGCAAGGTTTACCTCCTGAGGAAAACAGATTTATCTGTGATGGGTCTGGCACTTGCTCAGGCACATCTCAGATGGAGGCCCAGGTACCTCCACACAGCCAGGAGGAAGATTGTCCTACTATATGTACATATACACCATTAAAGCAGAAGACAGGGCCTGACTCAAGCTCACAGTGCTGGGGGCTGACCTTTGCCAATACTGGTAAATACTGCAAAAACAACTAGCAGTGGGCAAGAACTGCAACCCTGTGTGCAGACTTTCTTCCTCCTGGCCACCTTGTCGTTTAGCAATCTTTCCTTGTGCATGGGATAATCTCCACCCACAAAATGGAGTGTGTAAGGAGCTGAGGTGCTGTGGCTGACACTGTTTGCTGTTGACACACATAGCTCTGGGATGCAGCTCTATGGTCATTCTCCTACAATCCACAGCTGAGCTTGGTCATGGTTACTTTCCCTCTGGCTGAAGAGGGTTGCAGCCTCAAAGGCAGGGGATGGTGTCTGGTCTGTCTCTCAGGCTTCTTTCAGTCCTGTGTTACTACACACATCAGTGTCATTGCTCTCTTCTAAGCAGATAAAACATAGGCCTCAATAAATACCTCCATATCAAACTGTGAATAAGTGAAAACCCACATATGCTGCTGGCCCTGTCCAACTATTCTGGTGGAGAGTCTGGGAACAATGCTGTACCATGCAGTGCCCTCTACCATACAGTGCTCTGTACATTCCCCTTGGTGCCTACACACTATCCTGTGTGCTCTTGCATAATTGTCAGGAACGTAAGCAGTTGTACCACCTCTAGGGAAAGTTTCCATGCTGCTAGGAACACAGGGCTTCTGCTTTGAGAACTCACAGTCACTCAGAGAAGAGACACAGTGGAAGCCAGTTGAGAGCAGAATTACAAGGACAACTTGGCTCAAAGGCTCTGTGCTAAGGGTGCTGATGTATGTTGAGCACAAGTGTAATAAAAATAATTAAGTGGTTGAGCTTTCTTTAGGGAATTGAGAAATGTGATTTAAATCTCCTTAGATGGAAGAGGAAATCGAACTCTGTCCCTCTGCCCCCCTTACTCTTCCAAAGCAAAGGTGATTTGGATGATAGACACTGGCAGAGGAAGGACAAGAAAGTAGAAAATGGATCATCAACAACAACTGCATATAAAAAGACCAGCAGAGACATGCTGTTTCTCTGAGACTCAAGTAGGTTTGCTAAGAACATGCCTGTTAGACTGAGACCCTGAGGAGCGATCGGTGGCAGAATTCCTCATTTCTGGATCCTTGCTGGGCATTGGGGTAAGCTTGTTTCTGACCTGAATGATGTTATAAGCACTTTCAAAGTCTGCATGCTTGTGTTAGTTAACTGAGGAGCTCCTAGATAAAACTGTAATATGTCTCTGGGATTCAGGTACCTTTTCTGAAGAGTTTAACATTAAATGTGACAAACAGTTTTGCACTTTTGCAAAGGTGTTTATGTATTTGACTAGGCAGTCTTGCAGCACTAATCTTCCTACTCCACTGTCAAGAGTGTTCTTTCTTATAATATTGTCCCAGTTTTGTCTGGGAAAGAGTTAATTTTCTTCCTAGGTGCTGCTACAGTGCTGTGTTTTGAATTTAGTATAGCATTGTTAACACACTGATGTTTCAGTTGTTGCTAAGTAGTGCTTACCCTGGGTCAAGGACTTTTCAGTTTCTGGTGCTCTGCCAGTGAGGACATGCACAAGAAGCTGGGAGGGAGGGACCATGGGTGGTACAGCTGGCCCAAACCAGCCAAATGGATATTTCATACAGTAGAATGTCACACTCAGTATATGAACTGGGGAGAGCTGGCTGGGAGGGGATGATCACTGTTCAGGGATGGGCTGGGCATCAGCCAGTGGATGATGAGAAATTATATGGTGCATCACTTGTTTTGCTAGAGTTTTATTCACCTCTCTCTCTCTAATTTTATAAAACAAAATAATAATCATCATCATCATCATCATTATTATTAATATACTTAATTTCAGTTATTCGACCATTTTAATCTCAGCTCAAGAGCTTTACCATTTTCTGATTCTCCCTTCATCCCACTGAGAGGGGGAAAGTGAGGAAGTAGCTGCATGGAACTTAGTTGCTGGCCGGGGTGAACTTACAGCACATGCAGGAGTAAATATCACTGTTGACATGTGAATCACAGATTTTTGATATACCTGCCTAAACACAGCACATCACCTCTGAACCTGGCCCTCTAGTTCTCTGCAGTTAAACATAAATAGCTCATGCAATACAATTAGCCTTCATAACACAGTAAAAAAGTAGAAATTCTCCTTTGAGAACTTAATTCCAGGGATCACTTTCATTCCCTCTATAGCCATTAATTTATTTAGCAATAAAAATATGTAATGTTCAAAGTGCAGTGTAAATAGACCCATGACTAAACTGCAGAAAAAAACCAAAACAAAAAACCCCAACACTACATCAAAGATATAGTATTCTTTTGGAATGAACATGTTCATTTCTTTATATAAATGGAAGCTCTCTTCCACAGAAACAGAAATTGCTCTAACTGAAATATTTACTTACTTAAAGCTTAATTTATCATTAACAACATGAGTCAGAGCTTCCAGAAGCCTATAAGGAAACAATAGAGAGAAGTACATGGTCTTTACCCTGAATTCTCTGGCCCCTCTAAAGCCAGACAGTTTTGAGTGTTTAAAGACGAAAAATGGGTTTGGGCATGTATTGTTACATCTACATCATTAATAAGCCAAGAGGAGGGCATGGGCTTGAGGGCTGTCTCACGACTGTTTGCACTCTTCCTGGCACAGTCTTGTGACCTGGCACTCTTGAGTGGCGCCAGGCTAGGGCTGATGAAGGGGAATGTTCCCATAAGGGGCCAGAAATGTTTTTTTCCTGCTCATGGGGGAAGAGAGCTGAGCTTTCTGCATGTGAATGAGATGGTGTTGTTTGGCTTTGGGGTCAGAGACTGCTCCCCAGTTTATTTACTAGAAAAGGGATAGCTTAAACTTTCTTCTCTATTGTCTGGTTAGCTTGGATTTGTGTCTGAACCCAGTCTGTTCTCTTGTTCATGCAAGCCTAAGTGGTGGCTTGTGATCTGGCTCTGCTCTGTAGGGAACCAAATGGAGAAGAGTAAGTACAGAGAGTGTGACTGCTTCATCCTTCTCCGCTGCCCACATGGATGGTGCAAGTACAGCAGGTGTAGCCCAGCTGGCTGGAGAACAAGGCATGAAATAGTGCTCTCTGCTCCCCACTGCCTGAACACAGGCTCCTCTCCCAGCCATCCTTGATTCCTCACCTCCCAGCTCACGCAGCTGAACCCTCTACACATTTTGTAGCACCACTGTGTTCCTGCAAGACTGCAAAGACCTCGAGGAGGAGATGTTCTCTTCAATTGCAAACTAGTCTGACCATATTCCTGTGGCAATCCAAATATCCTTTGTGATTTTGATATTGGAAACAGTCTGGCTGTTTTATATTTTCTGACTGCGGCAGGTTTTCATTTGTGTGTCTAATTGTTTCTGTGAAAGATTTCCGAAAAATACAGCAGAACAGGAGAAGTTATACAGAACAGATAGAAAGTAATCGATGTGATGACTGGTTCCTCTATAGACAGCTAGGTATGTCTTCAAAAATAATTTTATCTGAATTATCTTCTGTCCCCCCATCACTATGTTGCTCATTTCAGTATAGACTGTTCTGTCCTTCTACTCAGATGTTATTTCCCTTTCAACAGGCAAAATATTTGAAAGCAGCTTGTGTTTTTCCTTGGATTTAATTTTTACTGGAGATGACTGCACAAACAAACATGAGAACCTCAGATCTTCAGTTAACTTGGCAATGACACAAGTAGGTGCTTTATGAAAGGGTGTAAGAGACATAGGCACATATCTCTGCAGCTTCCAGCAAATGACTATTAAAGACTATCCTATAAGCTTTACCTCAAAATCATATTAAATTGTTAACAATGAATTTATGGTCCATAAGTCAGTCTTCTTTTCACCTTTTACTTAAGCCCGTTTTTTAGATGTTGTTCATTAATTTTATCTTTTTTTTTAGCAATGATTGGATATCTTAAACCTGAAATATGTCTTCTTCTAGGCAAGTTGTATGTTTTGTCTGTTCCCTCAGTAGTTGCACTTTTATGGAAAATTGTTCCATACTAGCTGCAGTTTATTTTATGAGTTCAGGGTATATTTTTAAAGAAAAAGCCTTTCGTGGAAAGAATTTGTGTTTTACCTACAGCAGATTTACTGCTGACATTAGAAACACATCACCAGCACAACCTGTAACCCTGACATTTTCATTAATCCCCTGCAGTTAATTCCACTTGTGGGGAATTAATTGTACCATCAAATTATTTAATCAGGGCCTTACCATCTCAATATGACCTCCTCACTTCTAGTTTGAATTCAGAGGGGGAAAGCATATTTAAAAACTGTGATGAAATCTCCCAAATGAGTAATACTTGAACTCATAGCAGAAGAAGGAGACAGAAGGTCTGCAGTCATATTTAAAAGAATGTATCAAATTACCTTAATGATACCTGATCAGCAGACCTAATCAGTATATCTGAAGCAATTAAGTTATATCTATAAGATATGAAGCAATGTTAAATTTGTGTGAGTAGAAACACTGGATGTGTAATTGCTAATGTTTCTCATAGGCAGGAATGAATAACGGCGAATGAGACACTGTGCCTGAGCTTTGTGTGCTCGAAGGGAAATTTACTGGGTTCTGTTTGCCTGGAACAAAAACCTTTTTGTAACAAAAGCAAAAGCAACCTTTTTGTAACAAAAACAATTGCAACCAGGAAGTGAACCACTTAAAGGAGCTGATCCACTCCCTGTTGAGGTCAACAAGAAGTTTCTTCAGTGTTGAGCTTTCCTTTCCCTTTCTTTAATGTTTTAAAGTATTTGCTGGGATTGCAAAAGATTTCTCAACTGGTGGTCAGAAAGGCAAAAGTTCATTCCCCATGGCTGAATCTCCAAATCATTTAAGTACAAAAGATGATGCCCATTATTTAAATTTAATATTTCTAAAGCTTCATGTTTTCCTCAATCAAACTACATCTAAGGTAGTAGGCTGATTTATGATCTTTCAAGAGAAATTGGTAATTGATTGAATCATTTTACATTAAGTCCATTATGAGCAAGTAAATAAATCACTAATACTTTTTTGTATGCTCTTTGATTACATAAACATAATTTAGAATGTCCTCACTGAATTTTATTTCTAGACCTTTCCATGTCTCTTGTAATTCCAGGGGGAGATGCAAGGCTGGGAGAATTTTTTTAAGGAGATATACTTTTGGTCAGTTCTTAGAGGAAGGTGAAAGTAGCACTTTTGTTGTTTGTTTTTCTCTAAATTCTGTAATATTTTACAACATATTGCAAGGGTCTTCTTATGGCCTTACAATTGACATGTGAAGTGCTGACCTTTAATCTAACTGTGGAAGAATTCATATATATGAGGGGAAACCCTGCAAATAAGGATGAATTACATGGAAGTCACAAGGAGGATTAGGCTGATTAAACAAGTGTGTGGTGCCATGACATAGGACTTACAGAATACTTGTGAGTTCCTGGACTGGCAGCAGAAATCCAGGCAGGACAACCCAGGGCATCTCACATCACACTGGGTTCTGTGTTCAGCCCATTGAATTTTGTGCTTCATTTTGCATAATGTCTTTGTCTCCTTCCAGAATTCTCTCTGTCCTAAATCAGATGTCTGAAGAGTGGGATGTCTTGTTGTCCAGAGACATCTATCTTTTTCTACTGACAGTACTGACTGCTTCTTTCCAGGGAAGGATGAAGGTTGATACTAGAACTTGTAGATGGCTAAATTTAATGGAAATTAAAGGAAGAAGGTGATATAATCCCACAGTACATGTCTATTCATGAAAACAAATTAGGACTCCTTGAGAACCTCCAGTTATCCATATTCTGCAATTCCAGTTTGAAGACTGGCAGATATCCTGGCAAGTAAAAGTTATTTTTACTTTTGATATTTTAAGTTAATTTAGCATTCAGTATAAGTGAGATGTTCTGGAGCAGAATGGGTATTTCTTATGAGACAGAAGCAGAAATTTACTTCTACCGCCCTTCAGTTCTGGCTTGAAAGATCCATGGTTGGATCCATTGGTGGGTTACCATTTGGTTATGGAACTGTTACACTATACATGCTTTAATTCTGGATGTAAGCAAGCAATACAATTAATCTGTGGAGAGCAGTTTCTGGTTAGATACCAAGAAGTGAAGATCTACACCTCTGGAACTTGGGAATACTGATTATTCTTTTAGATTTGCATCAAGCGTACAGTGTGTTGATTGGTTGGACCACAGGAAAAACAAGCTCATTTCTCTTTTCTGTGGGTGACAAAAATTGTACTGACTGTCAGATATTATAAAAGTAGATTTTGAACACCTTAACATGATTAGTTTGAAACAAGAAACTAATTTAATGTAAATGGCAAATTAATTTGCTTGTAAATTCTATCCAAATTACACTCTATTTTAACACAGCACACTGCATGACTTAACCAGTTCTTCTACCTGTCTTTATGTCAGATGAAAAATCAGTTATATTAAAAGTTATGTAATAGAAGGTTGGAATCACCATACAGTCTTTTATTTAGTCTAGTTTTTATTTTCTCAACTACAAAACCTATCTTTCTGGTTAAAGGAGACAAACTGGATACCCAGAGACCTTATGCAGAAAAAGAAAGAAAGATAAAAAGAGGTAATAATTTTAACTTTCTTTTTTTTTCTCTCTGTCTGAGACTAAAAATTCAGATATTTGGTCTAGGTCAGGCCTTCTATATCTACTTTATAGAGATGGACAATTCTGAGAAAGTGGGCAGGATTAATTCTGTGCTAAGCAGGGAATGCATGTTTTTATTCAGATTTATGGCTACAGATTGGCTTGGCAAGTGTGATTTTTGCATCTTTGTAGGTCTTATACAACAGACCTTGGGATGAGTGAGGCATTAATTCAGCTGTCATTTCACCTAATAGGATGTCTGTCCTTAGACATACTCCATCTCATTTTGACTGCAACAGCTTGAGAACCAGCACTGCAGCAAAGGCACGGACAACACAGGCACTCTGGACATGAATGACTATCTAAAGGTAGACTAGCAGTGGTAGCCTAGAACCTGTACGACTTCTTAGAAGTGGTAAATCCCTGACTGCCAGTACATGTAAGAGTTAATTAGAATGGGAATTTATTAGCCTGAACAACGCTGCATGATGCTTTTAAATTGCACAAGCTGCAATTTAAAAGCACCTACAGGTTGTTACTGTGCATAGAAAATTGCTTAAAAAGCAGTGGTGACTCAGTGATATTGCCTTTCCTTGGAAGGATTTTCATACTGTGGAATGTGAGGAGGTGACACTGAGCAGGTTAAACAAGCTGATCTCAGCAATCCAGGGTTTTCCTCTTGACAATACCAAGACAACAATAACTGCAAGGTTGGAGGCCACCAGACCCCTGCAACTGAAGCCAGTATAGCCAACTATAGCCAGTATCCCACCATTTATAGGTGTATATATAGCCAAAACTCTTTTTGGACACTTCTGGGGAGAGGACACATCTTCCCCAATGGTTCCTTACACTACTGTGAGATAGCCTACCCAAGCTCCACAAGTGGTCTGATACTAGTGTTGTTCAGACTTCACTTCTACAGCTGGAGATTTAGGAGTAAACATTCAAGATCAGGTAGGATGAGGCTCTGATCTAGTTGGAGATGCTCATTGCAGAAAGGTTGGACTACATGACATTTCCCGGACTCTTCCAACCCGAACCGCTCCATGGTTCTTTGATTATTAAACATACCCATTTGACACATAACATGAGGTGTTTTTGATAGATCTCAAAGCTATAAACTCTGTCTGCATATTCAGTTTCAGTCTCAATTATTTTCACCTTAAATTACTCCACTGGGCAAAATTATAAATAGTTTCTTTATTTTATTTAGTTCAATGTTTATACAGTTGTGTTAAATACACACACACACACACACAGAGACACATACAGACACACACACAGAGTATGAGCAAGACAAACTATTATTCTTCAATACATTTTCAAGATATGTTTGAAATATACACAGACACATTGAAGTTCAGCAAGCATGGGGGAAGAGTAGCAGCTTTGTGTGTAAGAAAGACATGATCCTAACTAACGTCCATTGCCCATTTTTCGACGGATGCAGGAGCAAGGCAATAACCATTTTAGTACAGATATTACAAAAAACAGCTTATCCTTTGCTTGATGAATGTGTTATTTCACAATTTATAATTTCTCCACAACAGTCTTTGCCACATTGTTTTGTTTAATTTTTGTTCTATAAAACACAGAACAATTCGTTGAGTACTGACTCCCACTCAGTGCTGAACTCCTCCTTGGAAGTTATGACCATTCCAATCTCCCTGCCAAAAGTAAAACAGCTTCAAGCCTCACAGAACTCAGGAATATTTTGAGACCCTTTCCCAAAAATATGGTAGACAACAATAATTTATTCTTCGTTTAGTACTGGGCATGTTTCTGCAGCAGTGAAAAGCTGCACTTTGGGAACTTAAATTCCACAATTTCAGTTGTGTTTGTAAAACACCCTGCCATGTTAGCTCACCATACCTTGGAAGGTCCACTTGAATATGACACAAAGGTGTATTGTTTCCGTGTGCTGATAGTCAGTTGGCTCCTGAATTTTTTGGTCAGCCAACCTCTCACTCATTTACCTGAAGTTCTCTGGATATTTTCTTTACATAGTAGCTACAGGACTAATGTTACTGAATGTTTCCTTAAGAAATAACAGCTGCAAGGAATTTACTGCACTGTTTCTCCTAGAATCGTACTAATTTTCTCCACACAATTAGGAGCGATTTCCACATGTATTTTAGAATTTTCAGAAACAAACAATATATAATGTATGTGTACATCCAATTATTTCTATTGGTGGTTGATATAAATAACATTTTAAAATTGTCAACTATACCAATGTCTACATGTCATAGACATCTGGCAGGTTCAAATTTATTTAGCTCATAAAATAACAAAAAATATATAACTCTCTCCAAGCACTGCTGTCTCAAGTTAAGATTGGTGGAAGCAGTCCTGGATGAATCAGGGAAATTTTTTGTTCCATTTTCAAATGCTTTCCGATAATTCCTTACATTTCCAGAACCTCTGCTTGCTCCTTTGTATGCAGCTGTCACTGCTGTCACTAATTGCTCAAGCTTAAGCTCTCACCTTTGTCTCTCTGTTCCTGTTTCCAACACCTAAAAGACCCAGACCAAAGATGTAAGACCGTTACATTCTATTACTTCCTATTACTTTGGGAAAAAAATGGAATCACAAGGTGCCTTGCACTTGCTAAAATTATAGCTTTAGAGTAAATTAATGCTTCAAGCAATTAATAGAGTGCTTTAGTCTGACTGACCTAAATGAAACTTTTATTTCATTATTGGCTCAGTCCAATTTCATGCTTGATTCATATTCGGCCTTACCAGATCTTCCATATCAACTCCTGTTCCTGCTCAGACACTTTCACAAGATTTCTCTTTGTTTTTTGTGGGGCTGAGACCAGCAGATGGATTTGCAGGACCGTGGGCTGGGGTTGGTATTGCAGATATCTGCTTCTTTTTAGCAATAGCCCGACTCCATTCTGCTTTTTGTTAAATAATCCATAATAAAACAAGACATATTTTTAGGGAATTAGCCTCAAAACCAGATTCTACAATTGTGGCAAAAACCATGTTCAAAATCAAAGTATATCTTTCTTAAGTTAATAACTTTAAAGTCTCACTTTACAATATCAGCAGAATGTCTTCTTTTGTTAAATATTTCTGTGAAAAAAGGTTTTAAATAAACCATATATTCTTTATCTTCACAGTGGGAGCAGATGTAATTGTCTATTTCTTCTCTTCAGATACAAATCCTCCATTTATTTTAGCACTTGCTTTTGGATCCTCTTTTTCTGCTGTTTTCTCAACATCTGTCTTTGTATCGACATGGTATCTTCTGTAAAGACGGTAGCCTGAGGATCAATATATGGTTAGTGTTAAATAGAAGAAATATAAAAATTGCCTGAAAAAAACGCTTTAGTAACATATATCCATGCAGCATTTTCTTTCCTTATATTGCTAAAAACATTCCAACACCTCCAGACAGTTCCTTGGAAACTGTGCTTTGATTTTGAAATCATTTGATTATTCTTATCCCTTCTTGTTTTCTCCACATACATGAAAAGTTAAACTGGTAATAAAAATGATAATTATAGCGCTATAATAGAAAATAACTATACTTTACCTCCCAAAATTAGTAGTGCAAACAACAGCTGGAAAATGCTGTAGATGAGTGGGAAAGTAAACATCAGTTCAAGTTGTTCAGCAGTGAATGAGAGCTGTACTATAGTTGAACATAGCTGAGTGTTTTGCATGCCTGTTTCCAGAGACACTGTACGGCATCTAAAGGGAATAGTACAAACACAGTTGTAAAATAGCATCCAATGGGTCCTCATGCTTTTTACTAATCTGGATAAGCAAAAAATGTAATGGATAACTAAGAAAGTGGTTTCCTTCGGCTGACATAGTCAACAAAACACTCCACCTGTGGCTGGTACCAACAATCATTGGCAGTTCAGCAGCTGTAAAAGACTGTGAAGAACCATCAAGGCACACATGTGGAACTCGCTGTCTCCCTCTCTTGTAATGGTGTTCTAAATCATAGACTGCTGCATCTACATGAGAAATTTTTCTGCAGTTCCAAACCACTTACAAGTCAGGTCTGTTTCACTTATTTGAAGTGCAAGGCATTGACACACAAAGAGCAAACATACAAAAGAGGAAATGCTATAGTCAGAACCTGTAAATAAGTGTGTACAAGAAAAGTTTTATCTGCACATAGTATCACAAAAAATAGGTTTAGCAAATGAGAAACTCTGTAACATAGCTCATGTTTAAGGAGCATTCTCAGCATTGATTAATTGCTAAATAAAATCTTTTACACAGTTGAATAAAGGCTATGGATTACCTCTGCCAAGACAGACCAGCTATACGAGCCAGAAAGAATCCTAAAGTATAGCCAGCCGCTGGAAATATGGTGCCAATGATCCATAATTTTGGTGTGATAATCCAGGAACCTTTGTAGAGTATTCCCCCAACCACAGCAATGATCACAATGAGCACTGCTCCCACAATGGAACCAACCTGTGAGGAGAAGGAAGAGCGATTGAGTCAGAATCACAGAATCAGAATACTGCACAAATGAGATCCCAAGGATCTGGTTTGAGATCTCAAGGAAATTTAATGGCAACAAACATCGTGTCAAACATGCCTGTGATTGCCTGAGTCACTGAAATGTCTTGTTAAACACAAACCCTAATGTTTACAGCAATACAACTCACAGCAGGCAGAGAGATTAGATAGCTGCCATTTTATCAAACAGAAAATGTATGATGTACTTCAAGGTGTGACTACAGCTCTAGATCAAGACACAGCTGTAATAGGTATCTATAGCAGATATCTGTAAAACTAGTCTTTTGAAGCCTTGACTATAATTGTACTTAGGGCTGCAGATTAAAAATAATTTCACAGGTGTTATATGAGTGAGGAATGGTGCACACATTAGAAAAATTTTCCCACAGTTGAGAAACTGACAGCCTAATAGGTAGAATAATGCATTTTCCTCCTCCCCACCCTTGGTGAATCACACTCTGAGTCTTAGTGTGTGCTAATTAGACACTAGATTGCCAGCGAGCTAGTGCTAGGAAGTTATTTGGCAAGTGCAGGGGTAAATCTTTAATGGGGCTAAAAATTCATGCTTGAAAACTGTTTATGAGCTTGTATAGCCCTTCTGCATAGACCTAAGCACTGCAGTTATCTTATTTCCTGTGGCTGAATGTGCTGAGATTTTACTGCTCCTTGCCTACAGAAGTTATAACTCACTCTCTTTTCGATACCCAAGTGGAATATCTGTCATTATAGCCTATGTTGCCAGCGATCTCAGAGACAAACTTCTTAGTCTGAGCTTAGGAGAATCTGTTGTTCAGCTAAAACATGTATTACCATTGAAGTGGCTTCATCAGTCTTTGGCTGAAGCATTTTTAAGAGGACTGAGTGAACAAGTGCTTTTGTTTGGCTGAGTTATTAACCACGTGCACCTAGGAAGAAGAAACATGGCCTGGCCATGACAAGCTCTTCTTTCACCTGTCTTTGTTCTCTTGTCTGAATTTCTCACTATATAGGCTTTAATCTGACGGCTATGGCTCAATCTTCACTTGATGCTTCATTGTCCTACACAAAGCAAACTCTCAATGGACTGTTCTGTGGGTTGCTCATGCACTCAGTCAGAAGGAATGAAATGGGGCCTGGCTGAGAGATCAAGCAGAGTTTCTTTTTATGTGAGTACAAGCCCGTGCTTTTTCCTCAACTGATTAAACAGAAATAGTAAGCTGTGAGTGCATTAAAAAATATTACATGATAAGGTAGCAGTTTAATGAATATGAATTGACTTAAAAAGACCTTACTTGTGCTCTATGCTGTCTGAGCCAATAGTGAAGTAATGATAACAAAATATGGGTAAAAACAAGTAACCAGATGAGTTTTCAAGAAAATTTAGATAATATATTTGTTAACTAAGAATGGTTAGCAAAGGCCAAGAATTCTCAGGACATCTGAAAATCTCTTTAAACCTAAACCAAATGCTCAGAATTATTGATTTGCTGCCACCCTAAATGCAGCTGAATTATTATTATTATTATTATTTTGATGAGAACAGTTTTTTTGCCAAAATCCTCATATTTTCAATGTACTGAAACCATCCTGCATAGATAGCTGTATTTTGTGAATAATTTTTTTGTTTGTTTTTATAGGAGTTGGAATATTTTCTATTTATTATTTTTTCATAAAAAATAACTTCACATTCAAAAAGTTGGCCCACAAAAAATCAAGAAACTCTCTTAAAAGGAGAAAGGCATTTTAATCCAGAATAATTTTATTTTTTATCGTTTTGCAGAGAAAAACCTGCTTTCCTGAATGATTTTCCTTCCAATTCCAGCTTACATTATATACTGAACTCAATTACTAACATCGTTGCAGCTAAAGACAGACCTAGGTTCTTTAGATAATGATGGTTTCTAATAATGCATGCGACTCATGCATGTTTGTGCAGGGGGAAAGCAATACATTTCCGTGGCACCTCATTTGTTTTCTGCTGAAAACTTTCCAGGTCTTATGAAGTCAGATACTAATACTATGAATAGCAATGTACTGCTTCAGTGGTCCTATTGATTCCATAATTTGTCCATAATTGCTAATGCTTCAGCCTTACATATCCTACCTTAAGTATGATTTTCGCTTTAGCAGGCCATTTGTGGTTGACAAATATTCCAAAGGAAACAGGGATTACAAGAGCTACCAGAGAAAGCCCTGTAAAAAAAGAAGAGAGAAGTTACAAGCCTGTAGGGTGCAGGAGCTCAGGACAGGACAGACACCATGCCAGCCCTTCAGGGGACGTTTCTGGTGCGCACATCCCGGAGCACAGAGCACACACACACGCTCTACCCACACCTGCCCATTTGCTTTTCTATAGGCTCTGTTATCTTTGGCAGCCTGTTGAAGTAATTGCCATTCTGCCGAGCTACATGCTCATTCACCTGCATCAGAAAGGCAGACAGAAATCTGAGTGTGCTAATCATCTCTATCCTGTGATGTGAGCAGCTGTATTAAATGTTCATTTTGCCTGCAGGTGCTTCGTTACTGTACCGTATCAGCAACGAGTTTAGAGCTTCTTTTGTTTTGGCCTTCCGCTTCCAGTATTTATTTTGAAAGCACAAGCAGCGTATGTGATTTTTGTTTTTCCTCAAGGACAATGGGAAGTGAAGTTGAAGAATGTGAAAGTGATTCTGCTGGCTTTTAAGATTAGCACAACATGGAACTGCACTTGATAAGCACTAGGGCCACAGCTCTGCAAAGCACTGGAGCATGTATTTCTAAATACTTTGACTATTTTCTCTTTGTAGCTGGATGAGATTTTTGACAGGAAGTCAAATGAAGCCACTCCTGGCAGTGTAGATTGCAGCTTTTCAAAGAGACTCAGCAGTTTTAATCACTTGCTTAATTATCTACGTGTGCTTAAGTATTTTGCTAGATTATGGCCTCAGCATTTAGCACTTTGCGGGATTGTGTCTTAAAGCTGTTACAAACACTTTCATCAAGGACAAGCAGCTATTCCTATATAAATTATTCTATATTCTTATCCCACTACCATACAGGTCTCAAAACCATTTGGAAAGAAAAACACTCATAATGTTATCATAATTATCTGTACAATATTTTTAATGGCTTCAAGTCTTTGGCAGAGCTGTGGATAATGTGAAGTGATATTTGCTACCTAATGTCCATGGAGATTATTAAAAAGTAGAGAGAAAAATATTTTTAAAATCTGAGGTCATTTCTTCCTGACTGCAGGGTGATGGTATAGAGGTGGTTGTCACTGAAGGGAGGATAGACAGGAGGGAAAATGCTGTTTCACTGGACTCACCAATGCTGTCATAGGGGAGTACAATTGTATTAGAATCAGTCCACATCTTGGTGTAAATAAAGAGACAAAGTGGCATCATTCCCATTGCAAGCAGCGTGGAGCAAACTGTCATGCTGATGCTGCAAAGAAATTGGTTACAGTGACGGTTCATCTCATGCTAGCCCGTAGTCTTCCTCATTTTCTTATTACCATTTCACACCTCGTGAAACATGCAAGAAATGTTGCTGGCTACAGATAATTTATCCTGTTTACCAGGTTAGAGAAAAGCTAACTGCAAGGAATGGCTTCTGCTGAAAAGAAAAGAACATGAAGCATCGAGGTGTTCTGCAGTCACAGAACCATAACTTCTGGTACAAAGGAGGTACAGGAGTCAGGCAGGTGACCAGCAGGAAGGTCTGTTGGCAAGTCTGTCTCCATGCTGCCTGTCTGGATGGATTTAGAGAGGATGGAGAGCAGGGAACAGGGGCAGAGATGGACATCAAATGGAGTTTTCCTTTATAACAGCAGTTCTAGAGTGCTAAAATTTCACTCTGAACTCAACAGCCCAGCAATCCATTTCATTGTCTAGAATATGTGAAATAATAAAATTCCCTTTTCTGGCTTGTTTTGCTCTAGGTCAAAAAGTAGGTGCTAAGAATTGTTCAGTGAGGCTTAGCATAAGTATTATTGCTGCATTGCAAAGATGTTTCTGTTTTCTGTTGTACAAAAAAGATACATTCTGCTACAGGAATGAAGAAATAGGAAAAAGCAAGACATCTGAAATAGGGAGGAAACATTCAGAATTGGAATACAAAGGATAAAATTATGCATACAAATCCCATTTTTCTGGTATAAGAATACTGAGTGAGGGTTCTAGTTAAGAGATTTTGGAAGCTTTCTTCTGAGCCTCGCTTCTGATTTTTCTTTTTTGTTGCTTGTCCTCAGAAAAGGGACTATTGATCCTGGCCCACAAATTGAGCAGAACCAGAGAAATCTAGAAAAATTAATGCAGAAACCACAGCAATATCTGCATTAATTTTGGTTCCTGTCACTCTCCTGCTTTAGAGTCACTGAATAGGATTTTGCAGGAGCCTCTGGCAAAAGAGTTCCTTTACAAGTCTCCTACGGAGAAAAACAGTCATGGGCTACAATTAAGGTTTGACGAATTTCCCTGTATTTTTTTCCCTCTGTATTTCCTGTATCTTTGTACTGTCCCTGAATGTACCTCCTTCTCCAAAGTCTGGCCATCCTCTAACCGCAGTTCCTGTTTCCACAGAAGCAATTGTTTTTGTGAAATATCAAGAGATATTTCTATGGGGGAGAATTAGAAGATATCAGTTGGGTTTAATTTACTAAGAAAGATATGAAACATCATACTTCACCTGACTGTGATTATAATGCTAATTATAAAACTAATTCTTTCTCTAACTTGTGATCTATTTGCACAGAGAACTTTTGAAGCAGAGCTATAGACAATGACCATGGGTTGTAATGTATAATCATAAAATATTACAGTTAAAACCAAAACATTGTCTGATATGATGACCAGGTTTCTATAATGCTGTGATAGTTCCAGAAAGCATCCACACAGCTTCTAAAGTTATTCTTCTATTGAGAAGAGAAGATGCTTGCCTTAGCAATCTGCCATATCTCCTGTATCCTCTGGTCCCTGTGTCTTTGTTGCAAAGGTACTGAGCAAATGTCTTTGACTTAAGGCAGAGGTCTTCGCCTGAAGAATAACCCATTAAAGGCATTTTCAATTAACTTCACCCTCTGTCAGCTCCATGGGATAGAAATCCTGTTCATGTTTATAGCATTATAAACTTGGATTTTTACCACTGATTTCAGTGGTGAAATTCTGAACATACAGAGCTGACCGAGCATAGTTGAGCTCAGTTTATTTTCCCAGGGAGAGATTAGAACAAAGTTTCACCCTTGTACTCAATATCTTCCCATCTGCAGTTTCTCAGACCTGTATTAATTGAAATGAAGTGTTCTTAATATCACAGATCTTTCCTCTACAATGAGGAAGTCTGTGATTAGCACAGCTGACCTAATTCATAATTTGAAAACTGTTTTTACATTAACACCTGTATGTGATAGAAAAGTTCACTATTTTCAAAGGATGGAAAAAATGTTTTATTAAAGCTATGAATATTAACATTCTTAGACTATTTACCCTAGCTCTACATCTTTCTTACTTCTGTTATTCTTTTCATTTCTAGTTAAGACTGACATGTGACAACTTGGATGAATGCTCCAACTTACTCTGTAGGAAAGAGAGAAATGAACCTGTTTACTTTAGACCAAAATAATCAACACATAAAAGGAAAAAATATGTCTTATTTTTAAAGGCTCTTAGAGTTAATGAACCCCCTCCATGGAGTCTGCATCAAGAGTAGGGTTCACTTGTCCTGTGTGTTTGATGTCCTAGGCCCTGTCAGGTGCCTTACACATCTGTTTCTGAGTTCATAGCACTTTGTCATTGAGACCATCACACTGCCACAAAGGAGGGTTTTCATTGCCCACAATATGCAGGGCTGCCTTAAGTAGTGGTTTCTAGCCTGTAAAATATTCCCTCAGTTTGAAGACTTTGCATAAGGTTCCAGGAGCAGAAAGAATCATCACAAGTGATATTCATTAGAACTAGTTCCCAAAGAGAAAATAAATACTTGTCTTTTCATTGTATAAAACACAAAAGGAAGGAAAATATTTTTCCACAGGAGCACTTTTCAAGAAACATTACTTCAAGAAAAGTTGCATAGCTACTATTTGGACAGAGGATTCTGGTCCTAAAGACCTATGTGGATTTTTTATTTTTTTAATACTCAAGATCTTGGGAGAAAGAAAAGTAATTTTAACTTGGGCAAAGTTTTCACAATGTATGTTATCTTAATTGTGTTTATAGATGATATTTGCTGCAGGATCTGAAGTTTTACAATAAAGATATTTTCTAATGTACACAATTCTGTTGTTATATCTTCCTCATGAAATCCCAATGAACGAAGGATATTTGCTATTCTGCTTATATTTACTTCAATTACAGTAACTAACCATCTTTACAAGGAGAAACCAAAATGCCAGGAAGGTAAGAAAAACATCAGACAGATCAGACAGTCCTTTTCAATGTAAAATTTACAATGTAAAGAATGGCTGCTCTTACCTTAGGTCCATGTCTCCATCCACCCAGTAGGCGATGACATTCGACGCTGTGCCCCCTGGACAGCATCCCATGATCAGCACCACGACAGCTTGAATAGGAAGGATATTAAAGGCCACAGAAAGCAAGAAGGCTGTGAGAGGCATAATTCCAAACTGGCAAAGGAAACCCACGAATATACCCCAGGGTCTTTTTATGTGGCCCAAGAAATTCTTAAGTTCCACATTGCAGCCCATGGAGAACATCACCAAAGCCAGCATGATTGTTAGACCAGTACTTAAAACTACATTCAAAGTTTGATTAAAAGTGTCTTCTGGTAACACACAAGATGTGCCATCACAAATAGTAGCATTTGCTGGACAAGCTGTGGAGTTGTCTGCCAAAGAACTAGCATAAAATTGCTGAGAAAAAAAGTTTGTCTGCATTTTGAAATACAGAACTGCTCACTACATCCGTGGTAAACTTTCAAGCCTGTGCAAACTCTTGTTTGTCAGTGACTTCTTTTAAATGATCCAGGAAGCAATAAAGTGCAATAAATGCCAGAAAACTCTTACTATTCTTGAGGGGTTTGGCTCAGTGCTGATTCATATAGTTATAAAAGTTGCACTTGCTTGGTAGTGTCAATTAATCATTTATTCGTATGATAATGAGGAATCCCACAGCAAGAGAATAACTGTGTTAATATTTAAGGGTGGAAAGGAGGCTTGTAGTGCTGCCAAGCCCATGGAATGAGAATCACAGGAGAAAGAGAAAGTTTATACTTCATTCTTTGAATTTCTTGCATGCCTTCAGGAGACCTGCTCATGGATGCAAAGTTGTTGGCCGTACAGGGGTCTGTGTGATGAGTAATTGAGACACAAGAAACCATGAGCAGAAGTCTTGAGGTACAGTTTGAAGCTGCAACTCTTGCTAACAGATGCAACATTCAGCACAGCACACAGCCTCATTTGAGTGATATGCAATCTTTGTCTCCGGCAGCATGGAGATTCAGCATCCTCCTGAAACCTTCTGCCAGGTGCAGTCACACCTTGATCCAGCTTGGAATGGAAATGGTGGACAGTGAAAGGAGGAGATTTGGGTGGCAAGGGCAGAGGAGGAAGGAGACATTCTCTGACTCAAGCAGAGAGCAGAGTAGTGAGCCATGGCACCCAGCAATTTGACCACATCCCCTTCCCTGCCACGACACGCTCAGCATCCACACCAGGGATGACCGTGCACCTTTTTTTTTGCCAGGTGCAGCACAAAGGTTGGGAAACAGGTTTCTTGTGCCTGGTTTTTGTATGGCTTGTTGTGTTCTGTCATCCCCATGGCTCAAGAGCAGTCTCAAATTTTGGAAAGCTTTTAAAGATTTACTCCTCAGGCTTCCTTGAAAATCTGGAAATTTAGATGGTTTTCAGAGGAAGAATGTTAATGATTCTTTACCTGTGCCCAAGTTTCGTGGTAGAAGTATCTTCAAGTTTAGATCTCAGACTAAAATCAAGTCTGATATGTAAAATGCAATTGATGCCCCCCAATAATATTTATTTTTCAACACGGAATTTTTTTACTAGGGTAACTTGCTAAGCTATAATTATCTTCAACGAGCAAGACTCTCACTAGAAGCCTCAGCACTTTGTGCCTATCATCAGTGTGTGAAATGATAGGAGTTGCATTTTTTTTTTGTCCACTTTAAACCTTGAATGGTGTAGGGGGAGATGACTGCTTTAGAAAGGATTTCTCAGCATGCTCAGATGGCACCTGTTTCTTTACAAAGGGGTCAGCTAAATGGCTGTATCTCCTAAGTCACTGTTGGGTGCCTGATGGGATAATGTCAGAGTAGCTTTATCCTCCCAGGCAGCTGGCAACTCCTACCCTGTGATTAGTGCCACATCTGTGTGACTAGGATATGTCTAACAGAACAACAAGTAAGGTAATAAGAAGTAGATGAAAGGAAGACAAAGCCACAAGATATCAGTTTGGCAAAAACACTCATTCTCCTTTTTATGCTTGCTTTCAAATGGAATGTTTTAAGAGCTTTTACTCTCCAATCCAAATCTTTTTAAAGGGCTATGAAGGTTTTTAAGCCATATTAATAATGCCTATTAATATTTTCTATAAGACCTTTATCAGAGTCTTGATTTGCACTTGAACTTGATTTTTTTGTTGAAACTAAAATCTTTTACAAGTGTCTTGAAATCTCCAGCAAACCTTGGGGCTGGACTTTTCCAGTCCTGTAAATGTCTAGTATGCTGTGAAAACCCAGAGTGAGTAGTTTGGGAGAGGAGGTGAGGCTTAGAGTGGCTGCTTCTCAGCAGAGCCTCATGCAGGGGCTTGCTTTTACCTCCTCTGTCTCCTTGCAGACCTTTTGTCTCGGAGGTGTAGGGGTGCTTGATGCTGCACCCCCAGAAACAGCACAGATGAAGTGTCCCTGGTTTGGGTCTCCAGCCTCTGCCAAGGGACTAGACAGTCCAGCTGTCATTTTGGAGTTTGATTTCTGGAAACAGTGTGTAGGAGGAGACCTTCATGCTCAGGTTTTGTGCTTAGCTAAGGACAAACCGTACATCAGCCACTCACCTGTGTGGCCTTGGGGAGCACCAAGTTGTGTAAAATTGACCTGTATTTAACTGCTAGCTTTGCCTTTGCTTTTTTTCCCTCTATTTTAAAAGGGATGATTGTGAGTCATTACTTCAATAGCTAGATTTTTAAAACCTTAGATCACAAAAATGCTGTCTGGAAACAGAAGAGAGCCCTTCTGAATTCAACTTATTAGGCTGACATTGCCACAATACGGCACAGATGGGAATATCTGTATCAAGAAGTCCTCATGTGTTAGGGAACTAAAACATTTTCCAAGATATTGAAATATTTACAGGCACAGTTAAAAAACTTGGCATGTTGCAGGAGGTGCAGTGTTATTGAGTAGGCAGGTGGGTCTCTCAGGAGTGCTGGATTTCAAACATTCCTCTAAGTCTGTTTTGCTTTTTAAAATGTGCTTCTGGGATTTAATCCATTTGCATGGATTAAATGCAGGCTAGCAGGAGACATCCTCAAAGAAAGCAGCAATTCAGAGATGGTTTTCAGAGATACTCAGCTCTATACCTTCTGTTTCACTGCCTGTTTTCCACTCACGTTATGGTGGTTTAGTGGTAAGATGGACTCTGTACTGCTCTGTGAACCCAGCTGGCATCTTTTTTCTGTACATGTTGCACATGTTAGGCAGGGTGATTTTAAGCATTTGCCATTGACCTTCACCGAAGGAAGAAGCAGTGCGGTGAACTTGGTGAAGAGACAGTGCAGTGAATTTTGGTGATGATTAACATACCCAGACTCATTCTTGACACTGTCAACATAAAAAATGAGAAAAATCAATGCTTAAATAGAGAAATACCAAACTAAATATATATTTGCATCCCAAACAGCAACACTGATTCGTGTTCTTGAATTTTTGCAGTGATGAGGCTACCAGCTTATTCAAGTGGTTTTAGTGTCACTTCAGCAAACAAATCCAGGTAGAACTTGTAAGGATCTCTCCCTGTGCTGACAATTAGATAATTGATTTATCCATTAACTCAGGCAGTTATAAAACAAGAGTAGCAGTAAGTGCATGCAGAAGCCTGCATTGGGAGAGGCTATTTAACTGTTTGTCTTTTATGGCTGTCTGGTGCTTATTTCTGTGATGTTTCTCCTAATGAGGCTTATGAATCTTCCCTGTCCGCTTGATTCAGACTCTGAGATGCTTCTTAGTATATTTATGTCTTGGTTAGAAGAATCTTTTCTTCCAGATAATTGATTACCTAAAGTCAATTACCTGCTTTTTACCACCATCTTTAAAAGAGAGACAGCAGCTGTACCTAGTATTGCTGACCTTGTTTATAACTTTAAACTTCAGTATAACTATAGATGGAAGATTTTTTTTGCTTGTTGAAAGTTTTACTACATTGGAAACTTATAGAAGGCATTAAGAAAAGAAAATCTCCATGCAATAGCAGGAGAGAAACTAATGGCATTAAAATACCTCTAGCTTGGGATAGCTTCCCATAAAAGTCATCTCCAAAGCTAACTTACAGAATCTTTACATTTACATTTTTACATTTCACTGACTGGTGCAGACATCTTGACTCTGCCTGTTAAACTCTTGAGCTGAGTTTCAAATGAAACATTGGGGCCACAGGGAACTCAGCTGGAAAAAAAGCCTGATGTGTTACATACTCGGATTGCAGGTCAATTCAGCTGGCTGGTGCACTGATTCTGAGAGATTCACCTTACAATCATGGCTGGATTCCTGCACAGAATGAGTGATTGATTGGAGGGATAGGGTTCTGTCACTGTTTATCAGAACTCTACTTATTGAGCAAGGAGAAATCCATAGTGCTTTTGCATTTTCTGATACAATTCAGACTTTCCAATCCACACCATATTTTTTAGTGTACTCATCTTAAGTATCCAAATGTGAGCATTTTCAGTAGAACATAATGATAGTGCATAGTTACTACACAAATGCATGGATAAGAATGCAAAGGCCTTAGACTTCAAAGAACTTTGCTCCTTTATGATAGGTGTATGAGGGAAAATCTGCATTTCACATGTTCAGCAAGGACTGTCTGCTGTCAGACAAACAGCCACAGTCTGCCAGAAGCATAAAGCAGCCTTTTGACTGCCAAAATGTAAGAGTGACTTTTGACTGATTAAAAAAGCTGAAAGTTAGATAATTTCATAACAAATCACAGAAATGGGTCATGCTACCAGCTATAAAACTGTAAGTTTTTGAATGATTCTATTGGATTGGAATTCCTATATTGAAGCATGTTATCATGTTCCTCAACAAGAACTGGTTTTAGTCTTTGAGGGTTAACACACCACAGCAGTATTTCAGTGCTTTTGTCTGTTCTTTTAGAGTTGTAATTTTAATTAGCAGTAAGGTTTAATTGGGATAAATGACCAGAAAAAAAAAAAGTATAAATTCTTGATCAAAGGTCTCATTGATTTTAAGTCTACAAGGTTAAAGAAAAATAAAATTATTATAGGAATTTTATTTTCTTGGAACCAAAATTGGCTCTGTTAATTTTAATCAGAAGGGGAAACCACTTATACTGTTTCTTTTTTGTTGTGTGTTGAGTTATGACATCTAACTCCTGACAAGTAGTAGGAAACCAATGTTATTGCCTGCAGTTCCAATTGCCTTTCTCATTATTGTCCAACTCTGGAACCTGAAAGGCTTCACCTTCTAAAATTTTCTTTTAGATAATTGATAAATTAATTTGACTTTTTTCTTTGACTGGAATAATAATAATAAAATCACCTAATTGTTCTGTCTGTTATTTTAGAGAGATAAAGGTAGAGCAGACAAAGCAGAGAGTTACAGTAGAATACAGTTGATAATAAGTGAACAACGCTCATGAATTAATTCACCTGCTTGTGGATGGGACATGGCTTATCAAGGAATAAAGCATGACAGGAGCAGATCAGTAGATCAAAGCATTCGCTGCTGGGGACTTAAAAATTTCCCAACATGTAATCTGGATATTTTACTTCAGCATGGTTTAGTCTTCCCTGATTTAGGTGTCCCTAACATGTGTACTTTGAAATGGTCTGAAAGATCAGTCATGGGTATGAACTCATACATCCCTGGTATTGGAGCACCTCTGTAAATGTTCAGTGGGCTTTTTGGCTTAATTATAAACCATTAAACAAAACCAGTTAGCACACCCCAAATCCTCTCTGCTAAACAACCCAGCACATAGTAAATGGGAACAGTTTTATTTCAGCATTGCTGTAGTGCTCCAGGCCAAAACTACAAAAGGGATGAAACCTTAGGTTAGCCATGTCATCTGCACTGGGCTGGTTGGTGGGCCATGAGCTGTGGGAGTTGTGTTTCCTGCAGGGACATGGCTGGGTTGAGATCCTAGGGACATCAAAAGACCATTAAATACCTAAATTTAAACAGCTGAGTGCCAGCCTGGATAACTGTGCTGAAGAGGGTGAATTGTACTTGATGTTCCTGATCTTCTCTGATGAGAATAAGTTAAGGCTCATGTAACTCAGAATCAGACAGCTACACTGGGGATGTTGAGAGCCAGGCTTTGTTGAGAGCACAACCTTTAATGAATGCAAACCAAGAAATTTGCAAAGAAATGTTACTGAGCTCCTGCTTTTAGTTTACCCAGGAATTTGAAAAGGAACAGAAAGTCAAGTGGCTGGAATTGTTTCAGGTAAGCACTGAGCAGCCCTTCTGAGAAGGAGAAAAAGATGTAAAGGAGAGGAAATGCAAAAGTAAAGCTGTGGGGTTTTTTTTGGGTTTTGGTTTAGATTATTTTTTTTGTTGTTGTTCTTGTTGTTGGTTTTTTTTGTTTGTTTTTTTGTGTTTTTTTTTTGTTTTGTTTTGTTTTGCTTTGCTCTTTTTTCTCCCCATTATTTAACAGATGTTTTGCTTTGAAATCAGGCTTTCTTAACGAACACAAACAGATTCATCAACTGACAAGGTTATGCCCCCTTCTCCAAACTAGGCTGATCTCTGGGAACACAGCACACACAGCTCCTTAGCATTTCTTTTCTTCCTTACAGCAGAGATTTGAACTAAGAACTTCTGCAGATCATATTGGGAGCTGCTGGTCTCAAACTGTCTTCAGGTGAGCACCTTCAGAGGTCTGAGCTGGGACCCATAAATGCCATCTCTTTCATTGGCACCCTAATTACAAGTTATTATTTTCACATTCTGCAGATTTATAGGAAGTTTTGAGTCATGTAGAAATACAAATTGCTCTTTAATATAAAGGAATAATCTCTTAATTAAAACTGTCTGGCGTCCACCTGAAGAAAAAGCCAGCAAGATTTAACTAATGCTGACTTCAAAGCTTTCTGATTGCATGTGCTGGGGTGTGAGGGAGGGGAAACAGATAATGGCAGCTGTTACAAGCTTAAGATCCCACTTGTGCTAGATGCTGTGCAGGGCCATAGTAAGCACCACTTCCCACCACTTCTGTTTTTTCCCTTCTTTTGGTAACATTTCTTATCTTCCTTCACCATATGGGATATGTCAACACTATAGGCACTTCAGAAATGAAGAAAAATAAAAATGTAAAAGAGTACCCTTTACATATATAAATTATATACAATGAGACACTAATTTTGAAAAACCCATCTAAAACTATTTTCCTCTTCTCAGGGAAAAAATGTTACCTGGCTGTCCATCTTCTTGGAAGGACAAATTTTAATTTGCTTAGGACATCCATCTTTATTATAGTAAGTGATACTGGTTGGGACTGCATAAGGTTTCTAGAACTTTAAAGTTTTTGGCTTTGATAAGACAAATTTCAGCATCTTGTTTGGCTGTTTGCTTTCAGGATACCTTTTATTACCAGGAGACGCTGTTTTAGAGTTATTTGAGATTTAACTTGATATGTATAAGGTGAAATATGATGATAAAACATTCAACATTGCACCTGTATAGGTGCAACTTTGTCTGGAAGCTCCTGGGTTCTTAGGACTTGGGAAATTTGAGCCACCTGCCTGGATAGCAGAAGCTTTAGTGACGCAGTGTTGAAAATTCAGACAGATGGCTCTCTGGTAGTAGGAGCTGAAAGTACTGAGGATGAAAGTGCCCTGATTCTGGTGTATTGTAGTGCTGAGGATGACTGAACAGGTACAGCCTCTATGTGAGTGTCTGTGTAATGGAATTGTTCATAGAAGAGTTAATCAAGCCCAGCTGTGACATGGGCTTGTGGAAATGAAAGTATAATTCTTAGCTGATGCTGATTTGGAGCTATGCAAATAGAATAGATGGTAGTACTGAAGTTTCATTATTTAATAGAACCTGAGTAACATTTTGGGTTTTCTGTAAGCCCCTTGGGTTAACAACTTACAGTTGACAACACTGAACCTGTGGGCTTTGGGAGCTAGGAGAATCCATTCGTAGATGCTTGGTGTCCTCATGCAACATCCTTTAAAAAGGGTGATCCCACAAAAGCAAGGCAGCAGAGTGAGACTTGTGCACAGCAATCAGTCAAAAATGCCAGGGGATAAGTCTGTGACTTGCACCCCCCCCTTTGCACTGCCTCCTGAAATACAAGAACTGGAAGAGGATCTGGAGTCCAGGTTCCTTTTTCCACAAACCCTGTTTGCTCATGACCTCTCTCTATCCTAGTCCATACTTGATTATGTCACATTGTTTGTGCAGGTTGGATGAGGGAGTGCTGGCCTGCAGCAGCCTGCTGTCTGTGCTCAGAGAGTTTTGCAGATGGTTTGCCTGGGACCTGGCTGATGCACGCTCAGCTCCCTCTGGGCAGAAACGGCAATTTTGAGTCTGCTACCTCTTCAGCTTACATCAGTTTTTTAACCAGTGGGTGAAAGAAAAAAGCAGAGATGCCAGACACGCTTTCTGCACGCTCCTGCACCTTGGCTGTGCTTTCTGCCTGTTGGTAATGTCGGGAGCTGGGACACAGTCAGGCGTAAATGACAGCTCAGAGAAAGCCTGAGGATCTCACCTGGCATTGGGCTCCTGCAGTGGCAGCCTGTTCATACAGGATCCACAGCTCTTCCTGAAGCTTGCTAGTGCAGATATCTGCTCTGAAAATAGTTGTCAGAATTATTTCCATCAGTTCTGAAATTATTTCCACGAAAATATAATCTGTGTTTGGGTGCTATCATTTCCAACACTGCTGAATGTCTCCTGTTTGGAATGCAATGAATCAAAAAGGTGTATTGATGTCATCCTTACAAGAAAAATTATTTATATAAAAATATGTAAGAATAAACACACATAAACCACTGCATATATACATTCATACATAAAGTATATGCAGCAAGAAAAATTATTAAATATAGGTGTGGAGGGGGTTTTGCATTTCTGGTGAGTGAGCACCTGTGCCTTCTGAGAATTTCCATGTAAATGAAGTGACTTTTCTAAAAACTTTCCTAGCCTCCTTCAGTAAACGACAACATACTTAAGAAATTATTTTTTTTTTTTCCTGCTGCTGAAATAAGTTTAGGCATTATTAGATTTTTGTACACCAAGATCTTCGGTATGTATTTCAGTAATATCTATTTCCTCTTCATGAGGATTTTGTGATCAGTCAAAAACCTGACATTAACTGAGAAAAAAACCCCATGTAATTTTTAATACATTATCAGAAACGAGGACATGTAATCTATAAACTTTATTTCAGTTTTCTTAGTGATTCTTGTGTGACTCAGTTTGCAAATTTAAATGTATGATTATTTACATACATACTATTCCAGTTCAAAATGTTTGAAACACCTTTGAGTGTTTTTAAAAGGTCCAGGTATTAACTGGAGGAACTTGTTTTCTTTGACTTCTGACCCATGGACACTTGGACTATGCTTTAGTGCTGGTTTTGAACTCTCCTTTTTGAGGTTTGCTAATGCCCTTAAAATGAGAATTAGAATTCTCATGCATGGAAAGAGACATCAAGTTGGGACTTCATGACATCAGTAAGTTGGTGACAACACCCAGTTATCTGTTCACAGAGTGTCATCTCCAAAAACATTTCAAATGAGTTTTAAATAAGAGTGCGTGGGCACAAAATAGTAATGTAGATGTGGTTTTTGCAACAGTCAGGAATACAAAATTGATGAGTGGGATTCATTATAAAAAATGGGATGGCACCATACCAATGTATTAAAATTTTAAAAATTTATTAACTCTCTTTTACAGTAGTTCATGTACTTTATATCAAATAACAAAGTTATGGTCCAAAAATTATTCATCTGCATCTCTAAATGTGTGGGCTCAGCTTTTCCATTTTTTTCCTTTTTTCATCAATGTGACCTGGAGGTATCTTGCAGTAGAAATCAAAATATTGAAAAAAAGAGGACTTAAGTGTACAAGGTTGATCCTTGGAGACTTAGTAATACCATTAGTGGACAAGCTGAAATAAAAAAGAAAGTCCAATTTAAGCACGCAGCCTGCTGAAATCCATTTACATTATAAAATATTTCTCAGAAGTACATATTTTTTTAAATAGGAAAAAAAACATCTACAGTAAGTGAAAGCAAAAAGTCTAAATTTTTTAGGTCACTCAAGAATATAGTTAGGGAAAAAAAAGGAAAACCTCAGGTTTAGTACCAGCATCTGAACCAATGCCTTTTAGTTTTCCTCTCCTCAGAACAGCTTCTATTTCTGTAGCTTTTATGTGGAGGAAAACGTCTGTCAGACAGCCACTTTATGCATCTAATGTGTGTGTGTGTTCCCTGGAGGAGATGTCCTGCCCTGGTCCTGCTGCAGGGACAGAGGTACAAGGCCAGGCATGGGTGATGCTTTTGGAGGGTAGCACAGTCTGCAGTGAGGATGGGGACCAGACTGTGCTCTCACCAAGACAATAATGAGCTCACTAAAATAACTCACAAATCTCACAGCTCAAAGCTTTCTTTGGCTGAGTTTCTGCATTTGTTAGCTACACATTGACCTTGAGATCTGATATACCCAGAGCATGTGGAGGAGATAGATCTTTATCTCTTTATCTTGCTTTATCTTTGGGATCTAACTCCTCCTTTGATCACTAGCAAGATTGAAGAATACTACTTATCAGTTTTATAGATTTCTAGAAAGAAATCTTTTAAAAGCAGTCTCTGAAGTAAGAGGTAGATAATGTTTATACATCCTTCAGGGGAAGAATGTTTCTGTCTGAATGAGAGCACCTATGTTCAGTTAAGCCTGGGTATGACAGAGACCATGACATGCCAAATAAGAGACTTGCTAGCAACACCATTATGTGGAAGTTGAAGAATATTTATTTGATTGAAAGATAAAATACTCTTTGGTAAGGAAGCCTCCTTTCTTCACGTCCAACATGTATCAGCAGTTCTTATACAGTATTAATTGTCTCCTGATTCTGTGACTTAGTGAATGAGTAGTCTGAAGGTCTCCTTTTGTTTTCAGAGCTGCTTGCACTTGTGTTATCAGCACTGAACACACCTGAGCAAATGGGGCTCCCTGAGATGTTTGATAGGCAGAACTTTCCAGGAATCCAATGGTCCTACTGCTGCCCTCTGTGATTGCCCTTGGTGGGACAATAGTGACAAAGACACACAGACAATGATTAATGCCTCATCCCCTGAGCCCTTTTTCCTTCTGAAGTTCCGTGTTGTCTCTGGCCTGGGATATTTTTGCACAGTGGAGAGAGGGGGACAAGATAGGAAGGAATTACTTTACATTTGAATGAGAAGTGTTCCCCTTCTGGCTCCCAAAAATGAGACCCCCGCTGTGTAGCAGCAGCTCCACATACACTTAACTGCTTGCCAGCCAAGCAGCTCTCTGGACCAGAGGCTGGCTGTTCTCCCCTACAGGCTTTTCAGTTCATTACTGCAAACTACATAAGGAGAAATATTTAAGCCTTGGGTTTTGTCAGTTTAATGAGAAACCTGGCATGCCATCTTGTCCTTTAGCATTTTTTTTTTAAAAATTTTTATTTTTTTAATTAATTTACTCTTTTTGCAGGGAGGGGTATCTCTGGTATTGGCAACAATGTGCTGTAAGAACAGTGAGTAAGATCCAGCTGGAGCTGAAGGGGTTACCAGTGAAAACATGTTGGTGAAATTGAACTGATCATGAGAAGGTAATTGCAGAAGGAATTCTTCAAGAGATGTGGAAGCTTTCCTTTTTATGCTTAAAGAGGAGCATAAAGAATAAGCAAGATAAATAAATTGATAATGCCCAGGATTTCCTTTTTTAAATGCTTTTTACCCTGCACAAGTAACAGCAAATTTTTAAAAAATAAAATAATCTGATTCAGTTGGCTATTTCTTCTGGCTTGAGACTGCCTTTTCCAGCCCAGCCACTTTAGTATGAACAGTTATATCATATTCATTGATTCCTCAGCAGTTCAACTTAAATGTGTATGTCTATCCATGCTGTCATTATTCAGGAATATGTCTCCAGGGAGAGTAATTTTTACCTCAGGTTAAAGAAAGGCATATACTGAAAAGCTGCCTATTAGCTTGTCATTATCCCTACCTTCTGATGCTTAGTGCTTGCTCATGTTTTACTCAGACCTTTGAAGCCTCTTTGTTTTCTGATTCCTGCAGTAACACTAGCTCTTTTTACAAAGTTCAGACTTGCAGCTCTATTACTTTTTCCAAATTGCTGTTAAAATTTCAGAACTGTGATGGCCTTGTGCCTTCAACCTAGCCTGATTAGCGTACAAGAAACGAAAGAAACAGACTTTAAATTCCTCAGAAAGTTACACAGAGCGTATGGAAGGGCAAAACCCAAGTAGAGCTGTTAATGACCCGTTACCCTGTTCACCTGGAACATGGGCGTGCTCAGCCTTTACCAGAGTGGGAAACAGACCCACAAGATGTGCAAGGAACTTACAGGGAGAATGGAAATATTCACAAAGTAGGGGAAGAAAATAAAAAGCATTCATTAATATATTGGCACAGTCAACCTTAGGAGACTCAGACTTAATCTCCTAAATTGTAGGTAAGGGTAAGTAAACAGCATTCCCATAGGTAATTATTCATTACCTATTTTGAAACTCAGCAATACAGTACTTAATTACTTCTAGGGCAGGGCAAGCTCACTCATTTAGCTTTTTTAATATATATTTATTATTATTGGCCCCTGTAATCACTGTAAGTGACACAAATGTCCTGACTAAATGATGTTTGAATTAAGCTCCATGACGTCTGCAACAGCCCATCAAACCTAAAGGTGCAGCTGATTGCCAGAAATAGTTTGACATTTAGTTTTCACATTGAGCAATACTGGACAGCAAGAAATGGAAATGCAGTGATCAAACAACACAATTAAAGTTTCAATCCCAAAGCCTTCTGACTGTCCCAGGCAGCTTAGACCCCTGGGTCATGTGATAGGACTCTATATGTATCCAGATAAACAGTTCTAACACGTAGAAATTCGAGGCTTCAGTTTACCAGCATCAAGTCTGTTGGTAGGATGTGTTGGGCAAACATCCACAGGTATAACTTGCAGATTATGTTGCAATCTTTAATGGAATGTTCCATAATATTTTGTTAAATCTGTATGGGTAGTTGTACATTTTCTGTGACTGGAATAACTAGGCTGGAAGTCTGGACTCCTTGAACATACCACATTTATATCTTGTGGTAAGAGACTTGTGACAGCAAAAGCAGCCAACTGGTCTTGTGATAAAATTTAGAAAGTTATCAGCAGTAGGAAGGAAGACATCCTAAGCAAATGCTTAGGCTGAAAAAGATAAACACTTTAGCAGCCTCCTTTTACACTTGTCATAAAAAGGTAATGGCAACATTATCTAGTAGTTTATCTAGTTCGAAGTAGTTTCTTTCAATTTCCAAACTTTCCGAGTTCATGGACCCAGTGTTAGAGTAAAACCACTGCTCTGTAGCAAAGTTGTCTGGGTCTCAAAGGACTTTACCTCCTGAGAGAATCACATTTTTTGCAACTGTGGATGATGATGATGTTCAGGAAACAGATTACTTCAAGATAGCTACTTTACAAGGAAATGGAATTTGTAGAGGTGGAAAACTTAACAGGAAGCTTGGCTGGGGCCTTTTTCATCTTGGAAAAATGCAGTCACCCGAGGCAGTGTGAAGGCGTTGTGTGACTGCTGTCACTGAGTTGAGGAGGAGGAGCAGAAGGAGACTAAAGAGATCTTATCTAGAAGCTGTTTGTTGTATCTTGTGTACTGATATTGTTAATCTAGTAGCTCTTGCATTTTGTGGCCTGTCCAAGTGGGTGTTTGCTCTTTTAACTTTTTTTGTTACTTTTGTCCCATTGATGTTATTTATGAACCTAACAGTCAGTTAGTTCTAAGCACCTAAATTTATTTTTAAACCATGTGGAGTGCTGTTTTCTGTCTAGCTTCTGCTCCAGACACTTTCCCTTTCCATCTGGTATAGCAAGAAGAGTCTGCCTATTCACCAGAGACTTCTAAACCATTGTGTCAAAATTTTAGCTCAGGAAAGGAAGAAATGAGTAAAAGTGAATTTAACCGATCATGCTTTTGGTTATTAAAAATCATAAGCCCTTTTTCTTGCTAGAAAAGACAGTTTTCTGGAAAATTAGGGAGAGTGACCTTTTGGAATTGCCCATCCCACTACTCCAGCTCCACACCACTCCAAGGTGCTTAGCAGTGCATGAGAGTGCACTCCCAAGGGCAGGAACAAGAATCCCCTCATCACCTGTGTTATACAGCTTTGCAGAAGCTAGCTGGTTTTTTTGTGTCGCTTCTAATACCAAATCAACATTTTGTTATGGAGGTAAAACTGCAATACTGTCTTGAATCCAAATAAAAAATGTCACTACCTTCTGACATTTTCCCACATTATATTACTGTTCTCTATGGTTCTGTCCCTTTGTCTTAGCTTCTGGTGTAAAGTGCTAGAGAAACATGCTTATTCTATGGACACTGAGATGAAAGATGTAGAATGTGTTTCAATTTAATTTCTGGCATTAGTTTCTGCATATGATAATTTTGATTCCTCGTGCTATGAAATAAGTTTCAGGGAAATTATTCAATCTGTTTTTCAATTTATTAACTCCATTATTTCTGCAACATTATGCTAGTTTTGTAAAAAATTTGATCATGGCCAAGCCTGCATAGTGATTGTACACTTGATCTCGACTTTTCTTATGGTATGAATTATGTTACAGATTTTTAAACATTTTCTTCTCTATGGTAGATCAGGAATTTCTAATTATAAAAACATTCCATTGATATTTTCATTTTTTTCCATTTGATGTTTTTACTGTTCTTATTACTGAAGAATTAACCTCATAGTCCTACGCATTTACACTTGGCTGCTCTCTGTATATAAAATGACTGAATTTAAGAGCTGAAGGACACATGAAAGGCAACTCAGTTTTATGGAAGGTAGAAGTTTTATTTTTTTTTTGTTTCTATTCTATTATCCAACAGTATGATAAAAGACTGTTGAACAATTGCCAGTCATAACAAATAAAGAAACCAGCATTGCTCTTAGAAGTATCAATTATAAAATAGATAACCAGTAGGAAAAAAGTCCATTTATTTGCAAGAGAAATCAAAAGCATAAAGCAACCTGGCATATAACCATTTAGGTCTATTAACAATTCTGTCTGGCTCCATGAAGTATCATAATTTTCGTAATGATGACAAAAAGAAAAACTAATGCAAGTTTATGTCAAATGCTCCCTGGAATTGCTGAATTGTTTCGTCCTTCTCAAAAACATAAGCCTAAGACCTTGCATTTGTGTAAAATTTTGAAACAATCAATCATGGAAACAGCATCTGATTGCAGAAAACATGATTCCAAAATCAATTTGTCATGCTCCTGTATGGATTTAATGCCTTCCTTGTTTTGACATTTCTTATTTGCTAAATGCAGGAGTGCTACTGTAAGTTCTCTGTGTTGTGGTTCAAATTAGAAGACTGTAATGCAAAAGTGTCGTCTTTGCTTTTGAATCTGTCTTGGATATGGAATTATTTTTCCTTATAGACTTCTTTTGTGGTGCCTTAGAATTAGGCTATCTGATTTGCATGTGAAAATCATTTGTGACATCCCATCACAAAAAAATCCTTGGGAATGGCTTTTGCAATATGACCAGTTTTTAAGACCTGCTTGCTGAGAAGAAATAAACGGATGCTTCTTCTATTGTTAAATTTGACAAAGGAGAGAATTGGATTTTGCTGCATCTCTGTTCAGTTACTCTGTTCAGTTACACTTAAAGACATGCTGGCTTATGCCCCTTTTTAAAAGTACTTATTTGGTGAAAATTGCTTTATAGCACCAATGTGTACAGTGAACTGGATGCATGCTGTTTTGAACGAGATATGTAGTATTGTCTTAGGCCAGTGATTATCCTGTTCCCAGAAAGATTCAGCTTTTATTTACTAATCAGCACAGAGATTTCCTACAGAAATTTGAAACAATGAAAAAAATTAATGTTCAAACTGTCTAGTTTATACAGCTTAAGTCTCTATTCTAGCATTGATGCAAGAAACTGAGACCTTTAAATTTTCCCTCTCTTTAAAATTATGTGCACATTATTTGCTCCAACGGTTTTTCATATGAGTTAAAATACATATATTTCTGCTTAGAAAGTTGTTTAATTCCTGTGACATTACAATGCCTGTAAATTATATTGACATAGTTAGTAATTTTACTTCCCCTCAGCCGTGAGGTGTATCTGGCATTATTTCAGAGCTATCATGAAACTGGAGCCACATTATGAGGAGGGTTGGCTAAAGACTGTTTAAATTTTGCACAGAAATAACTCAAACCTCTGAATTAGAAATGCCTTAAATGAACACTCTTTCTTCCAGGTATCCTCTCAGGAGTTTTGTGTTATCAACTGTACGCTGATAAAACTTTTAAAAGCCTCTTTCTGTGGAGGGGGTGAGATAGGATTGACAAACACTTCCAGTGTTTCCCAGTATCTACTTTTACTTCTGCTCTCCTTCAGTTCATTAGCACAGAGGCTTCCAGGATTCCTTCCAGCTAACAAAGGGGAGGGGTTCCGAAGGAGCATATGCTTAGGAAATTAATAAGGATGGCTTTAGTTTTGGTTTTGGGTAACTTTTGCTTAGCTGCCCAAATGAATCAGCTAAATTTCTGAGTGAAGTGAAACTCCAAGAGGTCTGTTTTGGACTCCATCCCAGGCAGACCTATTCAGCCATCCACTTAATTGCTAGTGCATCTTCATTTATGTACCTCTATTGATTTTAATCTCTGATGATTTATACAGTACCATAAGCAGGTAACAAGCCAAAGTAATGACATTTCACTGGAGATGAAGATGCCTATAAACTATCTTAATTTGTCCAAAATCTGCTCATATGTACAAGGCTCCTCCTGTTGTAATTGTGTGTTTAAAGTTTGTACTAATGACTACTCAGCTTAACTTTTGTTCTTTTTCTCACTACAGATTTAAAGACTGTATTTTAAAAGTAAAGTACATTTCTGTTTGACTTTCAGCTACCTCATGGCCTTCTGCCAGAGTTCCCTGATATTTGTTTTTCTTCTAACAGCTTGTTATTGTTAAACTTGTTCTTCAACGTATGTAGAATTCATTTGTCCTGGATTCAGATACGGTGTGATAAGGACCTTGACATAGTTGTGAGTGATGAGCCATCATTAGCTTAATTCATAAACACAAAGAAAAATTAAGTATTTTCAGAGTAAGATCCAGCTCACCTCTTTAGATCTTTAGCTCAGGGTGAAACAAATCCTACAGAGTGCTTTTGCCTGAAAAGGGGCTTATTTGCTCTTGAGATCTCTCTGTAACAGAGTTAAGACAGAGAATGCTCTTCAAAAGACACAGCTTCTGTCTCCTTGATTCTGCTGCCTGAATGTGCTGAAGCAGGATTAGACCTGAACTCAAATGTTCCTAAATATGTCTCTAGTCTCTAGCACTCTTCAAACAGCTATTTAAAACAGCTTTAAAATAATGCCTGAAATGGTACTTATGCTTGAATATTAACATAAGTAACACTGCAATCAAAACAAGGGAGATTAACATTGCAGGGCTGAGTTGTCTGTCCTAGAGGTGTCTAAGCAGTCCATTAACACAATACTTTGTGGTTTGTGACTTTCTTGCAGAGTATTATGCAATCTAAAAGAAAAGTGCATATGAGAGAAATCATCCTTGTTAAACGTATTCTATCTTATTTTAATTTTCCACTTCAAATCACAATTAATATGTATTATTCACACCTTTTCATTTCTATGGTTATAGTATATTAAAGTAGAACAGATGCTTTGTGCAGGCTGACCAAGGCATGGAACAGACTACTGTTATTAATGTTTTCCAGCTCTCCTTCACTGTGAGCAAAAACAGTGTAACAGAAGGGCCTCTCAGCTACTGAAAGCAAAGTAAGTTAGTGATTTTAGGAGATGGTTCACAGAGAGGATTTAATCACTACTTTTTGCAGTTACCACATGAATCATACCAGACTGCTCATTCCAGGCAGTGGGGAGAGGAGACAGTGTATTCAGATGGTAAAGCTCCTAAGGAAAGGAATGTCTCCTTCTAAATAACTTAGGCTAGAGATCTGTGGCTTAGTTACTGGTGTTCTGTCTGTAATTGCACTGGTTACAGTCCACCAAAACAGGGCCTGGGATGAGCGTGGGTCTAACTTGCACCCAGCAGAGACCTTTGGAACAGAACTCATTTGGGATAGGGTTCATAACTTTAACTTTTCTTACTTACATAAAAGTCATTAGGAACTTAAATAAATATGAGGTAATTTTTTAAACCAAGAATTGTATAAACTATATTTTTTTTGGTGGAGAAAAGAATCAGCATCACTTTTGTCTGTAGCTGCTCTCTGGTTTTGTAGGGTAATCCATACCACAGCCCAGCATTTGGGGAATGACAAAGCTTGGCAAAAGAACTGATATGATGCACTTGAACAAAATCAGCCTGTGGTCTTAGTTAGTGTGAGCCCCAGAATGAATGAATTAATGTGAAAAATATATGTGTATATATGTGTATATATATGTATATATATATATATGAGGCATTCAGACTGCTAATGTTCACAGAATCTACCTTCACAGAATAAAGCATATTGAAAGCTAGACAACATTAGTCACAGCAGAACAGTAATGCAATTTCTCCAATAAACCGTGGACGAGTGAAAACAAACATTTCTCTAACAATGTTGAAAAAAAAAAGAGAAGTTATTCAAGAATAATGTAGGTCTACATAAAATACCAAACCCATTTAACACTCAGCCTGGAAGTATTAGTATTTTTTCTTTGTTTGTTTGTTTTTTCAGAATCATATGTAATGTAAAGTATCACATTGAATCTGTGGTGGAAGTAGAAACCTGTTACAGTAAAGGTAGAAAAAGAGAAGTGTTAGAAAAATATAAAACCTGTAAAGGCTCCATTCTTAATATGCATTGCAAATTGAATTATGCAAACCAAAATTACCCCTAACTCTCTATTAGCTCAATGAAGGTCATCTTATGGAATAGCTATATTAAATTGAAAATCATTATCATAAATCTTTGTTGTCAAAATGTACATATGGTCCACTGTGAAAATCAGATAAGTTACATTAAAATGTGTTGTGTAGACAATATATTATCTCCTTAGGTTTGAAAAAGTAATAGGCTTCTGTTATCTCTGATGCACAAGAATCATCTTTAAGAGACACAAAAGTGGCTGAAAAGTCACAGGGGGTTTTTTCAGACATCTTTGGAAGGAATCTTTAAAAGAAGGAAGACTGGAATCTTTCAGAAGTTAAGGTTTCAAGACAAACTGGAATGATGGTATTTCAGGAAAAAAAATGCAGATAGTGATATATTCCCATACGATGCTGTTCTTTTGTTCACTTGTTTAACACAGCAGTGGGGCTTTTGGCTTCTCTGGTAAATTCTTTTGCTGTTCCATATACTATATATAGCTTTTGTCTTGAAATGATAAATGTCTTTTTAAAAAGTACTCAAAATATTTCAACTGGCAATTAATTGTAGAAGTCAGACTCGTTTTCTAAAGCTCTGACTTTTACTGCTAGAAGAGAAATACAGCTAGTTCTCATATCCCAGATGAAGATATTATAACTGTAGATAAAAATAGCACCTTCCTAATTAGCGCCTTTTAGTTTAAACACCTGAGATTCTGTGATCCTCCAACTGCTTTCCAGACCTTTCCAGACCAATGTTGAAGCAGTTTTTCAATTTTCTTGACTTACCTGTTGGGTTAACCTCCTCTTTATGCCCTGGAAAGGTGAAGGTTACTCAGTGTATGGTATGAATCACCACCACATGTGAATACCTCTCTGGATTGGCTGAAGCAAATGCAGGCTACCAGTCTGTGATTAGATCTCACACTGCTTCTCTAAACAGAATACACTTTTATCTAAGAATATACTTAATGCTTTGTTGAACTGATTTAAGTGATACCTGTGAACACAAGTTACTCCTTCCTTGTTGTTTTTCAATCTTGGGTATAAATTTTCATAAAAGAAAATAAAAGAAATCCAGTCTCTTGGTCTATATTAAAATAAAATTCTGCATTGAATAAAACTGAAAAGCTGTTATTAACATTTTCTCAAGAACTGTGGCTCAATGAAACCCAACTTAATGGCTTAATGTGACCAATAAGTCTTTCCATGAGATCTTGAGTGCATAACTCACTGGATCAGTGCTGAAATCCCTATCCTACTGGCTTGACCTCATTATTTTAGACAGCAATGAGATTTCTCAGTCATTCCTGATGCTTTTTAACATTAACACTATCACTTTTTGATGAGAAACAGCTTGCAAAATACTTATTTTTATTTGCCTGCTGGTGCATTGCTGCTTGAAATTGCACCATATAACTAATTACAGCCTTAACAGAGGTACTAAGTAATTTTAAGAAGAATGGTATAAAAAACACCCCCATGCCATCTTTCAACTTTGCACCTAGCCTATCAATAAAAGAGCAGTAGAGCTGGAGTCTGGGTATTGTAATGTTGCTATTTTTAGCTCATGCTTAGCTCTGGTGTCCCCTGTGTGTTTGTACAGCGTGTAATATAGTGAGGTCCTGGCCTGCCTTGAGGACTCAAGTGCAATGCAAATAAATACACACAGACTGTCTGTACAGCCAGTGTTAAGACTGTCCCTTCCACTAGCCAAAGAAATTATTCTGAGGCTTGCAGAGAAAACCCACTCCAACAATCTCTGTGTGCGTATTTACACCGTGCTCATGGCTCTGGAAGTGGAGTGCACAGTGGAAGGAGAGTACACTCATTAGTGTCTAATGCATTGTTCAAGGTTATACACAGGATATAGAAGTTTAATGAGAACTTAATGGGACTTCTACTACTACTGATTAGGTGTATCTATCATTTTGAGGATGCGAGTAAAACTGCTTAACACTGTAAAGTTAAGGAAAAATGAATGCCCAGTATGTCACACCCTTCTGCCATTAATCACATTCATTAGCTGCATTCCAGCGACAAGATTCTGACCCATTACCACTGCAGTACTGGGAGGACCACTACCAGTGGCCTGCTGATTTGAACAGTGATTTATCACATTAACTGCTATGACTGTTTTTGTTCTTTTTGTCATATATGGCTTGCAGATTAACCTAACTAAGATAAAAGAGAGAGTCCAGGACTTCACTGTAAATTTATCACCCGTGGTGCCTTGCTGAATGCCTAGTTCCAGAGGGAGAGAGGCAGAGAGGCTAAGATGACAGCTGGGGGGAGAAGAAACACCTTGCTGCTTTGTTTCAGAGGTAAGGTGGTTACCCCAGCAGAAGCTCTATATCTGTAGGAACCTCTCAGCTACTACATCCCCAAATGGAATTTTGTCAAATCCTGGTGTTTTTAGTCTCTTTTTTTATTACCCAAGTGTTATCTTTTAGCTCAGGGCACACCCAGGAAGAAAAGACCAGTTGTCCCTGTTTTTACAATGGACTTTGTAGATGTAGGAATGGTATTTTTGATCTGCTTTGCATCAAGCAGATTTTGTTCAGCATCTTTGCAACATTTTTCTTGGTCATGGGGAACCCTATCTCTAGTAAGGAAAATGACACATTAGTGCTTGGGAGTTTGGAGGTGAGAGAACTAATCCAGAACATCGTTACTTGGACAAGACTTGCAAAGTGCTTGTTCTGGAAGAGGAGCCCTGACTTGAGAATGCTCTGCAGGAGGTGTCTCCTGAAGGACACCTGGTCTTTCTCAGGTACTTTTGCCCTGTGTTGAGACATTGATTGTAACCATCAAATGGCCTTTTTTCTTTTTTTTTCCCTTTTTTTTTTTCCACTATGCAAGAATATATTTTTGGTTTTGATTTTCTTGTTAGAGAGGGAAACCCCTCTAAATGTACAAGCCTCACAAGAATATAGAGAAACATTCTAACTGTAGATAATGAGGTTAATATATTTTACTAATACTAAATTATGAGTACAAAAGGACTGTAAATATTTGTAAAGAAAAAAGATTAAAAGAAAGAAAGGAAGATGTTACCCATCTTGTTCTTGCTCAAAATGCACTTATAGGATTTCTGTTGCTCTGTTCTGTGACTCCTTCATAAGTCTTACAGATTTAAGTTTAGAAGGGTTTGTTTACAGAGGAAGAGAGTGCTTGAATATTGAATCTTAAAGATGTTTCATGTTTGATTGTAGCTTATTCATTCCTAGCTCATATATAAAGTTTTAGTCACTTGCTGAAGGCAGTTGCATAATTATTCCTAGATTTTATTGAATTAAATTAGCAAACTATGTAATTTTATATAATTGACATAGATTTGTATGAAACATGATTTTTATACTAGAAATTCTATGAATCATTGTAACTGCTAGATTAGGGCAGATTAATTAATCACAATCTACATTCTTAACAGTAAGTAGAGAAGAATGAATGATGAGCTCATTATGTTACAATATTAATATTTATTTTTTATTAATGTCTTGCTGGCTTCATTTGACTCCATTATTTGGTGTGGACCAGAGGCAAGCTTTCTATAACAAGCTGTTTGAGTGATATTTTGCAGATATTTTCCCTCTTCCTGATGCAGAAGCATTGCTTATAAGAGGCAACCTAGACTCTGTTTATCCTAATAGCTGTCCTAACATAAAAGTTTTTAAAGGTTGTTTATCTTAGCTCTTAGAATTTTAGGGAAATTATTTCTGTGGAGTGTGGATAATTATGGTTACCTAAGTGCTTTTTTTTTTTTGAAGAGATTTTCCAGTTGCAATAATTGTCTTAAATGATAGCTATGTGAACTTTCTTTCTTCCTTTGTATTCTGTCCTGCCTAAAAGTTTTTTTAAAGTTTGATCAAATTCCTTCAAGCACTTTTAGGGGAGAACTTGATAAACAATTTAAAGCCTTTCAAAATATTACGAATATAAGTATATTTAAGGTTTCTGTGTGATTCCACTTTTAGAAAAGTTCTATGGTTATAAGATTCTGGAAGGTTGGAGAAACTTAAACCACAGGGAGGATTGTGTTCACATAACTGTATTTTTATGCTTGGATTTTGTATCTTTAAGGAAGAGAAGTCATTCATCTTTACTTTTGGATCACCCACTGTCTGTCGAATTTTATTTGTTTCTCCACTTGTTTTCTGTGTCCTCATCACATAATTAGATCACATAATTTAGATTTTGCTAGTTTTCCTATGCAGCCTGGAGGACATACTCATTTCTAACCTAATCAAGTGTCTGCATTAACTTTCCCTTTTCTCAGGTGCTTCAGGCAGCCCTGATCACTTGGGCATGGAGGATTCGAGCATGACGTGCTGCAGAAATGGTATCTGCCATCTGAAAGGCTTTGCTTCAGGTTCAATTCTGCCTTCTCAGAGACCCTGGCAGGCTAAGTGTCTCATTTCCAAGAGCCTCAGCCTCACAAGCACTTTGCTATAGTGGTTCTTACTGAGTGCTTCCTCTCATGCTTTTAAAGGCTTAAAAATACCCTTATGCTTTCTTTTTTTGCCTTTTTTTCCTTTTCATTTTTCCTTTTGAGTGGTTTCAATTTTCTCTCTTATAAGTGACTTCTGAGTCTTGGAGTTTGCTCTGTTCACCCCAGCCTCTACCTGCAGAATTAAAACGGGATTCCTCTGCCAGGAAAGAACACTGCCCTCCTTCTTTTTTGCTTGCACTACCTGCCTTTGGGGTTCTTGACCTACCTGTCAAGCTTTTAAATAGATATACGCACATCAAAAGTTAATCCCCAGCAGGTTTAGCTGTTTGTGTTTTAAAGAGATGGGGACACCTCCAGCAGAAATTTAATCTTGCTGCAGCAGTAGCCAACAGACTCCTGAACAAATGGCAGCTACATTTGTCATGCTTGAGAGTACCCTTCCTCTTGATGCACAGCATGCTCTCTCATGCTCTCAGAAGCACAAGGTGCAGTTTGGATGCAGCTGTCACTGTGTGGTTTGCTTCAGGCTTTTTGCCTCAAGCTTTGCTTCTGTGTTGATATGACCATAACCTCTGTGGTTTCAAAGACCAGGCTGTACTGGCTGGCTTCTTCCTCCTGCTCCTGGGGAAAATGCTGCTGCTCCAAGTGCCCTTCCTATGGGCAAAGTTATCTGGACTAACCATTCTTTTATTCTTATGCTTACGCTTATCCTTATCCTTATTTTTCTCTTAGTAGACTGTGTTTTCTTGTAACTGATAACCATCCAAGTTTAGTGATCCAATCTCTTCTCAATCTGAGGACGTAGTTCATTTCAAAAGTGCTCAGTGAAACAAAAATTTCCAGAATGTAAGTTCTTTGGAACATAAATGGGCCTCCCGTGCTGTTGCAGTCATAAAGGCTTCTTAAATTACTAATATTTTCTTGTTGATAGACAAGACAAGGACAAAATATCCAGGGTGAGAAGAAGATCTGAATGGACGTGTGGAAGAGACCAACTTACACCATGGATGTTAGAGAGAACTTAAAATGACTATTTCCAAATTTGGTGCATCACTTGGGATTGTGGAGCTGGATGTAACGACTCAAGTCACAGGCTGCCAAAATTTTAAGAGGGCTCTTTAAAAGCCTGAGACTGCCATCTACTAAAACAGACTCCGAGGTTGGATATGTAAAATTAGATGGATAGACCTTGACATAATTAGATTAAAACATATTTAACATTAATTTTTAGATGAGTGTGTTAGAGTATCCTATCTGTAATGTTTGGGGCTTAATGGCTTTTATGGCTTTAAAAAGGCTTAATAGCTTCCATTAGGCTTTCATTAGCAGTGCCTGAGAAAACAGGAAGATGCACACGTAGAAAAACAGAGATTTGTTTTGTAATTTTGTACTGTTGTGGATGAAAGTGTTTGTAAGCGCTGCCCATGAAATTGTGTGGCTGTTAAAGTGCAGATTCCTCCTGACGTTCTTTGGTTCTCACAGAAATGGGTTCAGAATTCAATTTTAATATCTTTTTGAGATTCGTTTTGTAAGATAATTTGTAAAATAAAGCAACTGGATCCTCTGTCAGCTCTTGTCTTAACTGAAGTTCAGTGCTGTTCACATATGCTCTTGATAAGTTTGCCTGTATGCTCTATTTACTTTTGTGCTTTTTATTTTATTACTTAGTCATGCACAGCAGGAGACCTCTAAATGTTTCTTGATGTATCTGCAGGGCAAGAATGGGGTACATAATACACATGAAGTGGTTTCCACAATTAAAAAAACCCCACAGCATAAAACCAGTTTATTTCACATGGCTCATATGATAGTATATTTGTATGAAAATTAATACTAAATTTTAATTTAATAATTGTGACAATTATTTTCTAGGAAATAAAGACAAGGAAGATAAACTGGAGTTCCAAACCATACCTGTAAAGATAGGGGTTTTTCTTAATGCCATTGCTCTCTGTGCCCATAATCAGAGATAACTCCATGCGCAAATTCTGTCCTGTCACCATAGGATCTGATTTTGACTGTGGTGGAAGGCCAAGAGTTTTGACCCTTTGAAGTCAATTTTGGTTACAGTTTACTTTGTTATTGGAAAGTACAGTGTTAGTGGGACTGGCAGACCCTTGTATGGAAAATGTACAATTTTCGATACACAAACCCCCAAAGATTTGGGAAAATTTCTTAATTATCTCTTACCTAACTTTTATGTCACCCTTAGGGCTTCCATCACAACTTCTAATACGTTTTTAATGGCTCTCTTTTCTACCTAAATATAAAAATTGTTCTCAAAGTAAACCTAGTCTGTGCAACTACATAGTAATTTTAACTGCTTTCTTGCTGCTGAAGAAACTACAAACTTCTTTTATTTTTTTCTCCTAGAGATTAGTGCAGCATTCATCTTAATATCTTATGGGCACAGAAGAGTGTTCCAGTAGACAGCAGGACATCAATTACAGATGTGAAGCATGCTTGCAGGCATATGGGTCTTATGTTAGCAGCCTGTTCAAAGAATTAAGAAGGGAGGATCCAAGACAGCCCAGATGTTACAAATTTCTATCAGTGGTCACTGCAGCATGAAATCTCATGTGAGTTTCACTTCTTGCAATCCTTCAAGGTGAGTTTTATAACAAATCTCATAAATTATTATTATCAGGACAGGTTTAATGAGTGATTAGCAGGAAAAATTGAAGGATTAATTAACTTGAAATGTTCTTGCAGAGTAACAAATAGTCCGAGTTTATAACGTGAAGAGAAGGTCTTGGCTGCTATGCAAGTGGTCATCCTACTGCTGCAATGACCTAATTGGGTTTTTCAGTCCTCACAGAAGGAACAGACTCACTAAAGCAGTTTAGCAAAAAATGGGCCTTACACACTTCACTCTTAAATTTTTAACTTCATTTTGCCTAAAGGCAGTTGTTAAAGCTGATCTTCAGAGTCCACTTGAATAACCTGAAGTTTTTTCTTTCTGAACTGAAACAATTTAGGAGAACATTGAGTCCCTAATTCTCGAGTTCTAATTCAGAAATGTTAGCACTTTCATGAAAAATACTGTTTAAGGTCTGTGGAAGCATTTGAATGTTATACATTAACATACCTCTTTCCCATCAACAATGTTCTTGGCTGGGAGCATCATTTTTTTCTTGTTTCTAATGAAGTCTGAAAAACATGATGGAACAGAATAGCTATGGATGCTTAAAAAAGGTGACTCTACTCATTGATACTGTGAAGAGTGTTGGTATTAAAAGGCCAGTCACAAACATCAAACAAATAAAATGGAAATTAGGAGTTAAAACTGTATATTATGTTTTTAAAGTTTATTGCAATGTAAGATTGAGAACAAAACACCATGAAAGATCTAGTAGAAAATGTGTTTGGTTTGTGTCTTATGAAGCATAAGAGAATAAAGAACTAGAAATTCAAGAGAGATTGCTCTTAATATTTTGCTGTTCACAACTGTAGGAGTAACAGGTAGAAGAGATGTTCTTGCAGGGTAAAGCCATGGTGCTGTGGTTGATTTTTCTTGTTACAACAAACACACACCAGATGCACAACACTACTACATGCTGCAAAAAATATAAACGCCAAAGTCATGACAGAACCCTTTGAGCAGTTTAACATATGCTTTTAATTAAAATATACTTTTAGAGCTTGTGATAAACAACCTTTGCAATATTTCTTTGGACTAAATGTTAGCTGTGATACTCCTCCTTGCCTTTACAGAAATGTGGGATGAAGAGAATAGGAGGTATTTGGGTCTTAAGTGATTTTAGTCTGTACTTCAGAGCAGAAGTAAATTAGTGCTGACAGTCAGTCCAATACTGTAACTCACTGTTCAAACAAAATCAATAGAAATAGCTCTCCTCTATTCAAACCTAGATACTATTTGCAAAGGTAAGAGAAGTTTCCCCCTCATAAAGAGAACATTTTGCTGGGTGAACTAAAACCAAGAAAAAGCAAATTCAAACAGCAAATGAATGAAGACACTGAAATCCATCTCTGGTTTTATAGATTTAAGAGAAATGTAAATTCTTTGCAAGGTTTTGAATAAAAAAGATTTAGTTTTTAATTAAAATTAAATTTTTTGTTACTTTCTAAAATATATATAAATTGAGAAAAACTTTGTTTTTGTTAAACTATTTTTTCTGAGCTCAACATTGAGATACAAATGCTTCAGGCAGCCTATACCTCTAAGAGTTAAGAGAAAAAAAACTTCTGAAAAGAAAAATCTACCAAGTACAGCAAGATTACTGTTCTGCAAGGGTTTGCATATCTATAAAACTGTTTTTGCACAGGAGTGCTCTTATAACTACTTGCAAATTCAAGGCCTGTGTGAGAAATAAACCGTTAACTGAAATGTAGATTTCAATGCAGTTCCACTTTTAATTCTCAAATTCTATTGCTTTTGCTTGTAGGAAATAGTGCTTTTATCATCATAGTCCTGAGTAAATAAACAAGAGCTAAAATAAATAATATTTTAAATGATGAAAACATTTTATAATTATTTATATTTCAGCAGTTGATTAAAGAAATCTGTAATAATTTTTGCTCAGGAACTTTGTTTTTACTACTAGCATATTTAGCTGCACATATTTTTTTGTCATGGGATTTTGTCCAATTTTAATGGCTGAATTTGGTTGTGTTAAAATTGTGCTTGGACAAAATAAACCTGTGTTCTTGAAGAGTTATGCTTAATGACAGATTTGCTACTTGTCAGTTTTAATCACTGGAAAATTATCATTGTTTCTTTTTTTCTTAATTTTTGTCACTAAATAGGTCTTCTACTTATACAAACATATTTTGCATTTATTGCTTGTTGTAAAGCTGGTGAATAAAGTGTAAGTGATGCAATCATTTTCTGAAAAAAAGATGGTAAATAAATAGTTTGACTATTTAATATTTAATATTAGAGGTGTCTGCATTTCTACAGAAATTTTAACTCATAGAAGCATAGAATAGCCTTGTTTGAAAGGAACCTTGAAAGATCATCTACTTGAACCCTTAAATACAGTTATTTTCAGTAGATTGCAAAATTTGAATTGTAATTAAAAGTCTGTCTTTTCTAAATATTTTACTTAAAAGTGGGGTTTATGTGAAGTAGTCTTTTCTACTATTGAAGAAGTGCTTGAAGGAAGAAAATTACATGAAAATCAGTAAATATGTACACCAAACTTGGACAGAGCTTCAGCTATAGAATGTATGCTTAAACAAAATGCACAGAATGAAAAGACTTTGCATTCACTTTGCAAAGTGATTTTTCAGCTGAACCGATGATGCCTGAATTTTTGCTTGATGGCAAACTGCTGTCACTTGTTTCCACTGTCCTGTAAGTGACAGCAGCTCCAATCCAGAAAGGGGCTCTCTGATCTTTGCCCTCTAACCCTTCTCAGAAGAGCACTGAGAACACCATTTGAGCAATCCCTACACCAAGATTTTCCATCCAGATTAGTGTAGAGTTGAGACATTTGCAAGCTCTTGATGTGAGTATTTCTTGTCAGGCCTTGAGTACAAAGAACAGCAGAGAGAAAACTTCGGTGTTCAGACCTGGATTAAGCAAATTATTTTTAATAAAAATCTTTCTTCTGAATTTTTCTTTTTTACCTTCTGAAATCTTATAGTGTAATGAAATCTATTTTCTGCTACAATAAATATTGAAATCAGATGCTGATCCTACTATAAAACCTGTTGATACGAAAATGCATAAGATTATGTGGTAATATTTCCAAAGGTTGCTATCAGAACAGCAACACACGGTCTTCTGGAAAGCTTAATTAACCTTTGGTGTTGTTAAAGTTGCTTCTTAGTTCAGCCACACTGAGGAGATTATCTGGAAAAGAAGTTGGAAAGCTGATGATTTGAGCACAGGCATGCAATTATTCTCACTGGTAGATTATGTGCTGATGGGATCCAATTATATGCCAACCTAGCCTCTCTGAATCATCAAAGGAGAAATGTTAAAAATTCCCTTGGCTCCAAAGCATGATCTCTGCTGCCATATGTCAGAGCTGTTCTCTGACTAATGCAGGTCCCTGGAAGACAAGTCTTTCTCCTCCTTGCAATATCACCTCTCAGAGCATCCTAGGGGATTAGGTGAAAGTACAGACCACCTCTCTGGAGTGCAAGTATTAGCGTGCTTGTTACTGTGACATTATTCCAGTAGCCTGTTTTATTTAAAGATTACCAGACTGTAGGGATGGGATAATCTAGTGTTAGCTAATGACATTGAAACGATGTTTGATACGAGTCAAGGTTAGGTGGAAGAGAACAGGAGTTAAATATCCAGCCCACATGAGAGAAAGATGATGGTTTATAAAGATGCAGGGGGAAAATGGGCTTAATCTGCTGATTCTAAAATGCAAGCTGGAAACAGTTCTCTTTGCTTCAATGTCTACTGCCTGCCAGCTGTATGACTGCTGTGAGCAGGTGGCTGAGCTCAGTCTTGTTAGCTGCCTTGGGTGCATCTTTAAAAGAGGACCTAAGTCTGGAAGACTCACATTATTTTAAGTTTTGAACATTTCTTCAAGACTAAATTAAGATTGTTGAGTTCTTTATTTATTCAGGGATATTTCACCTTCTCTTTCTAGGGTAACAGTCCCTTGCTTCTTTTGATGTTCTATTGAGTTAATAGAATCAAGGCAGGAGATGTGCAGGCAATTCCCACACTGGTAAATGAAGAGCCATTGCTTCTCCAGGAATTATTTCAGTGTCTGGCAAGGTAACGTACCATGTCTGTAGGCAACATCTGTGTAACTTTTTCCTTATATTTTACATAAATATATGACTACTGTTGTCTGTCAATACATTAATTACTGTATGATCAGAAAGATAAGACTAATGTCTTGGATGCTGAATGAAACAGCCTCAGTTCCTTTCTGTGGTGGGGTGACTTCCTTTTTACTCCCATAACCTACCCTGTGACAAGTGCTGCCATGAGTTGCTATGCATAGATTTAGATATTCACAGTGATTTAAAGGGGTGGGATCTGACCCTCATTAGGTCTTGTTCCATTGTGTGCTTTAGTATTAAAACATTATTATTATAAGCACTGTGTAGTACTGACTACACAGATAAAGTTATAGAATATTAGCATTAATAAAAACAATACATATATATATTTAAAGTAAAATCAGTTCACTAGGTTGGACAAAAATAAATCTGTTCCACGTCCTATAAGGAAATGGTTATCAGGTCCAGCCAGCAGATAAAATTCACTGACTCTTGATATATAAGAAAGAGTGTGTTTCCTTGGTTATTATTCACACATTTAAGATTGCGAATTTATGTTTAAGATGTTAACATCAAAAATTGTTAGATTTTATTCTTATAAAGCTCTAAGACTAGAATCTCTTAATTCCTTAAATGAGTAAGATTTGCTTGGAGATCAGCACCAAAAAAACACAACATCCACTCTATATGTTAAAATTTTGGCCCAGTTATGTATCTGTATATATATATATATATATATATATATGCCCTCATTGTGTACTACATTTTTTTCCTGACTGTTTAAGCATTCAGAAAAATGAAGCATAATGAAAATTTCAAGGTGGTGAGAAATTTCAGGCTTTGAAGAGATCTGAAAGGAATATTAGCAGTACACACATAGAAGTTTGAATTGAGTCCAACTTTCATTAAGATGCTCCTACTTTCCTTTCTCTGTTGAAGATTTTGGGTACTATCCAGATTTGTTCTTCTTATTTGAACATCCTTAGAATCTGAAGCCCTGTTTGGGGAGCAGAAAGGAAATGAGGGTGTCTGGATACACACTCTATGGAAACTTGTCTTCCTTGTTTGTGATAATAAAGAGAGAGTGAAATACTTCCTGCATTAATTTGAACTACATTAGAACAGAAGTACTTTCCCATACTTTTTTTAATAAAAAAAAATCATAAAAATATCAATATAGATAACTGTGAGTTTTATCGACCTATGGTGTAGACTGAAACAGTAAAAGTCACCTTAATTCTATATGTACAACGTAAATTTGAACTGAACTTGAAATGGCTTAATTAATTCTTCTTCTAACCCTCTTGATCTAATTAGCATTAGACCATGCATTAATCCATCTAAATATTGTTTACATCTGTGTTGTAAACTCGGCAGTTTTAATACATCTGCATATCATCTGTAAAACATAAAACAATAGAAGGACATCAGAAAATCTGTGATTAAAATGCTTATATTTCACTGATTAATAATATAAAAAGTCAAAAAAATTCAATTCATGCTTAAACCCCAAAATTATGGAAATAACATCTGTTATTTTACAATCTTGTTGGTGCAGGTAACATGTTTTAATACAATTTTGATTTAATAAAAATTGATTTTTTTAATACACTATCTAACTGCAGGCTCATTTGTTTATAACAACATCACTTTTGCTGCAAGCATGTAGCTATAAAAATAGTATAATCAGATTTTCAGTGTTCTAGACAATCATGGAAATGATGCATTGAAATGCAATGGTGTAATTTTTGTATACTTTTATTCCTCCAGAGGTCGAGGCACCTCAGAGGGTGCCATTAAGAAGTCAGATCCTATCAGGAGTTAACCATATGATGGTTATTGAGGAATTACAGAGCAACTCCAATGACTGGAGTATTGCAGTGCATTAACTGTTAAACAAGTGATAAATGTTCATCTGCTCCATCTGTTTCCCCAAATGTTCATGTAGTAGGCACTGGGATCCTCATCTTGGTTATTTCCTAGGTGTTAAAATGATATAAACAAATTATACAACGTAAAAGAAAATGCTGCTAAAATTCTGTACCTTAAAAATTGATCTTTGTTCACTATCTATGTTCTTGAAATACCCTTCAGACTGCTGCTGGCAATCAAGGAGATCATATTGGCTCCAGCTTCCCCAAATATTTGTCCTACTCCTCTCATAGCTTCCCACCTATCCCAAGATGTTTAAATAATCACTCAGCAGTTCCACACTGAAGAGCTCGGTGTTTTTAACCTGTTAGCAGTGCATATTTCTGTCTTTAAATGTAAACTAGCTATTAACAATATCTCTTTAGCTGTTTCTTTAGCAGATCAATTGTCTCTGCAATGGCAGATGAACCCCCTAGGTGTAGAACCTCCCCTAGGCACTGCATGCGAAGGAGATGGTCAAAACAATTTCCTTCTGTCAACGTCTTTAGTTTGTAACAGGTTAGCAGCAGTACTATAGGAAGGTGAACTGCTCTGACCGCTCCATGTGGATTAATGCAAAATCCTGTTTGCCCCATCAATTTGAATAAAGAGTTTTCACAAATACGCAGCCCATTAGTCAGTTAAAATGCTTCATCCATGTTTTGATTTCATTACGAGATTTAAAAAAATTAGAACCTTTCTCGTCGAATCCAAGCTTTCCTCCAGGTAATCCTTGTCTATCACTAATCACAATTAGCGTGTTCTTGTTTACTCAATGACAATTTAAAATAAACTAGCATTTAAAAACAAGCTGTCACATAATTCTTGCTCCAGAGTAAGAATAACAAAGGTAAAATAATCAGGCTGTTTCATCCCAGGTCCAGGCAGAGGGAATTATTTCTTTTTTAGACCTGCAAAGGCAGGTGGAAGGTCAAGCAGACTTCTGCTTTTTAGATGGTTTTTGTATCTCACAAACCATATGATCCTTTCATGAATCTCTGTCATGCAACAAAACTCTGTAAAGAGTGTGTGTGGAACTGAACTTGGAAATGAAGTGTATAAAGGAAAAAAATCATATTCAAAGCCTTCTAAATGTATCTTAGGTACCTGCACACCTGAACTTCTCTGTACTGAGAACTTCATGAACTCCTTTTAGTTTGAACCTGCAGAAGAATTTAAAAATGGACTTCCTTTGCTTCATTCACCACAGCCATGCCTGACAGTACTTCAAAGACTCCAGTGCCACAGTAAGACAGTGTGAACGATAATCCAGAGTGGATCTGGCTTCTAAAGTCTATTTAAGAAGTGAGATGAGAGTTTTACACACCTCCTGCTCCCTTGTTGTCTCAGAGCTCTGATCATTTGATCTTTCTATCCCTTTTTGTCAGGGAGGTCACTGGCAGTCTGGGAATTCCAGCCAGAAAGTTGGGTTAGTTCCTACTATGCTGTTGCTCATCACAACCCAGCCTGGTTGTTGGTAGCCAAGGGCTCTGGGTATCCCCTGGATTTTTCTCCATGTGGCTCTAGCCTCTAGGAAATTTGCCCACTGCTAGGTCACTTCCTTCAGTCAAGAGCTTCACTTTCTTTTCAGTGCCCAAAGTCCTCTGTTTTCCCAGCCTGAATATTGTATGTGAGGAAGCAGAGTCCATGATCAGCCTCCTAAGTTTTAATTTTGGTTACTGTCTCTTTGCCAACTAGAGGATTTGGCATGTGCTACTTTGGTTCACATCAGGTTTTGTGAAAGGCAGTAGAGGGAGTAGCAGATTTCAGCATGAATTCTCAGAAGTTCAGTCTGAGACATCATGTCACACCCGCCTCCACTCCAATTATCTGCCTACCTGTTTGCTTTCACAACCTGAGCTACTTTTTCCTCTATCTGCATGATCTCTGTCTCTCCACTTGGGTGACATGTAACACAAGAGTAGCATCACCAGCACCTAACTCCCAAGAGAACTGAGCTTTCAGTAGCAATCCAGGACTCCAATCACCTATCCATGTGGTTTGCTTTGGACTTGGGGTCTCTTGACTAGCCCCAGATCCTAATAATCTTGTCTTGTAATACATTCTAAAGATAACCAGCTAAACTCCCACCAGATCTTCCTTACTGCTTGTTTCCTTTTTTTTTCCACATTCAAGTACCTTTTATTGATTTCTCCTACAGGCAACATCACAGTTAATGCATTATAGCTTAAGCCTGGAGACTTCTGCTGAAATTTTAGCGGTATTACAGGGTTCCAGTGGGGTTCCCCTGCCCCTCTGCAACTCAGTTCCACGTTTGCCAAATTCGTATAACAGCCTTTTCTGTTAAGCAGTGTGCATAGAGGAGGGAATCATAAAGGATGGAAAACAAGTATACTTTGCGGTTTCTTTTTGAGCTTTATTGCAATGTTTTGAAGAATACTGAACAATATTTTATTGTTAGCATTTTAGAGAGAGAAGCTGGAAACGATGTTAGCAAGTAAACATGTGAAGAAGTGCATGCTTTCTTCAGTAAGGTCTTGTAAAGCAGCTTGAAATGCTCAGATCCTCTCTTCCAGCTCCCCAGATATCTTTGTATCTTTGCATCTTCGCTGTGTTCCAAATACCATCTGCTGCTGCTTATGTGCCTCATCACTGAAATGTAAACTGAAATTCCTCTACAACAAGTGCACACTGAAGAAATACCTTCTTCTATTGGAGAAAAACGAAACCAGAACCACACTACCATAGCAGTTATGGGATGTTGAATATTCATGGTGACCTGTGAGGTCCTAGAAGTTCTTTTCTAAGATTTGTAATGCAATAAACATAGCTCCCATTTTTTTTTCCTTTTGGCTGAATTCACTGTTACAGCTTTCACAAACTGAGTGGAATAATTCCTAACAGGTGAAATTCACTGTAATGAACACATTAACCCTGTTTTTGCTAAAGATTAAGTATGGTTTCTCCCATGGCCAGGCTTTATTTGTGGAAAGTTTCTGCACTCATGCTGCTGAGAACTTCTTCCATGCAGCTGACCAGAGGGCCAAACAACTTCTCTCTTGTGCTCCAGGCACTTCAAACCTATGGTGTTCATGAAGCACAAAATGCACAAAGTACATTTTCATGTCAGGCTGATTCTAAGTGGAAGATTTCAGTTAGTTCAGCAAATATTTTGATTATAGTTCAGTGTTCTGATTTTAAATAAAAGGGCCTAGAATAGATCTTCTGGTGCTTGGGAAATGGCAAGTTTGAAACCAGTCGTGCTGTAAATCAGCGTTACATTAGTGTAGCTGGGCTCTGAAGATGGGTTTCTTCTGCTGAAAGAGCCTAATTTCTGTGACCAGTTCAGCTATAATAGGGAAAGTGGTTTATGACTGTGCTGGATTACTTCTGTCACTTCTCAGGTGCTGGAATTTGTTGGTGTCTAACTAGCCCAGCACATGCCAAGGAGGTTGTTTACTCACTGGTGGCATAGAACATTTAAAATGAGGCTTACAAATTTAGGATAGGAAAATGCTAAGTATTAAAAATGAAATACGTGTGGGAAAATGGGATTTTCTTTTCTTGTGTCCTCTTCTTGGGTTCCTGTTTATCACCTTTAAGCTTTTCTCCGAACTTTTATGAGATAAAACTAAATTTTTAATTGTAGCTGGAATGTCTTAGTATTTCAAAACTATATAAACACTTGAAAAAGAACAGCGATAAAGTGAAAAACATCAGTGGTGAAATACTTAGCCAATAATACTCTGGATTCTTCTTATTTATGGATCTACTGGCTTTTGTTTGAATGAAGAATGTGGGACACTTGTAGTTGATCTGAAAAGTGATAGCATTTCCCTTTTTGCTTACTCATCTGTAGAAGTGTCTTAACCCAGTTTCACTGAGCATATCCTAAAACTTTTGACTAAGCTCCATTTGGTGGATTGGGTTTGGGATAGTACCCTCATATACCTAAGGAATGTTAAACTGATAAAATAATGCCAAGTCTTCTTATTTTATTTTCTATATCTTAATGTGAAATCAGCACTATAATTAGATAATTTGAAAATTTAATAGAACTTTCGTCCTTGAATTAATACAGACAGATCAGAGTGACAGCTCTGAGTCAGGAGATGAAATATAAAAGGGATGGTGTAAACTACATGGAGTCACTTTATAACAGCAATTTTCAGAGTTCCTGTAATAGGGACTGTCTAATAATTACACATTGCCCAGAGGGAATTCATTAGCTTGGTGTAACAAATAATAAAGCACATTATCATGATAAGCACATGAATTAAGTTAGAATCTCAAAAAATACAAAAGTTCACTAATTCTTCTAGGAAACTCAGTCTGCATTAGTAATTTCACCAAAATGAGGGCATGTAATAGGTCCCTTATTGCAGAATAATGGAATTGTCTTTAATAAGAAATAGAGGTTCGATTGTAGAGTGAGATGGCAGACTTTCATTGTTTTGGCTGTAATAAAGACAGATGCATGGCATTATGTATTTAAAATGATCATTTTTACTCTCTAAAACAATACACATTATATATGATACACATAGCAGCAGACTGATAGATTGCTGGGAAGACATAAAGAATGTCAGTTTGCATTAACACAATAGCACTACTTCAAATGGCCCCTGCCAATGTAAATTAGATAATATTCCTGGTTCTCAATCTGCTATATTTAAACTAAGAAAGATTCATTTATTCTTTTGCATGCATTAGCACTATTTCCACTATAGTCAATGGGTCAAATTGCTCTTAAACACAGTTGCCCAACACCATCTATTTCAGTGTAGTGACAGCAGAATCCAGCCTGCTGGCTTCCCTGATGAAGTGACTTTCCTACCATTTGCAGACCAGATTGGCTGACATGTCCATTAGACCTGTGGCCATTACAGTTGTACAATGCTCCATAATTCTTTTGATCAATTAAGAAACAAAAGTGCTCCTGAAATTTAATTTGCTGTACCTTTATAGGTTTTTTTTCAGTATAATGAATCCTGAGTAGTGTAATTATCTTTAGAAGAGGTACTGAATAAAGCTACCAATTTAAAATATTGAACAAAGTATATATTTATGGCCAAAATGTAGCTTGTGAAAGAATTATTCTATCTATCTACCTATGTCCCTTGGTATCTTATGAAAGTGCTCGTTGTCCCTTAGCAGTGTGTGTTATTATTTCCTTTGAACTACTTATTAATTGAAAAAAGATGATGTTACAATTACAAAACATTAGATTAAAAGTCTTATATTACAAAACCCTACAAAATCTGACATAAAAATGGAAATAAATGTGTATACACATCCAATCAATTATTACTACCAACAGTTGGCTAAAATATAGGCTTTGGTAAAACATATTTAAACTTATAAAAATTCTAAAACTATAATATTGGAGTTTCCCTTCTGATCAGACTTTAAAAATGCCTTTGCCAGTCTAAGAAAATTTTATTTTTGAAGCATAATATTTTTTGATCAGTGTCTATTGATTTGAAGAGTGAAGTAGTTAAAGGGAAGAAAGGTTATTCTGTGGTTACTGCACAGACTTCTGAATTACTCTTCCTGGATTGCAGTTCTGCTTATGCTGTCTATTTGCCACAGAATCTAGAGAAGTCCTGGATTAATTTGTTAATCATATTTGTAAGTAACTCATGTAGGTCTTTATTTGCAAAGAAATCAGATGTCCTGGGATTCACATAGGTAATACTGTTTTTTTCCAGAGTGCCTCAGGCACTAACTTCATCCTTAGAAGCCTAAATGTCTCTAAAATGTATTTCTGATAAATCAAGCCCCATTAAATTTAAATGATGTGCAGGCTATATGTGCACTGGTAGTGCTCTCCTGGTGTGGAAACAGCAATATTCTAATGCAGCTAACTGCTCCAAGAGGAAATTCAGTAGGAACTGTAAAGTGATGCATATTAAATCAGCATCAGTGCATTAAATTACCCTCTGAGTGAAACAAGTTAAATTGGTTAAATTTCAGGTATACTGATCAAGCAGCATTACTTCTGGGAGCTCTGCTGATGTAGCATGTCAGTCACACTTAATAAGCCTTAGTACCCTGCAGTAACCTAACTATCAATAGAAACCAATTCAGAGGACCTGTCCTCCGTTCCTAAATGACTTGTGGAGCGAGACTTAATCTCTGAAGCCATGCAGAAACCTTTGGAAGGCTGTATTCTTGTTCCTAAACACTTGCTTGCAAATATTCTCTGGTCAAAGTTATGATGGAGTTTTTAGAAAAGGCCCTTTCTAAACCTATGACTTGTGCATGATAGATGTAACATTAAGATTGGAGATGTTATGGTCCAAGTGCCTTTATACTTCCAAGGACAGAGGTTCAAGACCTCTCAGCTGAGAATTAAGAACTAATTTAGAATACAAGTCTCCCATTTTAGCTCATTTATAGACTTTTGGGTAGAATGTGGGCAGCACCCTATCAAGGCATGAAGTTGTGGTTTATTTAGTTTCTCTTGCTCTTCTTCTCAGAGGTCTCTTAGTTAAAAGTCCTTGAGAGAAGTCAAAATTTGCAGTGCACAGAGAGTGCAGGTATCAGATTTTTCTCAGAAATATTGCTGTAATTTAATAGTGAGGTATCCCCAGAGACCAAGAAGAGAAAATTAACTTTGGTGCTTGACTGTCTGTTTCAACTAGGTATTATTTCACCAATTTACATGACAGTCTTAAAGGACAGAAAGGGAATTTTGGAAAAAAACAAACAGAATAAGCAGTAAGGTCTTGGTGTCCTGCCAAGGTGCAGCTGCATGAAACCTTGCTTATAGAGTGCTTTGAATTCTTTAAAGAAAAGTGTAATAAAACTGCAGGTTGTTGTTATGAAACATACAGCGACTTCCCCTCTCAAATTTTCCTCTTGCATTGTCTGTGACAATTACATATTTTCCTGCTTCACTTCCATCCTCTGTTATTTTTAATACGATTACCTGCTGGCAAAACTACTTTGTACACTGGAAAAAACAGGGACTTACCAAACACACAAATTCCTTATATGTCACAGAGAAGGTTTTACATATTTTTATGGTAATATTTAAAATTTTACCTCTTCGTGGAACTATTATTCAGACATTTGTAATTGACCTTCTGTCGCATTTCTGTACATGTTCTACAAGCTTATGGATATGCCTCGTTTTATCTGGGTTGTTGATTTCTGAGTAGAAAAGGAAGATCCTGAATTCTCTGCTACAGGCTGCTCAGAGAATTTAGTACCTAGTTATGGCTGAGATACTGAGATGGTAGAAATGTTGTATTCTGATTACTTAAATGCAATTTATGGTGTTTACACAGCTTAATTTTAAAGCAATTATTGCCTTTATGTGCTCCTAAGTGAACTGAACGCAACTCTTTTTCCTTCCTGTCTTTACACTAAACATCATTCAGTCCTCAAGCCATGATAGGAAAAGTGTTTAATTTTCTTTAGAAATATCTAAAGCACTTTGGTAGCTTGCTTCTTTGTGCAGCACTGCTGCATTCAGATACTTATTCTAACCCCTACAGAGTGCTTAGAAGTCATCTTCATGTTCAGATACGCCAGTAACCAGCTGTTGCTCCGTCTCCTGACATTACCACACCATCTTTAACATTCCCTTTTCAAGCTTTGCTGTGGAGGCTCCTGTGTGTGGTTTGCTCAGGACCCTTAACTCAGCTTCATGCTGCAGCCCAGTCACCTGAGAACCACCCGGGAGCTCTTCTTGCACCAAGGGTTGCTAGCTCCCCTCCATCAGCCCAGAACATTGAGCATGGCCTGTTCACCTTAGCTGGACATTGCACCTGGGCAAAATTTGACCGCAAACTTCCTACAGATGGTGGAGAACAGCACAGCCTTCACCCAATTTATTATGCAGTTTCACTTTCCTCTTGTTCTCTTGTCACTGAATTGCAGGTAAGATGATCACAATTACTGGAAACTCTGTGGTTTGTGCAGCATTAGATTTTTCTATAATGAGCCGTCATTATGATTTGGGATAAGCTTGTTTTGCTTGAACGGTTTATCAGAGGTTTGGTGTCTGTTAATTGGGGTTTTTTTGTTGTTTAGCTGTGTTTTGTTTTTTTTTTTCTCTCCTTTGTCAATTTTCATTCTCTATTTCGTTTGGATTCCAAGAGAAAGACTTTTTTTTTTGTTTATTTAAGGCTTTAATTAAACTACTTTAGAGTCTTATTCAAGCATATCACTGTTGGTATTAAATAATAGAAACAAATTGCCAGCTGCTGGACAAAAGTCAGGGACTGTTTTTAAGGAACTTATGCAGCATTACTGATGCAAATCTGTAGCGATTTGCTGCAAATACACAGAAATATTTTGATACTGGGAGTAAGAATTTTCTCCACTGTAGGTGGTGCGGTTGTGGGATTAAGACACCCAGTGGAAAATGGTGTGCTACGCCTATAGCACTCGTTGTATTTCTGTTTCTTCAGCAGGGCGACACAATACAGTCCTGCAGATGTCAGACCATGTGCCTCTCACTCTCCAGGAAAGCAATGATCCTCTTCCTTAGACTGAACTTTGTAAATCAATTGCCTTTGCCCTGTATCAAAAGAGGTTTGTTGAGCCTGTCGTGAGGGGACACAGGTTTCCACCAGTGTGTAAGGGAAGACTCCTGCATCACAGGACACATATTCACTTGTACAAAGCTGGATCTCCATCAAATACCACACGGTTCAGCGGCTGTACATCTGGTGTTCTGTGTTCAGAATATTTACTAAATCACTACGCACTTGTTTGTAAGCACAGTTTAGTGTCAATAGCAGGAATAAAACAAAAACAATCGTATGTATAATCTGAGGAACTGTGCTGCAAACTGGGTCACTGAAAGACTCAGGCTGTAAATAGATATTTTGGAGTGTTATTTGACACTCTGAGCGGTTGCCAAGAGCTTGCCTGGCTGAGCGCAACCATCAACATTTTGTGCAACTCAAAACTCTTCATGCAGTCAGTTCCCAGGTTTCTTGATTCTTCTAATGGCCCATTTGGGGAGTTCTGTGGTACATGCAAGAACTCTTCCAAAGCAAAGACTCCTTTACTCTCTGGTGTTTCCTGGGAGATATATATCTGCAGTCTTTGTTTTGTTTCCTTGGGTTTTTCCCCCCAAGGTCTATATAACATCCAGTGGGCATACAGTACACAACAGATTCAACAGGGCAACACAACCCTGCCATAAATGACTACTCATAAATGCTGCCTCATTAAATGCCAGCCTGAACCCCTGATTCTGTCCTTGTCTCTGGTTTTTGTGGCTTCAGTCAAAATACTTGAGCCAGAATGATAACATTTACTCACCTGCAGATGTGTATTAGTGCTTTGTGCATTAAGGACCTTGATAGTTTCTGTGACTTAAATATATTTATTTTACATGTTTTACCATTATTTACTCTTCTATGCTGGTCAACTAATGCCCCATGGGCTGCCAGTTGTGAAGACAAAGTACCTGGTTAGTGCAGAGCTTTGCAGATGTCTGGACATACATATATATTATGCACATACACAAAAATTATGCTCTCCCATGACTTATTTTGCTTGATGTCTCACACATTGCATGGCATGCTAACAGCAAAAATGTTTTGTATCACACAGATAGTGTACAGTTTCATATACTTAGAGGCACTGTAGCTGTGAGTGGAGGACTGAGGTATGTGATACCACTAATCCAACAATCCATAGGAATATCTGTTACTTCACCTTGCTGCATGCTTTTATTTTCTTAACAGACAAAAATATTTCTAAAATAGGATTTTAAAAAATAAGAAGTAGGACACTCTGGATTTTACCCATTTTAATACATAACTCTTTACTTGAATAATTCAGTATGACATGAAGCTTCCAGATATGCAACTTGAATTCCAAAACTAGTTTATATGTATATGATAATTCTTAGTAAGTAACTGAACATTTTGCATTTTTAAAGCATAGTGGTGGAGAGGGGAAGAAAAAAATCATTCTTGATGCACATAGAAAAGGAAACAGAAGATATAAGTTCTAGATAAGGTCTGTATGTTTGTAGTTATAAATTAGAAATGAATCCATATTTATATTTGTTATGTTTTCTTTCAGTTTAAGTCAGTTAAATTGGATTAGAGGAGTGTCAAATATGCAGAGTGCAGTGACTGCCTTCTTGTCTATATTCATCAAAGAAACCTACTTAAGTGAAAACATGAGGCACAGAATTGTTATCAATTAGTATTTCTTTCTAATGCACATAAATCATTATAACTTTAAAGTGTGTAACAGGAATGGATTGGACACATGGGAAGAGAGGAGTTTTCTGCAGTTTGCAGGGGCTGTGAGCATACTCATCCTGCCTCTCTGCCACTTTGTCACTCCACTTCCAGGCAGACAGGCCAGTGCTGTGCAGCACAAAGGGAGGGGATCACAGATGAGGAGACAGCCATCCAGAGGAGCCCTGTTCAGACTTTTCTGCTGTAAGATCTGTCTCGCTGTAAGTGTGTGCAGGACTACTGCACGCCTGGGCTTCCCTGAAGTGGCCTGGTTTGCCGCCTTTAGACTTTGTCCAGGCGCAGTTTGAGGATAAGGGAGAGGTTGGCGGTGATTCTCAAGTGCCTGGCCATGTGGCAGGAGATACTGTTGGGAGCTCTATGTGCTCCCATGGGTTTTACAGTGGGAGTGCTCTGGGTCTGACCTGCTCCAGCTGCACCATGCCTGCTGTGCACAGCTCTCACTGCAAGTGGGAGCCTGGGCACAGAGTGCTGTCCTGGGTAATGTGGCTGTAATGGTGGAAGTCTTCACCACCCCTTTCAGTTTGGTTCTGGAAGTTCAGCCAAATGGAACTTCTTAGTCCTGCCTGCATGTGTATCTGCCTTACTTCATCTGAACAAGCTTTGACTGTGGACAGAAAAGGGATTTCTTCTGAATCACAGATTGAGTCAGCCTATGAGTTTCTCAAATAGGACTTTTGAAGCGTTTAACATTATATAGTAATAAGCCCATCTGTCTTATAATGAAAATGGCTTATCCATTGAACTCCATAGCTAAATTGCATTTTCTACAATACCAAGCCATTGTTCTAAGGAAGAAAGAAAGCAGGTAGAAAATAGTATCAAATCATACTGACACTTTAAGCAGTACAGAGTAAAAAAAAGGGAAAAAGCTGAATGGTATTGTTTCTTACCTCTTCTCTTAATTTCTCATGAAGTTCATTTGTATGACCTTTAGCCACTTTTACTTGGTGATATATGGTGTAGTTTTCTTGGGCAGAGAGTAGTCAGTTAATCTTTCTGTCAGAATGGTACTCTTGCAACTCACATGGTAGCTGGAATTAGAAACTGGTGAAGCTACAGATGAGACATTGTGTTCTGCAGCAAGGAGGCTTATTAATGTTACCCATGCTGGTACTGCAGAATTGACCATCTGGTTCCCTAAATAACAAAATTAATTTACGTGTTGACCAACTAGCAGCAGTTTCCATTATGCTAAACACCTGTTATCACTTAAAGCCATTTTACTGAATATGATGTATTAGCTGTATATTATTGGTGCTGAGGAGGAATCCAGAAATATGTCATCCACTTGCATGGTTCAGGTGTTGCTTAACCAATCTATTAAATTTGCTGAAGAGTTTATACAAGAAACAATTTTATGTAGGAGGAACACAAGAGAGCGTTGTTAATTATCTTAAATACTTCTGATTACTGCACTATAAAGACACTCTTCTGTCTCTTGTGGTATGGGATGTGTGTGAGAATGACTATATGAGGTATGCCAGTCACTCTTCCTGTTTATTTCAGGCTTTTTGTCCAACAATTAAGCATAAATATGTGCAGATATTATTATATTCTTATTACTGGTGGGCAAAAAAAATCCAGCGAAAGCTGCTAGAATTTGCAAAATAAATGTCACCAGACAAATCTTGCAATAATCTCTCAGCTGGAGAGGGAGAAAGCTTCTAGTCTTTCAAGAAATGGCTTGATGCTTTTCAGTTCTGAAACATCTGTGGACTTAAAATATGTTGCATATTATTCCATGAAGAAAAAATCCTTTTCAGATGACAGGAAAAAGCTTTTGGCTGACCAATGTATGCTTTATTATTTATGATTTAGAAAAAATAATATTATAATTTTTATTCATAATTATTATTATTTATTAGCTTTGTGGAGTAAACTAGAAGACTAGAAAATTTCTGGGGAAATAAGCACTTATCATGGACTGGAATTTTAGGAAGGTAGGATGGATGGTCTGTGTACTGCCTTGGACTAATTTGCTCTTAACCAGCTGCATAGCCACAAATGAAATCTTTTTTGTAGCACAATGAACTTCATCTCCTAATTTGTTCCAAAATGGGTAATCAGCAAGGCTCTTGTCTGAGGTCTAGACAGGAATCCAATATAGAAATGAGACACAGCAAAATCATCTGTCTAGAAACGAGGCATATGACTGTCTGCCAGTTAGATTTTGGTTTTTTTTTTTTTTTTTTTCTCTTTCTGTATCTTTTGCTGGCAATTTGCTTTTCATATTTAATTTAAACAGCAACGAAATTTTTCTTTCACTTCAATACTTTCAGTCTCACTTCAATGCACATACAAATCTTGCTATGAACATTTAGGTTAAAGGTGAAGTTTATTTGTTTGGGTTTTGTATGTCTTGTAGTCCTAGAAGGATGTGTATAACAGTTAGATGTGTATAATAAAACCACATAGTTAATCGAACCAGAAATTTTCATCCCACAACTCTTGTGCAGCTATTGTTTATAATTTACTGTTTTATGAATGTCTCAGAATATTTTCCAGAAGGCTGTGCATGTGGCGTTGGCAAAGTTACAGGGCAGCCACACTTCCCTTCAATACGCCCTCAAATGATTTTACAGATTCAAAGGTCTTAGCTTGTAGTAAAACAAGCTAATATCATGTAGGTCAAAACCTGTATGTAAAAGATTCCTTTGAAGTTTATGATTTTATACAGGAAAAAGGAGCTAGATGACCTGTCTGAAGGCAACTAGGACTTTAGAAATGATTGCTTGGGCAGGCATATTTCCATTTAAAGGACTGCCCATGAAGATCCTCAGTCCATTTCAAACACAGCAAACAGGAACACGAGTAGAAAGAAGGAAGAGCAAAGAAAGAAGTCAAGCATGAAGAGAGGCAAATAAAAGTTTTCAATTAGTCAAATGCTTAACTGCTCACCTCTCTCTTGGGTACAATAGAATGACAAGTGAAAGCACAGGGCCCTGAATTTAAATTTGCTGATATGTGACACTTCTGTCTCTTAAGACACTCACAAAATACTGTTTAAAACTTGTAATATTAAATGAAATTTAATGTTTATTTAAATTGGCACACCTTTTAGAGTTTGAGGTATTGAAGTGTAATGATGATTACTGCATACAATGTCATGATGATCACCGTATACTAATGGTAGAAAGGTTTTGTTGGAAGGGAATATCTGGAGGTTAACCAGTTCAGTCTTGATGCTTCATGAACTTCTGTTGACATGGCATGACCTCATGTAGAACAGTAAAAATGCATTACAGAGGAACTAAAAATAAATTCAAATGGAATTTCAGAAACTGAGGTGCATAGTTTTTAGACACAAACAAATCAGAGAATATGCTTTGCAGCCACCCCAAAATTTATTTTAGTTCCAAATCAAAATCAAATAGGTAAATATATTTTCCTAATGTAAGGAAAATTATCTTCTTTTTTAGCAATTTTTAAGACATACCTCTACTAAATGGACAAAATTCTTCAGGAGCAAGCCTTTAATTTTTTTAGGTGAAGGATCCAGCACTTATTCTTGTAAATATTGGAAAAACCAGGAGTGTGGGAAGTCCACTATGGACATAACTATTATTTCCCATTCACCCCAAGCAACAGAGAGGAAGAGATTCCTCTGGGATGTGATCCAGACAGGAGGTGGCCGTATTCCCCTGTGGAAGGGACACTGCACTGACTTTAGAAGTAGGCATTCTGCCTCAGAAATAAAAGCCTACACGTTTAGTAAAATGGAACTGGAAGGATGTGTGTCCTGAAAGTGCCTTTCCTTTCTTATAAGTTCAGAGGGAGTTTGAGATGGCCAGCTGAGATAAAAATATCTACATTTGGTTGCAAGAAACCTGTCCTAGGAGTGAAGAAGTGTTGACAACCAGCTGAAGGATAAAAACCAGCCACTACTTTACAGTAATGGAAATAGTTGATGTACATTGACTGCTGACATGGTATCGTCTTGTGTGGCTTTGACCACAATATCTGATCTTTTGTCTATAAAAGCCTTTATAAAAGCCAAACAAAAAGAAGAATCTACAAGATGTCTTGAAGAGGGAGATTGCACTGAGTAAACTAACTCTTCCTTTTCCTTATGCTGTTGCAATTACATATATCAACAACAACAAAAAAATTTACTGTATTTTGCTTTTGTCAAAATTGTTCCCTAAAGAGAAAAGTGTCTATATAGATGAATGAAAAAAAAAAAAGTATGTAAAAACAAGTTGCATCTCTGAAGGTTTAAAATAGTCTTCCTGCCTCACTGAGTCTTTTATTTGTTAGTATGTTGTTTTTATCTTTTCAAAGTAGGAGCCAGTGATACAGGATTTTTTTTTAAGCATTGCACATTTAATTAGCCACATTCACTCTTCTTGAACTAGAATAGAGGTAAGTGAAACTATCATCCCCTTCTCCTGGCACTTCGGATTGATTTGAGAGTAAGACATTTGCCCTAAGGGAGAGAGGCATTGCGTCTGCACAGAGCCGAACAAATGTTTTTTAATTAATGATTTATTCAGCTTATGCATTTCTTTGTCAGTGTGTAACAGAACACCCCTGGGAAGATCACTGAGAGAAGAGGCTGAACTTGGGACCTTGAATCTGAAACCAGGAATGTCTACTGCCAAAAGCCGTGTCTTTGTTTAACAAAGCTACTTCGGCATCATAACCCCAAGATGGGGTCTCTCTGCTCTAGAGAATGTTGTTTCCCCAGGTATCAGTCAATCACTCTTTAACTGGCTGCCTGACACCCAGCCAAATCCAATCTTTTATTAAGTAATTAAATTTATTAAATTACGCAGAGCCCATTTAGGTGACCTAAATTAGCATAACACTAATAATATACCGTGTTTAACAGAAGAAATACAAGATGCATCTTTTCCCTGCCAGGTTTCCGGTCCAATTTCTTGCTGGAGTTACTTGGTGCCATAGACCAGGAGTAGTCATTTCTAGCCTATGTCCCTCTTGACACAGCCTGTATTTATGTCATGGGAGCCCAAACTTTGCTGGATTTAACTCAGAAGAATAGGACAGTTTTGGGTGGTGATCAGATTTGAGGCAAGGGAATTCCCTTTTTCTGCTGTGACTTGTCAATCCTTTGATCTACCTTGCTTGGATGTCATCGGGGTAGTTTAAGAAATTTTTATTAATACATGAAGAAAGAAAGAGAAAATACACTGGGATAAAGGTCAAAAACTAGCTCAGTCTGATGCCTTTGACAGGCAGGGTAGCAAATACCTGGGGAGACCACATGAGGACAGGAACAAGCACCAGGTAGTGCTTCTCTCACCTGTAGGCACTTGAAGGTTGGCAGAGTTCCCAGTCCGGGCACTGCCCACAGGCTGTATCCATTCAGACTGATCAAAGTTCAATCAAAAGTTAATTATGGCTTTTAGCACCTGGTGCTGGTACCAGTGAAGCAGCAGAGATTTCTGTGAGGTTTGGTGTGGTGGTTTTGTATACTTGTACAATTACAGTGTGAGATGGCTGCTTGTTTACCAGGAGCTTCATGAGCAAGGACACTCCACAAAAACAGGACGAGTTCCATGACCCATTTGCAGGTGAGGGAATTTCTTGAGCATCTTATCTATATGGAATCACTGCCAGAATAATTTTAGAGAGGCATTCTTCTGCTGGAAATGTGTGCAAGCATTATATTACATTATAAACATTTATGGAGGGACAGAGGAGGTTTGTTCAGCCCTACCTGAAACCTTGAGCAATGTTTCTGCTGCCACACTGGACAGGCTGCATCTCTGCTTCCAGCGGGGCAGCTGGTGATTATGGGTGCCATGATTTCTGAGAACAGTCACTACAGTCATATCAACTTAAAATTCATGTTCACAGAAGATATACTCAAAATGACAACAATTAGCCATTAGAAAATTATTAACTCACAATTTTTATATCAACTTTGTCTATATCCCAGACTGAATAAAATGTAACAGCCTTAAAGATGCAGGATGTATGTAATAAAGGTTGGGGTCTTGCTATAGCTGTAAAAAGGCAACCATCACTCCCAAGTACTGGTGTTGTGAGGTCTTAGGGGATCCTACAAAACACTGGGTAGTACAAACTGCTGGCAGGCAATGCTCTGTGCTGATCAACAAGCCAGCAGCTGCCAATTAGCTGAACTCAAAACTGTTAAAAGGAGCTTCCTTCTCCTTCTTCCCTGTACACTGTGGCAGCAGTATCTATAACTGCACTCTCTGAATGAATTGTTTGCTATCTCAGAGATCTAAAGCCAGATTTATTGTTTTATGAGTGGTAGCAAGAAAATTATACTATATCTGTTTGGATTTCTGTTTGGTGCATACTACTTGACAACATGATCTTTGTCAGCTAGTGTCTCTGTGGGAAAGGCAGGATTTTTCAAAGGCTGTGAAGTGATTTCGGAGTGCCGATGCAAATGGATCTGCTAATTTTTTCCTTCCATATAACACAGGACTAGTATCATAAATGTACTGGTTTAACCCTCTGGAGTCTCTTAAATGCCAGAGATTTGGCTGCAGAGTGTGAAGACAGTAAAAAAAAAAAAATCCTAGGAGGCTGAAGAAACTCAGCACAGAGGTTGTTATGGATACACAAAATCCTTTGTACATCTCTCTGGATAGACCTGCTCTGCTACAATCCTCTTAACAGAGAGGGTATAATGCAAAAGAGTTGCAGAGAGAAGTGCACAGGGACCCTGCCCCTCTCCATGCTCTGTGTCTGTGAAGTCAGGGATCCAATTAAAAAACTCTCCAATGTGTAGTTTACAGTAGGGACTGGGAACAATGTTTTCTCTGTCTGACAAGATCCTACAGGTATTTTTTGATACTTTTCCAGACGGGCCTGAGCCCATGAAGCTCTCCTCTTGAGTTGTTATTTTCCTCAAACTAGGAGATATGAAGGACATAGCTTTTATTCTACCCAGTTAGAGTCTTCCAGTTGTTACAGATGTTGTCCTGACCCTGTGAAGTTTTTTGGTGCGCTGGAGGTGTCAAAGTCAAAGATTTTGGTACAAATATGACTTTTCTGTGTATAATTTTGTATTTTTAGTCGGTTTCGTGCGTGTAAGGTTCAGCAATGTCAGTTATTATGGTTTTATTTACAGCAAGCTACCGACATTGAAAACCACCTCTGAAATTGGAATCCTCTTCCTGCCTTGACCTAAGTGATTTTTCCTGAAGAATGTAGTCAAAAAAGCTATAAAGTGCTTCAGAAATCCTGCGAGTCCCTGGGGCAGAGCAATAGCTCTAGAAAATGTGTTTAACTGAGAACATACAAAATGGCTTAAATGGCTTAGCAGAAAATGTCCTGAGCTTCAGTTTTGTAAATGTACTAGTTCAGAGGTATGGTAATAAATATTAATTTTATTTTGACATTTGAAAGAGACATTTGAATGCTGCCTATGTGCACTGCAGAATGATTAAAAATTATTGTGGTGTGTGAAATTTATGTTTTAGCTAGTATGATTACATCCTTCTAAAAATGTTCAAGCCTGTAATCTTTTAAAATTGTTTTTGCAGCAGAGAGATTAAAATTCAGCTAAGCACTTCATATATTTTTAAACAATCATGTTAATTTGAAAGTGACTCAAATAACATTCATTCTATTTTAAACATAAGTCATAATGATCCACCTTCAAATTCTTTGTTTCCAATAAAAGTAACCATGTCCACAAAGAGCTCAGCAAAAAAAGTTTTCCTGTACCATGAGTACCTACAGATGTGACACCACTAACTGGGTATATGATACCCAGATACCAGCAGATATGGTAGAAAGAATAAATGTATTTCCACTTAAAAAAAAAAAAAATCTTTAGTTAAGAATACAGGGTAGGTTTCCATCCACCTTTGTCTCCTGCCACACCTCTGCTCTCAGTCTGTGTACCTGTCTTGGAATTTCCCTGCTGTAGGAGTGGAGTCAGAGTCAGGGTGATTTGCTGCAGGCTGGGACTAGACAGTGATTGAAAACTTGTGTGGACACTGTTCTGCTGCATTTGCTTCACAGATAAGAATCTTAGGTCAGAGTTGCACTGCTGAGGGTCAAATTCAAATTGGAGTGAAATGAGAACAAAGTTGGTGTGCTTCTGAATGGAAGAAAAGAATTAAATGGATAATCAAATGCATAGCATTCTTATCGACTAATCTGAGTCAGTATGTGTCCTCATATTTGGTGATCCCCTTTCTTCCTCAGCTCTGGATTAGTCTCATTTGAAGGTGAAAAGGTGATTATAGGTCCTCTGGATAATGTTTTTTTTAGAAATGATTTTTTCTTTTGTTAGACAGATTACAATGAGATACCAGTCTTGAAACTCTGTTCTTTTTTCTGGTGGAACAACCATGTTTCTTCTCCATAATCCAGGATTGTTTCTCATCCTTACGGTATTCCAGGCTTTCCCAGACCTTTACAAATTCAGTGTGTACATGTTGTTTCAGTGGCAACCAGAGAGACATCACATATGTCTAACCCCCATGGGCTCACACAATCCGTGTTTCCTCATCTGTTGTGGAGCTTTAGGTGAGGCAGGTTGCAGTTCTGTGTCGTATTGTCTCGATTTACTGACTAGATTCCCTGGATGGACCTCAAATTTGACTCACTACCAGTCTCATCCAGGACACTTCATTGTAGCCTTGGTTTCTTGCTTGCAATGTTTTGGATTTGAAAATTTCTTTCCCAGGAACTTTCTGTAAACAAGACAGATGTTTACATTCCTCTCTGAAAGGAGGGACCTTCTCTTGATGTCCCTCTGGGTTGACCAATGTGGCTGAAAGGGTTTGCCTTTCAACCACCAATCTGTGTGTCTTTGTAAAATACTATATAAATCCCTGCCTAATAAACCCTGGAGTCAGAACTTAACGAAACTTAAGATGTTTCATGTTGTTTGTGATGTCACAGAGTGACACTTCATCTTTGGTGTCTTGACCCTGTGCTGGGGACTGTGCTCTCTTGGGGGTCTCTGCCACTACCTCAAATCCTGGCTCGTTTCTCCAGATCCAATTGATCCCCTCCCTGATGGTGTAAGTAAATCAGGTGTGTCTATGCCCACAGAACAGAAGGGATACAAAGTTGCAATTTCTTGATGACAATAGTGAAACTAGTTGAAAAAGATAGTAGTTTCACTGAAGAACCTGAAATTGTATGTTGGCTAATGCTGCTGTGCACTGACTGCAGGACCTTCACTGGAAAATATCTGTAGAAGAGAACTTTTTGTAGAACATATTTTGACAAGCTTTACGACTTGTCCATTAGAAGTAACTAAAATTAGAGAAAATATTAAAGATTCAAGGTAGAAATGATATCTAGAGTTCTTGATTGTATAATGTAAGTAAAAGCACTCTCCTTCGATACCTTAAAGGTGCTTGGTACTGCAGAGTGTCCTCAAAAAGAGGAGGTGAATCCCAGATGATGTTTTCAGGCCATCTGTATTTGGTGAGATGCTTTTAACGGGCAGATTCTCCCCTTTTCTTACATCTGACCTTAAGGGAAAAAATGCATTAAGGAAGGATAGTTCTGAAAATTTGAGTTGAAAGACAAAGTTCCCTCTTTACTTGACTTTAAACTTCAGTAATGACAGTTAACTCTTGGAGTAATGCCTTAAAGAGAGTGTCAAATCTCTGTTAAAATTGAGTTTCTCTTCATTGCTCTCTTGAGTTAGATAACATAGTTTACAGCTTTCTTTTTATTTTTAATTTCTTTTTTTTTGCGTATATTGTAGGCATACAAAAAGTCATAAAACAACTCCCTGTGGGAATTAGGACAACACCTGTGAAAGAGTGTTTTCCATTCCTGCTAGATAGAGTAAGGCTGTGAGAAAAAAACCCTGCTTCACTAAGAAAACACTGCTTATTTGCCAAAACGAGAACAAGAAAGTGCAGGAAACTCATGAGGTGCTACTGGTTGGCACAGGGGCAAATAGCATCAATGTCAAGACCACGCACTTGTTGAAGAAAAATCAGAAGCATCCAAACATATGTAGATCAGTCCCATTGCCCAAATCTATGAACAGCTGCAGGTACTTACTACTGATCTGGCTACATTATACTGTGAATCGCCCTCTGCCACAGGATAGGGAAAAGTAAAATTTTTTACTTCTGAAAAATGTATTACATTCAGCATCCAGTTATTGCTTGTGAAAAAAAATGACTGTAAGAAAAGAACTGATTGATGAGTTGAACTTTTACAAAAAAAAAACCCCCTGAAACAGAATTACTACTAATGGCATTGTCACATACCAAAAGTCTTGAATTTCAGTTGCAGGTTGATTCTGGAGTGCTATGTTTTGTTCTGTAATAATTGCTAGTATTGGCAGAAAGTCCCTTTTGGAATTTGGAGCATTCTCATGTGAAGAGTTTATATGTAAACTGGCCAATCTAATTAAGATTTTTTGTGAAATAATAGAGATGAGTAATGAAGGTAAAGTTTTCAGCTTAAAGGTGGATTTCAAGAGCTTCTGCTCTTCTTTACTGTTGAGAGGTATCAAGTAACTGTTGTGGGAACCATAGCTTCTCCTCCATAAAATCTCTTTTGATTACCCCTGGTATAAACTGCATTAAAATGAGTCACAGAAACCCTTATCCACGTTCTGAGATGTCCATAACACTATACACATACAAGGTGTGACAAAAAGAAAGGAACTGCAACACGGTAGTTCTGTTTGATGTGGTAAGACAGGCTTGATGTGCAAAATGGCATTTGTTCCTTTTCCCATTGTCTTCCTTCTGAAATGATCTGAACATTCAGATCCTGACCTCTCACTGAGAGCCTTTATTTGTCACTCTTTAGGCAATGGGAACCTGTAACAGGGTGACCATTCTTAAGAAATTGCTCAAGAGAACCTTTGTGCCTTGATGTCCTGACAAAGGAAGAAAACCTGACTCAAATGAGGATACCTGCTTTTTAATCCCATCAAATCATTGACCTTTCTACTAAAAACTTTAAGAAGATTGTCTTCTATGCTGACATTTTTTGCGATGTGAACATATTCCCTGGATTTGGAAAATAAAACCAAAGTAATCGGATTTTGAAAATGAACTAATTTTAAATGGGTTGTTAGAGGAGTCACAACAGGACTTTCAGGCCTCTAGTGTCTTGGGCAGAACCTGAATTTATGTTCTTCAAATGAAAAGCTCTGCATGCCATTACTTATTCCCTGAGCCATACCAGGTTGCAAATATATTATCCCTGATGTTTTGGGGGCTTTTTTGAACAATATTTAGGCAAAAGAAAGGTGTATTTCTGCAACTGTGCTTGCAGTATGACACTGAAAGAAGATGATGTCATGTTTGGTGTCTTTCTATATAAGTATTTATAAACTATGCCTATGTAGAAATCTATACAAATGCAGTTTGAATCAATTTTTCTTAATCTGTAGTCTGGAGTCCTTCAACAGTCTGCTAAAAACTTACTGACTGAATTTTGCCGGATCTATTTTTAGTTTCCAGCTCTTATAATGCTTTTAAAAGTTAAAAGAACTTGACCCTTACTGTGAGTAAAGAGATGTTATGGTTATCATTAATTTTATAAGGTAGTCAGCAACAGGAATGCTGGGGCTGTCTGTACTGCTAGTGAAAACATGGCAGTTCCCTAAACAAATCCTTAAAACTCTGGTTCACATCATGAAACATTATTTGGAACTTGTGGATATTAAAGCAGAATATAGCATGATAACTGAAATCAGTCACTGTAAAAGGACTGGCTGTCTGAAATGGAAAATGACTGCTGCTGAAAAGAGGAACAGGAGTACTTTTCATATCCATTTCCCATCTGTTTTATCAAAGCAGAGAGTACTACTTTTTGCAGTATCAGGCAAAGACCTGGTCTTTGAAAATATTCACTGAAAAAAAGAAAATTTCCATTTTCCTTAATATTATGTGCTTATCCATGTGAGCTGTTCCATGCTGTGTAAGAGTGTGTAAGGGAAACTCTCCATGCCATGGAAATACCCTGTCATCTTGAAGATTAAGGTCACCAAAAAGAAAGCAGAAGGTTACTTATGACAGAAAGACTTTCTGCAAAGGTTCATGGCTCACAGGAGGGAACTACTGATTGTCTGAAAGGCCTGAAGAGGCATTAAACACCAGAGAGGCCCTTCCCAGTGGCATACTTAACAAAGAGCTATCCTTCCTTCTTTGTGACATGGTGACATTACTTTTTTAATCCACCATAACTGCTCTTTGATGAAAAGGAGAATGGTGACAATACAGCCGATAAACCTGACTGCTTTTCCAGCTCCACTTCATGGGAAACTGTAAGGGTTTGGACAAAATTGGAGGCCTGAAGTTTTGAAGGTGTAATAACCAGAAGCAAAGTTCTCTCCCAGAAGTTCTGAATATGCTTGTGAACATGTCCATGTAGTAATGGTGTAATAGCAGAGAGGTAATTTAGTTCCTGCTATGAAAACTTCCTTTATTGTGAATAGGAAAACGTATGTGTGCTATTTACTGAAAATGGATGTAAACCTGCTACCCACCTATTCACTTTGATCATCACAAATGCATTATATTAAAGCAGATAAAAGTAGTGCCCTGTATTCTCATTTATCACCAGCACCTGCATTTCATCTATGTTTTTGAAAATTGCAATCAAATTGCTCATTCCTGAACCTTCTCTTGTGTGTTTGTTCTTCACTCCTATCAACTTTCTCCTTGTATATTGAAGTGAGTATATTTTGAGGAGAAGATGTCACTTTCAATGCCTTGGTCTGATTCTGAAGTAAGATTAAATATTAGGAATCAGACGATTTTAATAAGAAATTAATTATTTTTATCATTCCTTACAAGGGTTTTGTAAAATGATTGTGTGAAGAAAATCAGTTATTTCACAATTGATCAAGAAATCAGTTTCAAGAGTTCAGTTTTGCACATTCAGTTGATAGTTTTTCCAGCAGAGGGCAAGAAAGTATAACAGATGGAAATGGTGCTACTTTCCCAAACAGCCACAGTGGAAATTTTAAGCAGTATAGCCTGAGGATGGAACGTGAAAGGTAATAACCATCCCCCTTTTTGGGCATAATGGCTTTTCAACAGCCTTTTATTCTTCAAGGATAGCTGTAGACAAGATGGAAAAGGAGCAGAGGAGACCACCAGAGCTGCTCACTGGTTCATGCTGCTTTGTCAGCACAAGTTCCTCCAGCTTCAGTCTGGTTTCTGAGGGGTGTGAGGGAAGGTGGCACTGCACCTTTTCTAACCAGGCTGCAGTGACACACAGTTCCTCACTCAGTGTTCAGTTTGTGGGATGAGGAGGCACACGGCTGCCTGTTTCATGCAGGGGTCCCATCCTTTGCAGCTGTTACAGTTGTTGAGTTAAATCTGTAAAGCAGGGTTTGCTCCTTCTTCAAGGGGGAGACAAAACTCTATTCAAAATCAGATTTTAGAAGCTTGAGCTGATGCTCAGGTATAAATATCTGGAATTTTGCATCCAAATATGAATAAAGTGTGCTCATTACTATATATTATTGCGGTGAGCATATGTGTTGTAGATGCACACATGGAATCAAAAACTTTGAGCTTTTCCATGGAATGAGTTTTCAGAATGTCGAATTTAAGACTGGAGACATTTGTTATACAGCAGTGTGTATTTACCAAGACATTTCTCAAATTTCTTCAGATCATTGCAGTGATTTTAAAAGTGCTGTGCAGTCACTCTTTCAACTAGGAAAACTTCAGGTCTCTTGATGCAAACCTTCTGTTAAAGTCCAAGCTTAGTTTGCCATGCAGTTGTTTGTATCTTATGAGATGAAAAGTGTCTGATTTGAGCAAAAGTTACAGCTACATTTTCTTTGGGTTTTCATAATTTTATTGCAGTAAAATATATCTCATAAATAGGCAGTCTCATATTCCTATTTTTCTGTTACAGACAGGGCAAATAATTTCATTTTGTATGATAGTGGAAGCAGAATTCTGAGGCAAATAATAAGCTTTGGTTATCTTAGCTGATCAGGCTCTACTCAGTACAGCCTGAATGTCTTGGAAGAATGAAAGTGATTCAAGTGATATAAAAAACTTTTTAATGTAACAATAATAATAATAATAATAGTAATCCCAAAATCATACTAGTCAAATGCCAAAATTAGTAATATATTAATACAGACATGCTATTTTAGTAATAACTATCTGTTTAAAGTGTAACCAATAATATTTGGACCAATGAAGTACTTATCTAAGAAGAAGCCTTGTGTCAGTTTTCATAAAGGTAATTTTGCTTCTCTGTGTGGTTGTTAATTACTACTATACTGCAAGTCTAACATTTTCTCATTGCTTGATTTAAGTTTCTAGAAACTGACTTTGTTTACATAGCAGAAATACATAATTCACAAAAAAAATTTCATAACAGTATGTATAGCTTCAGAGCTCTGGTCAACATAAAATCTACATAACGGTGACCACTGGATTGCTCTCTTTTTCTTTTCACATGAAAAAGATCAACAGCTGTATTCTGAGTGGTTTTTTTAATTGATGTTGTTTCTTTGTTTGGTTTGCTTGGTCAGGTACTGTCTCAAGTACTTTTGATTTATTTCTCCTTATAAGATTTATTCAATTTTTTTTTTTTTTTTTTTGTGTATGAAGAGATGTCAGTATTTTGAAATGGGGTTATGGACAGCAAACATATTTCTACCCTTAGACTATCTAGTGTTTGTATTTTTTCCAAGTCAGTGTAGATTGGACTATATATACACACACACATACAGATTTTTGAATGTAACATATTATTTTTTTAAATAACCTCCTATAAGAGGAATTTTTCACACAGAAATCCATTGGCCTGCAGAGATATCTCCCTGATGTACAATAAATCAGACATTTCACATGTTTCTGATAAAAAGGAGGCCGTTCTTACTTTGGAACAGCTCAGGGCTGACAGCAGTGGCCTTGGTGACCTGTACTGAGCAGAAAAGTCAACTGACTTTACCATCAGTCACCCCTAAATGATCAGAAATGGAAACTCTGCTCTTTTTAACCTCAACAATGGTCTTTCCACAAGGTCGGGAGGGGTGGATCATAGGAAGAGGGACCACAGGCCAGGAAATCATCCTGGAAACTGCAATGAGCATTTGAGACCTTGAAAATAAATGTACAAACCTTTGGCATCTGTTTGACAGCTCTGGCAGAGAAGCCTCAGCAGCACCTTCCACTAACTGTTGAGGTATTGAAGAAGAGTTTAGGTGTTGAAATTAGTGGGAGATTAATTGTGCCTGAAAGTGACTGTTGTGTCTTCTGACTGTAGGCAACCCCATCACCTGCAGATCTGGAGAGCTGCTTCAGGGCTCTGCATCTGGTCAAATGAACCCCACTCTAGGAGTCCTAATAGCACAGATTCTGTCAGGGCATCTGCCACATAATCCTTTGTACTGTGCTTATAGCAGTAGTCTTAAAGAATATTTTTCTCCCTCTGTTTCTGTGCTAGAACACTCTTGTACTCCTTTCCTCAGTTTTTGCTGTTTAGCCCAAGTTTAATTTCTGAAAGTGTGTTCTAGGTAGATGTTTACCAAAACTCATGTGAAATCTGGTTTGTGGAGCACTTACAATGAAAAAGCTTGTAAAATACATACCTGTGAACAGTCACAGCAAATGAAATGAGTTTATTTTTCTTAAAATGCAATTAAAATTCTTTAGGGATTTAATTGAGGTAAAAGAGAGTAAAATTTCCCACCTTCTCTTTCAGTTCTGTTCTCTTTTCCCCTGTAAGCTCTCTTTTTTTTCCCAAATTCAAGATTACTTTGGTAAAGAATCAAAACTGTGAGTTTTTTGGCCAAAATTCTTTTTTTTTCCTTCCCTGACCTTCAGTAGTAAAACTAATCTGAAAAGGGGATCCTTTTTGTCAAAATGATACTTTAAATACAAAGGAAACGGATGGGTTTTAAAAATTACTTTGTTTGAAAAATTGGAAGTAAATGTCTTTGTACTTGGCTCAGATTTTCCTAAGCAGTAATGAAAACTGCTGAAAAAATTAATGGCAAAAGTGGCAATGACAATATATTTACACTGTACTAGTAATTAGAACAGTTTTTAGAGGATAGTTGTTATTTAGTTATACAGTCAACTTCTGGTGTCATTGAATACTGCATAAAGCTAGAATAATATCAATGATTTTATTTAATTTAATTTCCAGATTGAAACTAAGAATTTAATTCAATTTGCTGAGCAGCAAAGGTGGTCTTGAATATCTGGTTCTTGAGGTACCATGGGATGAAGAACAGATATCCCTAACTCAGCCAAACATCTTTTTCAAAAAAACAGTTACCCTCCTTGCATGTGTAACCAATAATAAAGATCCATTTTGTCTTTCATAACCATTGTAGGCAACGCTTTTCGAAGGCATTTGAGTGAATGGTGGTTGTCTTGCCATTTTCTGATCCGCCAATATCTGATTTGCCACTCGTGGTGCTACTCTGTTCGTGTTGCTTTTATTTGCAGTTCTCATCGGAAAGGGAGAATGGGGCTCACAGCACCTTTTTTTCCCCTGTAACATTCATGAGAGTATTTGCCATATGTTCTCCCTACATTTTTTGTAAATACACTATGAGAACATATGTATGTTATTTCCTGACTCTCTTATGCCAACACTTGTCTGAGATGTCTGTAAGGATGCTATGTCTTGTGACAGTATAACAATCCTCTGAGTGTAATTAAAATTATTTTGAATGTTTCGGGTGTTCTAACATTAATTCATGCACTATTCAAAAAATCCTCCCAGGGTTCTGTTATGTCTTGACAATTTGCATAAAATTAGAGTGTGTGCAGGTCACAGTCATCATTCAGCTGATGTTCAAGTGTCCAGCCTGCACGAACTTTGGAGAAGCCTGTCATCAAACTTGAAGTGAAATTCTAGTATTGTGACTAGGTCTTTGTAGTGGATATACAAATGTAATCTCAGTCCTTTACCCCCGAGCATATAATTTTAAATGGGATATTAAGAACCTGTTCAAATATTTCTATTATTTTGACTATACTTCTATGAAAAGATGAGGAATTTAAGCAAACCCTCATACCAAAATGTTCTTCAGTGGATGCTGTGCACTCACTTCCTTTGCTTCTCCTTTGAATCCCTCAGCGTTTGTTCACCTAGTTAAACTTTAAAAAAATGGTACATTTGCTTTTTCAAATGTTGATATAAACACCTAAAAAGTTTGTATAGATATCAACAACTACAGAGCAAGTGGATTCAATACCTAAACTTGGGACTGTAGATAAATAGCCTGAACTCAAGCTCATTAATTTACGGGTACAAGCTTGGTGAAGTCAGCAATATTACGCAAATTAAGAGGATTTTCTATATAGTGGTTTGCAAGCAGCAAAATGGACATGAATACTTAAATACTGAAATCTGATTTATTCCATGTGTTAGAAGGATGTACAGTGACAAGAAGTTGCAAGTTTTTTTAGAAGATTTGATTGATACATTTACATCTTGGGAATCTGATGTGTGGACAGAGTGCTTCAGGTGGTGAACCTTCACTGGCAAACAGGAGCGTGGAAGGGATGAGCCATGTAATGCTGGTGGTCCTTCCCCAAGTGCTGCAAGTTTTAGACTCTGGAGAGGAGTGTGTATCTCAGACAGACTCTGCTACCATGCAGTGCTGTTAGAAGTAAAGAATAACTGATAGATTCGTGTGAACGACCTTTTGTAATGCCTCTCTAGAAAGGGTATCCTAATTGTTTCTCTTTGATGCTCTTTTCTGTCAAGGTTTGCCTTTGTGGGTGTTGGTAGTGGCAAGGGTAATTCACTATTTATGGTATGCAGAATTCATTAACATTAGTTTCTGTTCTGTTTTTTAATCACTGGCAACATGTGTTACTGGGTACAAATTTGCATCTGTCACGCCTATCATTCTGATGTTGGTGAGTGACTAAGGCACTTTTAAAGGAAGTTAAAGCAATATCAGTGTAAAAGTGAGGAAATCAGACCTTAATTGTAGTGTGCCACACCCACAGACACATTCCTCTGGCCACAAGGCTGGGTTACTGGGTGACATTTTTTGGCCTTTTCAGTCTGTTTCGTATTTGGCTAATACATAGGAGTTTTGGTTGGCAATGTATCTGGGCTATAAATGGGCTAGGAGGAGTAGGTCTCTAGGCAGCTTTGACCATTTACATCTAAGGAAATTCTTAGAGATTTTATTGCTCTCCAAACTGAGCAAAATTATATTCTTTTGTGATAAAAAGTATTTTAGAAGAAGATTTTTTTGGTGTGGTTGTTTTTTTTTCCTTTGAATGTTTGTAGATTTTGTTTTGCCAGTAGCTTGATGTGAAAACACAGTCAATGCAGCAAATGTCTGCTTTAAGTTCTTTGTCATTTTGACTCATAGAATAATTTAGGTTGAAAAGGACATTTTAAGGTAAATTAGTCTAACCACCTGGTGAAAATAGGACTGATTTTGGAGTCAGACCAGGCTGCTCAAGGCTTTTGTCCAGGCAAAAATGAAATATTTCCAAGGATGGAGATACCACAGCATCTTGGTGCAATTTGGTTGAGTGCTTGATTTCTCTCAGAGGGAGAACTTTTTCTAGTACCTTGTCAGTATTTCTGGGGTTGCAGCTTGCATCTGCTGCCCCATGTCATGTCACTGTGCATCTCCTGGAAGAGTCTGTCTCTGTCTCTTCACATGCTCCCATCAGGGAGTGGTATGTGACAATATACAAGGCGGCCCAGAAGGTTCTTGCTCTTTGCTGCTGCAGTGGATGCTTTGCTAAGTGGTGCTCAACTTGTTATCCACCAGGACACCCAGGGCCTTTCCTGAATTTCTAGTTTACTGCTTGTAAGAGGAGAAGGTGTAATTTTGATCTCAAGTTTAGGTAACTAAGTCTGTGAGATATGTGTGTAAGCAGTTTCTCCAGTGTCTTCTTAGAGACAGCCTCTTGTTTGGAAGAAACTGCTTGGTATAAAGGAGGTTTGAGCAGAAACCCTGTTTAACTCTCACAGTAAAAGTGTGTGTCTAAACCTGGATGGCTGATGAACCCAATTTTGTGCCATGTTGAAAAGAATAGTTTATCAGAGTGTATTCATATTTTAATTTTTTTAAAATAGTGTGATGGTCCATTGGGTACAGCTCCAAGGCTTCATAGAATCTGGATTACAATTTCAAATCAGAAATATTTTGAACTTATTTCTGGCAGACTTGGAGTGTCTAGTAAAAGTGCACTGGAATAAGATTTTTTTAATAGGATCATTTTTCCCCTACTTTTGTTGGATTGGGGAGCAATATTTTTATATTTTCCATTAAGTTTTTAAACTAAAGCTGAGCCTGGAAATTTTACAAATAAAATAAAGTGTATAAAAAAACCCCTTGTTTTAAAAAATCAGAATAGATTGTATTTGAAAAAGAAAAGGCTTATACTAGAAAAGGCTCTAGGTATCAAAACACTATTTAGAGTCCAAAGTATACAGAAGAAAATGTGTTTTAAATGAGCATTTAATGAATAATAAGCTGCTGAAGCACTAGTTATTGCTGGCATTAGCTGGAAGGAAATGAAAACTAAGTGCTAAAAGCAGAAAGATATCTCTTTTATAATCAACAGTGTTTTGGGAAAAAGTTAAAATCTGAAACCTTGATTGTAAAACATTACATAGCAACATGAGGCTTCAGAGGCCCTTTCTAGTTCAATTAATGCCTACACGTTTCAGAAAAACAGAAAGATGGGAAAACAAATTATGTCTTGTAACTGTCAGCCTGTACAGTAAATATTTCAAAGCTGATTCTTTGAAAGAAGCAAATATTCTACTTAGGTTTCCCTCTTCATTTACAGTTCAGAGTGACACTGTTAGGACTTTGTTATTTATTTGCTCATAAGTTGCATCGGTAACATTTGAACTTTTCCTTCATCATGTACTGTTCTAGAGCTTCCTTTTGAGCCACAAAAAATTAATATGTTTCTTCTCCAACTTCTGAAATAGTATATGAACTCTACTTGTCCAGAACCATTCTCTCCTGCCCAGTAGTCACATATACTGGGAAGATGTATTAATGATGTGAGGAAGTAAAGCAAGGCAAGTCCAGTAAATAACACATATTCTTGAGCCAAATGACAGAGAAGCAATGAGGTGAGGTTCTCTACTGAATGTCATACTCACCAGCAAGGAAAAGTCTGTCAGGGTTGTGTGTCAAAGGTGACTTTGCCCGCAGTAGCCAAAAACAGGTGGAGTTCAGGATCCTGAATGGAAAAGGGATGGTAAAAACAAAGCTCATAGCCCTGGACTTCAGAAGGGCAGATTTTGGCCTCTTCAAAATTTTGCTTGAAAGAGTCACATGGGTTAAGGGCCTAAAGGAAATAAGGGCCTAAGAAAAGAAAACTGGTTAATATTTAAGGATATTCTGTTGCTCTCAATGAGTAAGAAGTCAGACAAAAATACCAGGAGACTCTTGCAGATGAACAAGGAGTTCCTGGCCAAACTCTAACACAAAAATGAAGCACACAGGAGCAGAAGCGAGAATTGGTAATCTGGAAGAGATACACAGCTATTGTCTTAGCATGCAGAGATGGGTTTAAGAAAGTCAAAGCCCAAATGTAAATGAATCTGTCTAGAGGTGTTAAAAACTACAAGAAAGCCTTCTATAAGTACACAAAAGGAAGGCTATGGACAATGTGGGCCCAGCATATGAGATGGGTGACCTGATTACACAGGATTTGGAAAAAGCTGAGGTGATGAATGCCTTTTGCCTCAGTCTTTCCTGGCAAGACCACTCCTCAGGAATCTCAAGTCCCAGAGACCAAGCAGAGAGGTTGGAGCAAGGAAGATGTGACCTTGGTGGAACAGGATCAGCAAGTAAAACACTTCTTCCTCACTCTCTCTCTCTATCTATGTAACATATGCCTTTAAAAATAAAGTAGTGCTTGAGCTTATGCATTTGAAACATTAGTTATGATTAGATAGAGAAGGCAGGTAGAACATTGTGGAAACCTTGGTCACTTTAGAGAATTTTAGGCTTTCTGTGCTGACAGGCACTGACTCCCAAGAAAATACTGCATTTGACCGAGGTTTTGGAGAAAGTTTCCAAAATTGAATGATAGAACTGGGATTATGGGTGTGTAGTTTGAATAGCTGTGTGTAATATCATATAGTGGAAAACTTAGGGTTTAAGGTTTTAGAATATAGTAATATATATATATAAAGCAAGATGGAACTTTTAGGGTGGAGGCTAGTCCTTTTCCACCTTCTTCTTCATGGGTCTGGGTGGTATTTTATAATTGGATAGAGAAATCCGCATTGCGGGCCACAGGTGGTTGGTTATTGGATTAAAAGTAGAAATAATTTAGGTGTAATTTCTTAATTGGACAGTTTATCCTTAAAAGGTCTTGTAGAGAGATAGCTACGGCTCCATTTTTACTTTGTTATCTAGAAATGCTGTAGAACTCATGGTTTGTGAGACTGTAATATAGATAAGAATTAATAAACATCTGGGTCCAAACAAGAAATACTGTCTCGTGCATTTAATCCTGACTCTGACAAAAAGAAGATAATAAAAACTCCGCAACATGTGGTATGCAAAACCTGTAGGATATATCTTTCGTGTAACAGCTTTGATTTTAGAATAGGGTAATTTTGGGTTTCAACTCTGCATGTTTCTAACTGGTACTCATTCAAAGTGCTCAGTTTCCAAATGATGGCACTGAACTTCTCTGGAAGTTGATCTTGGAACAACCCTTTCCTATTTTCAAAAGACCACCTTAGTGTATTTTCAAAAGCCATCCAGTTAACTGAAAAGTCAAAGTCAGCAGTGTTAACTTAGGAAACTTATATTCCTAGAGCCTGAATTATTTAAAAAATGGGTCTTAGACTTTTTAGAACTTGCATGAAGTTTAGACTGTTTAAAATATTTAGGTCTTTCTTTGTATGACTGTGACATTAGAACATGTCCACAAGTAAAAGCTAAAGATATTATCCCACAAATAACCATTCAATTTGTTCTTCCTGCATTTAAATCAGCTAATTTAAATATATTCTACCAGTAAGTCACTAAAGATATGAAAAGATGTGTAAAATACATAGGGACTATCATCACAGCTTGAGTGATGTTCACTATGTTGTAAAGAAAAATATTAAGTTTGACTATATTTGATGAGTTAGAAAATACTGCTGGGTTTTAGGGTGTCATGTGCCTGTTTTCCTCTTACTCTGAGTTAATAATGTGCCACAAAGGTACAGCTCACTGCATAATTTTTTTTCTCAAATCTCAGTCCTTATAAGGTATGACTTCTCAGCAGCATTGAATTAGGAGTGTGGAAGTTGAAGCATCTGTTAAATGTGATCTTTTTTAGCAAACGCCTTCAGATACAGATGATTTGTAATCCTACTACTGTTGCCTTGAGGCTTCATCACTAGAAATATTATGCTTCTTATTAGACAAAAATTTATCCATGACAAAACTTAAACATGATTTCTGGAATTATGCCAGTGTGAATTTGGCAGATTACTCTGCATAGCTCCAGACGAGATGTCTTCTATCTATTTCCAGATGTAAATGTGTTGTGACAAACATTGTGAAGATAAACGTGCCTGCCTTTGTTCTAGAGTTTTCACCTTTTGTCTGACAAGATCGTCTCTGACTCTATCTTGGGGTAAGATAACATGAACGCTTTTATTGCTTTCCTGGTTCATAAGACAGCAAGAAGTACCTTACGGTCTAATGATCAATACCTGAAATTGTTAAATTTCTTGTTCCAGTGTGCTAAAAAGTTTCACTGCCATGCTATCAAATGATCTTTCAATTACCGAACACCATAAAGACACAAAAGCCTGTTATTTATATTATATTTCCTTAAACTTTGTACTATTTCTGCTTGTATGGCATTTTCAGAAATCATTTCTCCTTGCCACAGAATTCATCTTTCTAAATTTTATATCTGGGCTACAGAGAGAGATAATACATATCTTGATTGTCTGCGAATTAAAGTGGCATCATATTCTTTTACTTGTGTCTCATGGAAAGAGATATTTTGTACCTTTCATTTTCTAACTGCAATCTACCTGAGTGACTTACCTGCTTTTCAGAAAGAGTGAAGTTTTTACCCCACATTCCGCATTATTAGAAGATGTGTCCACCACTGGAAAAACCTAGAAATTCTACCTGAGCTGAATAAGGTGATACTTGGATTGAAAGCTCCAAGAAAAATGGAAGTACATCAAAGTGTTAATCCACAGAAGCTGCTTTTCCTTGTAGTGGTATCTGAGGCTTTTGGCCGGAATCAGCACAATGTTGTAAATTTATCTCTAAGATAAAGAACAAAGCTAGATTTGATCACTGGTGATCACTAAACTGATAATCTATTTAGAAAGATCAATGAAGAACCACTCTTATCAGCCATCCTGACCTTCTGGATTATTTGGACTACAGAACAACATTCACTTTCTGAATTAATCTTACCATTTCTTTATCTTAGGATAAAGCAAACCATTTAGAAAGAGTCTTCTGGAAGAGATGGGGAAACTCAAGATAAACTCACTACCTTTCCCCCTCATATTTTAGTCAAATTCTGCCCAAGACATTGTGTTTACCTAATACAGACAACATGTTTTCAAGATATTCTTCCTGTATTTTGAGCAAGCATTTCCTAAACAATATATGTATATAAAAATTGCTATAGGTGATAGCAAATAAAGGTAAAATGCTGTTTTCCTGAATTAATATAGAAATATGTTAATATATTGTATAACCTTAATATACAAGATTTTAACATGCAATCTTCTCTAAGTAATATTTTGCTTTCCTTAGAAGACAGTATTCTTATCAAAAGGATACACACATCAGAACTAGTATTTAAAATACATTATTTGTCTTTCTTTTTAGAATTACGACTCTTGCCTTGCAAGCCCCTGATTGACATGTTGGGGAAGTAAGGGCTTGGGAGGGAGTAGAAATATTTAACTTTATTCAGTACTGCTTTTTGGATAACGAGTTTACTTGCATTCCAGTGTTAAAAAATGAGTAGAATAACATTAATATATTAAAAAAAAATCCTTGAATTCTAACAAACTGGTGTAGTTTATTTTCTTTCTTGAGTTTTATTACATCACAATGATTTTTTTCTTTATCATCTGTTTGCTCTGGTTACTACCACTCCTGGATAAAAAGGAGTTAGATGTCCCACACTAAAACAGTATAGCAAACAGCAGTGATGATTTTCCCAACCAGCTTGCAAAGCATTTTGTGCTCAGAGTTCCACTGATGCAAAAATATGAATTGTGAATATATCCATTCTGCTGGGTGTGCAAGAAAAACTCTGAACAGAAATGCTGTATACAATAGCTAAAGAGAAAATTCCTCAGAGAATGGAAGTTGAAGGGCTGAAAGATGGTTTCAGGAAGTGCTTTTCCTTTGGAATTACTGTGAGTCACTAAAAGTGTATTTGATGGTAGGGACTCAGAAGGTGGAGGCATAAATGAATTTAAACCCAGTGTTTAAATCTGCCTGTCATGCTGGCAATTAATTACATCACCTTCATGAAACTCTCCTAGTTTGGTGCAGCAGATGAACCCATGCAATAAACCCTAGACTTTGTTCAACACAGAACTGATGCAGCAAATATCTTGGATAAATGTTAAGACTGTGAGACTATAATCTTGATTGGACTTGATACCTTAAGTTACAGAGGAGTGATTCATTCCCTGTTAGCTTCAGACACAAGATGAAGGTGCCTAATTCAGGGTCAAATGCACTTTGTAATGAACAGAGATAATATTATTTCCAGAAGTCAATTTTAGCCCATTTTTTTTTCTCATCCCATTGATTGTAATGGGGTCAGGCTATCCTCAAAAATTATATGCCACAGTGAAATGCTTCAAGTTAAGTGGGATCAATCTAGTTGTGATCAGTTAATCCAGTTGGGATCAGCCAAGATCAGGCTAAGATATCTCAGTATAATGAAATTCAATTTTCTTGCTCCTAAGTTGAGTTAAAATAATGATGTCTTGGGGATTGTTAAATAACAGTCACGGTTATGGCAGAGACCTGTCCAATTCAACCGAACCTGTGGTTTCCTTGTGGGACAAGATAATATTCTCCTTAAGTCACTCTATGTGCAAGAATTAAGTGTGTGGCTCAGCCCTAGTAGGGAACATTTATTGTCTTGTCTCTGCACCTCGTTCCGGTCTGTGTTCTCCTGTGCCTGTGCCAGTCTCTGATGATACAATCAGCCACCATCAGGGGAAGATAGCCTCTTCCAGGAGCTCCTCTCCAGATCTGCCTCTCCTGTAGGACTGCCAGTGCAGGGGTGGAGGCTCTGGACTATGGCTTTATCGCCCCAGGGACTGTGTGTTGTTGCAGTGCTGAGGCTGAGTCCATGGGGCTGTGCTGTGTCCCAAAAAACAACAGAAGGGTTTGGGCAGAGCTCACTGGCCACAGGTGGGAGCTTACCCACCCCCATGCCTGGGGGGTAATGATTCTGCTGACTCGTTCCACTCTCCAGAGTTTGCCTACGTCTCAAGTCAGTCCTAAATCGTAATTAGTGAAGGGAGGGCATTAATTTACATGATTTACTACAGACCTCAACTTCCAGAAAAATTTCAAGCTCAAGAGGGTGGCTTCTGAACGGAAAAAGTCTGATTAAGCAACATGTGGGTCTCCATACCTTATGGCAATCAATATGGCAGTGTCCAGAAAGAGAACAGTTACCTATGTTAAACAATACACTTTTTCTGCTTGGATTCTGGGGGTTCCTTTTCTACAAATGACATGGTGCTGCCTGTACTGAACAAGGATATTTATGACTAGGCACAGTTACCATTGACTATATTGAATACCAAAGAAATAAAATGAGTTTGGACCTCAGATGCCATCAGAGATACTACCAATCCCAAATATGAAACAGAGAGAAAGTAAGTTATCAATGCACCAAAGAAAGAGTCCTTAAAAAGAAGTAGAGGAAAGATGGGAGCACTAAGCAATGTTTGAGCTTGTTTGGAGTTGGTTTGAGTAAAAGGATTGCTCTGAGTTAGACACCAGGTCTCTAATTCAGCAAGCTACAGAAGTGGCTGTGTTAGGCAGCAATGTGTTACCTTAGTTAAGACAGACATGGTAAAAAGGGTGCAGCATTAAGCAATCTGATTATTATGAAGCTAAAATGCTTTAGAAAAGCGAGACTAATTTCCAAGAACATTGCTATTACGGAGGCAGCCATCCTGCCTCTGGGACAAAAACTAGTATCTTTTCATGACACTACATTACTGAACTGGTGAAGAGCATTTAGGGTGATGCTCTTATGGTCTCTTTCTACCTCTCTTCTATTGCACTACAGCCTCATCTGGCTCCTCCTTGAACTGGTCCATGCATTCAGCTGACAGAGAAGAATCCATAGTAAGCCATTCTTGTGTAGATCTGCCAGCATTTTCAAAGCTGGTTTGTGTAGCTCCACATCATGCTGCAGTGCATGATACAGACTTAGCTTCCCTCCCTGAGCATGCAGCCATTATAAATGTTTATACAGGCAGAAATATAACCGAGTGCCTAGGGATTGTGCCCCTTGTCTAAAATAACCTCCTTAAGCACAGGGTCAGAGAGCCTGATCATATACCTCAACTAGATACGTTTCTTAGTGCTCATGGAGGATCAAATAGGAATATGTCTTTGCAATTTTTGTTGTATCCCAATTCAATTTATCCATATGAAGACATACATAGCTTTTCAATGAGGAATTAAAATAAAACAGTCTTCTGAAACCCTAAATCTTGCATGGACAACGTGTGTCTCTTTGATACTGATAATATTAGGAGAAAATAACCCCTTCAGCACTGCATTCACTGAGTTACCAAAAATCTATGGGATACTGGTAATGATAAAACAGCTCAAAACAGCAGAAATTCCTGACAGTTATTAAGACTACAAGACAGCAGTACAAGTCACAGAGGGGTAAGTCTGATAGAGTGTTTGATCATGATTTAGAAGAGAAACATCAATAAAAGACAGATACCTATACATATCATATTAGATACCTATACATATCATATTATGCAAACCTCTCTGTTCTCAGCTGTTAGATGTTTTTGAGGCAAAAATGTTGAACAATAGTTTCCCAAAATTTGATTCCTAAATAATTTTGAGTGAATATACACCACAATCTCCAGAGAACACAAACATGTGCTTTCCTCCTTTAAAATCAAAACACGGTATGTTTTCCTCTGAATTTGGTTCCTTATATATGTCTTTTTAAAAAAGGATATCTGGAGGAGAGGTAATTGCCCAAAATAATAGTTGAATGAAGAGAATAGTAATAATAATAATACATTTTATATCTATGAAATAATTATTGTACATTTTCTCAAAGAGTACATTAGTGTTAATTTTCTGAAAGCTTTTATTGGGTCACTGCATTGAAGAAAAACAAATTTTGGAATGCCTACTTGTATTGTCAGATATTTGTAAATGAAATGATGTGTTATGAACTGCCAGAATAGTAAATACACAGCATCTTTGCCATGGAATTTAAACATGCAATAACAGTGTTTTCATGATTACAGAGGAATATGGTGGAATATGTGGAAAAAAAGCTGAAACTGGGGACATGTTTGGATGACCTGTCTATAGTTAGTTCTTATTCTCTTTCTTTCTAAATGCTACCTGGGGATTTGTTCATTTACCTGTTTTTACAGCTGGTGATATTGAGGCCTGCTGATGAGCACATAAACTCCTCAGGAGCTGAATTTCCATATGAGATATCTCTCAGCCATGTAGTTTAATAAATTGATGAACCTGAAAAAATCCGAATGTAGTAGTCAAGATAAAAATTATCAAGATATAAGTATTTGTACGTAACTATACAAGATGACAAATGTCAGTGTGTTAGATTTTAATGGATCAAAGGATTCAACTCTCTTACTTTTTATGGCTTTGGTTTCTGTGGTTTTCAGGAAAAATGTGTCATGGTCATAACCTCAATACCTCTATCACCTAATTAAAGTAGAACCAGAAGCAATGAACTTATCTCTACAAATTGGATTAGAAATTTTGTCCTTTAATCTTGGTGTTCCAAATAAAAAATGTTCCAGATGAAAGAGACCAAAGCAATAGTTACATTTATATCCTAGAAAATAATTAATAGCTAAATTATTTGCTGAATTACACTTTCAGATTCTTTGTATCATTTTAGTATGTTTGGCTTCTTTTTTTTTTCACTAGGTACTGTTTAATCCCCTGGAAGATGTTTGCTTATTTTTTTTTTTCTTCTGAACATATCTTCTTCTGAAAAACAAAGGCAAAAGTATTGTAAACACATCTTTTTTTTTTCTCAGATGCTTGGTTTTCCCTTTGTCCTAAAATGTATCACAAGCACTGAAAGATTTTTTCCTCTTGTAGCTTGCACACCATACTCTCAACATGTAAGCTCCAGAAATTCTTTGAGTCTTTATTATATTAAAAAAAATAATTAGGAAACAAAAAACAAATAAAAACAAAACAAACAAAAAAAACACCCTCAAAAATCCTAAATTGAAACTCAGATGACCACATTAATCAATTTCACTTTACATTTACATGTAAACATTTCAGGAACTCCATGTGCCTTTCGAGGATCCATAGCTGTAAAACTGTTATCCTTCTATTGAACAAACTGGAATATTTGGTATTCAGACTTTATTCAAGGATGAAACATAGTGTGTTGATAAGAAACTTTTACTGTGTTCCTGTTCCTACTGTTCCTTTAGACTTTTTGACAAGAAACGAACTCTTTCATTGGTGTATTTGAAGTCCTGATAAAGGAATAACCACAGAAAAAATAGTTGAACACAAACCACATTTTGATATCATCTAAATCCTCAGGAAAATGTCTGGATTAATAACAAGAAAAACCTCCTTCATAAATGCTTCCAGGCAAGATAGTCCTCTGAACTACCATTCTTTTTAAGTGTGGGAATGGTATGAAAAATGTGAATTACTATTTTCTACAATCATTTAGGTGTACCACAGAGGAGCTCTTGCTGTCTTCCTCCTCTGGATATAGAAGACATTAATAATAAATTACATAAAAAAATAAAATTTGCATTAGGGCAACCTTTTTTTAAAATGAATGGTTAACTTATATTTTATGGTAATATCTGAATATCAGACTGGGATATCAATATTTTGCTTTTCTGAGGGATTTGTGGTTTGCTTTCCAGAAGAGTTAGGTTAAATACTCACTCATGTGAAACTGAAATTACTGCAGCTGTTATTTATTACACAAGGTTGTAATCCATGGAAGAAGAAATCAAAAGAGGGTTAAAAGTTTGGAATGTATTGAAAATTGTACTGAATAACATCCTGCTGTATTCACTGCCTACACCACTCGTGGTTCAGAGGTACAAATATTGCTTATGCATGTGGATGACTCCATTTGATGACCTGTGGTCAGACTCATGCTCTGTATCTGTGTGATTCACCAGAAGAAAATCAAGGAATTACAGAATAAGCTGAAGGGACCCATCAGGACCATCAAGTCCAACTCCTGGCCCTGCACAGCACCATTCCCAAGAGCCACACCTTGTGCCCAAGAGCATTGTCCAAATAATTGAACTCTGTCATGTTAGAGCTGTGACCACTTCCCTGTTCCAGTGCCCAACCAACCTCTGTGTGAAAAAACTTTTTCTAATATATAACCTAAACCTACCCAAAAAGCTTTAGACCAGTTCCTCAGGTTCTGTCACAGTCACCTGGTCACCACAGAGAAGAGATCAGTGTCTGCTCCTCCTCTTCCCCTCATGAGGAAGTTGTAGACTGCAATGAGGTCTCCCTTCAGTCTCCTCCAGCCTGGACAGAAAAAGTGATCTCAGCCACCTCTCTTACAGCTTCCCCTCAAGACCCTTCACCATCTTTGTTGCTCTCCTCTGGACACTCTCTGATAGTTCAGTGTCTTCCTTATATTGTGGCACCCCAAACTGCACACAATATTCAAGGTGAGGCTGCCCCAGTGCAGAGCAGAATGGGACAATCCCACTGGTGCTGCTGTGCCTGATGTCCCCCAGGACACGCTTGGCCCTCCTGGCTGCCAGGGCGCTGCTGACTCATGTTCAACTGGCAAGAAAAAGAACTGGCAAAGCTGCCTTTGTGTCTGCATACAACACCTTCCCTCTTTCAGTTCATTACAAGACAGCTGCCCTGGCAAACAAAGTGTAAAGCTCACAAAAACACCAAGGATATTTGTAAAGTTTGATGTTTTTTCATCAAAATAAAAGTGGTTCTCAATACCAGGGACTTAAAATGATGAAGGCATGGCAAGACCCTTCTTGGCTGGCAGAAGAGTTAAAGGAAGTATCAAGATGAAAAATAAAAACAAACCACTATATTATAAATGTACTTAGCCACTAGAACAGACTATCAAGGGAAGAAAGGAATTCATCATGGCTTGGAGTTTCTGTGAAAACACGACTGCTTTAAAAATCCTGTTTGCTGATGTCTGTAAATTTTATGATGTGCCTTGTGATGCTTAGTGGATTCTGGGTAAAGCCAGCTCCTGTGTTTGTTTGAAATGCTCAGATTTCATTTCATTCTCTTCATGCTGAAGCATTTGTATGGCCCAAGTGAAGCTTAATGCCTCTAAAGTAAAAAGACAGAGAGATACCCTGTAAAAATATATAAAAATATTTTTTAAAATCCCAAGGTTTTACAGTCGATCTCATAATTTCTATGCTTATTTTATGGTTCTTGAATCTTTGGAGTTGTCAGTAATGTAAAAGGGGTTGTCTGCAGTTCTCTACCATCTGAATGGTATGAGTGAGCTAAGAAATAAGGAAGTAGGACTGCAGCAATTTCAGTTTCTCTATGAAACCATTCTCCTTGAAATCTTCTGACTATTTTCTCCTTTTCCCAATCTTAAAATTCTTCATTTTTAGAGCCATTGTGTATTACAGTGGAAAATCCATGTCTTTTGCTAGAAACTGAGGTCTGTAATTAACAAGCACAAAACTGCCAGTGCCACTATATGCTCAAAAATATATTTGTCCTTATTTCTGTCTCACTCTCAGACTTTATTTAAAGTTTATTACTCTTGAGATTTAACATTCAAGTATGCATCTCAGTGTGTTATTGATTGCTAGATATCCTCCAGCACCCCCCAGCCATCACCTGAAGACAACTGGGAACTCTTGACCCTTCTCTTGCCTACCCTCTACTCTGATTTTGAAGCTCAAATAGAGGCCTATTTTGTTACCATGTCAGTAAAATTTGCTATGTACCTTTGAAACTTCTGAAGAAGTGCATTGGTTTGATTCAGGTTTTCTTTTTTTAAAAAAATATTCTTAATTCATAACAAGTTGAACAAATAGGCAATCATTTATTTATAAGGTCAGAAGCAGATAGCTCAGTCACAAGAGCTATAGAAATAATGGGTGAAGAAACAAAAGAAAAGATGTGTTTAGCTTACTTCCCTAGAATTAGATCAGAAAGGTCTCCCTTTCCTTCTTAGTTCAGGATTGTTTCCTCTCTTGTCAAGATTGTATTCAAGTTTCAGGGGTTATGCTTGTCACTTACATCCTGTAGTGGAGTATTCTAGCTTTCTTATTAATTTCCTTTGATCAAACTTTCCAGAAGTCCAGACCATGTATTTTTCCCCTCTGCAGTGACTTCTGTTTTATCCTTCCAGAAGAGACAGTCTGTCTTCTCACCAAATTTTAGGGAGGAAAAAAGTGATTATTTCATTTCCATTGTTATGGAAATATGTCTACTGGAACTCATCCTCTGCTCTAAATTGGTTAGTAAAGAGCAATTTTTTTCAATGAGGTCTGTCTCCTTCCCCATGATGACTATTTCTAATGCACCTTTTACTAAGGAATATATTTTTAATACACTTTATTTAAAAAAATGCATAAAAATGCACCTGAAAAGACAACAGTCTCAACTGTATACAGCTTGTGACTGAGGCTAGGTATAATGTCAGAGAAGTTCTTTGGAGTGATAGTGGATTAGGGAGTGACTAATCTATTTCTTCCTTTAAGGCATATAATATTGTATTGTATATACAATGTATTTCCCCTGAGAGTGGACATATGCACGAGACTGTATTTCCCAGCTAAGTAACTGGAAATTAAAATATTCTGATCTGCAATGCATTTTGTTTTACCAGAACATATAGATATATGATTCAGATCTCTTAAGTGGTGCTGGTGGTAACTTGTGGAATATACTATATAGTGTGGTTTTCTTTTAGCTGGTGTTTTAGTTTATTTTAAAATCAATTTTTTTTTCAAATTATGCTTTTATGAATGATTTGTGACATCTATCAGTGGCAGAAAGCCTAAAATAAAATTTTAACATTTGTTAGAACCATTCTATGGGATCCCTTTGAGAAACTCATATTTTATGTTTAGAAGAACTAAAGATGTCTGAAAAAAATGCTCCGTATTCCAATATCACAGAGATCAAGAATCTCGGTTTATAAAAAAACTGGGAATAGCTGAAGCAAAGAGCTCTGTTTTGATCTTTTTCTCTTATGGAGTCATAGGATCATAGAATGGTTTGGATTGGAAGGCAACTTAGACATCGTCTAGTTCCAACCCCACTATCATGGGCAGGGTTTTCTTTCACCACACCAGTTATCTCAGAGCTCCATCCAGCCTTGCCCTGAATAATTCCAGGGATGAGACATCCACAGCTTCTCTGCACTGTTCCAGTGTCTCACTATTGTCATAGTAATGTGTTTTTTCCTAATATCTGATCCAAACCCACCCTCTTTCAGTTTAAAGGCTTTCTCATTTATTCTACCTATACATGCCCTTATAAAGTCATTCCCCAGCTCTCTTAGTCTCTAAAGATTTTGAAGTGTTTAGGAGTGTATTAGTAAGCTCATATGGAGAAAATTCTCATGCATAATACTCAGATTTTTAGAAGTTAGTTTCAGAGAAAGAAATTTCTCTGAAAAGAAATACATAATCCCATAAATCCCTTCCTGTACTGATATTGAAAACAGCACTTCAAACATGAGTACTGCTTTGAGTGATAATCAGAAGAGCTCATCTCTTGCAACCCATAGGTATCTCCTTCCTACATTTATGGACTCTAAGATCATAGCCAAAGGTGACAAACAGACCAGAGAACTTGGATATAAACTTAAGTGCCTTTGTTCTCCTTTAGTGTTTTTGCCTGCAATTTAGATTGAAAGAATTATATAACATTTTCTCCCTGCTTTCCTGTACAATTGTAATCATCAGAACATAATGCATGCAAGATACACTTGCAGTATCTTTATTAAGTAAGGAAATGTTGTTTCCATTTTACAGGTAGAGAACAAAGGTACAAGGACATTTATATGGAAAGGCTGGGACTAATCTGAAACAGCAAACTAGAAATTAAACCCATCAATATCAGTTTATCTACATGCATCCATAGAGTCTGAAAACTTGAACAGTCTGTTCGGAAACATGGAATAGAAATGATTTCAGCAGTCTTATTCTACTAATTGTGCTGGAAATATAAGATAGTACAGAAATCTAGAAAATGTGCTATTTACTAATCTTTGCAGCATGAATGCCTGTTTCATTTACTAGTAGCAATTTATAGGGAGTTCTTTGGTCATCAAATGCAGCCCTTCTGTATTTCAGGATGATATTTCAAATCAACCCTCTCAGAGTCAATTGAATGCTCACCCAGTATGTTAGAATTATTGGTGATAGTTGGGTTAAAAGTCAGGAATTTGTTTTTGCCTTGATGAAGGGAAAATGAAGCCAACAGGATACCAAATGAGCTGACAGCAAATAAGCCAATTTTCAGGTAAGAAAGACAGGAGGAGTACAGACCCTAATTATACTCATCACATATACATTTAAATTCTGACTCTGCTGAAATAAGTACAGATTTTGTCATTGACTGTGTTGAAGCCAAGCAATTATTCATTACTTCTGAATGAACTCTTGGCCATTATAAAAACTGTTTCAATATAAGTTGTTTTTAATGGGACTCTATTCAGGTATGTATTATTTATTCAATTATTTCTTTGTCTTATCATCGAGGCAACCTTTTCTGTGTGTTTTGCCTTAGAAAAGGCTTCTTGATATTCAAAATCCATTGTACTTTCATTCTGGTTAGACAAAATCTTTAGTACAATGCCAGTTTACATTCTCAAACTGAACCTACGGAATAAATCCCACCATATTTTAAACCAGTTTATATTTAACTGTTTTCTTCAGATATAGATAGACTCCACTTTGAATGTTGCTGTTGATTTTTGTCCTCACAGGTGATAAAAACCTCCAATTTTCATTGATCTGAGACAGGGAACATTTCTGATGGCACTAAATACCTAAGAAGTCCCTGCACATGTGTGCACCTGTACATGTTGTTCGCATCTAACAAATACTGTCGTGTGAGCAAAGGCAAGCTATACACTTAATTGAAACTTTCCTAAATTTCCTGAACCTCTTATGTCCGCAAAATTTCATGGAAAATCTCATATGAGGAAGCTGACTTGTGATATTTTGACACTTTCATCTCCAAAGCTCAAAAAGCTGAAACATACCAGAATAATTCAAAGCCAGAGGCTTTGAACCTCAGGGATATTATATAAGTTTAGTTTAGATTTGGAGAAAACGCTCTAAGCAGATCTTATATTAATTTAACTTTTTTATCCACACTAGTTGTTTGTGGTTCATCCTGAAGGTTTTTTAGCAATTAGATTCTGGGGATTCAGGCTCTGGAACTAGGCACAGACTGACCCAGCAGCTGTGACAGTGGCAGTAACAGAGGTCAGGACTTAATGCATGGACACGTGTCCCTTGGATGGGTCAAACTCCAAAAGCTCTACGTGTTGGTGGGCTGATTACTGTCCACACTAACCCACAATAGGTACCATGTTCTTAAATAATTAGCCATCTTATAACAGCATTATCACTCTATTCAGAGATGAATTTAAAGAGGATGATTTCTTGGAAGTTAAATCCATGTTTTATGGCAGTTTAAAATGATAATTACATTTAAATTATTCTTTTTTTATTCTTCTGAAATAAGAAATAACTAACCTGGTTGAAGGCACATGGATCATTGTGACTTTGGCTATTATAGAAAATCTATAAATATGGGCATTGATATATCCTTTCTTATACAATACAATGACTTTACAGTAGTTTTATTAAAGGTAAACTGTACTGTTCTAAATTATCTGAATGCAATTTGGCTGTATAACATTAATGTAATTTAAAGAAAATAAAATGCTAGCATTAAATCCAGCAATCAAACCATGTAAAAGTGGATTTTTCTGGCCATGAAGTTTAAAATTCCTCATTTTATTTAATTGTTATAACTATAAATACATACAGATCTAGGTGCAAATCAGAGATCTTGTTGTACTACAGTAGAACTGGCCCAGAAATGTAATGACTCTTCCAGTCCTCCAGTTCATCTCCATTCTCCTGCATGGGCAAGACCCACACATAAAGCTACTCTTTGTGTGAATTCTGGATTACTGTCCTCATGCATGGGAAGATTTTGCACATGCAGGATGCATTAACAGATGTGGTGGATACACCATGAGTAGGAAGCTTTGAAAGTATAACTCCGGATTGTCAGTCACATGAGTTCTAATTGCTGGAGTCAGGTAATTTTGTAAGTCAGTTCTTGACTTTTCAGAAGTTGTTTATGAACTGTGTTTAGTTTGTGAGTCTCCGGTCCTTTAGCAGTATTATCATGTGCAGGTAAGTACCCATACCTCTACAGAACACAAGAAGGGAAAAGCGACCCTTAAATGGCACAATAAAAGGAAATGAGGTGTGCTCACCTGGGGTAAAAGCACAGTAAGAGGTATATAAACAGAAAGCAGTTCAGACAATCTGACCCACTATTAAGTAGCAGTAAAATGGGCAGAGGAACAATTTCTGGAGGAGGCTGAATTTGTCAGCGCTTGAAATCCACTCTGTTCATCCTTAGTTATCACATAACATGATAGGACAAGTAACATGTTGTGCTGTTTTTGCTTTTCTTTCATCTGTAGTAGCTACCAAGGAGACAAGAAAGGCAGCAGTAGCTGTACCCAGAGCTAGCTGCAAATTGTTTACAGTTTCCATGGAGAGAGTATCTCTAGATGATTCGGTAGACTATAACCCTTTTTACTGCTTTGGCATTGTGTAGAAGATCATTTGGTGTTTCCTCTTGCTTAATAAAATAAAGGTTGGGGTTTAAAAAAATTTTAAATAATATTTGTTATATTTCTTGTAGGATTTTTTCAACTTGTGTGTCTCAGTGCCAGACACTTGCAAACACACATCTCTACAACAGATAAGTTTAGTTCTGCCAAAAATACTCGCAGTAACCCCAACATTCCTTATTGCATTGTTGCTAGTATGATATGTAAAGATTAATATTTATTGTGCTTTTATATTCCTTCCATGAACAAGTAAGGAAAGGAAATAATCCCAGTAAAGGACATGGTCTTTTTGGCTTCCTTTACCTTCAGTCTTTCAAAAAAAGCATTATTTCTGGAAAGGCATTCTGTAAGGAGAGTGAATAGAAAGTAAAATAATAACTCCTGATTAAGTTAAATTTTTTATACTTAAATCCTCCTATGCTTTACTTTCAATCATAATTGTTCATGAGTTGGGTATTTCTGCCATTTTGCCCTCTGAAAATGCCACCTTCATAGAATCATTTCCAATATTATTATTTCATATTAGAAAATGTTGAAGTACAGATGTGAAATTGTATGCTCAGATAACCTTTAAGTATTTATTTTTCTTTTCTGTTCATATTTGCCTTCCTTTTAGAAAGCAATGGTACAAATTAGGACTAAAGCTATTAAAGTCAATAAACTGTTTGTGTCTTGTTTGGATCTGACCTCCTCCAGAATTTTGTCTGTTTATGTGAGGTTTACCTTACTGACTCTAAGTTATTCCATCTTCTTCAGACACCTATCCTTATTGCTGCTAAGGGATCTAAATGTTTATGTGGCTAACATTAGCTGAGATTTCTTCCTTCTTCTATCTCTTTGTGTCTCATAATGACATTTGGGTAGCTTGGTTCCTGTGACACACATTTGGGGGAGGTTCATTTCTACAAATTAAGGGATATAGCTTTCCCCTCTGGTTTTTGAGTTCCACTCATGTGGATTGGCTTCTCTGTTTCTGCATGGCCAGTCAAGGCAAAGAACCACAGTGCTCTTCAGCCACTAGGTCCTTTGGCCCTAGACAGAACCTGAATTAATTTCTTCTTCATCAACAGCACAAAAGAAGACAGAGAAATGAAGTTATTAACAACCGCTTCTAAGACCACCAGAATACCTTCACATTCTCCACAGAATTATCCCTGGCTGTATCAGAGAATTCACCCATTTTTCTTTTTTTTTTTTGTCATCTAGTGCAGAAGGTGGATCCTCTTCAGCATTGCTGCTGCCTCAGCTTTGGTGTTAATATCTCTGAGGATTTTTAGTTTGAATTTCCACAGCTCTACAAGTTTCTAATAAATCCAAGAGGCACTCCTTCTCTCTTTGAGTATGTTGTCTTAAGCTAACATTTCTGAACTGTTGAAATCCACTTGAAACTATTAAGATAATTTTAATTCACTTTCGAAACAAAGATGTCACTTTGTAACACAGGCTTGTAACACTTCACAACAAAAATGGTGCCCAAGCAGGACCCTCTAAACAATTGAGAGGCTTTTCTGTAATCTGTTCTCCTAACTTTACATCTGGATTCCCCCAGGTAAAAAATTGTCTGTTCCTGGAAATTTGCCTGGTTACATATTTGAGGATGAAGTAATTTTTCTGAGTAACTCACACCTGGAAATTCAGCTGCCTCTACTGTGGATATATTTCTGGATATATAACCAAAAATCTCAGGCACATCAGTTGAACTGTCACTCTCATGAAATTTTTGGTGTTTCTGAGATATCTTGGGCCCACTTTGAAAGTGCCATATAGTGAATCCCATGCCTCTGGGAGGCTGTGGCCACACCACTCAGAGCATCTGCAAAATCTTGGTAAGGATGCTCTCCCATAGACTTGGGCTGGAGAACAATCCCAGGGAAATACTGCCGCAGGGAAAGGCTTTGGCTGGCAGCTGAACAGGCTCCTGCCTCAGGCATTGCTTGACATTGAGCAGGGCCGTGTGTGATTCCCAATCTCGTACATTTCTTCCAGCAGTATTACTAACTATTTAAACATTTTCTCTCAGACCATCACAAGTTCGTTGACACTACTACTAACATCTTATTAATAAAACCTTGCTTTAATGTGTTTCTCTCACACTAACACAGTTAATTCTGTTTTTCCCCATTTCCCCTGGAACATATAATATACCATGATGTGCTAAGGTATTATAAAGCTGAATATTCTCATATCTACTAAACAATATTTTTTTAAATTTGTGGTATCTGCATACATTTTAGAGTGCTGATAGCATGTTATGCTCTCCCACGTGAGTCTGACTTTTAAGTGGAGGCTGGAGCCTCTCTTGTGTAATGGTTGTCTCTCCTGGGCTTGCGTAGGCCAAGGGGTCTGGCATTATTGAGAACTCTCAAACCAAAATTGCTTATTCTTATTCCAACAAAGGACCAGCTTGGGTCTTCTGGAGTCTGTTTTTTTATGGAAGAACGGTAGATGCATTTCTGTGAGAATCCTGGGCAGTGTTACCTCTTAAAATACTACTTGTGAGAAGCCTGTGTCAAGGTAGTGATCGCTTATTGCCCTACCATGTGCACCTCATTTTCTGATTCACACTGCTGGTCTACAGATAGACCTTGGGTCTTACATGGTATAGTCCTCTTAGGCTATTGAGCTTTGGCAACCTTTAAATGCATCGCTCACCTCTGTCCTGCAGGTGGGTGTTACTGCCTCCAGAAATGTTAATGTAAAGAACTCAGTTAATCCTTGCACCTGGGTAATAATGTCCTAACAACCTTGTCCCTGCCTGAGAAAGCAGCTTAGCTCAAATCCAAATAATAATATTTTACTTTGTTCTCTGGTTGTAGATAATTCTGTAATTCTATGCAAATGGCAATCAAGCCATTTTAGAGCAGCACCACTAAGAGCTACATTTTATTGCACACTATATATTTGCTGTCCTTTTTTTTTTTTTGCTTTTCTCAGTATTTATTTTTGCTGTGTATCTGAATGCTTTGGTAGGTTATTTTAAATACAGCTTTCTAAAATTCTTATCTAATCCTTCTGGTTAGCATTCAGCACTTTTATAGAGGCTGTGAATTACACACTATGTGAGCCAGTAAAAATTTCATTCAAAACCTTAAGAAGAGCATTTTTAGAAGCACTGAGGGATAAGACAATAAAATGCAGAATAAATACAAAGTACTGTTATGGTGAGAATTGCTTATCATCAACTGGAACATTTTGCTAACTCATGGGAGAAAATGGCTGACAAACTTTGTTTGAAATCTGTCAGTCCTGTCATTTTCTGCATGGCTGCAGAGTAAATCATAGGCAGTAAGCAGAGCACCTTGTTCAGTAAATCACTGCTGCACTTCCCAAGCACCGCAGTAAATGGACAAGAGACAAGTTTGTGGCATGTTGCTTTACATCCAGTGTTTGGACAGCAGTCAATTAGATTTTATGGCATAGAGTTACACTGAAGCTTTACTGCTCTGTTGGTAATAGGGTATCAACAAGAGAAGATGGTTATTTTAACTGCTAGGCAATAAAGGCAAAATACTATTATTATAGACTTTTCTCCCCATTTCTTTTAAAGCTTGGCTGCATTATTATTTCATGTCAGTTTTGAGATAATGTGTTATCAACATCGTCAGACAAGGTACACACCACCTGCAGGGTATCTAGTCTTGTCTGCTTCTGACTCAGTCATGTTGTTTGACATTTTATTTATCATTTTCATATCTATTTATTTCCAGAAATAGTTTAAATGTGTAGTCCTTCTGTGGGCTCTGCAAACTGGAAAGTTATTTTAGCCCATAGAATATATTTTAGCATTTGGGGTAATGAAATATGATGATATTGCTCAGAGGCTTATGTCTGCAAGAGAGATGCAAAATGGTTGTAATATTTCTTAAGAGGCCAAATCCCAGGTTTGCTGAATAGGACATGGGTTCCGCCTGGCAACTCTGTCACTGTACAAGTGGCAATGTTTGCAAAACAGTGCTAGGGATAGCAATGACTCATCTTGAGAGAAGGAATGTGAGCTTCCACCCTAGAAATAAGGCATGATCACTGATTAAGCAGAAGCAGAAAGTGCAGGGGAGCAGAGTCCCTCAGATACTGGTTTAAAGAAAGAATGATTCACATGGGTTTCCCAGAGGTGTAGGGTAACAGGACAATAAAAGTACTACAGGACAACACACATTACTGGAGAAAACCAGTCTGTCCAGGTTTTCTGGCAGATTATGTCCTACTATTGTAGAGATAGCCACAACAGTCAGAATGCTTTAATAGAACTTCAGAGGGCTTCAAGCATCAGCACCTTGTCATCTAAAAGTCTCTCGTACCTTTTCTATGTAGCTTCCCATGGGCAGCTCCACACAGCTCCGGATCTTTCTCTCTCCCTTCTGCAGTTCCAGTTCATCCCTTCCTGTCCCTGGCACAGCCACCTGACCCTGTCTGTCTCTCATACAGTGGCTCACCTGATCTGTCCCTTGCCCATCCTCCTGTCCCTTCCTCCTCACAGCACAGCCAGCAGACTCCAGCTGACTCTCTACCAACTCACTCACTCTTTATCACACCCAGAGCTGGGAGGGCAAGGCTGTTCCCACTCTTTGGTAATTAACACAGCTGCCTTCAGCACTATCTCTATTTGTCTTCCCACAATGTCCCTCTCTTTTTGAGCCTGGCCTTATTTGGGTTTTGCTGATCTTTCAGGAAGGTTTCACATGTGAACATAATTTATGTGATTTTCCATATCCCTGGGTGGACAGATTCTTTCAGGCTGTTGGGTGGAAGGGAGACCATTATTTTATGAAAGCTTCAGACAATCAGGGCAATTCTATCTGCACTTTTCTTGGGAAGACACATTAAGGAAGCTCTTGAGCTAGAACAGAGATGTCACTCCAGGCCATGGTTGAAGGTAAAATTAACTGTGGTATCTCTGCTTTCTTCAGTTTGTGGTCTTGTCACTGCTGCTCAAGGAGAGTGACTTGGCACATACTGTGGAGAAAGTAGCGTGGCCATGGCTTCTGCCTTGCCGTCACTAACATGGGGTGAAGCACACACTGAACTGTCTAAACCACGAGGCACATCCCACCCTCCCCCACTACAACCCTGGTGAGAAGTCTGCCCATCTGACTGCGGGAGAAAGCCCAGACTCAGTGGCACAGAGCATGTCTAGATCATGGGCTCCACCAAATTCCATGATCTAGAAACACTGGTAATCAGGACTTTCCCCAGATGGTCTTAATTGGGCTGTTAACAGACTGGAAATCTCAAGAACTGCTATTTTTCTGCCCTAAATGAAGAGCCTATAGAATTTGGTAAGAGCTAAATTGCAGGGTCTTTTGAAAATGAAACATGAACCTGTACACATTATCCCATGAAGGTATACATAAATAGCTAAAGCTTATTAGAAAGAAGTCTTGTGCACAGCACACTTTAATTTTTCTCCCTGAAACGGCAGAAGCTTCATACTGGTGTAGTAATTATTGGTTAGAACAAAATTATGGTAAAATTGACTGAAAAGCTTTTAATTTTCATTAGCGTATTCACATTTTATTGTAAAGGATGGTTAAATTTAATGGGCTGCTTTAAAAGAATACCTGTAATAAAAAGAATTTTAAAAATCTGTTATCAGAGATATTACCAGTGATTTATTACCACTGCCCATAATACTACCACCTTTTATTTTAATACTGGCTATTTCATGACCTGCTTTGGTATCTGTGTTGTACACTGAAGTCACTTGGTTGTGACAGAAGCCAAAGGCACAATTATATGGTCTGAAATCAGGATTAGGTATTGTACTAGTGAAAAAGGCAACAATGTTTTACCAAACTAGCTATAAAAAACCCACTAATTTGCACTTGTTTAGAAATGACTGTAGTAGTGTTTATAAATAGTGCATTTTTATATGTAATTTATTCTGCCACAATATGTATTTGCAGCAAGCTGCCAGCAAGCTTTCACTGTTTTTAACTCAATGGTGCTTAGAAGAAACAGTTCAGGTGCTGCTCAGTTTTATGGGGTGCTAAAAGCCCTATTTAGCCCTGTTGTTACTCTGTCAAATGTTTACTCTGATGTGGAAGGGAAAGATTTTAACCTCTGAACATTGTGAGACTCCAAGCTGATCAGCACCCAGAGCCCTTGGATAAAATGAGTGAGGAACAACATCTCCAGCTGGAATTAGAACTGTCCTGTGTGCTCTGCGTTTTGCCGCTAAGGCATTCCTCTCTGGCTGGTGTAAAATAGGGTGCTTTTCTCCTTTTCTCCAACTGGTTTGATAGCTTCTTTTCTGACCTGAGGAATAAGAGCTTATTTTTGTGATTTTTGGAGTCTTTTTTCTTCTTCACAGAGATTTCTTTCTTTCACTCAGACATCTTCCTGAATGAAAAGTCAATGTCAACTTTTACCCTCCTTGATGCCCTTCTGTAGTGAAATGTAAACCTACAACTCTCAAAGAAGATAAAAATCTTAGGTACATGAATGCAAATGTTTGTATAAATGCATCACTGTTTACAAGAGAAAGTGCTGCACTCTTCTTTTTATACTAATTCTTAATTCTTTTGATTTCATTAACAACCAAGGTGTCACGGTCTTGATTATATTAGTGTCAAGCCAGAATTACTCCAAGGGAGTTCCTTTAACAGAATTAACCTGGACTTGCACAATGTAATAGAGTGCAGGATTTCTATTCCATGCCTTTGCAGATGAAAGCAATAAGAAACCGAATTTTTTAAGGGGAAATACTCTTACAAAGGAAGACATTCTTACCTGGTATTTATAGTTCTGCTTTCTTTAGACATTAAACCCTGATAGAAATAATGAAAGTGTTAAATTTTTATTGAAGTAATAGCTACCAGAAATCAGTAATTTTTTCAGCTTGAGCCTTTGATATATCTGTAGAGTGTTGGGATCAAATAATTTCTGTAATTAGACTTCATAATTCTGGTATAATATTAGGTGAGCCTCATAATAGTTAGAAACAGTACAGAAAGACAATGGGAAAGTTACTTTTGAAATTGCCATTCTTATCTTGCACAAAACAGAAGAGTTTATTCGAGACCGGGATAGTTAGTTGCATTAACTTAAGGCTTATTGAAATTAGGCACTTTACACAAAAATATTTGCCAGGGCAAGCTGCAGCAATGCTTTGAATGTAGAGTGCTGGCTGGCAGACTGCAGCTACTCCAGCACCCAGGTTTGGGGCCAGCACACCCAGCTGAAGTGAACTCCTGTGTTGTCCCCATTTAACATAGTTTGGCTGGGTTTGCAGGGAGGTTTGAGTGACATTTAGGAACATCTTTTCTGGAGAGGCTGCCCTGAAAGTTGCCATGTCATTGTGTGCCTCATGCACTCCAAGCCTCCATGAGGAGAGAGTGCCTGGCCTAACCCTGGTCTCCCAGTGGCTTCATGTTATGAGTGTGCTGAGCTGCTGATCCCAAGGAACTGGGGTACATCTGCTGTAAACTCGCACTCCTGAGCTCTTACCCAGCGAACATGCAGGGTCCTCAACACCATTTGCTTCTCTGCTGTAGTGTTCTGCCTCTGCTCTATTGTACCATACTAGTTGCTTAATACAGGCATAGCTTTCATTTCATACTATTAGTTTGGCAGTACATTTTGAAAGCATCTAAATTAAGCCCTAAATGGAAACTTCAACCTTGTCGACTTTCAGTAGGATCCAGTGCTCTTTCTACACATATCATTCTTCCCAAACCACTAAAAAATTCTGAAGAGGGAAACTGTGTCAGAAGTGAGGAATATGTGAGTAGACTTCTGTTAAGCATTGACATGCAGCTCCATGAGGTGAATTTCAGTAGCTGCTTAGTGGTGTGAAACTACTTTCCCAGCTATATGCAACACGAAGTGAGTAAAAGGAAACTCTAAAAAACCATTTTGCTTCAATGGGAAATTATTCAGGTCATAAGAATTGATGCTGAAGCTAGGAATACTAATCTTAAGAGAAATGCTACAGAAGCTTCAGTAAGAATCAAGACCATTCTGGGTTTCTATCTCACTGTGGAGAGACATCAGTGCTGCAACAAAACCTACCTGATCTTGAAGGAATCCAGCTGAGGGATGCCATTGACCTTGCCTAAATCCAGCTCACTCTAGCTGTAAAAGCTCAGAGGCAGCAGGGCAGGTGGCTTCAGTAAACAGAGGGGTGAATTTGCATGCACTTTGTGTATGTTCTTCCAGAGAGGACGCAAAGTTACATGATGCATTAAGCATTTCAGATATATTCAGGGAAGAACAAAAACCAGACTGTGTCTGCACTTACTAAGTCTGAACTTACTGGGGAAAAAAAAGTCAAAAATTCTTTTGACTTAACTGAAACCAGGATTTAAATAAACTCCTGACTGATTTCCACCCATGTTTAGAAAACCCTCATTTGCCCAGTTGTAAACACACTGGCTTTTAAAACAAAGCTCTTCTTTAAATCATGATTTCGCCATACAGTTTTGCTAATTTGGGTGATTCCCATTTTAACTCTCTGAATTATGCCTTTGAACTTTACCTGTCTGTCTTTATTAGACATAATTTGCAAGTGTACAATAAACAGAATGCATAAAAGCTGATACATGAATTCAGCAGTCGGTAATTAGATTAAACTACATCCTACTCTGAAAAAAAATAAATTAGGTAGCACACTGCATAATTTTCCTGAAATTTCTGTGTGGGCTATACTACTACACAAAATGCAGGAGCATCTGAGCATATAAAATCTGCCACCTGTAGCTGATTGGGAAGTGGTGTCCCTTTTCCCCTTTTTCTTTTCCCCCTTTGCCTTCTTCTTCTCCTTTGTTTTTTGATTTCCACTTTTTTCCTTCTTTCACCTTGTATTTCATCTTCAAGCTGTATTATTATAATGGTGGATTGACAAGAAGCAGATGAAATTTCATGCTCCAGTCATGATATCTAAACTATTTGATGCTACATTGTGATGCTACTCTAATATGTTAAAGTATACCTGTTATATAAGAAAAAATTAAAGAAGATAAGTTGTGCACATTTTAAAATCCAGTATTTATGATTGAGACTCTAAAGAAATTCAATTGAAGCCACAATGTTAAGTAGATTTTTATATCTAGAATAATAAATGAGCATATTTCTCATTTTGATCCTGATTCTTGGCCACAGAATGTAGAATTTAGAAGCGGAGGCTAGATTGAGGTGAGGGTGTTGAAAAGGTGGGAAAAAGGTGGAGGAAACTTTGAGCCTTTATGTTCACATCAGTCTGTGGGTTTGCAGTATTTTCATTGTTTCTGTTAAATTTTTAGTCATATATGGCAAATGTATAACACTTAATCCCCTCTTTTTTTGGTCTTTACATCAACACTCCCTGCATTTTGCTGATCCTTCCTAAACATGTTTCTCAGCTTTGGGTTTTCTTATTCATTTCCAGCTCTAAACCACATCACAAGGCTCTGATCACCTCCTATCTCCTCACTGCAGCCACTCCTTCCCTCGACACAAGCTGTCTTGCCACAGCACCACATTAAAGATCTCTCTCTGGGTCTGTTGACCATGCAGCCCCTGTCTTTGATTCCCTCCACATGCTTTCTCCTCTGTATATCAAATGTGAGCTGCTTGTCTTCACTTCCAAGGATTTTTATGGCCTATTCCCACTGTCATCTCATTGTGACAGACTGAACTACCACATAGGTGGAAAACCTGCCAAGCAGCTGGCTCCAATTACCCACCTATCTTTTCAAGAGCTGGTGGGACCAAGGGGAGATCTAAGTGCTATATAATCAGACCCAGCTCTTTCTGAGAAACTCTCCTGTGGTGAAGAAAGGTGGATGTCAAAGGCATATCAAAGGGAAAACAGCTGAGGGAAAGGAGGAAGGATGAAAGGCAACGCCTCGTTGAAAAAATTTTTTTAAAAAAAGAACTGGAACTAGTAGTGATTGGGGACCCAGTAATCATGCAACAGAGTGCAATGCAATGCAGCAATGAGACCCAGATGGAAATCCCTGAGAACTGTCTGCCACAGCTCTCCTCTGATGACATGGCTGAGCCCATGTTCCAATGGAGCTGGCAGTGTTTGTCTGTCCTAAGCAATGGGAGTGATGCTGCTGGGGACAGCGGCTCACATGCCTGACTGGCAGTCTGGAAACCTACTGCGTATGTGGAGACAATTTCCATGACAGGTACAGGGAGTGAATGGGCACCTCTGAGGGACACAACATACAAACAAATCCTTGCCCTGGAATCACAAAGACTGAACACCTGGTGTGAGTGCACACTTCCATCTTCCAGAGCAACCCATGCAGGCTGAGGTGGGCTCCTGATTGACTGAGCTTGGGAGCACCTTCTTTTTACAGAAAGAGAAAATTCCTTTCTCTCATCATGGCAACCTTCATAAAGAAATTGAAAATGTGCTTACAGACAATCCTTGGTTGGGATGTTTATCCTTACAAAGGCCACAGTGCCTTTGTTTAGTCAAACTACGTTATCAAGGTTTTTTTACTAGAATATAATAGTAATTTGGGATTTATGGCTTAACATCCTGCCCTTTCACTCTAGCAAGGGTTCTCAAGGATGTCTGTAATCAAAGTTCTCACTCTGTAAGTACTTGTAATAAATCTTTCATCTCACTTGGTAGATGTTTCACTCTCTTGCACCTTGTGTTCAGTATTTAATTATCTTTTGTTGTTAAAGGACATGAATAAAGACAAAAGCAGAAAGCAGATCTCACTGCATCCTTCCATGGGAAAGTCTGTTCCTACCAGATTGGTTAAAGTAATTCAAACTCTTCTACCATTTCTTGTATGTTTTTACTACAGGGTGACATTAACTATTGCTATTTTGCTTTTGGACAAGGGGAAGAAAGAGCACTCACATAAAGGCTCCTTTTTTAGTCTGGACTTAAAATTTTAGCAAATTAATCCTCATTGCTACAAGCATGAATTTTCCCACTGATCTTGGCACTTGCACTTTCTTCAGCCAAGAGTGTTGAAGCCTTCAAACACTGCCAGGTTCCTGGGTCTCTCAGCCCCTTGTCTGCACTCCCAAATATGAAATAAATTTTTATGATGCTCATTTTATAGGCTGGAGGACACCTTTTGCTTTACAAAGAAGATGAAAACTACCTTTTTACGAGGAGTGATATGTAAGCAATAAGGGGTAACAAGTACAAATTACTCCTGGGGAGATTCCAAATAGACACATGAAGATTTTTCACAATGAGAACAAATCAGTCACTGGAAAAATCTCCTCAGGAAATAGGTGGATTCCCCAACACTGGACACATTTAAGTTTCACCCAGACAGGCCGCTTGGCCATGTTGTCTAGACTACTTTTGACAAGAAAAGTTGGACCAGATGCTCATTGAGTTCCCTTCCAACCTGGTATTCTATGATTCTGTTATTTTATGATTTTCATATTCAGGTAGGAGTTCAAGACCACATGGCTTGTCTTTCCTTCCTGGCCATGGAATTGCCTGAAATTCCAGATTTTACCCAGATGCCCAGTTGTGTCTTTAACCTTACACAGATGTCCTAAAGTCACAATTCAGTTGAGGATACCACAGAACACATGGGCTTTTGTGTGAAGTCCTCACTGCCCAGACTCCTTCAATTACCCTTCCTAGAGATGGTTTCCAAAGTTCTTGCCCACAGTTACACAAATGTACACGGCTGCATCAAACTAACTTTGATATACATGGTTTTTGAGTATTGAGACAAGTAGAGAAGTTCAGATAAACAAAGGTTTTCCAAAACAATTTTCTTCAACCAGTATTTAAAATGTTCTTAGAAAAACTCTCCTTTTCTAAGTGAAGGACTTTAACCTTCAGTCTCATTTTTAAAATGTCATGTGTATTTTATATAGGAAGTTAACAATAACCAGTACTATAAAAGTCAAGTGGCTTCATTTTAAAACATTGCTTTAATTTCTAGAACTCTCTTATGAAAAGAAATGCCATGTGTAAAAAATATAAGGCTGCTCATCTATCACTACCCCGATAGACTATCAAGGATGTCTCTTTAACCTTAATTGTTCTTCACTGAAGCATTCAATTTCCTGCACTCTGTTCTTGCAACACCTCTGTCTTTGCTCAAAAATGGAGTTCTTTTTAACATTGAAATTGCCTGAAATGCAGTTGTGAAACAGATGATTATAAAGTTTTCAAACGTCGATGGAAAGTCAATATATTTTGCCTGAGAGCAGAGTTCTCTGGTTTTAATTTTTCCAAATAGAAATTCTCAGCAGCTTTATCAAATATTGACAAAGTGCTATATTTATTATTTATATAATGGATTTAATAAATGAAACATAGATCATACTTAATCATGATGTCAAAAAATGGCAAGAACTGAAAAACTCTTAAATGGTGAATTATTTAACCTTTGCAATTAGAGAAGGAAGCACAACACAGGTGTCTTCCTGTAGTCAGAAATAATGCTCCTGAGAAAGTATCTACATTGCAAGTTAAAATGTGTTTCTACTCAAAAGCAGTTCAAGTAAAGTGGAAACATCACTTCACAGTACAATCCTTATTCAGAGTGCAGTTTGGTGTTTATAATCACTAGCGCACCAAGCGATAGGTCCAGTTGTGTTTGATGCTGGTATAGACAACAGAATTGGCCTCTGCAGGATTTGGCTAACAGGAGGGAGAAAAACAAAATGCCCAGCTTAACACATTACCTGTCAGGTTACGGTACAGATCATTATCTTTGTTAGGATCAAAGTGAAAACCTTCAGAAAATGAAAGAGCAGAAATGTTACTGACTGCTTAAAAATGAGGAGCTATCAGCAATTAGCAGGGCTGCTTTTCTTTTGCCCTTTTTTAGGTCATTTTTTTCACTCTTTTTTCACAACCACCAAGAAGCTATGAATTTCCTACCAGCCTTAGACGATCTTTATTTTGGATGATGCTTACTTCCTGATGTGTGCCTTATGTCTTAGTTATCAAAACACAATATTTCTTTTGGTAAGAAAGATACCTATATACTTAGACTGGAATTTAAAGTAAAAATAGTGTTTCAGATATCTGACTGCATTTTGTCTAGTTTTTTCAGAGATTCTAAGTTCCTCTGATCTCACCTTTTCTCTCTGAAAGCATCAGTTTTCAAACTTGAGCTATTGACTGCTTGGGTAAGGAGCCTTGCATCTTTTTGGCCATTTATAGAAGTTCCCTATATATCAAAATTTGGGGAAGAACAGCTCTTTACCTACCTTGTCTGCCCTCTTCAGGATTTTGTAAATCTTTCCCTCCTCTGTCCTCAGACATCTCTCTTCCAACCCTAACCTATTTAACCCTTCTGCACAAAACATCTGGTCCCTCTCCTCAGCGACTCCTCTATGCCCTTTCTAACATCTGTCCTCTCACAGATGTGGAAACTGAAGCTGTCCAAAGTAAAAGTTAACAATTGATTTAATCCTCAGTTCTTAACTGTTGATGTAATCTTCCGTGCAGAATCCTGGTGGTTTAAATTACAGATTTGCTTGTGTGTGACTGGTGTAATATTTTATGTTAGTGGTTAAGCCACTTAAATCCGTGCTTTGAAAAGATTAATTTTTGAAAGGCTGCATTATTCTTTGATGAGAAAGGTGCCCTAGAGGCTGAACACAAGCAAACCCAGCATTGCTACACCTAGCCCTGGCCTGGAAACTTGGGTCCTGACCTGCAAACCTGACACATGTGTCTATGAACCTCTGTAATACCTAAGAAGATGTGGATACCTCAAAGCAGGATTTACAATATTTATCATACTGGCACTTCAACAGAAGCAGGTACACGTGAACAAAGGTGCAGTCTCACCTGGATTTAGGCCAACATCTTAGTTCAACAAATGGGAGAGTCTCAGGGAGTTCGGTTTTTCAGTCTCTATGTCCCAGTCTCAGTGGTGGAAAACAGAGGAAAACATTTGAGACTTGCAAAAACAGGGCACCAGATGTTGAGTCTGTCCCTGCTGCCACTGCTCACAACGCTTCCGTATGAACACTGCTGGATGCAGAGCAGTGTGACAGAAAGGAGTTTATTTCTCCTGCTTGCTTGGTAATGAAAAGTGCAAGTAGCATGCCAAACATCCCCCTGCTCCTTCTGGAGCTGCAGAGCCTTTAATCATTCACAAAATCTCACAGATCACTTTCTGCCCCTCCCCATCCCCCTTAAATATCTTGAAAGCCTTGTCATGAGCAGTATAGAAAATGAGGCATAGATTAGATTAAATGTTTCCATCTGGAGCAAACATAGCTGTAAATTAGTGGACTCAAAGAAAGTAGTTAAATGCACATAAAAATAAAGTCCTCCTGAAACACAGCGCTGCTAATGACATGACATTTAGTTATGTGTTCATGGACAGACTCTAACCAGTGTCAGTAGTGCAGCATTTGGCTTTGCTGGTAAGTGTGAAGTACCTGCTCACAGAAGGTATAAGTCACAAAGGGTAGCAGTTCTTTTCAATGTGTGTATAATTGCTGTTATTGATTTCAGAGCTTTGTTGTATAAAGTATCTGACATTTTATAGTGGACTTGCATGTGACATGTGAACCATTGCGTGTTTACATAACCCGCATGGTTTAAAAATTGTATTTACATGTTGGACTCATAGCACTGCCCTAAAAAAATCCTCAAAAAACTAGTCTTTTTAAAAATTATTAATTTATATTTTCTAGTTTACAGAAAACCTCACATACACAAAATGACACAGAAAAGCTTGAGCTTGGGATGAGGACAAATCCCTGAAGAATGTCCAACAATTTCTTAGATTATGAATGTGACTTGCCAGACACTCTTTATTGTTTCCAAGCTTAAAGAGTAGGCAATGTGTTATGACTCATTGTCTTTCTCACAGCTAAGGGTACATTAATTTTCAACTACTTGATAATAATACTGTATAATTCTACAGAGACTTTATGCCTTATTCATTGCTTGAAAGTGATTTCACAGCTTGTGAAGTGGGAGTCAAGTACTGATGGGGCTGAGAAATTCTAGGACAGCAACAGAGAACCAAAGAAAATTCAGAAGCAGCCTGCATCAGCCCAAGAATAAGAGTATGTTAAATCAACTGGTGTATTCAGATACACTTCTATGATGTTTATCTCTAGGATAGGAGAGGATTTGCTATGCTGGATTTGAAGGAGTGTGTATGTGCTTTTAAAGAAGTTCAGGGCTTGGTTCTTCTCCAAGGAAATGCAGGGATTTGGATTAGAGTCAGTGGGCAGTGGAAATATAGCTTGTTACCAGGTCTCAGAGCAATGCAGAAATCAGATACAGGTACCATGCACATTCAGAAACCATACATTTATTTATGGTTATTTATGATTCTGTGTAGGTTGGCTATTAATCCTTAAATCCCCTGTTTTCTGATTTTGGTTTAAATTTTAGGGTGAAGTAGAAGCCGCAATTCTGAGTTCCATCCAGGGTGATGAGAGCAGATGGATATGTGCTGTGACTGTAGAGATTTTTTTGCCATTGTTCACTCTCAGCTATTAACTGATCAGCTCAGAACCATTCCCTTGCACAAAGCACTGACACTGACAGCAAGCTATTACCTCTCAGCACCTTGGGCACAAGGGGAAAGAGAGAAAAATATAGAAAAGCATTTTCAACAGACTAGGAGATAAAAGGCAATCAGGTTGGTTATGTGCATACAGGTTTTCATTGGAAATCCTTAGTGTTTCACCTGAGATGTGTAGGGCATGCACAAACATGGATCAAATCTCCTGGTAAAAAGGCTGATAATGGTATATAAGACATTTTTTGGAAAAGAATTGAAAGATAACACTTAAAAATGTTTAATTGAGGCTTCATACTATGATTTTTTCTGATGAAAAGTCTGATTTTGGAAGGTCAAAGTTCTTTCTGTTTTCAGCTGCTTTCATCTATGATGTCCCTCATAAATCACTGTCTCCTTTGTTGTGCCAGTGTAACTGTTTTTACAGTTTTTTCTTGGAAAAGTATGAGTCATATTATCAAAACTCATACCCTCTTCTGTTTTTAATCCTGATTTTTTTCACTGATCTGGTTTACAACAAACCCTCGCAATGCATTGAATCCCATGATGAAGGATCAGTTTGCTTGTTACTGTTCAGCCTGACTAAACCTACTGCTGAACTAATGAATTTGTCGCTTTTTCTCTGCCATAGCACTTGTGAAATCCAAATCACTGGTTCTAGGAGCTAAGCCAGCAAGAAAAACAATACTCCAAACAAACAGCTCAAAGCAAATCCTTCCCTGTTGTTTGGCATCCTCAGCTGGCTCATGGCAGAGGAAGTGGCCAGCAGGTAAGTTGAGAGAAGAGGTGAGTCCCCTATGTTTAGCTTGGCTATAAAATGAAGCAGTTCCCATAGAGAGCAGGCAAGCGTGGCAGGTTGGTGAGAACTACCCTCAGGATAAGTCAGTCAAGGATTGGATGGGCAGAGTCTGCTCCTGGAAAACTCCACTTTGAGGTATCCCTTTGGTGCAAACCCCAAATGGAACACTGCCATGGGAATCACTGTTCATGTTTCTATTGGGTTAAGGTGGCTCCTGGCTGCTCCCTTTACATGCAGCAGCTGAAAGTCCCAGATTCAGGATAATATTCCTTTTTTACATATTTATTTATGTCTTTATTTGGAAGGGAGTATTTTTTTCCCCTTTCATCATCTCAAAAGCTGTATTAACAACAATCCATATTGTATTGCTCCCTATGAGCCTGACTTTGTTACCATAATTTACACAAATAATTTTAACCTGTTTAACAAGTCCCAGTGGGAATATCTTCTTAGGAGCTACATGGGCAGATAAGTAGCACATTCAGGGATTAAATTCTAAAGTTCCTGCTAAACTATCCATTTTTCAGCACTTTCCTTCTTGTAAGGTCATGGTGCACATTTTTCTGTCATGTATTTGTTAGTACTAATCTCTGACTGACTTGTCTTTTCTGATTTAGTTTAATGGTAAATGTTTTTTGTGTTAAAATTACGACAAGTTGCTGTGAGTGTTGCCAAGTTGCTTTTTGTTCCATCCTGTAAAGAAGGAAAAAATATATGGTTTATAAGTTACAGTTAATAATGTTCATGAGGCCTTCTTTCTTATCTAACATATAAGGTAGAGGCAATATCTGTTCTAAACACAGAAGAGATAGAAAAATGTATATTTATTTACATGCTCATAAACTTTATCTGTTGTAAACAACTAAGGATAGTTGGAACTTAGTAGTTTTACTTTCAGTGGTTTTACCCTGGAAGAGTTTTTTTGTTGCTTGGATTAGCACTGCAAAACTGATTGACTCATTCTGTCATGTTACCACTGAGTGTTTGTGCTTACTTTTGTAAAATAAAGATATTTGTTTGATTTTTACGATTTTGGAATGCCCTATGCAACACAGAGCCTTGTTCTGAAGGTTACTGCATGAATTCAAGTGTCCTTGCCAGGGAAATAGGGAACCTGCTGTTATTGTTCTAGTATTTCCACTAATTAAAAGTGGGCTCAGTTTGCCTTCCTGCATGTGTGATCAGCTGAGCCCTGTCTCCCAGGCCTTCCTAAAAAATCTTAGACAAACAGCATTAATAATATGCGTACATCAATTAATTTTCTTTGTTTTTCAAAGTATGTTGATGGGCATGGAGTAGACAATCCATCATGCTGCCTTCCAGCTCTTCTTCCTGTTGTACCAGCATTTGTGAACAAATAGAGTTCTGTTGTCTCCTGGTCTGGCTGTGATTAACTCTCTCATTCCTTCTAAACAGTGTCTGGTATGAAATGTGGAAGGTATTTTTTTCGAAAATCTGCATAATTTTTGTGGCTTTGAGTGAAATGACATCAAAGCATAGTCTAGTTCTGAAAACAAGTCAGGTGTCATTTGCATGTTTCTCATGACCTGTGTCATTCTGAAAACACCTCTTAGATTTGTTAATTGTCAGTGAATCTAAGATGGAACTTAGAATGGGTTGGATCTATTCTTTCATTGTAGAAACGAATGCATAAGATGAATTATCTTCTATTCTGTATAAAAGGTAGTGTTAAAACAGAGATGTGATCCAAAATGGATTCCTTGAGCTTTGCACGCAAAAGAACCTGACTTATTACACTACATCACAAACTATGTTCTCTAGTATTTGATTTTGCTGTGCTATAGAGTTCCATTTGGTTTTGTGAGAATAATATTGTAAAGGAAAGATGGCTTTCTTACAAGGAGAATTATCTCATGTCAAAGCCCAAGCTGAAGAGTTTAAATTTTCTAATTTTGTGACTGTTTTTTTTTTTTTTTAGTAGCCAGCTCCTGAGCTTTTTTCTAAAGAGCAATTTTACTTTCTTTATAATTATAAATCAGGATTTCAGTATAAGCCTTATATACTGTAGTTTTTCTTCCCACTCTATCAGGGGTATTACTTTTATTTATTTTTAGGATGCATAAAAACATTTTGCCAATCTCTTAAAAATCCTTTAAGATGTAGCTAATCTAGGTAAACTGACATTTAATCAATTTCTTTATTTACATTCTGACCTTAACTGTAGTGCTTGAAATCACCTTACAAAGAAAAAGATTGTGGATTTATTTTACTATAAAGCAATAGAGTAAATATGTAAAGACTCATCAGAGATAATAAAAAAATATTTATTCTGATAAATAACAAATTACTCAAGAGATTCCAACTATGGAGGAACTGAATGAGAACAGAGAAGAGGAATGTATAAAAAGACTAAATACTTAAGAAGTCTCCCTAGAGAGTGTTCACATCCTATCTGACAGAGGATACAAACGTATGTTGTGCATAAAATGACTCAGTATGACTGTACTAGTGTTAAAATCCTAAAAGCCTCATCATTATCTTTTTCTTTTTCCCCTGAGAATTGTGCCTTTTTTTTTTCTTTTTTTTTTTTTAAGGACTTTTTTAGAAATAGTGATAACAGAAGAGATTTGTGCTTTCCTGGAAATGAACTTTGTAAAAACCATGTACATGGGTGACTTATGTATCAGAGCTGATGTTGAATTGTAATGTTTCTTTTCTCTAGGTAGAAACAGGCCTCTTTTTTTTTGTTGTTGTTTTTAACAATTTAAAAGTTGGACCAACGCAGATATTTCTACTAGTTTTTGGTCGGGACTTTTTTTGAAGGATTAGGCTACTGATATTCCTAAACAGCGACTGGTAAAAGTCTTACATAACCTCTCTGTGGACCTTTATGAGGGCACTTTCTTTCCATGAGTCATATCTTGGTACTTGAAAACAAATCTTAAGTTGTGGAATAGTTAAAGAATATAAGACTGTCATCATGAAATACACTAACAGGTGATTTTTTTTCTTTACTGGGTCATTAATAGATGGCCAATAGCAGCCTTTTTTTATTAATGTTTTAAAATATATATCAGATCATGTCCTTGTTGTATCACTTTATTTTTGTTAATGCCTACCTCTTAAATGTTTTTCACAACATTCCTCTTTATTGATGGTCTGAGGAGTGGATAGGCAGGTTCTTCCTGACTAGAGCATTTTGTGCTAAACACCACGGAAGAGGTTTTATAATAAACAAATAACAGATGAATAAACTGCCATGATCCCTAACATATCTGTTGCTCCATGAACTGTGAATATGCATATAATAATGTGTATGGATGTATGTAATGCTTATTTATTCTCCAAGATGTCCAGGCTAAAAACCCTCTGCATGCCCTGCATTTTTTCATCTGCTGTCCTGAACGCCTGGATGCACAGGAATGCTTTGCTGCTTCTGCTGGCACAAGTGTCCTCCTGCAGCCTCTCTGCAGTTTTACCAGCCTACAGACATTGCTGTAGTGAGACCATTTCAGGCAGGCACCATTTCAGGTAGACACTGTTGTGAGAAGGTTTTATTTTGCCAGGTACCAAGTCAAAGTGTGGACCTCAGCTCCTAGGATTCAGGAAAGACCCTTTGATAAACAAATGACTGCAACAACCTTATGGGACATGAGGCATTTGATGAGCCTAACCATACTCCTTTCACCATTTGGAAAACAAGGGTCCATTTGAGATTTATCATGCAGCTCATTATCAAGCAATAGAAATGCTCAGCTGCCTGTAGCATTCCCATAGCTTCAAAATCTACAGATGGTTGACTTTTGAAATGGTTTCTGAATATGTTCACATGCTTCGGGTAACAATGTGGTTTCACTGAAGTTTAAAACTCCTTTTACAATGCCATGCCAACTAAAATATTCCCAGCTTGCCAAGCTTTTCCTGGCTTGTATGTGCTAGACGGATTATTGTTCCTCAACCTGTAAAAGCTATACATTAAAACAGCAATTCTGTCAATTCTATCTATTGTATATCTTAATGTGTTTTCAGTGATTTTAATTTTTTTTCTGACTGAAAAGCAGAATCTCTGAAGTGAGTTGTGTTGGCCTTGCTGGAAGGTTATCACTGCTCCTCATCCTGTGGATGTTAGGTCTCAGGACGAGAGCTCTGTTAAATGCTTCCCAGAGTCAATCAGAGAGATTTCTAGGGCTGAGTTGTATCATTCATATAAAATTACCAGGGAAATTTCAAAGATTTTGGGTAGTGAATCACTTAGTCTTTTGGGAGTGGTGAATTGAAAGACTGTCAAGACCACACATACTGTTTCCTTATGGTTCTGGTTGCTTGGCTCTTATAGGAAGTTTACCCTTGGGCCAATAGCACAGATTTGCCCAGACAACATTCTGTCACTAGCAACAAAGCCCTCTGCATCCCCATAAGGATCAGAAATAATTGATGAGGAAGTTTGACTTTCATCACCTGCTCAGTGTGTGAGCTGGCTCTATTTGTGTTTTGCAGCTTCACAAACCAGATTGGCTTGTCTTTGGGCATAAGATGGAGTGTGATGAAAAAGAGCAAGAGGTTCGGGTTTTATCTAAATGATCATGCAAATATGAATAAATAAAGAAATCCCAGGATCTCTAATCTGTGAAACACCATATAACCTATAGCAAAGACCTTAAGCATATAAGTATTTTTCTTACTCTATGTGATACACATGAAAATAAGATATTATTCTGAATTTTGAGATTGGCAGCTTTTACTTTCATTGGTCAAACTATTCTGTAATTTGAAGGGACTGACTTCAGTTGTGCTGTGGGCATTTTTTGGCTTTCATCAATTATTGTCTACCAACTGTGATTTTTTAAATGATCTGTCAGGGTACCTTTAGGCATTAGACAGTTGCTGTTGCTTGTTAGACAAATAAAAATACTAATCTGATGACCTTTTGTCATTTCAAGTACACGAGACAATCTGAGATGTCAATGATGGCGTTAGGAGGAGGAAACCCTGTGAAAGAATCCTCTCAAATTGTGGTTGTTGCCTGTCAGCAATTTACAACTGGCACCATCTGCTGACAGATGTAGCGACTCATTAGTCAAATCATTGGGAGAAAAAGAATCTGGGAACTCTGCAACTGTCATCAGAACAGAAATTTAAGCTATATTTTGCTCCTTTTTATGAAATTTGGAAGAAAAATTTGTTAATGATCGCACCATACTTTTCTATTTTTTGTCTCATGATCTGACTTTCATAAAAGTTAAAAATTTCAGTGTATTTTCTGAAGTTTTTCGAAAAAGTATATGTACTATTATAAAAATAACACAGCAGGTATTACTTATAGGAAATAATTAATGTTGAAAAAGTACACACTTCCATAAGAGCCTCTGAGGGAGATATTTAATTTTTTCCTTATTTGTCACTATGAAAAATGTTAGGGAAAAAATTACATTGATATGTAAATAAGGAGCTGCATTCTAACCCTGCAGGAATACTTAGGTAAAGGTGAAATAAGATTCTTGGTAATAAGGGCACAACAATTTTTGCTCCTTAGCTTGGACAATTTGAAACTATTCTAGGTCTCATCTGGTTCAGAGAACACTCTTGTTGGCTGAACAGCAGAGAATGAAGCTTGTAGTTTTGCATATTATTCTACAGCTTCTTCCAGTTCTTGACAAGATTTGTTGAAAGTAAAAATATGGCTTGTTGTCTAGGAAAGGATCCAGTAATTTCAACAGTGTCTGCTTTCTCTGAACACAGCAATGAACACAGCTCCATCTTCAAAAGTGATTTGATATTTTTGAGAGGTTCATATAATTGCCTTCACCTTTTATACATGTTTTTGATACTGCATATAAAAGTTTGCTTGTGAATTAAGCAGAAGTGAATTAGTAAGGAACATTTATGATTTTAGTCCCTTTCCAAGAACTTAAAAGGTCCCTGGGAATACAAAAAAACCATGACAGATTGCCTGAAGGTTTGCAGTAAACACTGGTTTGAAAAGCTTGTAACAACCTCCATCTGTTCACTGCACACTTGAAAAGGCTCACAGAGCCTGTGCAGTAATACAAAGATTCCTGGGAGGGCAGATCTTTTCTTGGGAGGATTGATTAATTTCACTGGTGCTGTTTGGGGACAAGAAACTTCCTAAATACTTATTGTTTTGTTTCTCAGTGAAGACAGTCATTCAAGTGATTTTCATTCCAGCATTTTTTTTTTATCCTGATATGCATTGTAACTTGTTTCTCCTCAAAAGTTCAGCAACAGGTAAATGAGGAATCCTCAAGCATTTAGCGCATCAGCTTTTTGAATTAGTTTCTGACAGAAGTGATCCTCATGAGGCTGTGATGCTGTGAAAACATGCATACCAGACTTCAGTCACAGTGCTGCATTCAGGGCAGTGCCTGCAGATTTAAACTCCTGAGAGAATCAGGACCTGATGCTCTAAATTGAAATAATAGTTAACAAAAATAAAAAAGATTTTCAAACAACTGACTGGGATATACTTTATACTTAATAAGAATTTCTGGTTTTCTATTGATTGAATTAGTTAGTTAACCTGGATGATGTCTGTCTTGTACAGTTTTTTCCATCTTGTGTTTAATAGTAGGTTTTTAGAAGGATTGACCTTATACTTTTTTTTATCTTATACATTTAAAATACTGATAAACAACAAAAGATGAGAATGATATCACACTTCTTTGTAAATTTTTTTTCTGTCATAATTAATTTTGTAAAGTTTTCTGTGGAGAATACTCACACGTAGATTCTCATAAATCAAACTACTTAAGAATAATTTAATTACAATTCTTTGTACAATGAAGGAACTGTTAGAGACACTAGGAATCGCTTCTATGTTAGCGTTACTGTTCCATATTAAAACGTGCAGGCAGCATAGACTGTAACAACACAACAGGAAGCTTTCCGATATTTAGCTTTTCTGATAACCAAATGACTTTGTTTGACATTAAGAAAAATATTTCCTTTTTTCTCTTACACTTCACATGCTGTTGTGCAGTAAAAATGTCTGCATTTCAGCAGGAGGAGCTTCAATGGGTGTTAAAATCCAATAGGCTGCTCACTACAGAAATGATAAACTGCGGAACATGTCAACAGCAATTTGATTTTAGTGTGACAGTAACTATATCATTTCACAGAAGGCAAAACCCTACCAAAAATAAGCTTCAAAATCTACACCAGGATATTTCTCATTCTTCTTCACAGTATGTGCACCCACCTAAAAAGCTGAGGGGTTTGTATGTAGGGGATTATGAGGTTAGGCACAGACTGAACTGAGTCAGTGCTGATGGACTCGTTTGCTTTATGATGTGTTACAGGATATATCCATCAACTCCTGGTGATTAAGCCCCTGCAATGAATTTTGTGGCCTGTCTGACTCAAAAAATGAGTCCTGGAACTGCACTTCTACTAAGAAGATGTTGGTCAGCTGCAGAGACAGTTTCTAAGTTACTTATTCAGACACTTAGATGGCTTCTGCTATCACTTTAGGCATCTGGATCTGTGTTTAAATGTGAATAAATCATGGTGGACCCTTTATATCTTGCTTGGAGGGAAATAGAGCAAATAAACCACTCTGAGGAGGTATCTTAGATGACTTATTCAGAACGAGATGGATTTCCTTGGTTACCAAGGCAGGTATCTCTTGATTCACTCTCTTTAGAAAGAGCTCAACTGACTGGGTTGGATTTAGCTTTGTAATGAATCTCACCTGAAATTACTCTGATTGAACAGGTTGTTGAAGTAATGTGTACTACAGAAAAAATATTGCCATTTCAGGAAAATTAATTAGTGAATTTTAGCTATTCAGGAGTTAAATATGTGTATTGTAGCATTTGTCTGTATATATCATAAGCACATTTTAATGAATACTGGATTCAATAATTGTTTTCTGATATAGATGCTAAGGATTAATTTTAAGAATTATCCTATCTCATATAGCTCCTACTTTATCACATCTTAAAAATCCAACTTTTCAGAGAGAAATCCTACTTTTTCAATCAAGAAACAGGTATCATCTTCTTGGAGAGGTGGTTAAAATAGTGCTAGAGTGATGCATCATTCCATCAAAGGCAGAAGATCTACTGCTTCAAAATATTTTGCTCACCTCCTCTGATCTTGTCTTTGAGCCTTCATCTGCATCCAAAGGATGTTTCCTTAAGCTTATCTGAAAATTTCTGCAGAGTGGATTTGTGGCAGTGTTTTGACAGCAAGAGGAAAGATTTCCCTTCCTGTAGAGTGAATCAGACTACTGTTTTCTCAGAAATTTAGACCAAGTTTTCATTTTAAATAGTAATAGTAAGAGTATCATCTTCTGTTTTTTGATTTTTATAGTTAAGAAAGATGAAAAGAAATTACTGTAGCAATTTAAGAAATTGCTTTGGAATGGCTTATGCAAAGATTTTGCTTTAATGAGGCATACATAACTAATTCTACATTTTTGTATCAGAAAGGATTGGTTGTTTTTTTTTTTTTGAGATGCTGTTTAGTTTTAGTCTATGACAAGTCACTTTCTATTTGCATTAATTTAGGCCACTGTTAAAACAGCCATAATCCAGTGTTTTCCTCAGAGATATTTGAATTTAACTGATTATTTTTATATAAAACTCTTGAACGGTGATATTTTGACTCCTTAAAATCTTCTGAGCTAACCCAATAGCCTATGTGATTGGCTGCTTTGGTTGGAATTAAGTAAATATTTGCCAGGTAAGAAATATCACAGGAACAGGCAGTTCATGTGTGGTCTTCAGGTAGAAGCCATGTTTATCCCAGTTCTCTTTTTCTCTCTGTAAAAAAAAATAAAAGTATGAGACTCTGGAATTTAGTAGGGCAATGGGCTTAGATGTATTAACTGGAGCTAAACTCCATTTAACTGTAGGCATGAAAGAATGAAATGGGATTAAAAATTACATAAGTACATTAACTTCAGAAGCTGGGAAGGAAAGTGGTAATGTATTGTTTTGCTAAAATAGATGAGTGTATATAACATGCACACAGTATCCTTTAACCCAACTTTTCTTAGCACATTTTCTCTTTAATTGTGATGTCATAATTCCTTTTCAAAACTCAAAATTCTTGTACTTGAATGTGCCCGTTAAGAAATGTATGAAATCACTAAAAGTATATAGAGGAAAAAGTTAAAATTAATTCACAGTGTGTGGAGATTCTTAGATGTGGAAAAACATGAAATTAGAATCCAGTCATGTTACAGGAACTACCCCACAAACACAGAATGGGAAACATTAGTCCCTTTACAGATGATCCATAAATTTATGGCACAACAGTATACAATGTAAGACAAATATTTGTCAGTGAGAGTGAAATATTGCAGAAGTCAATGAAGTATTTTACCTCAGCTGTGATCTTTTTTTCCATTAGTGAGAGAGGAAAAACTATTCCAGACAAGTAGTTCTTGAAAGATATTTGATACTGCTGCAACATCAGCCAGATACACTAATGTAATGCTCTGCAACAACTCAAGCCTTCTTTTCCTACAGAGGATTGAATAGAATGGTTTATTTAAACTTGAAACCTGAAGAGAATTCTGGCTCCATAGACATTATTGGTATCTTTGTGCCCTACATGCACCATGTAGTCAGAGATTGCCAAGATTATTAAGCACCTAATTCATCCCTTGGAGTAGAGTGATTAATTTGCCTTCTAAAATGTGCTAACCCAGAATCTCGAAATATACACTCACCTCTTTATTTATTCCTAGTGGCCACACGTGTTGAATTCTTGGCTCTGCATAAAATTAAGTTCCTCTGACTTCATTGTTTTAAGTGACTAAAACTAATCTTAGCTTTTTTTCTCTGTGCATTATGTGTGTATCTCTTTTTGCACATCACTCCTGATAAAATAACAAAAGGAAAGAAGAAAAAAAAGGCAGACAAAAAGAGAACCATTTGTGGTTTCTTGGAAGGAATAGTAATTTTTTTTTCTGCCTAGATTGAGACTGCTATAAGCAGTCTGGTTTGATTATTGGAAATATCAAATTACTCGATAAAAATACAAAACTTGGAGGCCTTGTTAATCCATATTTAAATTACAAGTGTATTCTACCTCACATATTTTATAGACAATCAGAGTTTTGCCAACAGTGTAATGGAGTCATATTTTCATCTATAGAACAGATGCCATTTTACTTTTTATTACAGGAGATGTTTATTTTGGACCTTTGCTTTTAAAATTCTGTAAGCTCCACCCCCAAATTGCTTAAGCCTTTTTCCAAGAGTTTCTTTTCCTATGAATACAATTGCATCCTTCATTTTAAAAATTTTCTATAGACATTTCTATATTATTTAAAATCCCAATAAGAGTTGATCCAGTCCAATAAATACAGCTGCATTTCCCTTATTCTTCCCTGGCCCAAAAGAAATGTTTATAGTTTTCTATTGCTATCAAAGCACCTCTTAAGCTGCTTGAGTTTATGTTAAGCTGCTATGGTGGTGGTTTTTGTTTGTTTTTTGGTTTTTTGGGGTTTTTTTGTGTGTTTTTTTGTTTTGTTTTGTTTGGGTTTTTTAGTTTGTTTGTTTTGGGGTTTGTTTGTTTGTTTGCTTGTTTTTTTTTCTTTCTCAGTAGATTTTTCTTTTTTTTTTTGACATCTGAATTGATGAAGATGGATAAAAAGAGAATAGTTAGGTGTAAAATATAAATGAATATCAGACTTAGAAATCTGTTCTTAAGAGAAGTTGACCAAAACCAATAACTACTTATATCCAGCATGCATTGAAAAGAAAGTGAGAGGAGATCCCTGGCTAAGACTTCCAGCTAATTACAATTAGAAAAGTCCAGGGAGTTCCTATAAATCCAAATGTCATAACACTACAATAGATGTAGCAGACAGGACTTCTAAACTTAATTCTCTGCTAGAACAGAATTTCCAAATAGCCAATAATGCTTCCTACCATAGTAGTGTCACTGTGCAAAACAAGAGTTGATCATGATCTAACACAACCATGTTAGATCAACTCAGAAAAGAGAGTGAACAGCTGCTGTGTGCAGTGAGTTTATTACAAAAGCATTTTTTATTTTCCCAGGAGTTTGACAGGGAGATTAAAGTAGGTGAAACAAATGAAATGTTTGATCTTAGGCTTAACCTTATATAGTGCTGAAAAATCCTAGAACAGAGAAGAAATATCTATAAGCAGAAGTCACTTAAGCACCAGCAGTTCAGCCTTCAGTTTATGTCAGAGATTTTTAACAGAATAAAACTGCAGTTCTCGAGTCCTTGCAATATGTTCAGGTTTCTAATTCTCTCAGGTGTGTTAAATTCTTGGTTGGGGCATCTCTGCCCAAAGCATTATCTTTAGTAGCTCATCTAATTGTAACCTTCCTGTCTTTCCCAGGCCGTGCAGCCAGCAACTGGCAAATTGCTTAAGAACTTGCAATAGGGCAATAGAACTGTGAAGAATAATCTGAATTTTTATTTTCCGTTAATGAGGAGAAAGAGTTTTAGACCTCTTGACATTCAAGTAGCTGTACCACTTCAGCTCCAACCTCTCTAGCCTGCTACAGTGTGAGGATGTGAATGAAAATGTGATTTTTTTGAATTATTCCAATTACCTGATCTCATAATTACCTGATCTTCCTAAGAGTAATGAAAGTGTTGTATACCTTATGATAGCATATATTTATCATGGTATACACATTCATATGTGTTGTATAGCTACTGTAATTAAAGGACCAACTTCACCCAACCATTTGGGGTGTGGTTTGGAAAGGAATTTGAAGAGTTTTATGAGATTTCAGGGAGCACGTGTCTCTGCTCATGTATTTACTGTTGGAGTAAGTAGTCCAGACCTCATTGGATTATTTGAAAATGCAGTTAACAAGGATGTTCATACTGTTGCCAGTATCAATAACTGGGAAGTCTGAGTTAGCATTAACATGTGGCTTTACTTAAAATATAGTTAGCCATGGTGAATGCAATGAAGATACTAAATACTGTTATGCAGAATATTTGCTGTGATGTGGTTTCTGTAATAGAATTGAGCCCAGAAGATCATGTGCAATTTTCATGTTAATTTTTAATTTTCCATAGTATTTATTTCAAGAATAATGGACATGCAAACAAAATGGGACAAGAACAGGGGCAAAAAAAGCCTAAAGAAAATGAACACATTATAAGACTCTCCTGGGGACCCCATCTGTGCTGATCTCAACCCAAAAGACTGGTATGCCACTTTTGAACAGCTACTTCCAGCAGTTCCATGGCATTTTTTTCCCTGATGTTTACAAACAGAGCATTGGGCATTCCAATCTCATTTTGGACCTTAGGCAAGACTTAGAAGAGAAAGACTTCAACTTGTCAGCTGAAACAAGGGCATCAGTAACCAAATCACTCTGTAATAAAATTTGCCTCATTGCTTTTAAGAACTAGCAGATGGTTTCAACTTTATCTCCCATTGGAGACAAGCTGATTGAATTCAGTCTTTGCTTAATGGCTGCTATTTGTGCAAATGAAGATAAAGGAACTTAGCTAAAGATTGGCTATTCCTCTACAGCCAAGTAGCAGAAAAAGGCTTTGCATGTCTGACCAACAGTCTCATTTGTAAATGCTGCTTTTTTCATATCTTCAGTGACTGGCAGTAGGTGATGCCTTTTCACAATGTGAAACTAAGAGAGTAGAGTGGTCTCCTACCTCACCCATTAGTCACATTCAGCCATATATATATATATATATATATATATATATATATGTGATAAAAAGGAAATATTTAACAACAGATTTACTAAGCTT
>VZSR01003803.1:47253644-47287871 GCA_013398615.1 Brachypodius melanocephalos
TGTTTGGCCAGGGTCTCCTGAGCTCCCAGGGCAGCCAGAGAGTTGCCCTGGGTTCCAACAGGGACCTAAAGGACAGCTGAAATAAAACATTCAAACAGAAATTAGACTCTGACACAATCTCATGGATGTGAACCTCACTGCAGATCCCAAATTTACTGGGGCTATGGTGTGCATCAGAGTCATTTAAACTGATTCTGTGTCAATAGGCAAACACAGGGAAACTATCTATTTTAGACTTCAGTCAGTAACTTGAAATGCAGAGAGACAAGATTTGAAAAGTTTGAAAATACTCAAGTATTTATGCTGGGAAATGGTTGCTGCAGGTTTCTTCTCCCCTCATTTTTGCCAACAGTCTATTCGTAGCATCCAGACTTAGTCGTTGAACCTACACACAGCCTAATCAAAGAGAAGATTTACATTTGAGGCTGAGTCAAGACCTTTTGGTGGTTTAAAAGTGCAGAATGATCACTGAAAACACTGCTGGGAGATTGCAGCAAGCCTGGACAGCAGCAATCCCTTTTCTGCCCTGCTGGACCAGCACAGTGGGTAGCCAGTGTGTGGCTGGGGTTTGCAGATTCCTCCCAGCTGCTGTGCAGTCCTCCAAACTGGTGAGCCTGGATTTAGTCCTGAACACTCTTTTCATGAGAATTTTGTAACTTTTTTTGTAACTGTTTTTATTTTGAATTAGAACGAAACATCAAAGTGCCTGTAACTGGATTCTGGCCATAGCTGAGGAGGTCACTGACAGTTTGAGGGGACCTCAGCTCTTCTTGCAGACAGCTTTTCCAATGTGGCAAAGGAACTATCTCCAGAAACATCCCAGACTTTGCTCTGGGACTTACCCACAATGTCTCTCTACTGGTACAGTAGAGACAAGGCACAAGGTCACAGCTGCATTATGATTCAGGTGCAATAGCAGAGAGTTGACACACAGAGAACAACTTTCATTTATTCCATTGATCAAACAGGAGCACACAGGCAGCATGTTGGAAAGGACAAGAGAGAGAAGACTGTTTTAATTACTTACATTTAATAAATGTGCATGTGTATGATCCCACTTATAAGAGTAATTAGCTTCACTAAGTAAACCCAATTCAGATAGACAACAGCATGGCCAAATAAGAGCATATTTTTAATTGTTTTTTGTATAGTACCCTTTCTGTGTAAAGTACTGAATGGCACAGCACCTTTTATCTGAACATGTTTGAGACCTGTAGAAAATCTGGGTAATGGAAATGCCTAAAATGGATGGAAATAGGAATTTGAACCTTACATAAATATTGGCAAAGTGACACAATTTTGTCAGAGGTCTGGGTTTGATCCAGACATTTTTGAATTTAGATCAGACATCCACAGAAGAATACAGACTGGGGCAGTGGAGGTTCTGGTTGCCTGAGACTGCAGGACAGAGTATAGGATGTAGTGAGGGCTATGTATTGAAAAGAATCAAGAGTAAAATTTGCCTGCATCCAGACAGGATTGTCAAGTCTATGCACAGTATACCTCTGGTTAAACCTGGACTCTGTGCATCCTTATTTTGCTGCAATTATGTTTTCGAGTGTCTGTTGAGAAGTTAGGTGAAATCTGGCGAGAAGTTAGGGCCATTCAATGTGTGGCTGTAGCAGGGTGTTAGCTCTGCCTCTGCTTCCAGGAAAAGAGAATATTAGTCAACCTGTGAGCTTGTGCTCACACAGCTGTGAGACTCATAGGCAGGAGCTGGGTCCCATATCTTCAATCTCCAGGAGTTCAATCTAGAGAAATATGTGCATGCCCTGTGAATTTGGTATTCTTAGTGAGGAAGACTCGTTGAGTAAATAAAGCTGTCGTGTCCTTTTTAAGTGAAAGTGGTTTTACATTTTCTCTTTAATTGCTGGTGCCCTAGCACCCCATTATGAAAATGAGTTCTTATGAATACATGCTTTAAGTGAGAAACAAAAAAATGTAGGAAGTCAGAAAAATGCAAAAAATAGCATATTTTCAGGGGAACTCTTTCAAATATATTCTTTTTACAGGAAAGGAGTTGTCACTTGGGTGGTTATTTAATCTTTTGCACTTAAGCAGAAGCATATGTGAGACATACACCATTCAGAATGTCCTCAGGTGTTTTCAGGTTTTTTGTTATTCTTTAAAGAGGTACAGAAGGGAGGGACACTGGGAGACACTAAGCTGATCAAAGGTGGAATAATGAAGGGAAAAATGTTTGAAAGACAGTAAAATGTTCACAAGCTGCGAAGTGTTCGAACAACTGCGACACTGATCCAAGGAAAGGCATCTAATCCTCTTAATCTTTTGCTTCATCAGAGAAAAATGCTGGACAAGAGGAAACATTTTCTGTGCAGTAGAACATGGTAAGCACTTCAGTAAGAGATCTGCTCCAGGCTACACGCTGAATGGTGACCTACTGAAATTATTTAGAGTAAGAACCATAGCAAGAATTTCACACTTTGTCTGTCTAGGAAATCAGCTTTATCACACACGATCTAAAATGTGCTGAAGTGTTTATTTTTTTACAAGGTGTTATCTTTTTCAAGATTTATATGTTTTTCTCCACCACATGTTACTTTTGGAAATGTTTATACTCTTGCCAGAAAATATCCTTGTTCTTACTTTTTTGTATTCTTTTTTGTTGGAAGAAGTTATATGACAAAATAATTCACATTATGTTTTTCTAATGTTGAGAGATATGGCTGTAGATTTTAACTATAACTCCTCTTTCTTTATTTTTTTTCTCATACTATCACAAAGATATTAGGCTAATGAATCTGAGCAGATGCTCAACACTGTCATGTACATTGTATTAATATCTATAGAATAATGTTGCCTCTGTTAAGGGGAAAGGAGTTTAGAATTTAAGGTTTTGCATTGCTATGCTTTAAAAATTCTTTAAGGTCTCTAACACATCTGACAGGCTTGTTTCCAAGTGCATTGAAGATTTAATGTTAAAAAAAAATGAGTATGCTTTAAAACCACAACACCTTACTGGAAAAGGAGACACACCTCTGTAAAAGGAGAGACAGCTTAGCCACTGGCAAAAGTCTGGGCAAATCTGATCAGCCTTGCAAAGGCTGTGAAACAAAAGATGGTGGAGGACTAGAAAATGTATGCATGTCATGTATTTTTTTCAGCACACAATAATTTAGCAGTCCTTTGGGATTTTCCTCCCTTTGGGAGGAAAGGTGTAGAAGCCACTATAAAGATTTCTTTAAGCAGTTCTGTTTCTCTCAAGCCAATAAACACAAAACTTACACATGCTATGCATTATGCTTTATTGCCTAGAACAAAAGGCCACAGTGGAATTTCATAAGGATTTAGATTATAAAATTCATTAGAAATATAATAGGTATCTGTAAAAATTACTTCAAAATTATTTCGATTTCAATAATGAATTGTCTCTTCTGTAGGCATTTTAATAGATCTTGTAGCATCCTATAGCAATCAAGGCATTTTCATTAAATTAAACAAGTCCAAAATCTGTTAAAAATGGTGTACTTCTATTATTTTCTTCCCCTGAAAATTTCATATATGAAAATGGAGAGTTACTACAGTAGTCTACTACATTGCACTTGATCTCAGCTTTGGAAAATGGCCACTCAGGATAATGCAGTTTACAGAAATAGTGAATTTTTAACATTCATTGAAAAAATGACTTTCTCTTAAGACAGCAGGGAGGTCATCATCTGAAATGGAATGGACTACGAGGAACATACCATGAAGTAGTGGAGGAATTGTGGAGAAGACCACTGTATACTATGAGTGAGATCATTATCACGAAATGGGGAGTTAATCTAGAATTTTTAAGAGAAGAAACTTGATAAGAAAGTACATTGAAATCAATTTTTATAGAGTACATCTGAAAATTTTGGTTTGGATCAGACTAATCTTCTTCAGGAGTAGATTTCCCAGTCATTCCCCCAATCTGTGTTTAACCTTAAAATTAAATCAGAAGATGGTCTTCAGAATCTCCCCTTAATGTACTCCAAACATTATTGGTTGTCAGTCAGCAGGTCTGGAGGCCGCCAAAACACACAAGATGCGACTACTTATTCCCAGAACTAATATTTTGTTCTGCAGATCAATTCATATTGTGATGCCTTTGCTAATGAAGATGTAACCAAAGAATAATTTAAAGGGAGAAAGAACTCCTTCTACTCAGTAAAGAAGGTATTTTTTATTTTGCTAGAAGAATATATTGTGCAAACTGAAGTTCCTCAATAAGAATGAGAAAATGAACCTTTGGAAAAATGTTTGCTAAGTACTAAAGCAAAATGTGTAGATCTTTTTACATGAAGACATTCTCCAAGTCCATGCTCTTGTATTAATTACCTATACAGCATTGGCACACACTTTACTACTGCATATAAAAATAAAAGGTGGAGCAAATTTATGATTTTCAGACTCTCATTTGACAATTAGTTACAATTAGTCTTACTGGGTTTGCAGACTGCAATTTAGGATTGTGGTTTTGTGTATGCTTTTCCTCCATCCAGAATGACCTGTTTACTAAAGTTTGTAAATGGATTCTATTGCAACATTTATTTTGAGGAATCTGCATCTTGAAAGGTGACTGTTAAACATGGATTAATCTGGTTGTCTTTTACTGTGAAAATGTATTCCACTGGGCATTGAAGTGTTGTAGTAAAAAGCTATCTGATAAAATAAGCAGTGAAATTGGAATTTCAGTTTAAACTGCTTTTTCAAGAAATAAGTTATCCTAATGCTTATGTTTGAACTATCTGCTATTTGTTGTGTGTAGTAGTAATTTCCTTACTGAGAGTCTAAGTTTATTTAAGCTACAGCTGGGTGTAGAATTTCTTGGTACCGTTAGAGACACCATTAAAAAAAGATTCACGGCTATTACTTAAATTTTACAATTTGGTTCTTCACAGAGAGCAAATAAAAGAGAATATTCCATGTCATTTCATTTTGAATAATATCGAATGTCTTAGCTCTGTGTAGATCTGACTAGAAAGAAAATTAATATGGTTTATTTTATAGTCTAATTCTGTCCTAGACATCCATTTTAGTTCTAAAAAAAGATTTGAAATACCTTCCTTTGATAATTAAAGTGTTGCCTTTCACACTACCAAATGCTTTGATTTGGCATTTCTTTATTATTTCACTTGAAAAACTTCCACCCAAGCTGATATGGACACAAGGGGCAGATACAAGTGTCTGAAATAAGAAATACCCACTGGTGATGCAACAATTAGAAGCTTCTTTGATAAGCATTCTTCCAGTGCTTTAATATTTCAGTATTCTTCATAATTCAGCATGTGGCTGAAGTAATTCTACTTGCTAAAGTAAAGGGAAAGAGAACAGGAGAAATAATCTTGAACACATTGATTCAGGAATTTAAAGCAATGTGTCCGATGACGTGTGCTTTATGTCACCGTACCAGGAAAGCCAGCGTTCTTTGCTAAAAGAGGTGTGCTTGAGGAAATTAAACTGAGTAGTCCACAAATACTCAATACTGAAGCTACACACTGGGACAGTCCCACTAGGCCAGCACATTGTCTCAGTCAGCATCCAGTTCCAGACATTCCAGAAAAAGGTGTAAGAAAAGCAGAAGTGAACAAATACTCATTACCATGACCTCAGAGAAGTTGCTTATCTCACAGGCATCTAGGTAGTAGCTGGTTTCTGTGGAAGCATGATGATTTAGGCCCTCTATAAATTTTAGTTCTTTTTAATGTACGAACACATTTTGACAAACTGGAAATTGAAACACTGAATTCCATTTTTATTCTGGAAGATATATTTATATTGCAATTTAAAACGCATTCATGAAAAAATACAGCAAATAGGTAGTTATACTATGTGCGTTTGCTCTCGTTAGTTGGGGAGAGTAGCTGAGCTTTTTAAAAATTACCTTGGCTACCATATGAGATTCTAAGAACTGTCTTTGTGTGGAATGGGACAGGATATAGGTGATTGCAGGTAGTATGTAGGTCCTGTCCACAGACAGGAAGAGAATTTTGAAAGATTTTACTGGTTTACAGGCAAAACCTGGAGAAACTAAAAAAGTTTACATTGGTGTTACAACTCATTTTGTCATTGGTTTGTTATTTTTCAATCAGAGCTATTTCAGGGAACTGTAATGCAACACTGTTTTACACAGCAAAGCGTTTACAAACTGTTTGCAGAATCACATTTCTTGTTGTAGTTTAGATTTGCTATCTAACTCAGGTCCATGAATCACAAGCTTAGGGTTATCTACTTTCCTGAGGTCTATCCTTCATTACATCTTTTCTTTCTACTTCTCCAAATCTCTTTCTATGCACCATTTAACAACATTTTCAAAGGCAGAACCCAACTAGCAAGCTGTTAAAATGGAGAACATAATATAGAACCACTCTGGGATGAAGTCAAAGCCTATAAATTCAGTAGATAAACTTAGCAATTTTCTTTTTTTTAATCCTCTGGTAAGATGCTGATGATCTTCATCTTTGCCCAGATAGTGAAATTTTCCTTCCACATAAGTTTTCTAAATTCACAACTTATTCTCCAACTAAGAAAGTAGTCAATATATAATGTATGTAATGCATTACTTGTGTCTGTAACACCTACTAACACTTTCATTCTCTGTTGCACAATTGTCCTGTTGTACATGGGGTTTTTATCTTGCAAACACTGAAAAGTTATTAGTTTCAAAGATAGGATTAATGACATTGAAAGATAACCTAGTCTATTCCTTACAAATTGAAGTTTTGAAGGCCTAAGCCCTTTACTGGATAATCTTGTGATTTAGCCCAGAGGATGTTAGAATCTCACATGAAGCTCTGTGGGTTTATGCCTTAGAGAGTGATGTGGTGGAAACTGATGGTCTTTGTTTTGGTGAAAATGACGAGGGGAGAGCTACCCAGGCATTTGCATGCAGAAAATCTGGATGTTTTAACTGATTAAAGTTTATCTCTGTGTCTAACTTTTCATCAGTAAATAAGGGTCAGCCATCTGGCAGTGATAAATTTGGCTGGGATGGATTCCATCTGCTAAAATATGATGTAAAAATATTCTGCTCTTCCATGGCACTGGAAAGATATGACATCTGGGATTAGACAAAATAAAGAAGCTTGAAATTGGAAGGAATAGACAAAATTATTTCTCTTTTGAGGAACTGTAGAGGTGCTATTGAAGGGTGGGACAAATGACAGGCCTGTACCTGGAGTTTATCTGCAGGTAAGTTTTTTTCTAGAAGTTAATTTTAACTCAAAGGCTAAAATGCTGAGCTCAGTCTTCCTCTCCATCCTCACTCTACCATCAAGTGAAATTATTAAGTAGATTTATGGCCAATTGAGCCACCTATCTGAATACATAAAGATGTAGGTTTCTCAAGTGGACATGGAATTTTGTGTTACCTGGAATCCAGCTGTTTACAGCTATGCAGCTTGTGACTTACAAGAAGAGCTGGAAAAATAGGAAAGTCTTTGCACTGCTTTATCTACAAGCTGAAGCAGTGATGGATCATTGTAAATTTATCACAATAGAGCCTCCAGGGATCCTATTATTCAAGACACTGAATTTGCCTGAAGAATGAAGATGTATACTGTAGAGCTGATGATAAGATTTTTTTCTTTGCCTTTTCCATATACTGTGACATGACACTTCATAAACAAAATTTAGGATCTTCTGCATAGATAAGGTCTGTTCATGTTGGCTAATTTGTGTGTTCTAGTCCATGATTGGCTGATGCTTGCAGAAAAGAAGATATCGAAGATGTAACTCATACATGGCTATCAATTTCCCAATAGCAACCTAAACTATTAATCTATTAAGTGTTTTAGCATATTTTCCCTCTGCATTGTATCTGTTTTGTAAGCTCAAAGTGTTACACTCATTCGGGTGACAGCAATTCTAAATGATTTGGAGGAAACTGTAGGTCTTTCATGTGAGGGCCAACTTCTCCAGAGAGCCCACACCTTGTAGACGTGTTTTCCAAAATACACCTTTCAGTTTAATTTGAGGGCTTCATTTTAAATTAAGAAAACATTGTAAGGAGTGACATGTGGAAAACTCTGATCATGATTTTCGTTTTTTCCTGGGGCAAAGCAAGCTGCTGTCTAAATTATCATGTCCCTGAGAGGAAAGATATGAAAATAAGGTTCTGCATTTGACCCTGTCCTGAAGAGTGGAATAGTAATGTTTCCTACAGAATAACTCAACAGACACCATGTTAATGTGAAGTTCTTTTATAAATCAAGGCAGCAGTAGGCCAACATGTATTCCCCAATGGCTGCTGTAATGTGAACCAGTAGGCATTTAGTTTTAGAGTACTATGTACAAGTTAATTTTCAAAAATCAATGCTCAGTAATTGGTTTAATAGTTAATAATTGACTACTATGGTAGGCAGTAGAGAAGCTATTATGCCCATTAGAATGTCTGTTAAGTGTGAAAATTGCTCATTTGTGACCACAAGAGGAAAAAAAAAAACAAGAAAAACCAAGAGAAAAATTTTAAGAACATTTTTTTTCCTTCGCTTCAGCAGAAGGCAATTATGCCAGAAGGTTGTGCAGGTTGAAATCCTTTATTTGATACATCTTCCCCACCCTTCTTTTTTGTTGTTGTAGGCAGTGATGTAGTAGCTTTATGTAGCCAAATATTTCATAAGTTTTTTAATTGCAGCTCCACAAGAAATCCCGAGCTTAAGAAGCACTGGGAAATAATTTGGATTAAAGTAAATACAAGGAGACTTTGTCATGGCATCCACTTATGCGCATGTAATGACATTTTACAAAAAATCTAAGCAATTTTAAAATAATCAAAAGCAAATAGAATGAGTAGAATTTTAAGGCTGAGTGTTCCTGAGAGAAGGATTTAGCTATAATACTCTTACATTTAAATAAGGAGTACATGGACTTAAATTAGCCAATTGCTTACTCTTTTGCTGACTTGGGGCCTCAGTAAAAACACAACTGTGCTAAATTTTCAAAATCTGAACAAGGATATGGCTATTTGGTTTCATAGACTTTTTGTCCTTTTGTGTTTAAATGCCATATATTTTCACCAATGCCAAAGAGAATCCTACTTCCCTGGCTCCCTTTCCCTCCTCTTTTTAAAACATTATTTTATATTAATATATCTAAATATTGTGCTTGATTTCTTCATCTAATTTGTGGGTAACTTCTCTTACTATTTCCAAGGCTTCCTTTCAATTTATAACTTCTTAGCATTGAAATCATAAAAAATGTAAAAAATTACCTCAACTTATATTTAGTCGTTTGTAAAATACCGATTCCTTGGCTATCTCCCCAAATTACTTGTACCTCCACAGAGAAGAATTATTTTAATCAAGTAGACTCAAAAAAAAAAATTAAAAGTTTGCTTAGTGTTAGAACAAACATCTAATAACTTTTTTTTCTCTTATTTTGCTTTATAGAAAGTTCTAAGCACGTGCTTCAAATACTTAATTGGACTGAATGTACTCAGCTGTGTAGAACCTTTTCCTAATTTTGGTCTGAAAAACCAAATATGATTAAAACTGAGGACATCAACTCTAGTGAAAGATGCTGATGTTCAGAATGTAATGTGCATTTCAGGATTTATCAACACGTTTTGTTATAGTTAATTTCCTTTATTTATTTTTGATTTTCTTTGATGCCAACTTTCCAGTCTGTGGGGTTCATTCTGATTTAAATATCTAACTAATAAAAAGACATTACTAGATCTAGAGTTTTGTATAAGAGCAAACAAATTGAAAACAAACCTAGTACTTCTATTCTCTTCACAAATAGTTGCAATACTAGTAGAATAAAACCACATCAAATATTACTTCATCTTTGGCTGCCAGCAGCTTAAATTCCATTTAATTTCTTTGGTGTGTGCGTTAGCAGATTGCCTTTATAGAGAACTTTTGGGTTTATTTGTCTCAATTTGCTGAAGTAGCTGAGTATAGTCCAAAAGGAAAAATAAATCACAGAGAAAGCTTATTAGAAAATGTTTATATTGTTGAATTAGAAAGCAGCAGACAGTATTTTTTAGGCCAGATAAACTACGTGTTGCTGTCTTTGAGGGAAAAAAATCAAATAAAATCTTTACCTTGCACACTCAAATTTTAATCCAAAGGCTAAGCTGATACAGCAGTTACTTCTTTAATTATTTATGGATGAGACATGTGAAATGCCTGCCAAAGTTAGCAGAGAGAAAATAATGGCTAGTATTAAACATTTGACCTTGAAAGCAGCTCTGATTGAAAATAATTACCCAAGTTTTAAAACCTTTATTTCCTGTTCTGGTGGCAATGTCCTTCTTAAGCTGTAATAAATTGCCCAATCATTTTAGCATCAGATTAACTTGACTCAAGTGTTTATTTCACATTAAGCTTCAACATTACTGATGCTCTATGTGAAAGTAATATTAATTATCTTTAGAGGTGGTTTTTTTTTTTTTTTTTTAATGCAAGCTTCTTTGGTGGTATAAATTTTCATTGAGTTTGCTCTCAATGTTCCTCTGAGGCCAGATGTCATTTCAACTTATCAAAATCTTAAAATTAACTCTGAATTTTCTGCTGACCTCTGTGATGTTTAGGTATTGAGCAGGTGCAAATGAATTCTCTTAGACTCCTTTGTTATGTCTATCTATGTTGTCAATCTAGTTTACATTAACATCTGGAAAATGAATATGGGAAAATTATTGGTCTTTTTAATTATAATTAGCTGTCAGTCTACACAATGAGAGGTATTGTGGTCATTAAGTGAATAATATTGGCTCATGATTAATACTTCATATAATAGATACTTAAAAATGAATTATAAAATTTTTGCTTTCAATCATAATAATACCACCATAACCACTGTGCATCAGTTTAAGTGGGTTTTGTGTTCTGGCAAATATTTTGCCTCAAGGATACCAGGTGTAGTTTTGTAGGGTCCTTTGATTAATGTCTGTCTAGAAACGTCACTGGTTGCTTTGGGCAAACTGTTCTATAAAAGGAAATCTTGCTGACATGGAAAAGAAAATTGCAAGTCTGGTGTGCATGAGAATTTAATTACAATAAACAACAATTAAGCAGATTATTATACCAGTGCAATTATTACTCTAAAGTTGACATTGTGTCAGCGCTTTATTTTCATTGCCTTTGTAATTAATCTGTAGAATTTGCCTTGAGCTAAAACAGAAACTATTTTTAAACTCAACAACATCAAGATTTAAAACAATTTATTTTTTGTAATTTATTTTAGTCACTGGAAATATTTTCAGAGTTTTATTTCTTCTTTTTACTTTTTCGGTCACAAAACCATCAAAGAATGTTTTGCATGTATCTGCTTCATACAAGCCAAATTCTGTTGTCCTTATGCAGTAAGTTTCCCTCTGAGTGAAATAATTGTGCACTACTAGTCTGCTGTAATGTGTGCTCAAATGCACCAATGCCTGGTAAGAAAACTAGAGGAAAATATTTTTTAAAGCTTTTTAAGTGTTTCATTATACATCTCCATCCTGTCTTTGGGGGTCAGAGAAAACTGATGGAGACAGAATCTCATTTTGAAGAAAAGGCATCTCCTCCACAACCCATATTTATTCTTGAATAGCAGTGACAATAGCAAGAGGATTTTCTGGGTATTGCAGCTCTGACGATATTGTTCCTAAATGTAGCCAACAAGTCAGGGTCTCTTTGTAATCTCTTTCCTTTGCCTGTCCACTTAGTTTTCTAAAAAGGTAGAACTATCAATATAATTGATGGAGAGGTGATAGCATTTCTAAATGAAAAATAGAACTTTGGTAGGCTTCAAACTAAATGCCTTTGAATACAGAGACATTTTCCCTTCTCCTACATGGCATTTCATGGTAATTGAGCAAATTTTATAGTGCTGAAATTACTCAAAGGAGAGCTCTCTCTATTACTCTTTGAAAGCAATGGAAGTACAATGAGAGTTTTGAGGAAAAAGAAAAAACGTTAATTAAGGAAAGAAAATATCTGGGGAGTAGTTTAGCTTTGACATGCTTTTCAGCTTTTGGGCTTACCTGCATGATGGCTGCAGTGAGACTAAACCTGCAGACTGGATCCCAATGACAGCAGCCCGTAAGGGGTCAACCTTTGGCAAAAGGTAAGGAAAAATAATGGATCTGCAAAGCTCCGACTACAAACTGTGTCAGCTGTTGTTGGAGAAAGTACTCAAGAGAGGGAAGAGCCTGCAGATTTCCACAACTTTTGTAGAAAATGGCTCTTTGAAGAACTCAGGATGTGCTCGTCTGAAGACATTCCTTCTCACCACTAATGGAGGTGAACCAAGCTGAAGACTGCTCCTCTGTCGTGCTTAGAAGGTCCACAGAGCTTGCCAAAACTGAGTTTCTTTCATTTTTGCCATCTTCAGTGAATGGACCCAGAAAAATTCAGAATAACAATGAAGAAAGTTGCCTAAGTCTGGCCCACTTATTGTGCCAGCTGCCTAACAACCGAAAAAAAGAAGAGCAAAAGGATTTTCAGGGCTTTGGATATGTTTTTCATCTGAAAGAAGACTATTTAAACTGGTGGAACAGCATGATGGAACAGCAGCTGCTGTAACTGCAGACAAGAAGCAAATGTGCAAACATATATTCATATTTCTAGTGGTGACTTAATTCTTTGTGAAACATCCATGTCCAAGGCATCATTCACTGTGGTGCTTTGCTCTTTTTTCTGGTATTCTGATATTACACCACTGGACTGAAGCAGTCTATTAATTGGAATGTGCATAAATGTGTAGGTTATGAAAGAGAAAAAGCTACTTAGATTAACAGCAATTTTCTCAGGTATGCTAGCTTTATTTGCATTGTGAAGTTAAGCCAGTACCCCCTCCCCTCCCTTTCATTTAGCCTTGCACAGCAATTTTTCTGGGGTCAGTGGACAACTAGGGTGTGGCTACTGAGAACACCTGTAAACCTTTCCCTTCAAATGTGAAGATTTGGCACCGGTGTGCACAGAAAGGCTGCTGCTGCTAACCCCAAACCTGTAAGCTGTCCTCTACAAGGCATATCTACATTAGCAGTAGAATGTTTGCATTGAACTATTAATCTTAAAAAGCTCTGATAGGGAAAGGTAAGTGATCTTTATAGACAGCGATGTAGTATGGTTGGGTATTACACAGGTATAAATATGCAGGCTTTGTAATTTTTCCTTCTGTGGGTATAGCTAAAGACAAATAAAACACCAAGAACTCTATGTGTATTATTAATTTACTTGAGCTGTGATATATACTTGCAAAATTTAATATTTTTTCTTTTTGGCAACTACATGGAACCTAGTTAAAACCATGGTCAACAACCTATGTCTGAGTTTCATGGGTTTCAAGTATTTTAATATAAGTAAAGTGGCATTGTAATGAACTTTGGTGTGAAAAAATTGTTAAACCTAGAAATGTTAATAATAATTAAGTTTTATTAGATTACTGGATAACTAAGGGATTATTATTCTGGTGTTTGCTGTAAAAACATAGCTGATTAAAATTTTTCCTTGGAAGTGGTTAATTTATTGTTTGCTGCCTACGTTATGGACTTTTAAAAATATATAGTTGAACACCACTTTGCAATTTACTTGTGTACACGCAGTTTGTCTGCATGTGCTCTCACCATTATTTCAGCTCTTTTACTTTTTGCTTATGATGGAGAAAATGATGTTGTAATTTCCACATAATTTCATTGTAGAACTATTAAAGCTACTAAAGGAATCTCAACAACCCATTTAGTTTAACCAGAACTGAGAAAAAAAAAAAACAATTAAAGTTGTGTAATAAGTCATCATTTTCTCTTCTGAGATGTTATTTAATGTGCAGAGGTCAGTTTTCTACTTCTCTATGTATTAACCAGCCCTACCATGCTGACGTTTGGTACCCAGTTTCGGAATTTTTATACTAATGCTGGAAGAAGTTACAACTACAACTCCTTCCAAACTGTGGATAGATTCTTTGTTTCTTTCTTACCCATCACACCACGCTTTTTCTGCACATTAAATACTTCTGAATTATTTAATCTATTTTGTTTTCCTTATGGAAGGAATAGGTATTATTACAGTGATTTGAGACTCAATTTTCTGAGACTTTAATCTGAATGCTCTTACTGTTTGAGCCTGTCTGTAATATAATTTTCTAGACTTCATTCCTGACACTTAAGGACACACATACTTAATGACAACGTTGCTTCTCTTCAGCATCATGGCTATGGGTGGAAGGTTTAAGCCTGTGGGGTGGCTGCATAATGATTGATCTTTCATTGTTAATCTTTAGTTCAAAGTATTTTAACCTCAGGGAGTGAGAAGAAAAAATGGTTTTGCCCATGATAAAAAAAGTTTTTTAAAAGAATTTTGTTTTCTAATCTCCAGTGTACTCAGTATTTCAGATATGGTTTGATGAATGCAGTCTGCATTCTAGGGTCCTTGTGTTTTTTAATAAGTTCAGAAAATATAACAGTGAATAGTGTTATTTCTAGAAAACATGATAACAGTCTTTTCCAAATATTAGTGCCTAATTACACTGGGGAAGAATAGGATTGATTTGTTATTGTTTGGTTCCCAATTGCCAGTGCTGACGTGTCTGAAAGGAAACAAAACGAGTAAACTGCCCAACATCAATCATGTAATGATGTTCTCACATTTACTTAGAGGGATATTCTCTCTTTTGCCCATTCATTTTCTGTAATGATCATTACTTCATGTTTCGCTGTGTCTTGATTGCTTGCTACCTGTCCAAAAGCTGATCCAAGCAGCTGGGCTGGGCTGCCTAACGAGCCAGCAGTGATTAACTGCAAAGGCCATTCAAATCAGTGGCCAAAACCATCTACACTGCCTCTAATCCAGCTTCTATTGAAAGTCACGCAGCAATAATCAACCTCTCAGCTTGTGACCCTTCTGTGAGTTCACCCATGCTTTGTCCTAGAGGAACAAAGTATTTTGCTTCTAGAATATCTCCTGAAGGGTTTCTACCTCTTGAAACGTGAGTAATGAGCTCGTTTTGTTCAGGGCAGGGTATAGGTGGAGGTAGGACTGGGATATTGTGTTGCTTCATGTAGCAAAGCAGTAGTTGTTTTGCTAGTAATACATTATATTAAAAGAAAAACACTCATTTCAGTTATCCTTTTTTTTCAATGCTGATTGAGCCCCATTTCTGTCTGCATCATGTGTTTGGGCTTATTTTCTGAGGAAGCTTTTAAACATAACATTGTCTGTCAAAAAATAAGCATGAAACAGCAAGGAATGTACCAGAATTGTGTTTGTGGATTTATATGCATCTGAACTTTAAAACTTTGTTAACACTGGAGATGATGACAGAAAACACTGACACAGCATCTACAATTAGTTTTATAAATTGACGTGTATGTATGTTAAGATGTAAACATATTGGATGAAGAAAAGCAAGACTAATTAATGAAAGATTTTTCCCATCCTCCCAAGAAAAATAGTCCTCCTAAATAAATAAATGTCTACATAAATGATGACAGCTTTCAACTGTATTTTGCCTTCAATCATTCAAGCTAATCAAGCCTGTGAACTCTAGTCAGTTAATGGCAGTGTAAGAAAAGTTAACTTCAGTTACTCAAGGCTCCTAGACAAGGCACAGACAGAAGAAAAAACCCCATATATATTAATCTATGGCTAAGTGTGGCATTTAGTGTCCAATAGTTTTTCAATGTTTATGTTTTAAGTGCTTATCTTTGCTCAAATGGAACAATGTTGTATCATGGTTGTATTTGGCTGTCTCTTCACTCATTGCCACTCTATGGAAAAAGAAAAAGAAGAGGATATAATGTCATTTAAACATTGCTTAAGATACACAGCAAACTAAACATTAATTGGTGATCAGGTTATATGAAGTGCCTCTTTAAATGCACCAGCTTTGAGACAACCTACATTTCTGAAGCAAGAAGGGAACTAAGAGCTTAAGTTCAGAGTAAAAAAAAAAAAGTCATTGCATATTGTCACTACAGTCTAAAGTTAGGATACTGAAACACAACTGATTTCATAAGTAATAGAAAGCTTCAGTATACATATGTACACTCTTTCAAGCAAACTCTCTAAATGCAGTAACAGCAACAAATCCACAGCCAAGTCTGTTAATCAGGTGTTAATTGCATGAATTTTCCTCAGGGTTTTTTATCACCATTATGTTAAAAATAAAAGTTATAGAAAGTTAATCTAAATGGATATTAACATTTTCAATTTGTTACTTCAGGGTCACTGTATAAACACAGAAGCTTTTTGCTGCCATCCCCTCATGACATTGCATCTCACTAAAATCAACATTTATGAAGCAGATTGATATGACTTCTGACCTTTAGACTGGGAGCTATATCTGACTCCTGGCTGCATCAGGCAAGTGAATTAATGAATGTACCACTCTACCTTGCTGTAAGGTCTGTTCCTATAATGATAATTATTATGGCTCTGTTATGCTATAAAAGTTGAGGTGCTGTCACCAATCCCATTACTGAAACAGGGATTTTAAGGGGTTGATAATTCAGCTGTAGAAACAATATTTATGTTGCAGTAGTGCAATCCAGGATGAATACAAGAAAGTGAAGACTAACTGGTACTACTGAACACTGTTGTGGTGGGATCCAGTCTGCCTAAAGTAGCAATCTCTTTTTTTCAGGCTTATTATGAAGCCCTCCATGAGGAGAAATATATTTCCATAAACAGTGCTGTGATGGGTGTCTGCAGGCCTTTGGAGTGTCATCATGTTCCCATACATTTTCCTGTCCACCTCTAACCCTCCCTGGCACCTACCCTTTCCTTCTGACTGCAAGGGGTGGTGACCAAAGCATTCTCAGGGACACAGCCACGTGTAGTACCTCAGAATATTTTTGTTAATGAGATATTATGCGTTTGCAACTTAGAGAATTTTGATCTGGAAAAATGCAACTGTTTATTTAGACTTCTGTCAGTGGGCCTTCTCGTTTTTTTTGGGAGATGGTGCTTACCTTCTCCAGTTTCAGCTGTCTGAAAGTTACTCATTAAGTCTAAGACAGTCACTTTAACTCCTTGTATAAGCAGTGGAAGCCTATTGGTTTTTGTTATCTTAGATACCTGTTTTCATATAGGAACAAATGTTCTCCAGGGGTGTCTTTTCCCCTCCAGTAATGGTAACTAAAAAAAAAAGTGCATGCAATTATCTGGAATTTAGACATTTAACCCATAGACCCATTCATTAATGTTTTCTCCCTCAGGATGATAAAGCTATACCTCACTTTCATATGAATCAACACTCTAACATTCCATAAATCTGAAGATTAATACAAAATTATTCTGGTAGCATCTGAATTTGTGATAGTTCATAGCATATAGTTATCCCTCTTCATTAATATTTATTTTTATATTATTAATTAATTGTTTACTTTGTTCCTTATTTACTCTTATGGGTGGTTGTTGCCTTTTTTAAAATTATTTTATTACAATTATTAAAGGAACTCAATTAAATGTAAGGGCTGTGTGAAGCTAAGCATATTGTGCAAATGGTGAACAGAACATGAAAAGGCATTAGCCAAGAGCTCTGTATTCTTTCTTTTATTTCAATCTCAGAGACTGGCTTAATAGCAGAGATGGTATTTTAACTTATTTTCCTTGATAAACGAAATGCCACTGCCTACTAGTTTTAGAACAGTTCTGACATAAAATAGTTTTATTTCTTGTGATCTCTCTTTTTTCTTGCCAAACTTATACTTGAAAATTTATTGAACACCAGAGATGAAAAAGACATTCTCCTTTGTGATTACTAGCCCTGTGGAAATTTACTTCTAGCTAAAATTCTTTACCCTAACCTCCTCTTTGAGCATCTGCATTCTGCCTAAATATGATAAAGTACATGTAAAATAAGAGGGAATATATTCCCTCCATCTTTGTCCAAACTAAGCAGTACTTTATTTTTGGTCTAGTAAATTCTGTAGAGTGGACTAAAGTATTAATGGTCAGCTGTGTTGGAATCTGTCAAAATAATGGTTTCTATTAATGACATACATCTTGAATTGCTGTTGTCTCACATATCCATGAAATAATGTAAAATATTTCTTACCAAATGTAAGCAGTATTTTACTTGAATAAAAGTTTAAAATTTAGCAAGTCAACTCAAGGAAAGTGTTGCAAAAACACAATTATAAAATCTATGTTTTTAGCCAAATTGCCAAGAGGAAAGTGGGCATAAACTGCCTTTTTTTCTATTTGTTCTGATTATCTGTTAATATAGCAAAGTGCAAATCAATTTGCAAGAGTACATTTAAACTTGGTGAATTTTTTGTTGTAGGAAGATTTCTAAAGAGATATATTTTAAAATATTTTTAAGGTAAGAAAGAGAATTGCTGATTTACAGCTGATGCAAATTTAATATATTTTTCAGAATGAAAAATAATATCCTGGACAGACTATTTGGAGATTTAAATGCAATTTTGAAGTATTTTAGTGAGCATACTGAATATATGCTTTCATTAGCCCGTGATTGCTAGCTCTTGGTGACAATTCTTTATCAAAGCACTTCTTGTGGACTAAGTTATTATTTTGTATGAGCTAATGGCGCCATAAATTTTTTCAGCTCCATACAAACTTGTTTTAGCTGTTAAAAAATCTGACCTGCACACAGAATTATTCTTCACTCACACCTGATATCTCTTGTTTAACAGGTATAGAGCTCATTTTGCTCTTGCTAATATTTTTTATTTCTCAGGAGAAAACATGATAACATCCTCTGTGGGTAGCAATAGCTTATTCTTAATTTTTAAGGATTAATTTCATAATCAAAATATTTATTTCAAAACTGGTCTTACATGACTATCTTCAGGCACTTAACCTTGGTCTTTCTTTAGGAAGGTGATTGTCCTACTTTTCCACTGTGGTGAAGAGTGAGAAGTTTCAAAGGGTGATTTAGCCTATAAGTGGGCCAACTCACCCCTTGAGATGAGTATATTTGTACAACACACATAGCTCTTGGACTTCTAATGTCTTTACCACTGATAATTTTGTGAAACTTTTGCTGCTGGACCACAGAAATTTTGATGATGCCTGGGAAGTAAATTACCTTCCTGTTTCCAGATGGAAAATTGCATTTAAAGACAATTACATATGTTATATAGGTAGTCTTCTACCTAATCTAATCTTAGAAAGTCTCTTGAGCTAATAAAGCAAAAGATCAGGTTTAAAGGCCCAACTTTTCAGGTGATGAAGAATTCATACTTAGGAATGTTTGGAAACCACTGCTCCCAATAATCCTCTATAGACAAAGAATGAATGTTGGCTGCTTTGGCAACGTTCCTGATGAAATTGTAAACAAGCAAAATTGTTAACTATCAAATTGGAGTTAAAATCTTCAGCCCACAGATTACATCTGGGAACTTCAGGCACTTTGAAATATCCTTCAAAATAAAGTTTTTAAAAATTAGGCATGTATAGGGGGAGTCAGTTTCTAACAAAGTCAGTTCTTTTGTACACATGATTCCCAAAATTTGATTATTCCAAATAAAGCCTATTTTATCCTCTCATCATGTATGTAATTTCACCTTGTGTTAGATATATTTTGATCAATTTCAGTAGTGTAAGACTCAGATGTCTACGTGTAAGCTTGACATTTTGAATTATTTTGTATTGTCTATTTTTGGATGAATTACTCCTTTCCCTTTGCTGCTTCCATTGTACAAAAGTCCAGATTAGATACAAATATCTAATTTTTGAGACATTGAATTAGGACATATGAACTCATTATATATTGTATTTATAACACTGAAATCCAAAGAAGAAGTTAAGTTTCAGAACTGCAATTTCTGGGACATCCTGAGTTTAATTTTGAAACCTCAATTTCATTTATATGTGTGCAAAAGAAACAGGTATGAAATAAAAAGATTGAGGTATCTACATCTTAGTCTCCTACCTTAAACAGGTTTTTTATAATAATAATAACAATAATAATAAAAAACTGGGGTGCAATAATAATTACTGAGAGTTGTTTTATTTAATTTTCTTATTTCAAAAAATAACCAGTTGCTCCCTCCCACTTATTTTAGTTTGCCTACTGTCAGAGCAAATGATTAGCAGAATAGACTACAGAACTCATAATTCATATGGTACCAGAGTCCTTGCTAATGTTTTTCATGGTATGGCCTTTAATGTGGATATATTTTCAATGCAGTAAACATAGTCAGCATGATGGAAATAAATGGGAAGGGGTATAGTATGGGATAGCTCATTAAGGATGGCAACTCTTTTTATTCTTCAGATAAATGTTGCACATGCTGAGGGGCAGATTATTTGTAATTTATGGTCAATAGAAATGTTGTGAAAGTTAGGTCTGGATATTAATTTGAAGTATCTCTTCTCTCTTTAACCTTGGTCTCTCGTTGATCTTGATTGCTGGAGATTATTCAGTACTTCAGTCTTACGAAGACCTGGTTCTGCTGTGAATTTGTTATCTCATGGCTGGTTTTGAACTTCATGGTCATGATCATGGTAAAAGAAACAATATCTAAATGAAGGATCTGGTACTTGTTTGAATTATGGCAAATATTAATTTTATGTTTTCATTCTTTTCCCCTGATAATTGTTGCTGTTATTGTGGTTTTAATTTGTGATGAGCATGTTACAACATTGGAAAAAACAGTAGAAAAACTTGATGACTTTAGTACTTTTACAGTAGAGAATTATTTAGGCTATAAAACACAGTTGTAGCTTTTTAAAAAAGTTTTTTTCTGTGATTCTGTTTTGTTTTTTTTTTTTTTTTTCTTCTGCATGACAAGCTGGGCATAAATACTCAAATCTCTCTCTTATTATCTAAAGACTGATCAGAAGATGACTTATTTTACATTTTGTGACAAAGTCTTTTGGATGCAACTTTTGAGAATTTATTTCTGATAGCCTTATTTAAAGTGATTTTTTTTTTTCCAAATTGCATTGACTTCTGCAAGGCAGACTATAGACAACTGCCAGGAAATAAATTATCAGAATATAGCTGTCAGTGTATGTAAAGTTTGCCAACTCTTTCTACTTCAATTAAACTAATAAATTTACCAGGTAGGATAAATTTCTGACAGGGCCCTGGACTTCTAAAACCAACCCTTTTCCAAAATTTATATATGACTATCCTGGATATATCTGGGTGAGGTAGTGATCAATCTGACAGACTGGATAGTTATGTAAAAAGGTAATTAAATTGTAATAGCATTGTACCCTTTTGCTCTGGTTGATTTCTTTCTTTAAAAAAATTGTAACAAATGTAGAGTTTATTTGTGATCACATATTTGTTTCTGGACAGTTGTTTTTGTAGATTTGTTTTAAATGTTAGTAATGATTTCACAGGTGCTTCTAATTTTCTGTTTAATTTTTTAAAGATCATGGGGTTTTTTTAATAATTTTTTAAAAGATCATTTGGTTTAGGATCAAAACAAACACTGGTGACATTGGGACTATTTGACAGTCTTTTTGAAATTATTGTTCTGAATAATGATAGATGACAGTTTATGGGTTTTTTATTTTTTATACCAGGCTTAGTGTTTTTAATGTGAAAAGGTATTTTATAGATGGAATAATTGAGAGTTGGACTGCTTTGATCCTTGCACTGCTGCATTATTTGGCTCCAACTATTTAAAGCTGTTTACAGACCACAGCCTGTTTGTAGAACAACAGGCAGAGACAGGGCATTCAATAAAGAGAGTTGTAAGGTCAAAAACCCCTATTCCTGCTTATTTAAAAAAACCCTATACCTTTTTTTATACATACTTATTTTTAGTATTTTAATTACCAACTATTAACATTAATATGGTATTGTTAATATTCATTTATTTAATGACTCTAATTAATTGAATTTATTTCTATATGAAAATAGGAAAAAAATTAGGCATTAAGACTCAGCAAATCTTACATTTCTGATATGTAAAATTTTATATGTAAAATATTAATATATTTATGTATAATTGCAATAATAGTTGTCTAATTAATAACCAATGTTTTGGTTAAAATAATTTTGTTTTATATCCTTCACCCATAATGATTTTCCATAATTATGTGCATAATTATATTCATAATTATGATCATATGATATGCATGCACACCAAAAAGAGCTAGAATACGCAGACCAAAATGGCAGTCAAAGTTGCACATCCAAAAGCTTTTTCTCCACATATGGCAAAATCAAACAGAAATTTCTACAGTCTGTTCTCTTGTGAAAGATCTGCCTAGCTAACCAGTTGATTACATGTACATTATGCAGAGGGTTCTGGTGCTGTTTTCCCAAGGGTATACTATTACCTCTGAATCTTTCTGCCCTGAAATTTCAGTGTTTTACCTGTAAACACCAGAATGAATTTTTTTTAGACAGGGTGTGATGGGTATTTTGGGCAGGTAAGAGCCTGGTATTTTGTGTACAAATTCAAAATACTCTTTTGAAGGAGAAATGCTCTATGTCCCTATTGGAATACATCACGGTGATTAACCCCTCCTTTATTATGCTACTCTCCAACTTTTAAATAAATTTTTTGTAGGTAAAACTCAAAACTAAACTGTAATTTAAAGTGCATCTTGAGCTGGCATTCCTGCAGTGTCTGGCACTGTACCCCTTCTCCAGTGTTCCTGTTTTGACTGTACGTGCTTGAGAAAAAATAACCTTTAGCTCTTGCAGCCTAATGTTGGTTGATGTTTCTTCAGGAGATACCAGATTGCTTATATGAGTGAAACTCCTTCAGAGATCTGTCTAACCTGCTTAGTTCAGGATGCCCTTGGACTAGGCAGGCTGAGTTTCTGAAACACACACGTGCATTTGCAACAAATTCTGAGCCGATCATTTTTCTCATAGAATGTTACGGTTTTTTCTTCTCAGCTTGTCAGCATTCTGCATTTAACAAGAGCAGACTGAGCATACAATACAGACTTAAATTGCTTACCATCTCTAGAAGTTTCCTTCATCCACATGGCTAATATTTTGGGCATACGCCCATTCAGATCATGGTGTGTGAGAAAGATAAAAACTCTCATTCTGTGTGGTGTTCCCAGATGTTTTGTTTGCCAAAGGGAACAGCTGCCATTGTCACAGTTGTAAGCCCTGTGTTTGACAGCACCTTATGTCAGACCCTGCAATGAAATTTTGTAGAGTTTGTTACTTTTCATTCATGACAAAGTGAGGATTTGTCTTTAGGACACAGAGCGTTGCAATAGAAATTTGCCGACATAAGAAATTCCTATGAAAATTATGGCAATACACCAATGCTTGGATGCACCATTTTAGATTCTTCTTTAGACTTTAATTTCAGACATCCATGTCTGCTCATATGAATCATTCCTTTTTTACATTTTAGGGACATAGGCAGGTTATAGGTTTCTCTAGTCCTCCTAAGTAGACAGATACAGTGCAATGACTTATGAGCTACAACATGGATAGCTGGGTTTCAAAACAAATACAGTTTGAGAATTATTGTTGAATTAATAGCCGGGACTTGTCTTTTCCTACTTAAATAGTTCATGCTGAAAGAAAAAGAAAGCACTTTGAGCACGGTATTGATATATCCTTATGAAATGCTATCCTGCAATCTCTGTCTAGATATCATTCATTATGAATTACGATGTGAAAACTACTGTCTGACTTGATGTCACATAAAATATTTCTGGTCTACCAGTGCAAGCAAGGTTTATTTCAGCTGCAATTGTGAGGTTTGAGATTACATAGTTATTTTAAATTTTACAACATGCATAACAGAGATGGAGGATAAAATGACAGATTTGCAAATCTTCCTGTAACAGTGAAAGAAGTCAATGTATATGTTATGAGCCTATATCCTTTGTGAATGTCATAAAATATATATATATATTTTTAATGTGATGTGGCTGGGAGAACTGGAGATGGGAGACCAAGCTACACTATATGTGACAAATGTTAGTCACATTACTTACCCCTTGACTGGAATGACTGTGCATGTTACTGTGATGCTCATGATGGCAGCTACAGGGCTAGCACAGGATGGAAGAGCAACAGAGAAGGATAAACTAAACCAGTGAAGGTGAAAATGTTTGGAGAGTCTCCCAAATAGTAGTGTGTCTACTGCAATTGTGAGATATATCTACACAATATTCAGTACCTTCTGTGGCATCATGGGGTGGTGTAGAGAAAGGAAGGTACAAAGGCCAGAAAATAGCACCTGCAAAGTCAAAGATGGGAAAACATGACTTGTTCATAAAAGGAGTTATGGCTGCCTCAAGGCTTTTTCTCTGTGAGCTGTGATCAGGCATGGAGAGAGGGCAAAGCCATCTGGAAAGAGGCATTGGAACCAGAGTGCATTTACAGATTTGGTAGTTGGTTTTTTTCCCTCCAAATTATCTTCCCCCTCTTCTCCATCAGTATCTTCTACCTGTGGCTTGAATGAAAGTCAGATTTTACTTTGTTTGGTTAATGCAGTTGATGACATTTTCAGGTCTGGGAACAGCTTTTCTTTTCACTTCCAGGCTGAGAGAGCTGGATGGAGGGAAAGAAAGACTCAAGAAGAAAAAAGAATGAAGAGCTGAACAAACCATGCTTTTGGGTTTTGTATGCAAGATTTTTTTCAAATGCATTTATTGTCTGTGATACAGACAGAAACATGGTTATGAAAATGTGCCTATGAAAGTGATGTAAAACACCTTTGGGTGTTGGAATCACACCTACACAAAATGACTTTAGCTGAGGTGCTTATGTTTCCCATCCTCAGTGCCACAGATGATGGAAAGAAAGTGACACTTGAGTTTTTCTACGAGGAGGTTTAGCTGGGAGTTTCTTTCTGATGACTGAAGCCTGGGGTCCAGGATGGAGCCCAAACATATGAATTAGTATCTCTGATAAGATCTGGTCAGTATTGGTCTAGGCCTTGAAGGCTGGCATGGTAAGGAGGGCAAAAGCAGTCATAGCAGAGGGCAAGGGACTAACTGTAAAGCAGAGCTGCAGGGAGAGGAAAGTGAGGATTAACAGCAGTCATTCCCAGAGAGGTGGGTAAAAATGAAATGATAGCCTTTGTTATATAAAGAAAGGGACAACTAATTGCTAGATGAGTTTGAGCCATAGAGCTGTGACTGCACTAGGCCATCTCTCCATATCTCATTGCCCCTCATGTCTGTCTGGGACAAAAGGCCAATAATATTTCTCTGGTTTGATCCCTGGTGCAATATATATCAATGCACCTTACCTTGATTTGTGCATTGCACCTATATTTTTAGTTGGAACTGCAACACATCTCGGTTATAGGTAGAATAGTTGCCTAATGGACCATCAGAAAGAAATGAAAAATCACAGCCTATGGCTTCTTCTCATCTAGGCAAGAAAAACTCTCTTATTTATAGTTCTGGAACTTCTTCATTGTAAATTGAATATATCCAGCTGATATAGTGTAAATGCTAACACCACCTTCTTAATGAACTCTCTATTAAGATTGTATTTCAATAACAATGAAAAGTCTGAAATCAGACTAAGTAATCTTGTATTGCTACATGTTCTGTGTGTATATTACTGTATTTTTGACTTGAATGTGGACTAAAATACACTTTTTATCGAGTCAGCCGAGAGCACAGAGTTAGAAGCAAACCAGAACATTATTTTATTATAACTTTATAAATTTAACTTTACCTGTACATGATGATTTTACAATAGCTGAACTGTGCCAAACATTCAGAGCAGTGCTTCAGAGGACTTGTACCCTAAAGGCAAAACAGGCTCAATACAGCACCACAAATCAACCTCTGACAATAGTACAGTGCAGTGCATAACACACTTTCCAAAGTGCCTTATAAATATAAAAAGTGAAGTGCAAAGTAAGGAAGAATGTTTGCCTTTAAGCTACTTCTTTACAGCTTGTAAATATAATCTCACAGGTTTCTTAATAGAACAGTTTATGGTGTTCTGCTCATTTTCCATTAGTTATGCAAAGGACTTATCTGTCTGCCCCGTACTGAGAGTCCTCTTTTTATCTTCAGAGAAGTAAAATAGTGAGACCACTAATCAGTAATGAAATCTTCAGTTCTTTGTTCCTGTTTGAAACTCTCACTTCATTTCATCCTCTCCTTCTAAGCAAAGGAAGGCACCATTGTTATCCTCAAATTACACATACATAAAACAGCTATAGAGGCAAATGCTACTCATGCACAGTTCAATTGTAAGAATCCATTCTCAATCCTTTCCTCTCTGCTCATTATATCCAGTTGTTGAGTCAGTCCAAATGAAGACACAGTGAAGCTGGATTGTTTTCTTGACTACATACAATCATTTAATAGAAAACTTTATGCTATATTCTCAAGAATTCTTACCTTTCCTGTGGTTCTTTTACTCAGAACAATATAGAAATGATATAATATCTGAAGCACATCATTGTTTGACATTGCTGAGTGGATTTAAACACTGAGTTTGCACATAAACTCTGCAATCTGAGATGTGGGAGGACTGATCTCATAGTTAAACAAGAAAAAAAAAAACATATTTTCCCCATTTATTCAGTGTGAAAGCAGTCTAGAGTGCAAACACAACCTCTCAAACAAAATTCTTAGCTAAATAAAAGGTCTTTCCGGTCTTTAAAATACTGAAGCCAATAAAACAGTTATTATCCACCATGTATATACATTTAGAAAACTGAAAAATAACTGATAGTAGATTTATAAGAAAAAGTTGCCTTTCATTTCATAAAACATGCATGTCAATAAATGTCATCAATAACTTCTGGAACACCTTTCCAGAATCATGTCTATCATGTGCTGGATAAGGAATTAGTTATTGTCTGCACTTTATGAAGTATTGTTTATTTTATGAAGGTATTGTACTCTGGAGAAAGTGAAAGCAGAAGCAAAAATGGATCAAGACCACAAAAATGACAATAATTTATGTGTATGTGTAAAGAAAAAAAAAACAACAACTAGGAGCTCTAGAACTTTTAGAAGGGCTTCTTTTTTTTTTTTTTTTTCCTTTTTCATTGAAGTTATATCCTCCAGTTCTGTTCTGCAATGAATAAAGTTCATAATGAGAAAGAAATGTTAAAATCTAGTGAATTAAAGAAAAAAGTAATTTAAAACCTGTTACAAGAATCTAGTTCATTAAGCTTCCAACAGGAAATGCTCATCGGTAGCCATCATGCTGGAAACAACATTTATATTAATCGAAGGAAGCATGAAAAGCAGTTAATTATGAGCCATGATTTTCTCCTCATGGAAATTCCTGGGCCTGTGACCAGTATGCCTATTCAACTTGCTGCTTTTTCTGGTTTGAACAAAGGAAAACCAGTCAGAGGCTCCAAGTCAGAAATACAATTTAATAGGAGAAAAAGAAAGAAGTGAAATAAAGAATACAACCTGGCACCCTGTTAGTTAGGGTGATGATAGCAGTCTGGATGAAGTGATCTCGTTGAAGCAGTGATCCCATAGAAAGGTCTGGTAGCTCCAGTCCCCTGGGAGTCCAGTGGGGAACTGCTCCTGTGCTGTCTCAGATCCTGGATTATATCCAGGTGGGAATGCTTGGCTCCTCCCCCTGGGCGGAGCATCTGACAATGGGATGACATCATTCTATGAGTCATGTGATGGGTCCTTAATGGCCCATTGAACAGAGATAGCTTCCAGAGGGAGTTATCTGTGAGTCATGCAGCACAACATTGATGGGGCCATTAACAGAAGGTAAGAGAAACACTGCCCCACCTGATTTCAACAGTCCATGAAGATGGTAATAGCATACATAGTTTGGGTACATCTTACATTTTAACCTAGGACACTGCTTAAGAACCTAACACCATCTAAACATCCAGTTTCCATAAGAACAACATCTAACAAGCCAGTTTGCTCCATGACAACTACTCTGTCTGAAGTGTCTCAGTAACTTTCACCAGGACCAATCACCAGGACTAAATGCAATGTCCTGATATTTATTGTATTTTCCTAGTTAAGACTCCAGTTAAGTGAGATGGAGAGACTGGGTGTATATCACTTTCACTCACCTACTCTTCTCGTGATTCACAGACTGCTGTTTTTGCTGTGTGCAAATCCCAGAAGGAAATATTTATGTGGTTTGGAAGAAGGGGTGCTGGTGCTGTTTCAGCTGATTTTCTATATTAGAATAATGAGCAGGAATGATTAATATTGTTAAAAATTTAGTAGCTTGTTTTTCCATATTTAACTCTCTAAATATGCATTTGGTTTACCATAAAGAGACAGTCTAGTTAGAATAAATGCTTTGCTAAAATTAAATAACATGTCTGATTTATATGAATCTATATCATCAACATTCATAAGTAATTATATTACTCCACACAGTTTCAACTCATTTTCCTAGACCAACAGATCAGCACAATGCAAATAAAGAAAAATATGTAGCAAATTAATCCTCCTTTAGCTTCCCATTATTTTTGAACTTAAATATTTCAATAAATAAACCAAGAAACTTTGCAAGGAAAATAGTCCTTCTTATCACATAATTATACTGTGTATCCAGATGAATGGATTGATGGCTTTTCACTCATCATAAATACATCTTAAATCACAGGATGCCGTAGTAGCAACTGGTCAAAATGTGGCAAAAGTATGACCAAATCTTCAGAGTATTTTTCATATATGGGCACAAAAAGTTCCTGGTTTTCAGCTCCAATTCAATACCAGGTGTGAACATTTGTCTACCTATGGTGACCTACAGGTTCTTCAGTTTGATTGCAGCTATAGAAGATCTTAGGGAGATCATAATTTTAAAATTGCCTACCCCTTGAATATTGGAGTGGAAGAAGCACTGGCTTCACAAAGCAAGAGAACTGACCTGTTACAGTCTGTTCATGCTGATCCTGCTGTTACCACTTCTGCTCTTCTCAAAAAAACTGCATCAAGACCTATTTGTGTTGGTGCCAGCACAGACTTGGAGGTCAAACCCTATGTTCTGAACATTTGTTTATATTTATCAAGAACATTTTTCAATTAGGTCTCCCAGGCTTTGGCAACTACTGGCAGATATTAAAAAAGAAAAGAAAAATACACCATGTAAAATAATAAATATTGCAATTCCTCCTCCACTATGAAAACTGCATGCAAATCAGATATTGGTGTCCATCAGACCCATCATCATATATAAAAAGTCATTAAAGATCATGTCCAGGGAAGAGCAAAAGCTGATCCTAAAAAAAGGACGTTTAGTCTAAGCCTAGAGTACATAGGTAATGTAAATTATTTAGAGAAGCTCTTTTAAATTGTCAGGCAGTATTAATTTATGATAAAGTTGCTTACTTCTATAGAAATAGACTTTGGAATCACCAGAGAAAAAGCTTGAAATAAATAGTATTTTTTAAAGTAGAATGAATTCCTGGGTTTAATGTTAACTTTTATTTCTACAGTCTGAAATTTTTGAAAAATAGTGTTATAGTCCACAGAAATTTGTGATAATGATAAACTAAATACTATTTACTGTAAGTCAGATGGGTGAAAAGTTATCCTTTTGGTTGTGATATGAATCTTCTAAATGACAAAGGCATTCAGTAGTCAGTTGGGTCCCAATTGTCTCAGTCTAGCATTAAACTTACTCAAAGTTTTAAGTTGAGAGCAGTACCATGCAGAATTTTCAGAAGTAAAATCCTATTAGATTTTCAATGTGTTTATTTCTATTGCAGACTGATCAGTTTTATATGCACATTTTATAATTAGGGCTATTATCTATTAAAGTTATGTATTTTTCTTTATAGACAGATTTGTGCTAGGTATTTCTAGATATTATTAAGTACTAAAACTGCAAAGGTCTTTCTGTTAACATCTTCCTGCTCTTTCTCCCCAGAACTGAAGAAAATGTTCGCTTTGGCTCTTGTTAGTTTTGTAAGCAGAAATTTCTCCCTATAATGCAATTAAAATGTTGTATGGTTTCCTCAAGTAAATCTCTGTTCAGAAAACTTAATTGCAAAAGAATTTACTTGGATTCTCTTTAGATCCTTTCAGTATGAAAGAATAAATCCATAAAGTGTTCAGGTTATTCATCTATTATTCAAAATTCATGATGCTCCTTATGACTGCTACCTCAATCATTTTATAACCACTGTTTTTCTGACTAACTAAAAGTGAAACTGATTGTGACTAGTTTAAAAAATGTGGGATGGAAAGAGAATCTACCCAGTTGTAATAAATTTGTTTGTGTGACCTTTCAATAAGAAAAAAACTTCAATTTTTTTCTTGTTTTGTTTGTTTCTTTTTTAAAGCTGATTTTTACTTGAGAGCTCTGAGATAATGGTCTTAAAAACTGACATGATTGGATCAGGCCTTTTCCCACAAAAGGAGCATTACTGGTGGCTTACTTACTAATTAATGTGTTTGTGGAAAAACTTAATAAATTAATAATATTGTTGAGCTGCAAACTCTCTGTTATTTCATAACTATTAAGAAAAACCATTGGATCAAGACTTCGTATAGTAGAAATGATAATACACTTTATTTGTGGGATAATTGTGCCACATTATCCCCAAGTACAACATCATACTCACAGTGGGGAAGTATTTCCAATCTGTAATAAATATTGTTTTGAACGGAACCCTACTAAGATAATATCTGTCAATTACAATATATTTTAGTGATTAATAAAGCATCTAAACACAAAATTAAGCAGTCATAGTGGTTAATAATAGATTTGCACAAACTTGTTCTCAGCCTTGCTTCTTCGATTAAGCTGAAATATTTAACTGTTGAAAGATTATGATGAAGGCATGAATTTTCAATGTCAGCAAAATGTTAAACAACTTTCAGTATTTAGAGAGAGGAAATTCTATCTTTTCTGCAATTAATCTTGAAGGATCTGAAGGTATTTTCAGTTCTACCATGTATATGTTTACATGCATGCCGATCATGAAGAAATGAAATGTTAGTCTAAGTATGGAGAGTCTTTGCTCTATGGAAATTTTCACTTTACATTTGTGGCTATGTTTTTTTTTATGGCACCAAATCTGGCTATGATACAAATTGATATGATTTAAAGGCCTCAAAAGTAAAGAAGTTTCTTGCCTATCAATTGAAAATATTTGCTGTGAAACCATTTTTCTTCTTTTTACACAGTGCAATTTTTATTTCAATGCATCATTTGACCATTAAAAAAAAAAAGAAAATAAACACAGAAAATTTAGAAATGCTTGACTTGTATAATTTCTGCAATATTAGAAATGTGCATAGTGCATAGTGCATAACTTCATAATGTATAATGTCAGCCACTGCTAATAAGGGTTACCTTTACCTTCTAAGAAAATACATCCATCTTATGTATGCAAAATGAATTATATATTTTCTCTTATATTTACAAAATATGTAGGTATTAAAGAGAAATATGTGTAGATTTCCAGAGTATAAAGGCCAATAAATAACCTGTGTAATAAGCAACATAACTTTCTTAATCCCCAGGACAATTTATACTTTGTTATGTCAGCTGTAATTCTGGATTCAGTTAATTAATCACATTTAAGTGTTCAGTAATAAAATACAACATTTTTGCCTTACTCTGAAAAAAAACCAACAAAAAAGAGATACTGAATTTCTGGTTCCATATTTTCTGAAGAGTTTTGTATTTCCTAACTGTAAATTCAAAGTAAAAGGCAGATGAAAGAGGAAGCACATTCTCTTACCCCCTTTCATATGTTCAGCATACGTCTTCAAGGTATTCACTTTCTGTTCTTCAGTTTTACAGAGAGTACACTGCACCTTGGTCACTCATAAAGAAAGAAATATTGTTTTTTGAATTCAGAAGCATTCCCCCTTCTTTGAGAGAAGCATTGGTGGCAGCAATAAACACTCATTTTATTACACCATGAGAATGAAATATCTGCTTCTAGTTAGGTTATGAAAGAGACATGCACTCCTACTTTCTTATTCACCACTCTGCAGCTATTTGCAGGCTCTCGGGTTGGATTTCCAAGATTCGAGTGGTATGAGTCCTTTTTGCCCTCCTGGAATCTTTGAGCCAGATGCAAGAAAGAGATGGAGGCTTCAAGCTTCTGTTTCTCCAAGGTCTATCATTTTGTTTATTATTTCTTATCTCGCAGTTCACTCTGTGCCCAGCCGAGGTCCGAGCTGTACCTCGGCCATCAGACAACTGCCTGCCCCTGGGCAGTCTGACCTCCTTTGTACTCCTTACACTTCTTAGTTTACATTTATATGCTAATATTTACTATCTATATTAACAGGTCATCTCTACTTGTACCCAATCTCTCTAAATTATATTGTACTAACGTCACAGCAGAAAGATGGAGATGAGAAAGAAGAAGAAGAAGCCTAAGCTCTGCCTCAAAATCTCCATGTTATCGCCATTCACTTCTATTCTAAAAACCCAAAACTACATATTTCTCACCCTGTGATAAGCTAAACTACTGTGTTTCACACTTTTGAGACTTGTAATTCATCTCTGCTTTGTGCCATGGTCTGTGACCCCCATGGACAGGACCGAAAACCCCCCTGTTCACACCCCTGGACAGGTATCAAATCCCCTTGGGCAGAACTCAGACCTCCTTTCCTCGGTTCCCAGACTGCCTTGCCAGAGTCCCTGAGCTTCCAGGGCAGCCAAAGGGGTGCCCTGAGTTCCAACAGCAGGCTGAATCAAAACTCACAAACAAATATTTATGAAGAGAACATATCAGAAATTACAAATTTATTAGGGAGTTTGTGGCCAACTAAACAGGTAAATATATAAACTATTCATCAAAATTTTTGAGATCTGGACATATCTGTTAAAATCTAGTCATGTGCAGAGGACAGACTCAGTAAAGCATGTTTTATGCTGTGAATCATTTGTCTAGCTTCAGAAGAGAGGAAAATCAGAGTAAATCATACATGGAATCACTTTTTACAGATATAAGATGTTTGTACACCTAGAAAATGAAATACATTCCTTGTTTGGGCCCCAGCATGTTAGCGTTCACATGGAAGTGCTAAACATATCTTGGTAAGGACATAATAGGCATGATCACATCTGGCAGTCAGAGTGTGTTTTCACAGTGTGTTTATGTGTGTTCACTCCACTCTCATGAGACCCTCACCTGAAGTACTGCATCCAAGTCTGGGATCAGCAGTACAGGAAAGACATGGACTCAGAGGGGATCCACTGAAATGATCAGAAGACAGCTGAGAGAGTTGGGATTTTTCAGCCTGGAGAAGAGGAGGCTCCAGGGAGACTCTATTGTGGCATTTCAATACACAAAGGCATCTTACAAGGAAGTTGAATAGAGAGATTTTTATCAGGGCTGGTAGTGACAGGACTCAGGACAGTGGTTTTAAACTGAATTAGGGTATATCTAGATTGGACTTACGGAAGAAAATTTTTGTGATAGAGATGATGAAATAGAGATTACCCAGGGAAATTTGGATATCCCATAACTGGAAGTGTTCAAGTCCAGGTTGGGTGGGGCTTTGACCCCTTTGATTTAGTGGATAGTGTGCCTGCCCATGGCAGAGGAGGTTGGAGTAGATGACCCTTAGAAGAGATTCCAAATTCCCAAACAATCCCATGATTCTATGATTGTTTGTTGACTAGCTGTAGCTTGTTTTTATGCTACAAGGAAGACTATTTATACTGCAAAGATTACTGGTAGCTTTCTTGTGAGAAATGCAGTGAAAAATGTGATTCAGCGTGTTTCACTGAGCAAGGGGTTCTGAAGATAAGCATCTAGGGATATTATTGCAAAAATACTGAGTAGCTAAAACACATCAGCAAAAAACAAAGCAAAACCACTTACAGACTAGAAGTGCTCAGCACCACTGCAACTCTTATTTAGAAGTCTAGTTTTAGTCTGCCCTTTTATAACCGTCCATTTTTCTTCATAATTTTAAAGACTAAGAGGAAAAGAGGTGATATAATGAGGAAGTTGCCCAGACTAAAGAAAAAAATCTGGCTAGAATTTGCTGTAATCAGATAATTGTGATATACCGTGGAGAAACTCCAGTTGTGGTCTGGGACTATTTTTGTTAATTTCCATACTAAGAACAACAGTAAAATGGACCTTGAGGATTTGACTTCCTCCAACCAGTTGTTAGAGCAAGACAGAGGTGGAATAAAAGAGAAACTTCTTTAGAAGGAATTTCTGTTCCTGGCATCCTCTGTAGGAACAGCTCATTTTCTTACAGATAGGTCAAATGTAATTTCTAGTGTTTTCAAAGGAAAACAAGGAATGTCTGAATCAATTTTTTTTTTTTTTTTGCTGGTCTGATACATCCTGGGAGAAGGCACAGTGCCAGAGGTAAGCTGACATCAGTATTTCAGGAAGATGAGGATGGCATTTTCCAGTGTAAATCCTGAGAACTTGTTGAAGTTGCAGAATCACAGCAGTAAGCACAGATCAGATCACTGAGTGGAGATGGAGTAAAGTGG
>VZSR01003803.1:47287971-47311851 GCA_013398615.1 Brachypodius melanocephalos
ACCAAGTGTCTTCTATGAGGCTCAGTGTCCCCTATTTCTTTGTGTGTGAACTGTGGGGAAAGGCAGACAATTTCTGAAACTAAGAAATAAAGCCTGCACTATATGATACCTTTGACTATTACAATATCAGGAAAATGCAAGGATTTTCCAGCTAAGGTGTTCCTGGGGCTAGGAAAATCACAAGGTGACTCCAGTGGGACAAAGGAGAGTTCTCAGTTTTAGTTAAAATCATGGAGGGAAAAACCCCCAAACCTCAAGGTTACCAAATCTAATCAGGAAATCTGGAAATAATACATAGGATTAAGGGGCTGAAAGGAAAATCCTTTCTCCTCTCTTTTAAGGTAGAGTGCTTTGAGCACCTCATTTGCTGACAGAGTAAAATTGTCATGAGCATTAAATCTTTTGGAGAATGAGCAGGAGCTAGCTAGCTTGATGTCATTCCTACTTTGCAACTTATTGTACCTTTTAGTCACTGACACATATTGTTGCAGCAACTTTCCCTACAGACAGACAGAAGGTTGAATCTTTAGTGAGACTGAGCAGCCCACACAGTCTCCATTTTCTGGTTTTCTGTGAGGATGGGATGATGTCTATGAGAAGACAGAGATAGTGCTAAAGGCAATCTTATCCCTGATATATTGCAGCTGTGTTAATTACCAAAGAGTGGGAACAGCCTTGCCCTCCCAGCTCTGGGTGTGATAAAGAGTGAGTGAGTTGGTAGAGAGTCAGCTGGAGTCTGCTGGCTGTGCTGTGAGGAGGAAGGGACAGGAGGATGGGCAAGGGACAGATCAGGTGAGCCACTGTATGAGGGACAGACAGGGTCAGGTGGCTGTGCCAGGGACAGGAAGGAGTGAGCTGGAACTGTAGAAGAGAGAGAGAATGAGGAGAGAAAGAACCAGAGCTGTGTGGAGCTGCCCATGGGAAGCTACATAGAAAAGGTATGAGAGACTTTTAGATGACAAGGTGCTGATGCTTGAAGCCCTCTGAAGTTCTTTTGAAGCATTCTGAATGTCATGACCATCTTCACAATGACAGTTGTCATTGCTGTGCACTCAACTATTTGCTATTGTGTAGTTTTCTCTGTGGGTATAAGGGACGAAATCTGAGAAGTGAAAACATCAAGCAGCCTGGGAAGTGGCAGGAAGTTTCGATTGCTCTGCATATATAGTCACTATAAACCCAGTCACTTGTAAATTTTACTTTTGTGAAGTAAGGTCTCCAGTCTCACTGTCAGACTTTTGGGACACTGTGGACACAAAATATTTAACAAGTTAAAAAGGCAGTGGACAGGCTCATGAACTTAAAAGTGTGAAAAAAATATTCTTGGGAAATAGGGAGAAAGAGGGAAACATTGCCCACACTGACTGGCTATCAAATTGTACAGGAAGGCATCAATCTCAGTCTCAGGAGAGACAGATGCACTTGTAGATTGTTGTATCATCAACCTTGCTTGTGTTATGTTTTGTTTTTCCTGATGACATTAATGGTTACTTTGTTTCAGCTAAGATACAGTCAAATATGGTTGAAGCACTGAATGCTCATGCTGGTCTGAGCTCCAAAAGGGAAGTGCTTCCAGGCCTGAGCCAACCTGGGCCTATGGCAACCATGGCAAACACCTGGGATGTTGCACTCTGCTTGGTTGAAGGCTGAACACATGCACTGTAGGGAAAAGAGATTTACTGCCACCAAGATCATAGTGTGCATCATAGCTGCTGGGCCTTGAAGACAGGAAATAATGCAGCAATGAAATATGGAATGATAGAAGAATAGGATATAGCCTTTATCAAAGAGTATGACTGCACTGTCTCCTGAGCAGCCTTCTATCAGAGGCAATGATGACTGGCTGCTGGACCACTGCAGAGGCAAATCACCAGTAAATAGTCTCAACCCTTCAGGTTTTTGAGTGCTCAGACACAAGGAGTGTCACTGATGGCTTCCAATAGCCTGCCATTTGACACAATAAATTTAAAATGTTACTGTCTTCTTTTAGCTACTATGAGAGTGGAATCACTCTTTTGAAAATATCTCAGCATTCTTGATGACATTTCCAAAATAGCTTTCCATATTCAAGCTTTATGGTTTTCTTCTTAGGAGAGGAAAGAATACCAAATTGCATCTCTTAGTCCCTCCTCCTCTGTTCCTGCTAAGTCTGTTGGTGTGTTTTCTGTGTTAGTGCTGGAGTCACAGATAGAATGAAACAATAGAAAAGCAACGCCTTTTGTTTCTTTCAATTCTTTTCTAAAAATATCTTTTAGAGTTTTAATCCTGTGAGTTTGTGATGGATCTTTGTGTCTGAGTGATATTGTGATGAGTGCCAGGTGATAGGCACACTGGTTACAACTGAAAACTTATTATTTCCAGCAGTAGTTAAATGGTATTAGCTACGTCACCAAAGAAATGCTGAAAACTCCATACCTGGTACAGCTGTGGGTAGGAGCAACACATGGTTATTACCAGTGTGAGAAGTTATCTATGGCTGTCTTTGCTCTTTGCAAAAATAAGATTGTTCAGATGTTACAAGAAGGCTTTTTTCAAGTTAGATGGATTTAAGTTTCAGTCGTTGATGCTGTCATCTCCTGCTGTAGGATGTCCTAAATGCTTATCATTTTCAAGGGATGAAAGAATGTTAAGTCTGCTGCAGACAAGATGCTTTTTCTTTCTGACATTTATTATCAACAGGCTAAAGAGAAAGATCTTTGAAAGTGCAGATGAAGCTGGATGATAATTCTAAATATTGCTTTGAATGACTTTCAGACAATGTTACAAGCTATTTTTGTTTCCATTATGACATAAATGTAAGGCAAAGTTGCTTCTCGGGTGGTTACAGTGTTTTCTAGCATAGTAGATGAGTATAGTTCTGGAGTCCATAAATTTTTCAGATGTATAGTTGTCATAAGATGCCCCTCATATCCTTTCCTTTCAATGGAAATGGGGGTTTTTTTGTTTGTTTTGTTGGGGGTTTTTTGTGTGTGTTTTGTTTAGTGGTTTTTTCTTTTTTTTTTTTTTTTTTTTTTTTTTTTTTTTTTTTAAGTTAGGAGAGAAGTTTTTTTTTTTGTTTTGTTTATGTGGAGCTTTCTATCAAAATGGTCTGGCTTTCAGCAGTGGGACAAATAGAAGAAATGTTTCAAAGGCCCTGTAAAGTCTGCACAGCAGTGTTTACTTTCCTCTCTGATAGTCATAGGTATTCCATCAAAACAAGAAAAAAGTGTTGACATAACTTAATGAAATATTTTGTTTTCTATCAGCTTTTTCTTCTTTTACTTCCTGCAAGCAAGTTCCTTCTCTTAAAATTTTTAAGAAGTCTTTCTCAGGACTAAGTAGTTCTACAAGACTGTCTGTCTTCATTCAGACTGAAGAGTTTGGCTGCTTCCACAAAAACTAGCTCTGATTCTGTGTTTTTCATTTACTTGCCCAAATATTCTACTCACAGACACATACATGACACATTCTGATAAACCAGGCCTCTCAGGTAATTTTTTATATAAATCTGGTTTAAAGGATCTGTCGCTTATCTTGTGTCTCTAGGCCATCTTCACGCAAAGTAATAGGCTGTAGGCTTCTTGAGCTGTTTTTGGATTGGGGGGTGGCAGAGTAGCCCTATGACAAGGAAATGGCTAATCAGCTATGGGCAGCCCATATTGACAGGAAACACACCACAGCTTCTGGGAGCTTACCTGTGATTTCTAGGTGTCCCAAGTAGCCCCATGAAGGGCCAGGTCTACATGATGTACCCAACTACTTGGACCAAACCTGAGCACCATTAACGTGATTCTGCACTGAGTCATGGAGTCTCTTCCTACCCTGTTGGCAGCATCTTCACTCCTTAATGTGGAAGCCATGTCAAATGTTTTGCTAAATTGAAGAGTATTAAATAAATCTGGAGGTTGCTTACTGATATTTATACCCTTAAAAACACCTTTAACCTCAGATATGCCACCTGTCCAAGTCTGTCTGAATTCATGTCTACTGTCTACAGCTGATGTATTTATTCAGGTGTTTCTTCATCAGTTGTCTCAGAATAATTTTCCTTCTTTGCCATTCTGTTACTCATTTTAAGAACAAACAGAAAAAAAAGTTAAAATTAAATATTCACTCTTCAGTCACCAGGAGTCTCCTGAAAACTTTGTTAACTTTAGGTGGATTTTTTTTTTTCTGTTATAAGGGAGATTCACTGATTTACTAAGTACTTTTCTTAAAATTCCTGGATGCAGGACAAAAAAATTGTTAAATCTTGGCTATTTTGTCAAATGCCACTGACTTTTTCATATTTCAGTTATTGTTAAAATTGTTACTTCTGAGAGAGAAGTCATTTCTACTTTGTGTTACAGCTGGCACTTTTTTGTTTTAAAATATTAAAATGTGAGCTAAAGCCAACCACTTCCCAGGCAGAACTGAATACTGATTGGGGAAGGGATAGATGTGTGAATATATTTATGAATAGGTGCTCTAAGGTTTTTGTCATCACAAGCTGCCAAGACTTATAATAAATCCCAGGAAAAAAACCTATTAAAATGACGAGGTGATTTAAAATGATGAGCCTCTAGTTTTACTCTCCAATTTAGCTATGCATTTCTCGTACAGGTTTGTGAAAATTTCTCAGGTCATTGTTCTTTGGGTCATGTATGTTTCAGATGTAACTCGGATATGGTCCAAAACTAGAATACTTTGCTTTTCAGTATTTAATTTATAGTATATTTTTATTATAACCACTGTGCTAGTTTACTTTATAACTTCTCTTCATTCATGGTTAAAAACACAAGCCCAAATGTGGTGAAAAGGAAAAAAGAATGTCTCATTGACATTCAAAAAAGTTCTTTTCAACTGTTTTCATGCAATAAAAATTTGATAATTGTGATAAAAATTTGTGAATTATAAGAGGACCAGTAAGGACTTGATGAAGGGACTCTGAGACTGAAAGTTTTCCTGCTTTTTCAACCATATAAACTGATTTAATAGAAGATATTACCTCTTCCTTCCAACCATACTTCCCTGGAGTTATAACTGTATATAAGTTTCTATTTTAACATTCTCTTGGCACTCATTTTTTGGGTGTTCCTGTGGGCTTGCTTTCACTGAAATTCATGTCATTTACTGTACTCTGCATACTCCAGGCAGCCTTGCTGAGCTGGGATTAAACTTCCTGCTCTGCAGTGGCGAGCTCTACACATATTATATGTGAGTGCACACGTGCCCTTCCAGTGCCATGCAGATCCAGAAACTCAGCACACCTGTGGGTTTCTCAGCTGCCTGAAGGCATATTTCCTTTAAAAAAAAAAAAAAAAAAGGAGTAAAAAAGGAAAATTCTTTCCTTTTCACTTCCTTCTGCCCCTCCTAAACTCCTATGCTTTTCGGATTTTTTTTTTGGGTATGTGAATTCCTGGCAGAGCAAGTTCTTGTAGAACCTTGTTTTTGCTTTGTCTGAAGCCTAATCTTGGTAGGAACGCCAAGATTTACCTGTGAATAGTATTGTCTGAAATTCTGACATTGATGAATCTGTCACTTTGGACACAGGAGATATCTGCTGTGGATAGGAGAGGTTTTATAAGGTCTTTTCTTCTTACCTGATTGTTACTGTGAAAAGACATTTCAGAACCTAAAAAGGATTAATATTAGAATTCATGGACTCATGTCCATGAAATAGAAGCTAACTTTGAATGCTTGAAGATTAAAATGGAACAGCATATGAGAAGACAGGGAAAAGAAAAAACAAGATGAAAAATGTCATGGCTGAATCTAACATAATTTGCAAACTGAATCCTGAGGACATGTGGCTTTACTAGTTCCTATGAAATCTATCAGACCACTATGTATATCAGAGTATGTAGACATTGGTGTCAACATTGATGCAGAATTTGCTGTCTTATCTGGCTAATCCAGACTACTTTTGAGTAGATCACAGGAAAAATAGGTAGCCTATACTGTCCAGAGTGAATTGTAACAACAGAAGTATTTTTCACCAGTAGTCTGTGGTAAAATTTATTTTTTTCTAAGCTCACTGACCCTTGTAAAGACCAAAAAAGTTGGTGTCAGTTGATATTTATTTTTTCTGGATAGAAGTTTTTTATTTCCTTAACTTTTAACTTAAAAGATTTCATACAAACCAGCAGATGAAAGTGACAACTTTGGAAAAAAAAAAGTCTCCATGCTTTTGAATCAGAAGATTTCTTTTGGAAAGAATCACTTCGAATGACAGGTTTCCTCAGCTTGTGGACGTTTCCTGTCAGTCAACAAGTTGCTTGCCTTTTGTCTTCGTTATTATTTGTACTGATATGTTAAAACATTTAAGACACATTTGGGAATACATTGCTCACGCTCAACACATGAATAAGTTCTGTTGTGAACACTGCAGTATTCTGGCCACAAGATCTGAAATTGACTCGTGAAAATTTTCTTTAAAATTTTCTAATGAAAAAATTTATAGTATAAACCAAAACAAGTGGTAGCAAATATTTGTTGGCCTATTCTTCCCATATGAAATTAGAAATAGATTTTATTTACTGTTTTGTCTCTGAATTGCTTCCATGGAGAACTGTGCTGTGGATTGGAAAGAAGAAACCCACGCTAGGTTATGTCAGAATTCTAAAAGAAAAACAATAAAAGTAACTAAGTTTTTCTTTAATTATGAGGGAAAAGAACCCCAAACCAAGCCTCTTGCCCCTTTCTTCTGCTGCCAACACTTAATGGCAACTTATTTTCCCTTTTCTGGCTTTGTAACGGAGACTGTTTTCCTAAAGCAGTGCACAGGGTACTGGAAGTCCAAGAGCATAAGTGCTTTGTAGATATTCCCATTCCTGACTTCCAAAGTGGTTGCTTCATTGGCCAGAACTAGCAAAGACCCCAGAGATATTTCAGTAATCGGTAATAAATCTCTTGTTTTCCTGCTTGCTTCTGTGTGAGCACTATGACAGTTGGGTCTCAGGGTCAGATGGAAACCTTTTAACTATCTCAATTTTAACCATTTAACCTGCAGGATTAAGAATGAAGAACTGGCAAACACAATCACCAGGATTTTACTTGCAGTTAATGGGAATAGAGCTGCACCTCTTATGTAATGGTGAACATTTTGCCCCAGTGGCCATGACAAATTGATTGAGTGATTATTTCATTTAAGTATTTAAGCTGGGTACACAAAGTACAGTGGAAGAGTCTGGGAACAAGTGAATAAAGACATGATTGTTGCAAATCGTGGGCTGGAAAAATAATTTAAAACCTAAATAACCTCTTCCAGGAAAAGCAAAGAATGAAGCCTTTTCTAACAAGGCCATGTTAAAAAAGTTAAATTCCAGAAATAAAAGTATCAAAATACATTTGTACATGAAAAAATGTTGATTGAATGATGTTACTGCATATCATAAAATATTTCATAGCATGAAAGGGAGAGATAAATCTGTACTGTCTTCTGAAAATTGAAATAAATATTATTTAATTAGACACTCATTTTTACATAGAATCCTGTTTCAACACAGTTACAAACAGTTTAAATGTACTTAGGAAACATTTCAAGGAGAGTCTGAAATTGTTTAAGTATTTTGTAGTATCACTGGATGGAGGGTAGCCATTCAATCACCTGCAATGAAAAGCTTCCTCAAACTTTGTAGAGCAGTGAATATTTACTTCTCCTACACAAGCAGAGTAGCTGTATCAGCAAGGACTGAGGAAGCTGTGACCAAAATATTGTGTATTAAATGCATGTGGTTTTGCCTCTGGGCACCCAATGAACCAAATAACTGAAAAGTTTCCCCATCAGGGTTTCCCTTATAGCTACTTTTTTTTCCTTGAGGCTAGAGGTCTTGGGAGCAGCCATATCTTACAAATTAACAACCTCTCTCTTCTTTGTAGCACTTTAAGCACACACCATTACCCTGCTCTTAATTCTTTGTAGTGCGATTTAAAAGACCTATAAAATACTGGAAGAAAGAATTTTTTTTAAAAAATCATTAAATAATTGTGATACATGTATCTTAGAGGGCATGACCTGCATGAATTTACAGAATATACACCTTGCTTATGGAAATTACTTTCCTTTTTGGACATTTTACAGCCATTATGGCTTCCTAAAAGGAAATTTGTATTTTATGGTACAAACTTAGGTGGGGTTTAAGAGTGCTTTTTTTTTTAGTTTGAGGCTCTACCTTGTGATTTAATTTGTGTATATCTGCATATTTGTTATGATTTTTTTCGTAGAGCAATAGCAACACTATTTTGTTCTTATGATGAATAAGTACGCTAGTTACAACATATTAAAAACAAAACAGTCCAGGGAATGCAAATCTTCAGTGCAGTGTAGGTGATAATTTTGTCCTCCTGGACTGTGGGAGTAAAGACTGTGTTATTGAGAGCTTGGCAATAAGATCAGAAGCTCTTCATGGTCACCTTTTCCAGTCTAACCCCAGGCCAAAACTAAAAATTGTTTCCTTCTATATGGTTTTCCTCCTTTGATGGTCTCATAACAAAACAGGACTGACTGCAATATAAACTTAAAATTTATAAATCATTGGACACCTAGTAATCAGCATCAGCCAAAATCTGACTATCAAATTAACATGGTCTTCAGAGTAGAGTGGCCTTCTATTTCAAGAAATTTGAAATTTATCCTTTTTATAAAACTGAAGCACACTAGGAAATTATAACTACTGTCAGATTACACTGAATAAACTATGTCATACAAACTCAATTAATAAGTAAAGGCATTCGGGTTCCAAGTCTTTAATTGCAGTATTTTTTAACTTGCTCTAGAATCCAATGAAAAAATCCACCTCCTAATTCCACGGTTGAACCTCATGCCATTTCATCAATGGATTATTTCTGACTGTTCTTACTACATGGTCAACAGAAGCTGTGCAGTACAGCAAAGGCTGTACTGAAACCCACTGTTCAATGTCCACAGGATTTTCATACTGTAAAACATGATACATAATAAATCTGAATAAAACCTACTGCACTATACTAAAACCCATATTTTCAAAAGAATGCATTTTTCCCTAAATAATTTAAAGTAATATGGGAAAATCAATATTTAATCTTTCCAATGCTATTATACACTGGGGGAGGAACTGGATATATAGTTCAGGCTGATAGAATGTTGGAATACATATACAAACAGTTCACTTTGCTGGAGGGTCTTGAGTAGTTGCATGTGAATTGCAAGGAAATGAGGAAGTAGAACTTATGATGGAAAGTCAGTTTAGGATGATTTTTATTTAGGATGGTAGGGTATTCTGGTAACAGCACAGAGAAGAAGACATTCATCTGGGAACAGATAAACCATCTTCTGTAAAGTATAGCAAGCTGCATTGCCCTTCTTTAGAATTTCAGAGGTCAATTAAAAGCTGGATTCTCAGATGGTTTAACTCAAAAATTATTTCTCTGCTTCCTCTTAATTATACTGGTTAGCCCAAGGAGAATATTTGTCCAGGTTTAAAGATGAATCTGTATGAAAAACACAGCAAGTGTGGAGCCCACAAATGACCAAGTTTATAAACATTTGAAGAAGGTGATCTGAGGATGATTGAAAACACTCTACAGAATAAATCTACAGCTCTTAGATATTGGCTTCCTGAATCTGCCAGGCTGAATGTGTCACTAGTTATTTCACCAAAGTTTCCAGCCATGTGGTTTTTTCTGAAGCATGAAGTTTTGTCAAGGTGATTTCCAAGGTCTGTGGTTAATGAGGTCTCAGAGAGAAGTTGGAAGTTGCTGCATTATTTGGAGTTGAGAGGGTGAAGTTACCAAGACTGCATTGGAAGCACTCAGGTGTTGCAACTGACCCAATCCAATGTCTTGCTCTGATAGCATACCTCCAGTAAATCATGCTGTCTAAATGTTCACAAGTGTTTCCTAAAAGGACATGTGTGAATTAGGAGCTCCATTAAGGAATTCCTCTTATTTTACCATTTAAAGCAAAACAGTACAGTAATTCTGAATATAAATAAAGCCTTTCTGCCTGTGAGTGCCCTGATATCATTTCAATCAATCCATTGACAGAAATATTTTGCAGAGTTGGCACTAGTAAATTAAGATTCCCAGTGACAAATAGTTTTTATCCATGGTAACATTTTTAGGATGCCAGATAGAAGGAAATTGAAATGTATTTTTTATTCTTTGGTTGACAAAAACAGTGATGTGAAATACAAAAATATGTACTGTGTGCACTGTTTCCATCAGTTGGTACAGATATGTCTTGGCCTTCCACAAATGTCAGATTGCATGAAAGCATTCCAGTACCAATGGCAGAATATCTTCTGTGGATATTGATTCCTCACTTGAAAAGTTAGAGCCACTCAGGCTTGTGTGCCCGTGTTAATGAGATCCTCTCTTGCTTTGCCACAAGCATGCCTGTGATCTTGTCACAGTAAATAGACATAACCCAGACTAAATCCTTTCATCTTGCAAAGGAATCTCAGCAGATGGGCTGGGACAGGAAGGCACATCAGTGTCCTTAAAGCCTTCATTCCCTTTAGTATAACATGTGATGGTGCATATGTTTTCAAACTGTGATGGTGAGCTGGCCGTACAACAGAGCTTTGTTTCTGTTATTGTGGCAGAACTTTCTGGGGCTGGAGTTCTTGTACAACCATGTAAAATATGAGTGCAGCTAATTAGGATGGGATGAATACCTGTTATGTGCTGCTTCTTAAAGGTCTGTGAAATGTTTTTAAGGAGAAACGAGTAAACTTCAGAAGATTACTTGAAGACAGGATATTTTGGAAGCTATTATGCACACACATACCCCCCCACACCCCACAAAAGGAAAAATGGGTTCTGAGTAGTGTAGTGGAAAAAAAATACTAATGAAAACATCTTCACTTTGCTAATTATTTTATATAATTTCATTACTCTGAGTGCAGAATTCCCCTCAATTTAATAATTAGTATTATATAAGGGTCTGCAAATTTTTTTCTTAAGACTTTTGTGTAGCTTTCCTTTCCAGCTGGCCTCAGCTTACAATTAAACCTGCAAAGGTTATAAGTACCAAACATTGCATAGATTCTGCATATAACTGCTATGGCTGTTATGTCTAGCAGGGACTCCCACAGACAGCAGACTAATTTGAGGGATGGACACATTGCTCCTAGCATGCCTCATATTTACTGTTATAGTCAGGGGATGCCACTGCTGATGAAATAGCTTTCTCAAATTGGAGGTGCCTTGTAAAATTCAAGTGCAAAAAAGCTGAGGAGACCATGGTTTTGTAGGCAATTTTATAAATTGAAATATAATAATGCTATTTTGCTCTAAAAAATCTTTTCTCAGATGTTAATTTTTAGGGCCATTTTATGATTTTTCATCCTTTAAGAAGGACATATTAAAAACCAGTACATTTGTTACAAAGAAGGCAGAACTGAGTCGCTGGTGACTGTCTTCACACCACAGTTCCAGCTACCCAATCACAGTACATTTTCACATAGTTTATTGATATAACCAGGCAAGATATCGATAATTTGCTGTAATTCATTGTGATGCAGACATAAGTAATAGTAATAGTAATTTTCAAGTGAAAAACAAAGAAGCTTTCTTCCTATGCTGGATTTCCCTAAAGAAGTCCATTCGAAGGCATCAGCTCTGCCTGCATCTGCACTCATGTGCACTGTTGGAATGTATCAATGTCCACTTGGTATCCCTTTTTTTGTGGAAATGGTATCTAGTCAGGGTGGCTAAGTGGGTTTCGCTCTGAAATACGACTGAGACTTACAACCACAAGAAGGAGTCAGGAAGAGCTTCTGTGGCTCAGCTGTTGCCCATTTGTGCCACAGCGAGAAAAGAGAAAATATTCACTCTCAGGAGTGTTTGAAGGAATGATTATATTTTTCAGATCTTTACACAAACAAGTGATTAAATTTAAAGTAGCTTTATAGTTATTGAGGGCTTTAAAACAGATCACTTCTTCAAACTGTGACTACATGGAGAGAAGGTGTTATCTTCACCTACCAATTTTCTCAGGACATTATGAAAATAACAGTTCTTGGCTTTTCCTGAGAGCAGGATTTACTTTGTTAGCCCTCAATGAGTTTGAAAAGCAAGCACTTTCTCTCCTCTGCACATGCCCTCATAAATTAAAAATTCTGCAGTACTTAGATCCATGTAAATATATGTTCTATGTATATCTATGAAATTGAAGGACAAATGATCTTCCAGTTTTATTTCTACAACTTTAATGAAGAGAGTAGAGTTGTATTACACAGCTGCAAGTGAGTAAGGAGTGCTGTCACTGCTGAGCCACAGAATTTCACCCCGGAAACATTTATTTTATAATGCAGCACTTGACTAGAGGATAGTTTGAATCATCTTGTGTACATGCAGTAGTGGCAAAGATATCATTCTTGATTTTTTTTTTCCCTAAGCCTGGTCTGCTCATCAGTAGAAAAAAATATAACTCCTCTCTCTTCTGTCCTCAGTCATAATTTTATATTTAGGAATGACCTTTTATATTCTGTCTTGAAAGACATTGGAAGTATATGATGTATCCAACAAAAGTTCTGTACGTTATGAGCATGAGAAAGTATACAATCAAACTTTGTAATGTGTATTTTTACAAATTCTGAGTAACATTAATGCTTAGCTAATGCAGCTCATCATATTATCAACAGAGTCCTACAGCTTCAGGAGCAGTATATTGTAAAAATTTGTTAATTATGTAGCATAATACATGTAAAATACTCTGAAGTCAATATGAAAATAGAATCACAGGGAATAATTTACTGTTTATAAAAATAGGCAGGTTTCTTTAAGAAAATGTAATTACCTATCAGAATACACATAAGTGCAGGAGGGAAACCTTCATCAGCAGTGTGCCAGTCTGCTTTCCATGGGAACAGAGCCACGTCTGTATTTCATACTTCTAAACCACACGCTGTTATTGGCTGATGCAGCCTGGATGCATGCTGGCTGTGCTGTGAGCCCTTCACAAGGGATGCAGGGAGAATTAGTCTCATTCATGTTTTTTGTTCACAAAGCTGAGGATAAGCAGCAGAGATGCAGCTCAAATTAAAGCAGATCTGTGGGTGACCCATGGACAAATGTAATGTACCTGAAGGCATGCCAGGCCCAGCTCAGTGCTGGCATTCACTCCCTGCAACATTCAATATTCAGTGTGCTCACGTAGGACATGCAGTAACAGTTAGCTTGAGCATTCCACTTTCCTTCTGAAGGATTCTTAGCCCAAGAGGACATGGGATTTTTATTTTTGTACTGGTACCATAGTGTTGAGTGCCATGGTGTTAATACAAACCTGTTAAAACATTGAGTCAGTGCTTTGTGGTATTTTAGCAAGAGCTCATTGCTGATATAGGTAGGCACAAAGTGGAAGGCAAGCACCTGTCTTATTTCAACACTCAACCTGATACTAAAAAGGGCAAGAAGGTGTCTTATTCATCCTCTTCTCTGGTCATCTTACAGATCTTGGTGCAAACCTCAGAGCAGGACAGGCCTGGAAAGCTAAAGACAGCAGAAAATAGACTGTGTGATTAGTATTACAATATATATTCTGGGGTAAGAAACCTTGCCTCAGCCTTAGGACAGGAGAGCAATATTGATAAACATGCTGGGATAGATTCTAAGGGAGCTGAATTAAACCCTACATAACAAAGAATGTGTCCCAATTGGGAACCGTAGCCAGAGGTATATATACATATCCCACCTTATTTTTAATAAAATGTTTAGTAGTCTTGTATCTGCATATGTTGTAAATCAGCATAATCCCATGAAAGTCACTTCAGGGCTGCATTGTAAAACATTCAATGTATAAACATTCATACATATTCTGTCATCTTGAATCACAGAAGCTGTGCTTAAGCCACAGATTAAATGGAACAAGGAAACATGTCCAGGCACTGGGAGCCTTTCACACATGTTGTTGCATTGTTAGAATAGTCTCTGACATGCTTTTGCTTTATCTTGCTGTCAAAAAAAAAATCTTGTTAATATTTTTGGATTTATCCTATTGGCTCACTTGGAACTGACACATGTTTACCTCTTTTGAAGAGTGAGAGAGCTTGATGGTGTGGATGAATCCAAACCATGCTGAATGGTCTCAGGGCCAGAGTATGCAAGCAGTGTATAATTACCAGTATATTTGCAGTCATTTTTTTTCCAAAGGAACATTTATTGTTAAAAGGGGAGTTTCATTAAAATTGACACATTGTCAATTTTATTGAGAAGACATTTCATGCTCACAGTAAAGTTTGATTGGAGCCAAATTTGGCAAAGAATATGTAGGGCAGCAAGAAGGTCTTCCACAGGTACATCATTAGCTAAAATCAGAAAGACTTTGTTATTTGCAGGGCAGGTGCAGAATGGGTAAAGGAACTGGTGACAAGCACCATGTCTATCCAAATTGACAACTTCTCATGGTCAGATGACTGGCTCTGTGGTGAATCCTGTTTGTCTTTAACAAGATTTCTGACACTGTACACCATAACCTCCCCACAAGTGGGTTTATGAAACACAGGCTAGAAAAATCAAAGAAACCTCATATGGAATATCATATGTGTTGAGGGTGGTGATCTTTCCCCTTTACTCAGCCCTAGTGAGGCCACATCTGGAGTGCTGTTTCCATTTCTGGGCTCCTCAGTACAAGAGAGACAGGAGCTCCTGGAGCAGGTCCAGTGAAGGGTGACAAAGATGATGAAGGGACTGGAGCATCTCTCTTATGGGTAAAGGCTGAGAGAGCTGGGCCTGTTCAGCCTTGAGAAGAGACATTCAAGAGGGGACCTCATCAATATCTTTAAGTATGTGACAGCAGGATGTCAAGAGCATGGAGCCGGGTGCTGAGCAATAGGACAAGTGGCAACAGGCAGAGATTTATGGGCAGGAAGTTCCACCTGAAATACAAGGAAGAAATTCTTTACTGTCCAGGTGACCATGCACTTGTGCAGATTGCCCAGAGGGGTCGTGAAATCTCCCTCACTGGAGATGTTCAAGAAGTATCTGGATACAATCCTGTGCTGTGTGCTCTGGGATGACCCTGCCTGATGACCACTATGGTTGCTTCCAACATGAACCATTCAGTGATTCTAAATAACTGGTGAATGACCTCTTCCTGTCTTTTTTTTTTTTTTTTTTTTTTTTTTTAAATCCATGAGCCTTTCATTATATTTTCTCTTCCCTGTCCAGCTGAGGAAGGGAAATGCTGGAAGAGTTTGGTGGGCACCTGTCATGTAGCCAGGGTTAATCCATCACGAAATTTTATAGAAGAAGATTGGGTAAAAATCAGGAAAATTTCTTCATAATGTTCTGTGAGTAGGGCTTAGTTTAACAGAAGCCTATTGAAATAGAATAGAATTGTATCATGGAGTAAGAAATAGATTTTTATGTTTCCCAGCTGGAAAGCAGAGATGGACTGAGAAGAGCCTGATGGCCTTTCCATATTTCCTTTGGGGAATGCACACAGTAATTAGTTGTTTGAGTAATTGCAAAGCTGTCTGAGAGACATGGAACATGTGGAATTCAGGTGAAATTTAAAAGCAAATGAACACTAAAACTAGATTTACAAAGCCCTTGATGATAAAGGTCAAACAGATTTCTCTTTTTTGTATATGGGATATAAAGGAAGGAGAATGTAGAGGGCCACTCTAGGGCTATGCCACCATTGTTGGGGGCAGGCCTGTAGGGACCCTGCTGCCACATTGAGGGTAGCTCAGAAAAGCTACAAGTAGTCTCTTTCAGGAATAACTCACTTTTCCTGTTAACAGTAGGGATTTTTTAAAGGAACCACAGTTTTTGAAACTTCGGCAAATAAGAAACTGGACTTGTTTGAGAAACCAGAAGAAAGGATGGATGTTTACATGGCTTTTCTATCAGTGAGAAAGGGAACTTCTCCTGGGATCTGTGAAGATTGTTGAAGAATTTTATCAGAGGCATTTATCCCCTTTCTGTGGTGTTTTCAAGGGCTTTCAAAGATATCTTGAGTGAAAGAGCATTAAGAACTTTACCATATAAAGGCCTTCTCATTGCTTTCTTTCTTTGGTAAAAATAAGATTTAGAGAATGCTGGAGACCTGAGATTAATTATTTATTTGAAATAGATTACAAAATTTTGATTCTGTTTTAACAAAAAGACTGGGAAATAAAATAGCAAGGCAATTATTACATCTCAGCTACTCTAATACCTTTAAAATGTAATGAAATGTACATTCTACCTGTCAAACTGCCACTACAAAACTCTTGACTTCCTCAATATTTACTACAGCTCTAACTTGACATTCAACAGTTGTTCCTGCCTAGAAAGACACAGAGACTTTTTGCCAAAAATTAACTTCAGTAACAATATCTGATGCTGCTGCATTGGTTGTCAATATCCTGATGGAATAAGGTCACCTGTGCTGTTAGAAAAACAGGAGAAGGAAAGTGTAGCATTGTGCTGCATTTCTGCAGTTCAAAATTAAGCAGTGTCATGTCCTTGGCTGCTGATCCATAAACCTGTAGGTCTCTAGTGGATGAAGAGTGCAGGTGCACTGTCAATCACAACCTGCGAGGTCTATCTCACTATTGTCTGGCTTTACATGCAAACACTATCTTTTAATGAGATCTCAGCTATTAGAAATCCTTCCAAGCTGTGCTAGGATTCTGGTTCTTCAGGCATTCAGCTTTTTTGATTACTCTAGCCTCTATCAGCATATTGGATTTGTAGTGTCACATGAGAGAGCAGGGGAAAGGCAGGGGAAAGGTGTGGCCAGAGCACTGCAGTCAGTCCTGTGTTTCATCTACTTCCTCCTCACTATGTGAACTGACAACAGTGAGCTTTCTACTGCTTTCAGGCAGTTTGGATATTATGACATTAAATTTATTGCATCCTAAAATATTACTTGACCTTTGCTATAAGATAAAGCTGTATTAAAGTAGCACTAAGAAGTCCTCAGTGATGCCCTGGTACACGAGTACTATACCTGCAGGTAATAGGAGACAACCTCTTTGTTCAGACAGCTTGGTATTAAATAGATAAGACAGTGTCCTCATGCCTCACTTAAGTGATTTGCTTGCATATCTTCTCTTGGTTTGCCTGGGATCAGTCCAAGCTTCTGTGAGAAAATCTAAATATTTAACTCAAATTTGTTGAGACCTCGTTTAGTATCTTAACCACAGTGGCTTGTTTTTTTTTTTTTTTTCTTTCACAGACAGTATATTTGCTTTCTATTTTTTAGAGGCGGCTTTAAAGACAGGCTAAATTATGAAATGGAGTCACTAATATTTAGAAAGCAAAAAGCTCAAGGACACACATATGGTAGCTCTCAACCTGCAGTGGCGTGGGGGATATTTTTCAACTGATACTCTAAGTGCAGAATTAGCATAATCAGCAGTCATTCCTCCAGAGTCTCTGGTCTCTGTGATGCTCTTGCTGTGAGTAGAATGTGCTCCAGCGTGCTGTGCTCCACTCACTGAGAAAATGAGAGATTCATAGGGACCATGGATTAATGATCTCCTGTTGGCCAGCTTCATTTGTGTAGGTAGCAGCAGGTGAGTTGAAGCCGAGGAAAAGTTCCAGTTCATGTATTTGAATTTTAAAGGCAATGTCTGTCCTTCGAGTGTATGTTAGCACAATTCCCTCTGCAGTGTAGCAGAGTACTATTAATGAAATCACTGCTGGCTTTTCATGTTTTACTGCTGTTGACATTTTTGCGGCTGCTGGAGAAATGACTCAAGGCCTATAAGTTCTAGGTCATTTTTCATTTATGAGACATTTTCTCCTCTGCATACTCACTTCTGACTTTTATTTTTATTAATTTCTTATTGTACCTGAGGATCACTGTAATATTTAATAGGAATTTTATAACTTGCAGAGAGATAGGGTTATTACCTGAAACCACCTTTACCAACCTGATGCCTATTTAGACAGAGACAAATTCTGACATCCTGCAGCGTGTAAACCCTCTTTTGTTCAAATTGCTTGGGGCATTTTGCATGATGCTTCTAAAGATTTAAATTTTTGGTTGCTTGAATTTGTATTACGAATCTAAAGCTTACAGTGTATTGGTTTACTAGCAGCGGTAGAAATGGGACACACCATCAACTGCAAATAGTAGCATTTTGGATTTAGCCTTTTTGGGTTTTGACCTTCACAGTGTTAATTGATCATTGAATAAATAGTTTGTACTTCAAAATCTTCTTGAGCTATTTGAGAAACATCTGTTCTCGAATAGTGTTGATGAGATTAGGGTGATGCTTAAATATACACAGAAGAATATATTTAATAACCTTTAAATAACCTCAATATCTCTGTGTTTGAAAAATGGAATACCATGACTTAATCCTAATCAATCAAAACCTCATTTTTGTTGATTCAGCTTCCTCAGTGACTTGGCAAGATTGTTAAAATTGGCAGTGCTAAGAGATTACAGTCCAGTTTGAAATGAACTGTAGTTTGATATGCCTGACCATTTCTGCCCTATCCATATGGTATATTCTACCTTTCAATAGTAATTATCATATAATTCCATACATGTCAGGTTAGAATAGTTAATAGGACTAAATGGCTCATTTCTCTCTTTTCTTCATTTAATCTCCAAGGTTTATTATCCCCAGTGGAGAGATGGAGAGGGATGTCCGTTGCAAGAAATTGTCCATAGTGTTTTCAAATGAGATTGTGTGGAGGTGTATAGATTTTTGTGTAATTACTCATCTACATTTTTCCTGCTAAACCTTATTACTCATGCTGCCTGTGATCTCACTAACAGAATTGTTTCAAAGAATGAGAGACACTTTGAAATGTTTGCTTTCTGAATCAATACACACAGGCCTGATCAAATAAAAAAAGAGTATTCTGGCCATTCATGCATTCTCTAAATCAATGCAGGTTAGATTCTGGCTGTGCCAATGCTCCTAAAGTCCCTGCTCAGAGACTGATTTTGTTGGGTCCCAAGGTGGATGGGGCAGGATCACCCACCTCCCAGTGCAATGTTCTCTTCAAAGTGCTGGACATATTAATGTTACCTACCAGCTGGTCCAGGTCTCCTTTGTGTCCCCATGGCTCAACAGGCCTTTAATGACTACAGAATTTTGTTTTGAAATACATAAAAATGGAGTTATCACAGCCTGCTTATAAGGTGTTTGTGTAGAGTAGGTAGGAGCACATGCCTTAATGTCTCAAAATATAATAATAGCACAGAGGTGTGTTTGAGCCTAGAAAGGTGTCTGGGATATAATCCTAGGGGGTGTGGGACAACGCCAACCTTTAATCACCTTATCACAACAAGCTGCAGTCCTGCAGACTGGAGCAAACTATCCCTCAAACATTCCTGGCTTTGCCTCAGAGGATGTACTGAGTGCAAAGAGGACAAGGAGTGGTGGTGGTCAGTCTAAACCACCAATCTGAGAGCACAGTGAATTATTATCCATGCTAAATCCTAATATCTTTTAAAAAGAATGGTACCACAGTGGTTATTCAGATGCTAAGATGCTTGCTATCTGGAGCTTGGAGAGCAGGAATAACACCTACTGATATGAGTGAAGTTTGATGTATAATATTTTTTATTGTAAGCCTATTATAACTTCTCCAAACACTAATAAATTTGGAATAAGTTTTTCCATATTTAAGTAGTAATTTTATTTTAATGCTTCAGTAAAAATGTTTCTGTCATTTATAATGCAAATTACTTTAGGAAAAGAAAAACATTTTTCTTTTAAAATAGTATTCCAATTTGCTTCTTTGAAGTGTTCTAGTGCCTTTGGGCTTAGGAGCAGGAGAACTACTTTGTCAGGGTGCTTTTCTTCTATGCTTATGAAAATACAGTTAACTTGCAAAAAGTTATGAGACCCTGAAAAGACACAGGTTCACATACAATGAAGCATGCCATCAGGAAAGCTGCTGTTGAATTTTCTGTGTGCTCAGGTGCAGAGAAAGTTCACAAGCCTCACAGACCTTGATTCATGGATGGAGTACAACAGCTGGAACCATGACTTTGGTACTGGTGCAGCAGGGATTGGTAGGGAGATAGGGGTTTCAGATCTTCCCTCTGATTTGTTAATAATTCTGGATTCATCACATTCAGAAGGAGATGGTTGAGCAGGGTAGTATCTTCATAGATACGTGGTCTGTCCTTTCCCCGCCCCACCCCCCCTATTCTCTGGTAGATCTTTCACACAAAGAAGAATTTTTTTTTCATCAGCTATGCTTTGCATCAGAAGCTCTTCGTTCAGATTGCTGGTTTAAAAGACCTGAAATAGCATCTATTCCTCTCTAAAGTAATCCAGAAAAAATGGAATTATTTATTTATTTAGAGGTAGATTTTATTTTTAGGCATCTTTTTCCTTTACTTTTTATTTTAATCAAGATATTATACCCACACAACTGAGATTAAATATACCCTTTTTTCAGCCTTTGTATTTGTGTTATGCTGATAATCTATTAATAGTTCTCATTACATTTTTATATCTCCTTTGTTCATTGTACAGTTTGGATGAATGAAAATCAAAGCAGTCATAAAAGCAAATATGATGTCTCATTGAGATGAAAGCTAACTAGCCTTTCTGGATTTGTCACCATTGTCTACATAGTTTTATTTAAGAACTTATGTAAGTGCAAAGATGCTGAACTGCAGCTGCAAACAGAACTTGATTCTGTCATTTCCCATTTAGTAGGTGTTTGCCTTTGTGGTTTTGGTGCACTATTATTTATTAAATTTAAGAATCTGAACAGTGCCACACACACATAAATGCATTTAATTGTCAAAATAGCTGAATATCTCAGGAAGAGCTTTAATACTGCAATTTATAGCTTACAATAATACAACAATTTAAGTAGTACACTCTGAACCCAAATGCCCTTCATTTCCAGTGTTTGGATGAGTTTATAGCTAATAACTTTATTATCATTGGCACTTTCATTTTTCAATGAGACCTATGATGCCCTACTGCCAATGTGAGAAAGTCAACTTCTGAATAGGATACTTGACAAATGCAAGGATCCCTCAGTGGAAATACAGCTGTTGATGTGGCCTTTTAATGCATTCTCAGATACACCATACTTTTAAAATATGACGATCTTTCTGTATTTGGAAGTGAAGACAATATTTTACATGATTAATAATACCCACTATAAGCTGCTAAACAGCATATTCTCATAATGTGACAAGTAAGTATACTGTTAGCTCACATGAGTGGTGTAATTTCATTGTGGTAGATAAATGATGAGATGAACTGGTCCATGAATTGGAAATGTGGGTTACAGTTCCTCAGGTACAGACTATACTGTTAATGAAGCAATTTGTTCTGTGTCCACTTGCATTTCATTTGCTGCCATCAACAATTAAGAGATGTTGTAGTAAGGTCATTCCAGATTAAGACCTTGTCTTTGTGGAGATCTCATTAAAATAGAGAGAAATTCTAATTTCTAGCCAAGATAATGTTAATTCAATGGGGGAATAAATATTGTGGAAGTAATTTGTGCAAGAGAAATTAATGTTAGAGGCATTGCTCTCTTTTTACTAGAAGAAGTAATTCTTATGCAGAAAGAACTTACATTGAAAATACTAGCAGGGGCTGTTACTGTAGGAATTGGCTGGGTACCTTGACCTGGTTAAGGAAGCATATCTTGTTGTCTGAGCTTTGCACAAATGTGCAGACCCTTAAATAAATTGAACAGAAAATAAGATTTCTCCCTTTGCTGGCTTCCAGTATTACAGCTAAACTACAAAGAAAGTAATTTCTCCAACCATCATGCATTTATTTCCCAGTCATCCTCAGAAACTTGTAACACTGAAGAGCGTTGTAATTGACATTTCATTCTAATATATTGGCTGTCTTGCCTGAATTCTGACTGGTTGATAAAGCCCAGGGAAATCCAGAGTCTCATCATGTCCTGAACAATTTCGGTCCAGCCCCGTGGCAATCTAAGTGCTTAACCAGCAAAATAAGAAAGACAATATTTGGGGATTCTACTTTTCAAAATGCACAAGAGCATAGAAACTGGAATAATCAAGTATAAAGCAATTATTTTTCAACTTGCAAAGCAGAATGAAGGAAAGATCTAAAACAATATATTTGTCAATTTAAATAAGTAAGTGCACACGCATGACTTTATCCCAATAACTTCATTGATGTTATATTTCAGAAAAATTTCATCCTAGTATCTCATTTTTTAAAGGAGAAAAACAAAATCAATGATATTGTCTAGAGATTTTACATTACATCCCAGTTACTTGAAAGAAAATGTGATGCACATCAACTCATTCTTCAGGTCATACTTTCTGAAGAGATGTGAATAATTTTACACAGGCTTAGTTATTGATCTCCCAGGTCCTCCAGAAATGAAGTGTCATGTCAGCTTGTTCTTCTTTAGTATATCATTATGTTTTCATTCATATGGGTTTCTTTTATTGAGAATGCATCACCTATGTAATGAGCCTTAGCTCTTCCTAGGTCTCTGAAAAAAAGTTTGTTTTGTTTTTTCAGCTTGCTTTTTTCTTTGTATGTGTATGCCCTTTGCATCAGAAGTTCAAACAGAAGTTAGGTAATTATGAAATTATGCAGATGTAAATATTTCTGATGTATTTATTTGTATTTGATTTGTATAAATGTTGTGGGGTTTGGATTCATTTCCTTTTTTTTTGTTGTTTTGTTTGGTTTGGTTTGGTTTTTGGTTTTTGGTTTTTGGGTTTTGGTTTTTGGTTTTTGGTTTTTGGTTTTTGTTTTGTTTTATTTTGTTTTTTTTTTTTTTGTTTTTTTGGTGTTGCAGAATATTAAAATCCATGTCAAGCTTGTCAATAATGGCATGACCACTGGCAATAATGGAATACAGCTGTTTCCCAGTCTGCAAAATGCCTTATCTGTATTTGGTTCCTAACTGCAGAATTTTCCACGTATTTGGGTTTTTATTGTTGAGCAAATAAAGAAGGATCATAAAGTAATTTTGTTCCTAAAAGACTAAACTCCTTGACCCAGAGTAACTTCCCAAGTCTTACATTTCAATGTCAGGCTGGAAAGTGTCCTGAATATGTAGCTGTCAGGCAGATTGCTGTGGGTCCAGGGCTTCTCATGGGCTCTGGGGAATTTGCTACAGCACCAAGAATCCCGAAACTCCAGTGCCAGGTCTTCCTGCTCATGGGCACAGCTCAGGGAAATGGGGTGAACAGAGAGGTGGCTTTGCCTTGTCATTCTTCTTTTAGGCCTCTGAGAATAAATGCCTGCTAATAAAATAAAGGTGCTCCATGTTGTTCTCCAGCACGGAGGGCAAAACAGGCATAAACCTGCCTGTAAATATAACATGCAGCTTCTGCTCTATCAGCAGGTTTGTTAAAGGTCTCTCACCCATTCTAACCCCTGAACTGCACCCAGGAACTGTTTGAAAGCATGCTAATTCATCAAGACCACAGCAAGGACGGGTTGTTCCGAGGAGATGATAGCGCAGACAGCCAAAATATCCCACGTGGGGAAAGTGTCCTTCAGATCTGTGTAAAATGAGAGCATATGCTTAGCCCTGAAGCTTTAGGACTTTGATTCCCAAATGAAGTCACACTCAGAAATTTCTGCAGCAAAATGATTTTGATTATTCTGAAATGATATTTCTATTCTTTTCCTCCTGTGCATAATTTTAAAACTAAAAGAGTATTTTATCCTAAAAAAGCAAGATCTGCCATAGCCACTTTTAATTGCTTGTGAGAACATCGCCCTGTTTCTCAGTCCTGTAATTTATGTGTCACCTTGAGCTCTCATTTCCTTAAGAGACATATCTACATTTTGTTAAAAGCTTAATGTGTGACAAACAGTTTCAGGGGAGTACACCATTGCTCTGCTCCATTTGAGCTGCTCAGAAGCAACTGTCCATGTGCATGCTTTACCTTGGGGAACCCTGTTGGGAATCAGTTCAACAAGGCAGAATGCCAGGTCCTGCACTTGGGTCACAACAACTCCATGCAGTGCTTAAGGCTGATGGAAGAGTGACTGGAAAACT
>VZSR01003803.1:47311951-47393143 GCA_013398615.1 Brachypodius melanocephalos
ACATTCACAAAGTTTGATTCTAGAAATTTCTTTCCATATAATAAATAAATAAGGAATAATAATGAATAATAATATTAACAATATTGCATCAGATTGAAAGATATGTAAACCTTTATATATAGTCCTGAAATTGAAGCAGGATCAAAGAAAATAATTTACTGCTACAGTAGGAAACTGTCAACTTTCCCACAAAAAGTCATTAACTTTTTTCTCTTTTGAATTATAATTTTGTCACTTTTGTATAACACTAAAGTAATAGATTTTCATTATATCCAGAGTGTAAAAACATTGGCTGTGGAAAAAGCAACAGGGCTCAGATTAATAGGAGCTGACAAGCTGACCAAAGAGGAAGTGGCAGCATGGCTGGCACCATGGCTCAGTGGTTGTGACAGGCAATTAGTGAACAGAGCAGAACAGATGTAACAGGAGGCAGCAACAATTTACTGAAGTATTAGCTTGCTCACTCTGTAGTACAGAGAACTGATACTGTTTGCTGATACAAATAAATACTAATATGGGCTTGGGAGTGGAAGAGAGACTGTGCACAGTCATCTTACAGGATTGAAAAAACCACTACAAAACAAGAACAACAACCTAACAACACAAGCTGTGGTAGCCTTATGGGAAAACAAAACAAAAGTGTCTTTTGGGATTTTGAAGATGAGATTAAGATTCTTGCCTCATTACTGGACTCTAAGGAGCTTTGAAAAAACAGAATACTAAAGAGAACTTGTAGTAGCGTGTTCATATTTCACAGCACTCGGAGAGGATGCACAATGTTCTTTTTATTTCTCCCCTGTTGTTCCAGAACAGACTTACATTTCTGCAATTCCTTGAGGTTGCTGCTGGTCACTGTGCTGACATGGAGAGAGGAGATTGCTGTGTCCTTACCCAGATGGTCAGAGGACAGAATAACAATCATGTGGGAAGTTTTTGTGGTTCCAGGTGTTGCACTATATATTTTTTAAAACCCAACCACAAAATCTATACCTTGTTTTTAAGATTGTTCCTTAAAAGCACAGATCTCACAGTGTGCTAAATTAAATTAATTTACCTCAGGAAACTTAGAAGTTGTGGTTCTGAAAGGAGCTGGATGGATGTCTTCAGTCGCAGAGGACAAAGTTATCAATATACACAAGGATATGGAAACCAGATCAGTGAACATTTTCTACTATTCTAGGAATGGCTACGATTTTTCAAAAAGTATCAACAAAATTAATATTGTAGAGTACAATATCTTCTTTCTGTAAATTGAGATAAATTATGTATGTTATGGGAGCATACATTTTATTTAGAATTGGAAAAGAAAATGGTCAGTCTTTTGTGTACAGCCCACAGAATCCCTATTTACATCTTATATTGACAATATCAACAACACAATAATTTTCTCCGTTCATACAAAAATAGAGCATTTACCTGCAAAGTATTACAAATTAGACCAATTGAACCCAGAAGGTTTACTTTCTGTGCTGAGTAAGGACTGGACTATAAGAGAATTTCCTACTAGCAGATGGACCTTAGAGATGATATTCATGATACCTGATCAAAAGTAGTCATGTTTTTACTGTCGCTGTCCTTCCCTCACTGAGGGAGGAAATTTGAAAATAATGAGGACATGATTTGGTGCCATTCATCATGGTTATGACATTTTTGTACTGAGAGGACTCATGGAGAGGGAAAGTTATGACCAGAGCCAAGACATCTCCTCTGTCTGCCTGTGGCTCCAGTTGGCTCCAGTGGAAGTAAGAATGGCTTCTGGAAACTACTCAATGTTTTGGGATTAGTGTTCATGGAGGACAGACTTTTTTAGCCTCTTTTTAGCTCTTGCTTTTAAATACCAGAGCTTTGGTGTAAATAATGCAAAATATGCTTGGCGCACATCCTGTTTATTGCACTTGTTTCTCTTAAATGTGCTGTCTCTTATGAGGGAAAAAGATTAGGTCGAAACCAGACAATACCGTTTAACTTAGTGGAAACAACCACATGTGAATACTTGAGACATATATGACTTTAATATTGTTTTATTAAAGGAGATAAAATTCATTCATATAAACAGACCAGAAAATTTTCAACTAAAATGGAACAAAATTAAGTCCCAAAGGATTCCATAAAAATTGGAAGAATCATATTAATTCATGTCAAAATTTTGTGTTTCGTTTTGTTTTCTTTACAAAAAATATGTGGGCATAGAAGTAAGACACAAAAAGAAAGATGGGATTAGAAAGAATGACATCTTCTCTCTACTTAGGGTACAGCTGACTCATTCCACATTTGCAAGCTCAGAAAAGAATATGGAAACGTGGGATATCCTAGCAAGTGGTTTAATGAGAAACTGACAGTGTCACCACCAAAAAAATTTAAGGAAATGGGGAAAAATATAATACGGGGATAGTTTTTTAAAAGGAGACAAAATGACTACCTAGGTGTAAACTCTAGATTTTGATTGCACAAAAGTCTGCATTCAAAAGTATTTGCGTATGTAATAGTTTGACAAGCTGAGGTTTCTTCAGTGTATGCAATGGGCCTTTTGATACTTATCAAAGAGAACTTCAGCTGTTTATGTGGCCTTTCTTTGTCCCTCAACATTTAGTTAAATCTTTCCCTCAGAGCTAATATAAAGGATGGTCATTTTTGATGAATAAGATAACTGGAAAAGAAAGCAGAATTATGGCTGGAAATATAACTGTGAGGGAAGGCTTGGGCTTTTCAGGCGCTGCAAATTTATAGCTGTAGGTAGAAGCTGCTCAAATCTGTTTCTCTATTGCAACGTATGGTTTTGTATAGTTGGTTTAATTCTTGTAGTGTTACTGAGTGGTGTTTACTTGTTGGGTCACGTAGCATAAGTATCAATGTTTTCTCTTCAATTCAAAGTTCCAGTTGTTATTGAGAGTTGAAGTGGCTTAGGAGGAGAAATAGATCAGGATATTGTTTTTCTCTTTCATGTAAGCCATTTCTTTGCAAGGAGTGGTCATAGCCCTATTTTCCCTTCCTAATTGCAGTTCTCATGTTCACGGTTTTCAAATCTGTTCCTCCAATCAGTTTTGTTTTCTCTTATAAGCATTGTTTCATTTCATTGCTAGGGCCATATTTTTCTATCTTCTGAGTTTTCTGCCTCACTACGTGCCCAGTGCTTTCAGGTCTATCATCAAGAGTGTTTCCTTCTTTTTATTTTCTGCTGTTGCCTTAAAGAGCCCCGTTTGCCTCCTAATAAAAAGGCTTGGTCTTGTGATAACTTTCTGCCTGTGGCTGACTACAGAAGTCACAAATGACATGTGGCATTACAGCATTTCATGACTTGAATTGTACTCTAAAAGCAAGAGCAGCAGCAAGGAACAGCAGCCTGGCACTTGAAATAGTGAGAATGGCAAACAAGGGACATGGGGAGGATTCACAGAAGTGAATGATGAAACAAGGGAACTGGGTAGAGAAATCAGTTTGTCGTGGATTATCATCACCTAAAATGAAGACAGAACAGGATGCTTGACTTCTTGAGTCTGTAGGACAGAATAGTAAGCAGCATGATTCTGGAATATTGTGCTGCTGTACAAAGCAGCTGAACTAACCTACCTTGACAAAATTCTTATGCCAGAAACCTCAAGAGAGTTTGGTTCAGAAGACAGGACCTTTACTCCCCCCTCTTTTCTCTTCATGCTCTCTTTTTCACTTTAAAGCATTAGATAATTTTCTGCCTCACTCTTCTATTTAGTCAATGCCAATCATCCAGTTTCCCTTGGATACACGCCCTTCATGGACTGGTACCCAGCTGGTACATGCATTGCTACAAACAAATCTCATGGCAACTGGTAGATAAACTGTTCTTCTTGCTCTACTGTCTTCCTAGCTGCATTTTCAAGACCAATTGCAGTTTTTGGAGTTTCTAATTCATTCTGGTCCCCTGAGTTACAGTTTATTTTTCCAGAGACCAGAAATTTGTATGAAAATGGCATCTGTATTTTTTGGAAATAACCTGGTTTTATCTTAATGTATCAGAAGTATTACAAAAATCAGTGCTTGTGGCCTATAGTATTTCTACAAGGTTAGACCAGAAGTTCTTTTTTTGCCGTGCCAGAAACAAGTATTTTCAGAGGTCATAGACATCATAGACTGCTGTAGAATTGCTGAGCTGGAAGACTTTTTGTTATCTGTGAAAGGCATTGAATTTATCGTCTAGGATGTAGCTTGATAACGCAGGAAGAATATGATTTGTATTTAAAAAAATGCTGTCAGAGTTGCCACCTGGTAGATTTTTCTTTTCCCTGAATGGTTTAATAGTTTGTGATCATGGAAAAATCACTTGACACTAATTAAAAATCCCATTGAATAAATCAAAATACTATGACACAAAAGAGCAAGAGGCATATGCTAAGATTTTCTAAAATTATTTATATATATTTCAAGGCAAATCAGTTGTAGACCTGCTCTGTGAAACATGTCTATGGCATTTATAATACAACCAAGATTTACTAAAGTATTGCAGTGCAGTAGCCCAGAAAGGAGGTGCAGGTTTTCTTGGCTTAATTAAGAAAAAAGTAGTTTGAAAAGCAAACCCTGCATTAAAAAGAGATAATCAAGATTTAAAAGTCAGTCTTCATGAGATTCAAGTTTAGTTTCATTTACTAACTTTGTATATATTTTGTAATAATAGCCTTGTGATAGCTATCAGCTAATATCAACTAGTAGCTGATAGCCTAGATTTCCCTAATGATAATAGAATAATATATAGTTTTAATCTAAAGGATTGTAATTCTATATTTTGAATGAAGAGGGCTCTTAATATTTTAATTTTGCATTGCTTTATTTGTGCCTGTAGATATTATTAAAAAAACCCCTGTTAATTTTGTCAAATGCTCATCTATAACACTAAATCTTATTGTTTCTGAAGGTCAAAATGTATGTAAGGAATTTGCAGGTATTATAGATGAGGGGGAAAAGGCATGAAAAAGCAAAATCCAAACAGCCATTAATTTTCTTCATTTAGATAAAGATACTTCAGGGTGAGTCTTTTAAAGTATTCAACATTTTTGAGCAATTAGCATAGAGGTTTCTCTGCTGCCCAACAGTGTATGTTGCCAAAAGAGTGAATGGCTCTGGTCTAGATTTGGTCAAGTCTGCTAAAGGAAGACCAGCAGTGAGAATTACAGGTAGAGCTGGGATGGAGAGTTTGGGGTATATCCTCCCCCAGATTCCTGTAAACAAATACTTCCCCACAAAGTTTGAACCTTCATGCAAGGAAAACTACCACAGCCCAGCCCTGGCTTCTCAGTTAGAGCTGTTAGACTCAAAATCTTATTACTGGCAAAAAGGAACTCTCAATGCTTATATACATTCAATCACAGAATAATTTATGTTGGAAAAGACCTTTAAGACCATTAAGTCCAACTATTAACCTAGCACTGCCAAATCCACCATTAAAACTTGTCCTTAATGTCATACCTAGGTAGGAGTTGTCACAACCTCAGCACTTCTCTGGGAAGAGTTTTATTTTACTAATCTGTTTGGTTTGCACTGAGACATGAACCATCATCAAAGCTGGCCTTGGGCAGCATGTCCACTCTGTGAAGTCCTGCAGCTGAATCAGGAGTGACAGCTGGGATGTTTGTCTGCCACGTTAACTGTGCTCCCAGAAATGTTCTACAAATTACAGAACTGCTGCCTGTTGTGCACAGGAGCTTCTTACTCAAACAAAAGATACTGGTTTTATTCACTCACCCTGTTTCCCAGGTGCTGTTTGCATGTACTGTAACTCTCCCATGCAATCTCTCCTGATGTAACCCATCAAAGTTGGCTTAGGTGGGAGGCACAGCCCGTTTTCTTTCACAGTAAAGCTGTAGTCTGTCCAGATTGCTGGGAATTGTGAGAGGGAATTAGGCATGCCCACATAAAAATATTATATGCTCCTGAGATCTAAAAGTTCTGTCTTAGAACAATGTCCTTGAAAAATTGAAGCTCTGCTTTGGGGGAGGAGACAGAGTACACCAGGGAAAGTCACTTCTTAAAGACCTCCACCTGTTTAAGGGCACACTGGAGAGGTGGTGTTAGAAAGCTGCTGCATTCCTGTAGTTTCACTTGCAGTATGCAGTTTAAATTAAGTTAAATATAATTAGATCAGATATGAAATGGTCTCTAGCGCAAGCCCCAGCCATTTTAAAAGTGTAGGTAGATTTCTGCCAATATATATCACATTCTATTGCAATAGTTTTATTCCTTATAAATTTAAAAGAAAGAATAAATCATAGTGATCATCTAAAAATACCTCCACTCATAGAATGAGCCATCAAAGTTTATCTAGTAATTATAATGACATATAATTTACAGAAACTATCTTAGATTTAATTTAAATGTGCCAGATGCTGAAAAAGGGCCAAGGTTAGTGGCAATGGCTTAATAAAAATAAAATTCTTTAAAAAAAATTAAAAGCCTTATTTTTAGATCTCCATTCTCTGTAAAGCTGACATTAAGATTCAATTCACTTGCTGCAGATGCAGCACAGGCATCCCAGTTTTTGCTTTGCCTGCCACATCTACACATCCCATTTTCCTTCTAAGTGCCCTCAGGAGCATCAGGGGTCGACTGTCAGAGAGAGGGGATCACTGGAGATCCTTTCTTAAAAGCCTAGAATATGTTCTGTGCTGTATGATAACAGCTTGCATTCAGGAAAAATAATTTTGCCCAGAAAATGTGAATGAGTAGAGTCAGATTTGAGAAATACTTCACACTTCAGCCAGCACTTCATGTTGGGGAGTCCATATGTTTGAGTTTGAGCTATATAAACCTATTAAATAACTTCAGCCCACTAGGTACTTGCTATTCCTGAAGTCTTCAAAGACAGAAATTCACTAAGTTTGGACTCATCTTCATCTTTGCTCAGCTTCATCTACTTGCCATTTTAAGAAATTTCTTTTTAATAGCTGCCAGTTGTTTTGAATTTCTGCTTATATGACAAAGCCTATCTTTAATTCACAGCAATCAGTAGAGGCTTCTAAAAACTCTTTCCTAGGAACTGTTCTGCATTCTGATGGAAGACTGTTTTATCTGATCTGCAGATTTTGTGTGTGTGTGTGTGTGTATTTGTGTGTGTGGTTTTTTTTCAGGCATTTTCTGAGGTAAGCTTGTCTGAGATGCTTCAGGGACAGACTCTCATGAGCATCTCCCAAATGGAAAAAGAGTTACAAATTAAATTGTAATTTATTTGTTCTTAATTTAACTGTCAGAAAAATTATTTTAATTTGACAATCACGTTAAATAGACATGCCGTTCTTGGACTGGTAAGAGTATTAGACCCTATTGAGTCTGAAATTTTGAAAAACAAATTGTTACACTCTAATACTGCATGCTACTTTTCAAGGGACACTGTATTCAGCTGAGTAGTGCCTTCAATTTTTCTTTGTCAAAAATAAAAAATAGACCACCAAACAAAAAAGCACTGTCATAGAAATACTAACAAACATGATGCTAACCTTTACATAGTGCCTTTTACATTGAAAAGGAGCATCCCAGAAGGGAATGAGCACAGAAACACATGCATACTCTTTTTTTTTATTTTTTTTTTTTTTTTGTTAATTAGGTCTAATGCAGATTTGCCATAAACCAGATTATAACTCAGACAAAAATAAAGTTTGTCTAGATGGAGGCCAGAGATGGAGAGAGGGACAATCCTGCAAAATTCTGGGCCTGTCTATCCTAAATATCTGTTTATATATTCTGAATTAATTCTCTTTTTCACTTGACTATAGAGGAACTAACTCTAGGCAACCAGCTTTAAGCCAAATGCCTGAGTTACAAATGACTGAATTTAGGCAAGATGAACTCCACACCCAACTTGTTTTTATTTTTGTCTTCCTAAAATCATGCACCTCTGAATAGTTGTGTCCCAACACTGGCCAGTGGGTTTGGGAGGGTTTGGAAGGGAGCATCTGGTCCAACCCCACTGCAATGAGTAGGGACACCTTCAAGTATATCAGGTTTCTCAGAACCACATCCAATCTGACCTTGAATATTTCCAGGGATGAGGCATCCATCACCTCTCTGGGCAACCTGCTCCAGAATTTTACCCTTCTCATTGTAATAGAGTTCTTTCTTCTATCTGATCTAAATCTACCCTCATTCATCTTAAAGCCATTCCCCCTTTCCCATCACTACATGCTCATGATAAAAAGCCCCTCTCCAGCTTTCTTGTAGCCACCTGCAAGGACAGGAAGGCTGCTCTAAGCCATCACCAGATCCTTCTCTTCTTGAGTCTGAGCAACCCCAGCTCTCTCACCCTGTTGTCATAGGAGGGGTGCTTCAGACCTCTGAAAATCTTTGTTGTCCTCCTCTGGATTCACTCCAAAAAATTATGTATGATCAGGGAAATAACCTTGACACTCCCTTTACATTCCCATTTCAGTCATCTGGCACTGAGTATAATTCCTGGCTTGTGGGGTCCTACCACATTCTGATTTCAGATACAAAAATGTGAGTGATGTAATGTGATTGTTGTTTGCCAGATAAAGATTGAACATTCAGGAAGCCAGTTTTCTCTGTGGTTGTTGAAGATGCAAGAGCAGCTCAGATAAATGAAAAACACTGCTTAAGACAGTGTTTACAGAAAAATAAGGGTGTTTTTAGCTCAGGGAAGCTAAATCAAGATTGTGATCTCCATGTAAAATCTGAACAGAGACAAGCTAGTGTTAACCTCAGAGATAAACCTTACAATCTGAGATAAACCTCAAGAAGGACACACAAAGCTGACCTTCACTGGGCACATCAAGGCATGGATATAGATGGCTATCTCATTGCTTGAGATAGTCTCTTGTTTGTTTTAGTCAAAACAATATATTTCTGTCCTTGATTTACCCTTATTTCAGGGATACAATATGGCTACTTTTCCAATCCAGAGGTGACATACTTTCTGTGCAAAACAGCATTAGACTATAGTTTTCTGCTGTGGACTTAACAGGAAAACAGTGTCATCTTGAAAGGTCTACTGTTACGGAGCTGACATGCTAAGTTTATATTAAAAAATTACTGTACTTTTAAAGTTAGTTGCATCTTTTGCACAAGCTTCATTTCATGCTAATTTGTTCACACACTAACCAGCACATTTTAAAGCTTGCAGTTTCCTGATAGAAAGCGATGCTGTTGCCAGGTACAAAGGTGCTTTGAAAGTTATATTGCCTCATTTCAGTGATTGAATAACAGGGTCGAAGTTACCTGAGGGAATGTGTTTTGCCTCTTTTTCTAGAGGTTACATTCCCCAATTATAAGAGCTCTGTCCTTCATTTAGAGAGACAACGGTGGAATGAGATACTCTGCAGGATATTTATAACTGTCTATTCTCAGTCTGCTTCATTGTGGCTAGTTAGAAGAGTAACATATGGCACTGTAGAGAAACAAATTATTATTCTTTGATAACTTGTTTAGAAGGAGTTATTCTAGATGACTTGCAAATCAGACTCCTAGAAACTGTACAAAATTATTGACATAAAAATGCAATAAAGGCATATATTTTTTTACAGCTTTCAGCAAACTTAATACTCCTTAATGTGTTTTTAAACTTCCGCACATTTATTTATCTTTGCAAAAATATCAAAGGTAGTCACTTTGATCTATATTCAGAGTAGTTGCTATTTATCACTTATTTACTGTGGACCAAAGTCCACAGGTTGACTGTTTCAGAGTACCATCTACCTAGGGCTATGAATTTAGAGCTCCAATACAGTCATTTAAGAGAAGTGGTCATAGAAACTAAGTTAGAGAGCATTAGTGAAAATATTGCCCCTTTGTGGCATAGCTTTATTAGAAAAAGAAAACCAATCTTAGCTGAAAACTAACTCTCTTTCTTTCCAATTTTGTTAAAAAATCTTAGAACATTTCAGATTTTTTTTAAATTGGAGTATTATCCCTACTCTTATAAGATGCTGTATTTATTTAAAAGAAAATGCATTTGAACACAGGCTGTAGTACATATTTTACCATGCTTCTTCACAGGAGCATTGCTTGTAAGGATAAAAGGAGAAGTTGACCACCAATTTTGTAGGTTTGCAGACAAGAAAAGAAAAAGGAAAACTTCTGAAGTGGCATGGAAGGGACTGTAATAGCTCCTTGGCTTATAGATTTAAGTTGTGATAGCACAGGGGTTGTAGTGTTGCTCTGGGACTTGATGTTGAACTGGGGTCTGAAATTCATGCTATGCTTTTCCAAGCATAATTACCTGGTCTTTAAGTAACTGCAGTGAATTTTGCCCCTGAGAAGGATCATTATCCTGAATGACTCCATTTGACTTTTGATCCGTGCTCAAACTAAGAAAAAGCAAACAAGAAAAAGAAGTTAATTTCCTTGTCATCATAAATTATGTTTCTTTAAAAAGTGGGTAGTTTATTAGAAATACAGTGAGACAGACTAGTATATAACATTTTCCTTTCCACAAACATGAAAGGCAAGCATCTACACATCACTCTTCAGGAGGAAAGAGCTACACATCTTCTAGCTAGCCAAAGGCAGAGATAATTCAGATTTTAAGAAGTACCTGTTGGCCTCTTGAGTAGGGGGAATCAGGTTGCTTTTTATGTGTCTATGACCACAATCAATGGACCGGCAGAGCTATGCTCAAAATATTGGCCTAACACAAAGAAACAGCACATTTTATTGTATGACCAGGACAGGGTTAATTTTTAGTAGCCAGGAGGGGACATGGCTGGGATCTGGAGGTTATTCTATACAATCTCATGTCATTTCTGGAGGTAGGGGAGATGGGAATTTTTTTCCAGGGAGAAGAGATACCTTCTGGGTTGGCCCAGTATGGTGGAGGGACTGATATTGCTTCTCTGTGAACCATTTGCCTCTTTCTTGTACCTTCTGTCATTAGCATAGTTGCCTTCACTCTTCATTCTCTTATCTCACTGCTGTTTCTAGTAATTTTTTTAATCTCAACCCACTATTTTTACTTTTTATGCCTCCAATTCTCCTCTCCAGGCCATGCAGGGGAGGGAGAGAGTGAGTGAGAGGAACACAGTTTCAGTGGGAGCTCTACATTGGAAAATACCATTCCTAAACCATGACATTCATATAAAAGTAACCTAATAACATAACTAAAATCTTTTGTTACAGAAAAAGTAAAAATGGAGTTAAATCTGTCGTGCACACACTTGAATTCTTCAGCTTTTCCTGGTGTAATGTTCATATTTCTCATGCTCCTTTAGGTCTTAAGATAGGTGGTTTCGCTCTGGTGGTGACAGTGGGAGCTGTTAGAGCAATTTGTGAGCATCTGTAGTTCTTTGATGGGTAAAATATGATGCTCATCTTGACAATTTTTTTTTTTTGTCATAAGCTTTGGTTCATGCAAGGGTGGAATTTTTTTTGTTGTTTTAAAATTTCACTAACATACTTTTATGCATTTTTCTTATTCATTGTTTTGGAGACTTACATTTGAAAACTACATCTGAATTTCTTCTATATGGTATCTCATGCACAACAGATAGCAGCACTTTGATTTCTTTATTACCTCTAAAACCATTTACTACCAAGTCTGCATTTCTTTAGCTGATTATTGGTGAGTGGTTTATACGTGTGAGGTTTCCCATGGCAAGCATGTTCCTTATCTTTGATCAGCCCCTGCCTGTTCCTCCCTAAACCACATTTACTGTTTCCTCTTCCCAAGACTTCTGTTGTTGTGCCAGGCCTGCCTTTCTCTACATTAAATTGTGAGAGAATTGTAAATACCTCACTCTACATAAAATAATTCCCCAGTATTGCTATATGTATAAAATTATGAGTTATAAACCACACAGAGCTAGACAAAAGTAAAACAAATTAGCTGTGGATGCCTGGTCAGTTAAAGAAATTACTGTCTAATCAAATCATAGAGTAGGCAGCTGAAGAAAGTTTCAGACATGTAATACCTGGCAAGCATCAGTCCCGACGCCGTCCAGGCTTAGTAGAGAGCTTACAGCTTGTAACTGGCAGTGGCAGTCCCATAATAGAAGGCTCATCAGTTTTGCCAGTCTCAGTAAAACAGATGAAACCCTCTACTGGTGTTTATGCTCACCCAAGGCTTGAGCATGGACCCCACCACCTCGCTGCCTTTAATCCTCCTGCTGCCTTCCTGCAGCAGCACCACTGAGCAGGCGCCAGGCTGTGCTTCAGCTGTTCCTTAGCCGTTCTTTGGATAACCTCCTATGGTCTGGTTTCCCTGGGAACAAGCTACCTGAAGTGGTGGTCCCACCACTCTATTAACACCTCATTTACAGTGGTGTGAAGATGGGTGTTATGCAGTATGAATAAATCAAGCACATTCCAATGAATCCGGGTTGCGAGCCAATGAAGACAGTTAATAGCCCACCCATGAGATAGGGAGGCAAAACCTATGTATGAGATAAAAATATTAGAAGATTATTCACATTTTTTAAACTCTAAACTATTTTACACAATTGCATGCAAAACAGTGTACTTAATGACTATTAAGTTTTCATATTTCAGCACTAAAATTCCTGGAAAGGTCACAGAGAAGATTGTTCCAAAATTTTGCAAATGTGCAAACCAAAATTTTTTATGCCACCTCTTGATACATGGTATATTCAGCTCAGAAAAAGCAACTTTTATTAAATCAAATGTAGGGATATTTTTGTAGAAATGAAATAAGATGGTCTTCTTCCCTCTACAGAGTGCAGGTAATGAAAAATCTTTGCAACACTTGCCCAGTCTTATTCTGAAAAATAGCAGAACTCTTGTCTTGAAATCCCCTTTCTCATAATATTGACAATAATCATGGCAGGAATTCTAATAATAACGATGCTTTTAACTCAAGGTTATATTTTGGCAAATATATATGAAATTGAATGGAAAATTAGGTTTTAAAGTAGAAGTCACCAGGCAGTATTAGCTCTAAAAATTGCTGCACTCTCTCTTTCTAATAAGTGTTGATATGTTTTGCATTCTAACATAGAATTAAAATCTTTTCTATGTTCCTTTCACAAGGAGGGACTAACAGTATAAAAATACAATAATTAAAAAGACAGAGCACACATTTAAAATAAAATGTAATCTGTAATCCAGTTGTTCCAGAGAAAACTCCATCTGCCATAGAATATTTTAGAACTTGCTCCACTGGAGCACATTATTCTTCCCCCCTTAGGCTGCCCAGTTGCGCTTTAGAAAACTCAGCAGTTGGTATGACGATTTCTTTAAGACTTTAGGCTATGAAAAATCATTTCTGATTAAACGGACTTGAGAAAAGAATTGCAGCTGATTATATTCTGAAGGTACATCAAAAAGGACATATTTTCAACCCTTGTGTGTCCATGTGCTTTCTGGATTGTTAAGGTGTCCCCATAATACTACCTCTTAAATAATTTTACTTTTATTCTGTTTTGCTTAACATATAAGTATTTTGAGGCATTATGATAATTACCATTATTCTATGTCTTCATTCTTTGACTGTCTAATTTGCATTCATAAATATAATTTTTTTAACCTGATTGGTAATATATGCTGGCAAGCAGGTTTTTTTTTTTTTCTAAATTAATCAAAAATGAAAGCGCTGTACCTTAACAATTCTTCATTTTGTATAGCATGAAGCTGTAGGTGCTTCACAAAATATCACTCAATCAATGAGAAGAGAGGAAGTGGAACCTAAAGGTTAATCAGTTAGCAAGGATAGAATTTCCTTGCAATACATTAGACTTTCTTTTTTGAACAGAAGCAATCCTGACCAGCATATTATTGATATATGTATTAATACACTGTATTGCATTGCATACTCAAATATAAGGATTCACTTGGTCAAGTTTCTATCAAAATTGCTACAACCAGTGACAGCTTTAATACAGGTGCAATCTTGGTTATTTTTGTTCCATTACATAAGAAAGCTGCATAACTAAATTTCCCTGAAATTTAAAACCAAGCTAGGTATGTAACAAAGGAAGTATCTGAGCAATGGGCCTAAACAGTCCTAATAATTGCTGGCATACCTTAAAAAAATACTTAAAGTAATTTGTCTGTTCTTCCTCCATCATTACACTATTTCATGTCACAGCAATATGTTGTACCAGGTATATTATATTTCCCCAATTGCCTGACATTGAGTATCAGATTAAAAAATATGACTTTTCAAATATAATTTCTTATGTCTTGTTGGGTGCTTTTACATATTATTGGCATTCATATAGGAAACTCCTGTCAATTACCAAAGGATATGAGAGACCTGGTGAACCACAGACTGACTTTCAGTTATTGTAGTCTGGTACAATTTGTTTCATTTCTCTTTATATAATACTTCAGAGTCTTATTTTTATTTGCTATTTTTCTACTCATTTCTAAGGTTTGGAAATTATTTTTGAAGTTTGCAAATTTCACTATCTAGTCTTTCCAGGAAAACCATACAAAAGTCAAAATGCATAAAATGTGTGGGAAATCTAATGACACACTTCAAGATCTGAAGAAATAGAAACCAGAAAACAGAGAGGGTTGTGTTTTTGAAAGTACATAGCTTTGAATTTAACTTTTGCTTTTCATACACATCCTGCCTTATGAAATCAAAATTCTGAGAAACAGTGAAGTTAGTTACCAGACACAATATTTCAAAGGCACCTGTAATACCTGTGAAATTCTTAGAGTAAAATTGTTACAAAGGGATACATATCTTACTTGAGAAATTGATCAATTTTCATGTTTGACAGATATATATGTTCTTTTTGTATGGGCAAAGCTGCTTCTTGTGCTCATCTTTGCTCAAAAAAGAGGCAAAGATAGAGTTATGAGTGTCCATTTCTTAGCTGAATGGTCGGTGATGTATTAGTTCAGTTTCTCTCTGAGAGCTGTCAAGCATAATTGATAGTATGTCATCCACAAATTTTAGGGATAGGGAGAGTAAAATATCCTTTTGGTAGATCTGCATATGTTTTGCTAGGGACTACCATTGCTGAAATCACATAGAATATTTTTTTGTTTAGCTTCTTGGCAGTGACTAAGGTATGCTGTTTCTCCATCCAGCTGAACTTGGTGCTGCTCTCTTTGTGTCACCACATTGTGTGAGTCTGGTTTCCTTCAGACCTCCTTCTGCGTGCTCATGGAGCTTTTTCACTACACATATTGCATGCCAGTGGCAACATGAGCATTTCAACAGCTGTGCCCCCAAGTAAAACTTGTGGCTGTGTTCATTATTGCTGGTGTTGACAGAACAAGCTTTGTCTGTAGGCAAGAGTAGGCCAGCTGTAAATGTATTTTTAAAAAAATACAGGCATGTGTCATGATACTGGAGCAGCAGACATTACACTAAATTCCCATCTGTTTAGTCAGTATTGAAGAATACTTTTTAACTTATCAATTTATTTTTATGGGACACGAAGATACAACCGTATCTGATATTTTGTATGCATCATATTCTCATTGCGTTCCACCAAAGAAGAAAAGAGGCAGACCTGCCAACAGGTAGAAACTGGAAAATAATGAGATTTAAGACAACCAGTCCCTCCCTGGTGGAAAGAATAGTAGGCTTCTGTCACCAAAAATAAGTCAGATCTCTGGAAATTTTCTTGCTATTACTGAGACAGAGAGGTCCTTTAGAAGTCTTTTGACGGTTTAGCAAATGTGCTAACTTCAAAAAAAGTGTTAACCTCATGATTACATCTCCTGCTATAGTGCCTGTTTATGGCAAAACCCAAACTATTGACCAAACCAGATCTTTCTAACATTCTGGTTCTAATCCTAAAGAGATGAACTTGACAGGGATTCTCTTAGAGCCACATTCTCTGTATCCAAAAGCAGGCAGTGATTCTGTATAAATTATCTGCCTCTCTCTGCCCTTTCCAACAGAGCAAGAGAGACATTTTCTCTCTCGTAAATTGACTGCAAGGCAAGCTTAGTGTGTTCAATAGTACTCTTCATGGAGAGAACCCAATATTTTATATTGACAGAACATACTCAAGGGCAAGGGCTGATTAAAGCCAAACAATTAGGAGCAAGACATCCAAACTGTGCAGGGCTGCTTGTCTATCCATGATGGCACTGCGTAACGAGGATGGCTCCAAGCTGCTCTGAACACACAGCTTTGGCTGCTGCGCTGAAAAATGGATTTTCTGAAACCCCGCTTGTCTGGCAATGGCTCCTTCACCTGCATAATGAGATTAGCAGAGCCACTTGAAGGACAGAGGAGCTTTGCCACTCAAGTGAAGATTAGCATCTTTTCCACTGGCAAACACCTGAAATAGACAAATCTTTTCTGAAAAAGGAGGCACACACAGAACAAGAATCAAGTCAAAATCTTTAGTGTCTGTAAGGTCTTGATTTTCACTGGGGTTGTTCAGTTAGAAATAAATGCTGTTCACAAACCTGGTTGAACTATAACAACTAGTGAATAATTAATATTTAAATTCAGTTGAACTAGAAAATTTATGTCTGGGGAAACTACTCCAAAATGTCTCAGTTATCAAGCAAGGTAGATGGAAAACACTGCTCCACCAAACCATTTCTATTATAAGTCTGTAAAGGAAAACTCACAAACCCACAAAGCATACTTTCCCTGTACTGGAAAATGAAATAGACCTTGAAAGATTACAGGTAAAATAAAGATACAATAGGTACAATCATGAATAAAAATAACAAAGCAATTTCACTATGACACTAGGTGACATCAGCTGCACTTGTTTTATGAATAGCAGACACTTGGGTACTTTATGCCAGTATCAAAAGTAACAAAACCTAAAAGACAGCAGAAGTATATTGCTTTTATGAATGTGTCTTGAAGCAATTTGCTCTTATTATGTCAGCACGAGTTACTGAAATTAGCTGGGATGTCAAGAGACTTTAAAAATAGGGAAAATACAGTGAGCTATTGTCAAAAGTTCTGTGTTGAATTCAGGGGGTTTTGGTCAGTCACTCCTTTTTCCACTTAGACTCTTACTAGGTATAGGCAAACACTGAGCTTTTCTCTGCTAGTTTAGGTCAGTAGTGACCTGCAATGCACTTTCCTTGACCAGAGTTTCTCCTGAGCAAAGCTTGCCACTCACACAAAATTACTTAGTGGTTTTGGGATCCGGACACATATATAGACAAGGGGATTAATGGAGACTACTACCAAGCTAATTTAATGTGTACCATAAATCAGAAGTGAAAGTTAGAGTCTCGAGGGGTGAAAAAGGACCTAGTGCATTAAAACACTTTGATACCTTTGATCTTAGTTGTTCATAAAATGAAGTATTTTCTAAACACTTTAAAACTGAAACTGAAAGACACACCACTGAAATTAACCCTGGTCTTTCTAACCTTCATTTCTTAGTAAATGTGTAACTTCAATGCTGTGCTAGATACTGACATGTAATTGTTTCACAATGTTAAAAAATCCTTATCTAAAATCTGGTTTTATGCCTAATGAGTGCAGAATCATTATTTTCTTTAAATAGTTCTCTACTTCTGTGTACAAGAAGACTGTTGTACTCCCAGTTAGACTGCTAATAGTTTCCAGTTTTCCTTCAATTGATACAATGTGAGATAAGAAAAGACTGTATATACACCCTTGTCCTTGAGCAGACTGTGCACCCATGTAAGTGAGAGACCTGCTGAGGTTAATGGAACTGTCAATTTAATATTACCATTCCACATTCTATGATTTCTTCTTGCAATTAACTACATCTGGCATTTATTATAAAATATCTAACATATTTATAAAAACAACATTTACTACGGCCATGCAATCACACACATACATATTTAGCTTTCAAATTGCATTGATCTTTTATTTTAATCGACTCACTGTTACAGGTTATGGGTTTTTTTGGAATGCCTGGCTATATTTCAAACAGCTTCCAAAATGATGAACCTTGGCCTATCTAAATACTCTTTGTTTCCATAGTCATTTATTTGAATTCGATTCTTCTTTTTCCCCAGTTATCCCAAATTGGGAAATCTCACTAAGAAAGTATTTCAGCTGCTGATAGAATTTTTGATTCCTTGTTGCATATGTGAATAATAGCCTTTATATATAACTTTCATAATATGCCTTATGCAATGAAAAAATGATGCCAACAATACTAAATATATATGTAAAATATTTTTTTTCCATGTGAAAAAAAAAAAAAATCAAGAAGTCAACCCCTATTGAGCTTACAAAAACATGAATGTCAGTGTCCACATGGCCTGACTGAGCAGTTTCAGTGAATTCATACAGCTACTCATGCCTGCTTCTGTGGATTGTACTACAGTCCTGGTGCACAGGTACTACTGCCAGGCTCAACTCTCCTCTCTGATGTTCTTTGTTTGGAAGGTGCAAATCTACTGGGGACTCAAATAAATGGGATGGAACATCTCATTTCCTCTGCTCCCACTTCTGTTGTGATACCATCAAAGCCACGGCCTCTATGGGAAAGTGAATAAATGCCACCTACACAACATTACTCAGATGTTGATATATTTGTGATGACTTCAAGTATTTAAAAGCTGAACATTTAATTTTAAGGGTTTTTTAATCTTTGTAGACTGTGATGTACAGGGTGATTCAGAGTATGACTCAGAATGCCTGAACTGAAGCAGTTAAGCACCTAATTTTAGGTGCAATCCAGCTGGCCTCAGTCTAGGCTGGTTACACCCCTCCTTAAGATAAATGCTTCAGATGGTTTTAGATGCCTCACTTAAGAATTTCCTCCCCACCAGCTGATATAATGGCTGATTTGTATTGATAGCTTTTAAATGACCTTAAATGAAACAGATGAGCTGATGTCCTTAGACACCTAAGTCAGATGCACCAAGTTAGGATATATTACTGTCAGTTCAGCTGTTTCCCTTTAGATACACAAAAAGGCTTCTCTAAGGATCACTTAAGAAAAAGAGACTTTCTTTAGGAAATCTCTGAAAAGGCCAAACTTCTGCCAAGACAAAACACAACAGCAATAATCAGCTTCAATTACTGTGAAGCTATCAGGGATCACCAGCTAGATATCCTTCTACTTAATTCTCCCAAAGTACCTAACACTTTAAAAGTGCTCAGACCTAGGACTGTGTAAACTGGGAATGAGTCAGGGAATTCTGACACCAGGTTTTTTTTTACAGACTTTTGATAGCCCTTTTACTGACTTAGACTCAAAAGTGCCAAAGGAAATGAGGACAAGGTTATAAAAAAATATAATTCCCTAAACAGTTTTTTTCAGTCTAAACTGGAGGAAGGATATAATTCTTAGATCCAGGCACCCTGGGGAGCAATATCAACTGGTAGACCTCACACTTTTTTGGGGAGATGAAGAGGTTGTTCATGGTTGCCTCTGCTAATGAACTGGAGGTATTTCACTGTAGATATAGCTGAGAAACTTAGATAAAGTAGATAAAGCTGAAATCAACTGAGGTTGATTTGTTGGGATGAATTATGAGCAAATTGTCCATGTAAATGTAATTCTGGCCAAGAAAATTTTCCCGAGAAGGACATCATTAAATACAATCCTAGAATCCTAGAATTATAGAATCACAGAATCACAGAATCACAGAATGGTGTCCTGGGTTGGAAGGAACATTAAAGATGATCCAGTTCCAAATCCAGTTCCACAGAGGGCAATAGGCAAGATAGCTGAATAACAATTCCTGGCAGATGTTATAGCAGTGGCAGAGGAGAAAACGTCTTGCCAAATTGGACCAAAAGATTTTGAAATTTCCAAATTAAGACTTCTGGAAAATAATTTTAGCAGTGAAAAGAATTTATCTCGTTTTGAGTTTTTACCTCAATATATGTAGAAGGCAGCTATTATTTTTGCTAGTAATTTATTGCTGTTGGTTATTGTTTCTTGGCTGACTTTTAACATTTTAGAAGAGGAAAGGAGGCACTGTTATTGCCATTGCACTGGCAGAAAAATTGAAGCCTGATTTGAAGGGCACTCCCTAAAGTCAAGCAAGATTATTGTAATGATCACTGGGGAAATTAAAAAACCTTGCAAAAGTTTTGATATATTTTTGTTAGGGCATCTGTGTCTTGAAACGCTCTACGTCTCTTAGTTAAAATAAAATTGTATTACATAACCTGATTGATTTCAGGAGTTAGTAAGTGACTGATTTTCTGTTCCCTTGGTAAACAATAATTCATGCAAACAGATTGACTGAGATTTTACAGTGCTACTGAAAGGCGAAACCAGTGCTTGTGACTTTTTACAGATGAAAATGTCAGCATACAAGGAAAAAATGTTATAAAAGGCGGATAGTACTAAAAAATGTAATAATATTGAGAATTATAGGCTTATTCTCTGGAAGCAAATAATATTAAATGAACTGATAAGAAAAAAAGCCACTAGTTTCTTGCATGTGGAAAGAAAATAGGCATTCATATCCCAAATAAGCCCAAATCAGTAAATTTATGAAGCAATGTGTGAACAGAAAGTATCTGACATCAAATCCATTTGTAATTACAGATCATTTATAAAGAGCTGGAAAAAAAATGAAGACAGATTAAAAGTTCTAGGAAATGCAACAAAAATTTTGTCAGTTTGTTCTGGTTTTAAAGGCTATTTTTCTGGAAGAGATTTGTGTTTAACTTGAGTTCTTATGAAATGCAGGTATCATCACTTCCTTAAACAAACTGTACATTTTAAACTACAATTGACATCACTGTCAGAAAAAGCAGCTTAAATTAAAAAAAAAAAAAAAGGAAGGCCCTAATTAAGCACATAAAATGAAAATATCTTGGATGTTTTAATTTTACTGTGGAAAACCAACATATGGTTTTATGCTTGTTATTACACACACACATACATATATATTTTTTTTTTACTCTGTTGTATCACTGTGGCCAGAAGAATGAATTCTGTAATTCTTTATGCAGGGGCATAACAGGAAAAATTGCTTCCTCTTGATGGGATATGAGGATCTAATAAGACTGTTTCAGAGGTGCATTTGTCTCACCTAACTTTAGACACCATTAACACAGAAATCCGCATCTGAGTTAATCACTTTAAGGCACAATTAGCATTCTCCTGACCCACATTACATGTCTTCTTCAGGATAAGATGAAGTCTGAATATAAACCCAAAGGGGTATTTGAAGATGGAAGTAAAAGCACACACTGTGATCACAGTATTGTATCCCTGGGAGAGAGAAAATTTCCCCCTCTGCTTATAAAATTTTTAAGAAAAGTGTAGGGAATTAACATTGAAAATCCAGATGCAAGTATGGAAATTTTTCAAATATGCTGCTGTCTAAAAATAGTTAATATCAATACTTTCCTCTTCATATAAAGATTAAGGTTTGGCACAACAATTATTTCCTAGTTTTCAGTAGTTGAGATTCTGCCAAGCTTTCCATGAGAAGGTTTCACAGATGATTTAATAGCACCTTGAAAATATAATACACTACTTCATAACGTAAAGGGTGCCATGAAATATTTAAATATCAATGGACTAAGATGGAAAATGCCTAACGACTTTTCTTGTGGAATCATATATCAACTATTTTGGATCCATTTTAAATCTTAAGGGATCCACCTAACACCATTATCACTGAAAAAATGATGCAATAGTTACATCTGTACCAAAATTGCTTTAACCAGGTCTTGAATTAAAACCCACTTGTATTATTACTGCAGAATATGAATTCCAATATATCTGTAATGGTAAAATCTCCTGAAAAGCTATTAACCAGAAGAATTACTTGGCTGAGCAAACTAACCTACTAAGCAATTTTCTGAAAATTAAAATTCATTTCCTACACAGTATAGTAGCTAGTTCACTATAGTCCCAGTAAATAGCTTTTTCTGTTGATGTTTACCCTTTTTAAATTGTGAGAAGCAGTCATCCTATTTCTTTCAGTTCAAGAGCCTTAATACCAGCTGGGCAAAAGTGTTGAGGATTTGTGAGAGACATTTAGGTTTTTATTTCATAATTGTCTACCTGGTGAAACCAATTTAAGCCAAAACAACAAAACTCACTTTTCACAGCCTTTCTTCATATTCCAGTGTGGAGGAAAAAAAATTTGAAAAAAAAAAAAAAAAAAGAAGAAAAAAAAGAAGAAAAAAAATAAAAAAGCTCCTTTTTGCTTAGAGATCTCACAGATGGAAAAGTCAGTCATTATTTGAGTACTGTTGTTCTGATTAAGATGATAGTGCTACTGTGGCTGTTTAATCTGTCTTGAAGATTTCCTCAATATTTTGTGAAAAGATTACCCTGCATAATACAAGCAACCAGTTTCTGCTAAAGAGCTGTGTATCACAAATTGACAGAATATCTCTGGCACAGACATTTTCACTCCTCTAGAACTGGATATCAAAATAGGCATCAGCTGTTCAGCAGCTTCATATTTTTCTAATAAGTATGAGGTTAATGTGGGTAGAAGGCGACGTGTGTTGGTTAATCATTCCAGAAAAGATCTAGAAGTATCCAAAGCACAGCTATATTTGTGATTAATGGGACAGGAGAGGACACAGCAGAATTGAGGGATGCTGCAAATCTTTTCAGTTTATTATTATTTAACTGTTTATTTTCATTATGATTTTGAAAATAGCCATAAAATTAATGAAGTGAATGTTACTCCCTGGCAGCTGAAGTTACTCTTGTCAACTGAAGCTTTCACAGAGACTGACCTAAATGTCCAGAAAGTATCTCTCTGTCCCAATAAAGAAATTTTGGAAATACCTCAATGAAAAGGATTCAGACTCCCTTGAAAATGATGTGCATTAATGATTCAAAAGGATTACTAGTTTTTTCAATAAATAAAGCCTTAGAGATTAATTTTCACCATTGAAAATCAGCCCACAATCTTCCTGTCTTAAAGTTTGAAATGCCTTTGACTCCTAAGATAAATTGAAAATTATTTTCTTTTCATTGTACCTGGGAGATGTTATGTAGTGTATTACAAAATGGCAGAAAAAATATTTAGAGAAGGCATTAGGGAAATAAAAGTGTTTTTCAACTAAGATGTATACAATTCAAACAATAGTACTGCATTTGGCAGATAATTAGTCGATGTCTTTTGAACTCTGAAAATAAATTTAGAAGAAGCAGATATGTTATGCTCTAAAAAATGACAACTTTAACTGTTTGGTGGTTGCTCTTTTGTTTTCTTTGTCAGCCTTTGCTTAAGGATTTTTTTTTCAAAGGCATTTTCCTAACCATGTACTCATAACTACACACGGATAGGCCTTTTGAGGAAACCATACAGGTCTGTTCACCTACACACCACAAGGATATTTTTACTGATTCACATTATTTTACTTCCAATAAATGCTTTCAGCTAACGTTGACTAAAATTTTTGTCTCTAAGACCCTGCTTTGAATCACCTATTATTGCCATGTTTAAATTGTTCAGATGATATGTCCCATGACAGATGTCTACTCTAAGATGAACAATTTTGGAAAATTCCAGCAAAAAATATCTCACCAGTTTTCCAGTTTTAAAGAAAGACATTTTTCTCTTTTTTTCTCCATTAATGCATTATTTTGATGCAGTTAACTTGAATATTCTTGGTATTTTTGAATAAATCTCTCTACATTTTACAATAGTGTCTTTGTGTGGGTCCAAATGAAGTTCCAGTTAAAATCTTAGCAACAAAAAACTGTAGCAACAAAACAATCACACACAGAGAGAAACACCCCCTTCCCACTGATTTTATTAGAGGTGAAATTATGCCATTTGGAGTTAACAATTTTATACTAAATACTAATACAGGTTTAGTATTATTGAAATATTTTATATTTGTATCTCCTTTATCTGTTTCTCCTCTTTTGTTGCCTTCCTCTAGGCCCTTGCACATGGTGTTTAAGGCTGCAGATGCAGGGATCTGTGGACCTACAGGAGTAGAACCTATAGATGGTTCGGTCAGCCTGGTGTATTACTCTTAGAAAGGGACAGCATAGGACCACAGGAAATCCTACCTGAATGAGTTACCTTCTTTTACAGTTGTTACTTGAGAAAAAGAAAAAGAAAAAGAAAAAGAAAAAGAAAAAGAAAAAGAAAGGAAAGAAGGAAAGAAGGAAGGAAGGAAGGAAGGAAGGAAGGAAGGAAGGAAGGAAGGAAGGAAGGAAGGAAGGAAGGAAAGAAAGAAAGAAAGAAAGAAAGAAAGAAAGAAAGAAAGAAAGAAAGAAAGAAAGAAAGAAAGAAAGAAAGAAATTAGCACGTAGTACTCAAACCAGTATTTTGACTCTAAAAATTAATATTTTTAAGAAAAAATTAATTTTTAAAAAATAACTGAATTAAATAGAGAACAATCATTAAGACCTACATGCAAATACACTTTTTTTTTTGTGTGTGTGTGCAGCAAACATCTTAAAAATGTAACATGTTACCATGATAACTCTTCTGTCTAATTTCTTTAATTTTCTTCTTATCAAAAGTACTTTTTCAAAGCCCTATTTCAAGCCTCTGGGGAGAACCTTTCAGGGAAAGTAAAAGTGAACTTTTAAAATAAATAGTTTTTGATGTCCGTGATTGAAAGTTGTGCTATTAGTCATTTACAGTAGCTCATAATATGTTAGGATTTAACTTTACCAATAGAAAGAAAATTGTGATCCCCATGAAAAATTTGACTAGGGTAAAAATGGGAAAAGATTTTAATGGCTGTACAGATTATGACAGCCTAGTGGTCACAACTAAACCACCAGTTCAGTGAAAATGTATGTGCTTAACTCTGGTCACACAAACATTTGTAGGCTGAGTCTACTCTCATCTGCTGGGTGCCCTCATGTCCTCAGCACTTAGGAAGAGTGTTCAGTGATTATTTTCTTCCTGTGGCACCCACTCCACATGTACATGTGCAATGGAGAACACAGTGCTTCATTATGGAGCTTGAGTAGGGCTAAATTGTTCCCTTGCTCAGGGAAACTTGGGGCTGTTTCTCAATTTAGTAAAATAAACATAGCTTTAGATCTTACAAAGAGTCTTTAAGTGGTTAAGTATACATAGCATACATAGTAGTTGTAGGATTAAAAGTCAGAATAGAGAAAATTAGATGGCAAGTAAAAAGAACTGTTTGCTAGGTTAGGCTGTATGTTCTAATAAAAGTAATTCTAGGCTAGAATGTTCTAGTAACACAGTTTTGTCATGTTAGAGGTATATAACTTGTTTTCCCATACCAACACTTCAGACATAATCTTTCAGAAGTGTTCTCATTTACCTCTGACTTTAAATTGTAAAGTGACAAAATACTTTCATTTTACACGTTAGGTGTTCTTGATAAGTTTTTTTGGTTTTTTTTAAAGAGAACCAATCAGTGTGTTGAAATGAATGGAAATCTACTACTTCTCATAATATTCAATCACCATTTAGCAGATAAATAATGGAGATGAAAGTTTCTTCATTTTCACTATACATCACTCCTTGGTCAAGTTTGCCGCTTCAGCAGCTCTCTGAAAAACGTATGTCTTGCAGCATGCCCTCAAGGGCATTAGTTTTGGACTATTTCAGATTAAAGAGACTTTACTGAGAACACTGCCAAGAATACTTTCTCTTTTACATCTAGAAGGATCCAGCTTGAGTGACACCTGACACATGTTGTGCTTGAAAAGGTCCTGTAAGGGATATATGCCTGAGAAGATGGTAATGGCTTTAGAGATCAGTTCAGAAAGGGCATGCTCTTTCAGCCTGCATGGTCTCATCTGGATGTCCATCAGCTAAGACAAGTGATTAAAAAAGTCTTTACTGCTATTTGACTTTATGCCCAGATAAGGTGCATATATCTCCAGCCTCTCTAAACTTTTTCCATCACTCTGCTTCTGTTCTCCATTGAATTCTAGCCAATTCTCTTTCTCAGAAAAGACACTTGGCACTCACAGTAACTAAGAATAACCTTATTGCCTTATTAAAAGGAAGTTGCTGCAGCATCCTTTGCAATTACACTGTGCACCAGAAAGCACCATACCTAAAGGTCAAACATTAATTGCTGTTACAGGAGTGATTAGCCTGATCAAACACAAGTACCTAACCAAAATGTATCTACAACTGAAGTAGTCACCCACCAGAGAGAAGAAACAGACATTTTTAGGCTGTGGTTCATCTGACCTATTTCAGTCAGTTTAGTTGGTTACTCTTCTCCTGAGGAACTCTGGATTCTTTCTATTGACACTTAAGAGAGACTTCAGTATGCAGTGACATGAAGGCATCAGCCTATCTAAAGGGAAGTGAGGTAAATCCTTTGCTGATGAGTGTGTGGATCAGAGCAGACTGCAAAGTCAGGAGGGAGTTCTGTGTCTCTGTGTGTGATTAGACTGAATGCTTTCATCATGCTGGAAATGGTAGAAAGAAGTACCTTTCTAGCTTCCTAGAAAAAAATTGAGTTAGTGTGTACTATGCCTTTGAAACTTGAAATTGACTTTTGCAAAACATCCTTTCAAATTACATGAACTTTACATCAAAAATTACTTTCCAACTTTAAATTAACTGGGTTGGTGTTTCTACAGACACAATAACTCTAAAACATTAATGTATATTATCTTTTTAAAACTTCAGAGCTTCAGAGTTGCTTTATTAGCACTTATACACAGGGGTAATTTTCATAGTCAGAAAAGTAAAAACAAAAAAATTCAAATTAGAATGTCTTAGATCATTAAATCAAAATGAAAAAAAAAATCAGCCATGAATGTTTATCAAATTTTTCATTGTTTTAAGCACCCAAGTTTGAAAATAGAACCTAGTTTGCTTGTTGGTTTATGTAAGGACACTTCATAGGGATAATTGGGATAATTTCTATGTCAGTCATACAGTTATGCAGATCTTGGTTGTATGAAACTACTCTTTCTAAAACTTAAGCTTTGAAGGAAATACCTTATACTTAAGTGCAAAATCTTCAGCAGAACTTCAAATCAGCAAATTCTGATTATGCATATATGGTAATTCTGCATATATAGATACACACAGTATGATTTACATGTGCATTTTCTGGTTTGTGGTATTCTAGAAAAATGAAACAATAACTCAAATAAATTCCCATAAATGCCTGGAGTCAAGGAAAACACGGGAATTTCATAAGGTTTGTACTAGTTCTCTAAAAGAATGTTAATCTTACTTAACTAGTCTTTACAGGAAGAAAATGGACTTCCTTGTCTAGAACTAGGTATTATAGTCAGTGGTTTCAGGAGTAAACATATTCAAATAATTGACAACATAAAAGATCAAGTTAACGTGATTAGTATTTTATCTTGCTTTGCTGTCTGGGAGAATACTTGTAAATAATGCTATCTTCTAACATAATAACCCTCTTGTGGCATTAAATGTGATTAGTATTTTATCTTGCTTTGATATCTGGGACAATATCTGTAAATAATGCTATCTTCTAACATAATAACCCTCTTGTGGCATTGTGTAACGTTATATATGTGTATATATATGTATATATGTGTGACATTAACTTACCAGGCTGAATTGTTTTTATAATTCAAAAACTATTTTAGACACAAAGTGAAATGTGGTGAAGATTTATTTGAATTTAGACCTGTACATAGATCGAAACCACATTCAATGGTAGTGATTCTTCAACCATATACTCTGAGATCAGCAGGATTTCAGATTGGCACACCCATGAGAACTGTGGCTGTTTATAGAATTTCACTCTTTTCTACGTACTAGTATCAATCAAAGGACAAATATACTGATTTATTCTTCCCCTTTCCTTTTTGCTTTCTCTTTTCTTGTTTGTTTTCCCTTATGAAAACATGTCTAATTTCATTTCATAAAATAAAATAAGGAAACAATGAAATAAACCAAAATTTGATGCCCGAAAGAAGGAAAAGGAAAGAAATTATTTTAAAAAGTTATTATTTTCTAAGGAAGCCACTATTGGCAAGGTAAAAAACTACGCAGAGTAATTAAAATAATATTTTTTAAAAATCCTATTACTCTAAGGCTAAACATGCTAATACTAAGGCAACCCAAATTTTGTAGGTTTGGTTTATGTCATAATAGACCCTAGGACTAATTAATTTTTAATTTATGAAGTTTTAACAATCCTATCATAAAAAAAACCCTAATTATAAAGCTTTTCAGACAAATTATTTTAGTTTTTAATATTATACTTTCTAAAGCATTACAGAAAATTTCAAAAAATAAGAGTTTATTGTCAATAAATTTGGGAAAGGATGTATTACAAAAGACATGTTATTAATTTTTCTGAAAAGTACCCCTATTTTCATATGTTTAGGAGGAACATATGTTGTTTTACAAAATTGGTGGTAATTCTTTGGATAAGAGAAGTTAATTTAGGATAGGAAGAGGGGTTTTAAACTGTCTTTTGAAGTTTTGCTCTGGTTGATTCTCTGCCCCTTGTATAAATTAGAAAAGTCTAGAGACAACAGTAAGAATAAAGACATCTTCCTTCTCACTTGTCACCTTTGACTGGAAGAAATGACAGTACTAACATTAAATCTTCAAATATTTTTCTGTAGTGGATGCTGAAATTAATTTTAAGTCAACTGTGAATTACAGGAGAAATATAAAATGTTCCTTTGTCTCAAGAAGTGAGGCCTTGATAATTTTTCTGCCTCTCTATAGAAAATTTGCATTTTAAAAATAAGTAAAAGAAGTAACATCATGAAATGAACCACTTGATATTGTTAGCGGCAGTGTCTTTCACACACATTTATTTCCAGGAAAAGAGTATCAGAATAAGCGATCCTTACAAGTTCGTCTTTGTATAGAAACAGATTTATTGTGAGAGTTTAAGTGGGCTGTAGTTCTCAGCATCCTGGAACACCATAGCATAGGTAGACGAGGTTGTCCATCTCCATGCAGCACCACGTGTGTCTTGCAAATCTGTCTGCTTGAAGAAGAAGAGAGCTCAACAGTAATGGAGTTCTCTTGGAATAGTTTCCTTGACACAGCTCAAGAATACATCTAATTTGTAGATATGTAGATATACGGTGTGGACATCTCCACAACATTATTGGAAGACATCAACACACATCAGACTGTGTAAGTCACTGTATGCCCTCTGTAAAGTAACAGATCATAGGTCATGATGATGAGGTGATGTGGTCAGAACAGCATTTATCTCTGTAAACTCACCATATAAGCAATAATTTTAAATTATTGCACCTGGAAGTATCTTCAAAATAAGTGAATGCAGAAGTAAATGTCAGTTTCCATCTTGCTTCAAGATGAGCATGATGGAATACCAGTTAAAGTAGAATAAATTTCTGAATATTATTTCCAAAGAGCAAAGTTTATTCTTTTTAAGCGTGCACTAAATGCAGTGAATAATTTTGCAGTCTGTATTTTGTTATCAGCAGAAAACTAGGGGTTGTTTAATTCTAGAACGAAGAAACTATTTCAGACTGCTTATAGTTATTCTAATGTCTCTGTCTCTAATGACATGCTTTAAAGCTGTAGTTGATTGTATTGTAAGATCTTGAGTAATAGGGCAGCAGTTTTATTTTGGCTCATGGATCAGGATGAGAAAAATCAATTTTCTGTCAAGAAGACAGAACTAGTAGTGTAGAAGAAAAATCTCTAAATACATACATTGGCTTTGTGACAGCAGAAAGTTAAAGAGGAATCAAAACATAGGGACATGCATATTGTATGCCACACTACAGAGATGACACATCAGAAAGAGTTTAGTTTCACTGTCTGCTGAAGCAAAGTAGAAGAACAAAGACAATTGTACTTTAATGTGATGGAGAACAGGGCCATGTCTAATATCTCAATGAAAACGTAATTTAAAAAACCCTTTAACTCAATAAAAAAATCCTCCACAACAATGACATCTGCAAGCGATAATTTCCTTTGTGATTTAATTATTGTTCACTATTGAGCAATTCATCCTGTTTGCATTTCAGCTTCTGGAGTTTTCCCTGACTTGTGTACTGGAAAGAACATTACTGGTAACACAGCAGGTGGCACTATTCCCTTCATATTCATTTTGAATTTGTCTCTTCAGACACAGAACACACAAAATAATTGAAAGTATTGTATTTCATGAGACCTGTGAAATTATGTTCATAACAAGGTCTGTTGGCTGAAGACCAACTTGAGGGTCTCTGAGTCTTATTACAATTCCAGTACCTTCCCGGATACCGCTGAAGTGGTTTTCAGATGCTTAGCTAAGAAATTTAAGAATGAGGGTAAGGACAGCTAGGAAGTGGATTGTAGGTACAAATTGCCTCCTTTTTTTTTATTTTATTTATTTTTTTTTTTTTTTTTTTTTTTTTAGAAAGTATCATGTCCTTGTGTTGCTATTTCTTGGAACAGAATTGAGAGAAGACAAATTAGAAACCACCTGAGGTCCTGCCTTGTAGGGAGATAAAAAAGTCACCTGTCTGGGTGTCTTTGATGCAAACAAGACTAGAAAACATCTCAAAGGTGCCTTGGTAAAAAAAAGTCTTTTCATTGGGGGTTTAAAGAGCTCCAATCTGTAATCTCATAAATTGCTGTCTAAAGCTAGAGTTATGGTAAATCCAATCTTTTCCACAGTGTACTAGTCCTCACTTTACTTTGTGTCTTCCACATGGATGAGAAACTCTTAAGGCCAGAAATGCTTGTGCTGCATGTTTAAAAAGAGTAACGCCTGTTGCAGTGTGTTTCTATTCCCAAGGATTTGTTCCATTCCCCCCGTATTGTTGGTTCAAACCAAGCTGTATCCTCCCAACTAGTTTCCCATCTTGCCCTATTCCCGCCCCTTGGTACAGAATGTTCCCTGTCCCTCCTTCCACTGAGCTGTCAATCCCGCCTTGTACCAGCCCCTTGCTTTGGGAAATCCCCTGTTCCTGAAGCCCCATTGGTTTGTCTGAACTGATCCCCTCCCCCTGTGCCTTCTTCTTGGTTTGAGTGTTATACACCTCGCCTTGTGCTTCTCCCCAGTTATTTTCCTGTTGGACAATAATTTGTACTCTCCCCTAGAACCTCCCCTATAGAAAAGCCACTGCACAAGAGGGTTCAGGGTCTTTTGGCCTTGGACCCTTCTTGGAAATAAACCTTTTGTGTGGGAACCACACAAAAGACCTCTCCCTCCTCCTTGCTTCTCCCTGCCCCTCAGCACACCATAGTGCCATAGAGCTCATGCCCAGCTGTATTTTGGATCCCTTCTGAGAACAGCGCACTGTCAACGCCTTGTCAGGAGCTAGCGGGGGAGTCCAGTACCATGTGAAACACACAACTATCCTACACCCTGAGATACTGAAGCCTTGATGCTGAAATGCAGTGTATGGAGTGTGTTGTGTGATTGATGCAAAGGTTGTATCTTGTCATGGCCAATTCAGCCCACGCCAAGGGGGTAGGAATAATTCCTGTCATACTATGACAAGATAAGCGGGACCCATGGTAAATAGGATAAATGTATTTTCAGGACTAAGAATTTCTATTCTGTTTGATATGTACAATTGTTTTGGTAATTAATTGCATGGGTACTTGATTGAACTTTTTTTTTTTCTTTTTTGTCCTACAGCTGTGCCTATGAGCGCAGGTGATTAAATGTGTGGTGGTTATCTAAGAAGAGATTGCTACACCAAGGGTGAGGCATCTGGTATCATTAGGACAAATTGCATTTGCAGAATTTAATTATTTCATTTAGCAGTTTCCCATTTTGTATTTTCCATATTTACCTTTATTGAAAATGAGAAGCACAGAATGGATTACATCAAATTATTGAAATTAGGTATATCAAAATTTAAGATTATTTATGTCCAGGATCAAGTAGCACGTAAAACAACAAGGCCAAGATGTGTCCTGAGGTTTTACCTTTCCTACCAAGGCTTTCTCCTTTCCCTGTGCCTTCTACATGGATTAGTTTAGCTGTATTTTCTTCCTCCAACTTGATAAATATATTGCTCTAGAAAAGAGAGAGAAAATTAATTAAATTCACAGTTATGAACCCATTCTAAAGTAATGGGTGTTGAGTTGTTATTAAGTGAGGTGAGGCCTTGAGCTAGTATATTCTGGAGTTCTTTTTGTGTAGACATTTTTCGATTGTCAAAATGAAATTGGTGATTTTGTTTGCTTTGAAAAAAACAAATTTGTTAGAATCATAATGTCTATTGTATCAGAGGTTTCTGCTGTCTATCAAAATCTGCACTCTTCTGGTACAAATATTTTGCAGCAGATAAAGGCAATCTGAAAGCATCGAAAAAGTAATGTTGGAAAAATTACTCTACTAAACAACTGGCTGACTTTGTGAGCACCCACTGAATTAATTTTCTTAAGAATACACTTAAACTGAAAGTTGCTTGTTGTGGAGACTTGAATTGAATTTTTTTCTGTGAGTCTAGTTGCATACAGAGCCATCAATCTTACTAAAAAGGAAAATTATAAAATTGGAAGAATTTAGCTTCTGTGTATGATGTACTGCGACGTAGTATGAAACAAAAATAATGTAATTCAGCCAAATGTTGCACAAATTATGCTTCTTTTTCCTTGAGTAATAAGATGATTAAGAAGTATTAACTCTTATGAAGATAAAAGTTGCATATCAGCAGACATTTACCTTCCAAAATCCAAGTAAGTCAGCTCTATCAGCCATGAGGTTGAGATTTTTGGGAGTTGCGCTCTGGACATGGTGCTGAGGGTGCACCGGTGTTTCAGTGTGGTTTGCTACACCCTGATAACTGAAGTGGATTGACTCTTTTGCCTGTCCTTTTAGTGGGAATTAACCATGTGGCCTCAGTTTAGAAGCATGCTTAGTTCACAAAATGTCATCTCGGGTTCTTGCCTTGTCACAGTGGGTATGGGAGCTGTGACAAATGACACAGACTTACCATCAGTTGCTCCTTGAGGCAGCTGGAGCTAACGGAGCACAGTGATAAGGGTCAAAATCTGCTCAGAACAAGTTCTCTTATTTATGTCACACTTCTGTGCTCCCTAGGGCTGGGCTAACAAAAATGGTAATGACTCAGTGGCAGAAAGATTAGGGCTGTTAAATGAGGCAGTGTGCATCACCTCCAACAATTTATGGCAATGTCTTCAGTCCAAAATGGAGTACTTCAGCTGAGTGGTTTTGGACAGGTGAGAACAAAACCCTCCTAACTAAATACACTGACCAATGCACTGCTGGAGTTGCTGCTGAGCAGTGGAGACTTTCACTCCTTTCCCTGGCATTCCCTTGATGATTTTTAAAATGGTGCCTTTGCCTAGATATCTTTGTTCTGTGTAAAAAGTGGAGAGGGGTGGATGGCCCTGAAATGTGATTTATGTCAACTTTCAACTTACCTCCTTCCACTGGTGACAGGGGGAGTTGGATGACTTAATTAGACTGGACATCTAAACTGCAGTTGGCAAAGTTAGTAGAGATGGTGCTCTCTCTAAATGACAGCAATCTAGAGAAAATATCAATTTTATCTTAAAAGTAGATGGGATAATTCAATAGTTCTGAATTGATCTTACTAAGGTTAAAAATGACAGGAATGAAAAAGAGGCAGAGGCTCCTCAAAAATATGGAGAATTCTGCATTGTGATGTGGAGAATTTTAAACAGAATTGGCCAAGAAAATAACTAAAATGTGGAATGAAATTAATCAAGTCATATGCAATCCTGCAAGAGAAAAAGCATAAAATGAAATAATATTAGAAGAGATGAAATGTTTGTGCATTTTATGTGGATGATTGTATTTAAAAAAATAGCAGAGGCTGTAATGAGCAGTAATTTCAATCAGAGCTTCAAAAGCAGTACTTGAGTTGGTGAATAGCAGTTCTAAATATGGTAAACAGCAAAAGAGCTATCTCCTCTACGGTAAAATTAAAAAGGTTCATTGAAGCTAAAGATGCTATAATGACTTACATCAGCTGAAGAGCTGCCCCATGTAGTTTATCAGTTCCATATTGAAATATAAATTGAAAGACATGTATAATAATTACTTCAGTTGCTTCCTGTCAGACAATATTTAAACCTGCATGCTGTATCAAAAGGCTGACTTATCCAAAAGGGTCCGAGAAGGAAGCCAGTGTGTGGAGAGGAGGAAAACCAGAAGAAAAAGAAAAGAATTTTTTTTTTTTATTTTAAAGGTGGAAAGAAAGGCACACTACTCCTTATTCTTCACAGCAGATTTTGCACAGAGTGCTTCAGCATGGACTTTGATTATACACTAACACATCCAGGCTAATCTTCAAACAAATAGTAGTAAAAGAAAAGGATGCAGGCATTAGCATCAGATTTGCCTAAACCACTTAATAATCATGTTGCAGTGCTCTGAACAAGCTGCAAGCTTGAGAGTAGGGAGTAACAATAATTAGGCATCATTGTCATAGAGGCAGATGCCAGTCTGGAAAGTTACCACAGAATGAATCAGATTAAGCTTTTGCAGCTTGGCTAGTGGAAAAGGATATTAGAGGACATATTGGTGGCTTCTGGCTACAGAAAATGACAAAATTACTTACTTTTTGCATTACTTCATGATGATTCTCTTTCCCCAGAGAAAAAGGATTTTGTTTGTGGGTACATCCTCCCTTATAATGAGGAGACATTGAGTTTTACTTCCTCAGTTCTTGACATCGACATCTTATCTTTTCTTTCTTCAGTCCTACCCTTTATACTCACAATTTGTGCCTTTATATCTATATCTGTATATATATACACATATATATATATATCTGTATACAAATGTATATACACATGTATGGATATAAGATATTGGTTTCTCTACATATCTTGCAGTGATCCAGTCTTTACAGAAAACAATTTATAAGTGGACCTCTCACATTTCTTAAAAACATAACATTAGGGAAATAAATGAAAAATAATCATAACCCCCTTCCCTGATTAGGATAGTGAAAACAGTTGGTGACATGTGTCCTTTATGTAATTAGTTCCTCACTAATTGTGGAAAGTATTTTTTTTACTTAATTTTTTCTTTTTTTTTTTAATAATCACAAAGTAATTATATAATATATGCAGGCAAAAAACCCCCGAAAACACCTTGTCAAAACCACCATGTCAGATCCTGTACCAATTAACAAAAAATAGAAGACTTTTAAAAGTTATTTTAGGTAGAGTCTTAAACAAAGTACACAATAGATTTCTTCTTTTTTATTGTTAATGTGCTTTTACATTTGCTGTTCTTAAATCCACTTGTGTCTCTAGGGTGAAAGAAGACACTTGATAATGTGGATAATGTGAACAGATTACTTTGGAACATTCCTTGGTACATTCACTGGTGAGAACCAAGAAGATGTAAGGCTGTGAATCTCTAGCACCATGGGTGCACAGTCATCTCTGTACTGTGGAAATAGATCCATCCAATTCTGATTGCCAGATCTGGAATGGCACTGCCATCATTCTCTGAATGATATTGCTTTAATGTTGCCATCTTGTGAAAAACATGGAAGGGAGGAGAAATGTCTTATCAACTCCTGCTCAATTCAAATAACAAAAAGGTTTTTAGGACCTGGGAGAAAATGCTGGAGGTGAGCAGTTTAAAGAAATGTGGTCATGTCATTCAGAATGTCCCTTTTGTTTGTTTATTTTTTCCCCACCAAGTACTGGATATCTCAGTTGAAAGTGCAGCTCTCTTCCCTACCAGCATGCTCACATATACAAAAATTTTTGCATCTGTTTAAGACAGAAGTGTTTACAGTGCAGTAATATATCCATATATGTTTCACAATGCAGCTGCTCCAGAACAGGGAATATACCACATAAATGGCATCTGTGGCTCTGAGTTTTTAAAGGTGATTCTAGGCATGATAAAGGATGTTACTGTTATCAAATACAGTCTGGCTTTATTTCAGTACATCTTCATATTGAGCTAATGGAAAACAGATGGCCTATTTATGGAAGTTGAGTATTAAAGGACATTTTCACCCTTATGATGTTCCCTCTAATGGGTAAAATGAACCACTTGTATTATCTTAGAAAGCTGTCAGCTGCTTTAGATACTAGGTATGCTTGATTAACTCTCACTGTATTTGTACCTTATAATGTAATATGGCTTCAAATGAAACACAATAAGATGGTGTTTTAAATTTGAGTGCTCCTGCTGGAAGTAACATTATCTTTTTTGCTCTTTTGCTACAGAGTAAATCTGAAGAAACTATTTGCTTTTAAAAATCTTTAAAATCCCTGATTTTTTTTAGTTGTATAGTGGCATTTAAACACATATTTTTAAGGCAAAGTACCTTGCACCATTATTCCTACAGATAATATAACTAATGAAACAGTAGTTTGAGTGTAGCAAGTGCTGTATTGCCCATAAAGCAATGCAAAATGCTCTATGAAGGAACTGAGATCTCATTTCCAAGTTAAGACATTCTGAACAACTGGACCGTTGCTTTAAAAAAAAAAGAAGCTGTGTGAATGCATTTTTCATTTATTTCTTTAGCACTGTACAACAGATAGGAAGTATATTGTAGATTTTTTGTGGTAACTGTAGTGATCTAGCTTTTTTTTTTTTTTTCTTCTTTTATTAAAAATTACTTAAGCAACATTCCAATTAAAAATATTTTGCTGCATTTCAAAAGCAGTGGTCTCTGTTGGCCTTTTAGAAAACAAAACTATTGGGCTTTTTTTATATCTCTTCCTTGTTCTACATTTCTCATTTAAAATCTTAACTTTACACAGTGTAAAAAGTTTGACTAGTCAACTGAACTAATAATAGTTATAAAGGAAAACATGGATGTGATATTTTGGAAGATTTAGAGTACAGTAGTCTTCCAGAGAAAAGCAAAATAAATGCCCCTTTAATTTAGAGCATGTGTCTTTAAATGTTTTTTAATCCATTACCTTTTCTAATTAAATTTCTGTAAAATATGTTCTGTTTTACTTATATATTTAGCACCTTTATGGACTACATCTCTACAGTTTTCTATGCATTTTTCACAAATTTTAGTTCTAGCTACAATATTTTCCTGCACCTCAGCCCCCATACTTTTTTTTTTTTTTTCCTGTTTTGCAGTCTATGTAGGTAAAGAATTGGTCTTTGAGTCGTAAAGAATGGAAGCTTAAGTGAGGCTGATGTTCAATATAGCTGGTCTGGACATTCATTTCCTTGATTATTCATTCTGGTGTTTTCTGTTAATTTTACTTTGTTATCTTCTATGAGATAGAAGGTGGATAAAAGTGCTTAGGAATTTATCTAATCTACAATTGTACTCGAAGTCCTTTGATTGTCTTAAAAGCTCTTGGTGACCTCTTGCACTTAGTGCATATACCCAATTTTAGTTCTGTGGTTTCCATGGCTTCCAAACGTTATTCATTTTGTTTAATAAATATCATTACTGACACTCATCTTTCCAGCAGCTAGAGCAATTTTATCCAAGTGAATCCCACAATAGTTCTGCAGTCTGACTTAATGTGATCCTGAAAATTAATTTCCCATGCAACTTCTGCCATTAGGAGTGAAGTGGTTACATGCTGAACTGATTTTCCTCTGAGTTCTGAACCCCAGAGCTGGCCTCACTTCTTGTCAACATAATTGTAGCCAGGCAGCAATAAAATACGCTTGAAGTGAAGAGCCTTTAAATGTTACAAGATCAATTATATCAGTTGGTCTTTTCTAGGAGCCAGTACTGACATAATCAGACGTGTGAGCTACCATTATTAGTTGCTGAGAAATGCTTTCTTCTCTGTTCAAAATGAATGCCCTCTCTCACAAACTGCAGAACTTTAATGAAAACAAAGCTTATTGCTGCCTTTTACCTCTTCTGTATTACAGCTGCAGAAATATCTACTGAAATGCATCTTGAGATGAAGACAAAAAGACTGTGTCAGGTGGGACATATATGTTTATGGGACAGAATTCAAATTTTTCTTCATAGATTTGTGTCCTTGTTGAAGACTTCTTTTTTTTTTTTTTTTTTTTCCAAATAGTGGAAACTCAACAGTTTATAACAACAACAACAAAAATCTGACTGATAAGTATTGGAAGGATAAGTAGGAGATGCAGACCATCCATAGCATGAAAGACAAGTTACATAAATAAGGACAACTTGGTGTAGGTAAATTTCCGTAGTCATGTGATCAGGTAATATTTGAATTAAATTAATTCTGAGTATCATTCTCACGTTCGCTAAGTCTAGGGATTTTTGTACTTCCAAAGACAAACGGTGATGATAAAGGGAGTATTTATGTAATTTATGTGTTTGTGTCTAGTTGAATGTTTCTCTGTTTTCATACACAAAAAACATAGAAAGGATACTGAAACTTAAGGTGTATTGGTGTTCCATGTGCTACAAGGAAAGTGCAAAAAATCAGATCATTCCTTCCTTTTCGTTTTATTGGCTCAACTTGCTTTTATTTTATTTATAAAAAGGATAGTTCTTTGCAAGAGTGATATTTCCAAAGAAAATAGGGTTGTTTTATTTGACAGCCTGGTGGCACATTTCAGAGCAAAGAACCTAATGAAATGTTGTTTCAAGAAAATTAAAAAGAGAGACAAATGAACCATGTACAATAAATAATTGTTCTAGGAAAGTCCAGGAGGTCTCTAAAAGCTTAGTTTTACTAGTTAAACCAAATATTGGCAGTTTGTTTTGTAAAAGACTAAGTGTCTAAAATTAGGATCTTTACAGAAGTACTCTGATTTTCAGTATCCATGGCAATGAACAGCAATATACATGTGTATAAACAATAAATGATTTGCTCTAAGTAGCCTTTTAAATTAGTCCTTCAGAATCCCTACAGTTATTGTAAAATATTGACTTTCTCATGGCAATAAATTCACTTTTGGGGTTGCTTGCCACTGTCTGAATACCAATGTGATGTAAATGAAGAAGCGACACTTGGTGACTGGCAACCTTATGGCTGCCAGCCTTTCAGTGGGTAGCAGCACACAGAATCCCAGTGATTTGTATGCAGTGCTAAAATCACTCCATCTCCTGCCTAACTGTGCAGCAGATGTATTTGACCATAACGTCTGATAGCATTCAGGAAGCAATTTCACGTTGAACTGTTTACCCAAATGCTTGACTTCTTGGCTCTGCTCACTGACAGATTCCATAGAAATGAACCGTGGGGTAGCCCTGGTCTTTCTTGTCTCTTTGCTTCTAGTTTTAATCTCCTTCACACTAGCAGTGGACCATTAATCCTGAAAGAAAATTTATTTGGTGTCTTGAGAGATGTTGGTTTAGTGCTCTGTGGCATTACTTCAGCTATGGACAAGCAAACAAAGATATGTTCCACTCTTTTCAAATCTGCTGTCATTCACCCTGATAAAAGACTCTGCAGCTTACAAAAGAATAACTTTGTTTTATATAAGTTCTGGAAACAAATAATGGTTTATAAATTAAGATTTCTTTTATAAATTAAGATTTCTGTTTACACATTGTCAGGAGGTTTTTAGGGTATGCGTGAAAGGGAGTACAGAAAATAGAAGTTAATGAAAGTGTATCAATTTAAAAGTAGGGACTGAGATGCTACACTGAGTGGATAAGAAAAACTTTGTGTAACCCAAGGAATAATTCACCTGACTGCTTTTAGATTGTTCATGTTATTTGAGTATTATATTCTGGGATGTGAACATCCACAGTAGAGGTCATTACATAACTTCTTACAAATAAAAACTATTCATAACTTCTCACTCTGTTAGTATGGTGGACAACAAAGACTACAAGTCTGAAAAAAAAATGAAGTTAATATTCAAAAGGTTGGACAAAATGGAACAAGATGGAAAAAATGCAGATCTAAAAGCTTCAGTGAGAATTTTGCCACTATGGAAGAAGAGGATGCGCTATTAGTCATTTGATTATATTTTTGCACAGTCTTATCCTCCATCTCTATTTTCTGCCTCAGTATCTTGGTTGTCTTGGGGAAAGATACTGGGAATTTGTGCAAAGGAGATGGATATGTAGAACAAAGCCCTCACAACTATATGGGTACAGAGAAGAATGAAAACAGGCATCACGGTTAGAATTTTGCAGCATATGTCAATCCTCTTCTTTAGCATGACTCTAAGCAGAAAGACCATACTGCAAACATAAAATGGCCTTTTTAAGCACAGACACTAGCCTCTGAAGTGCTTACAAAAGGGCTATATGCCAGGAAACTGGAATGGAACAAATACTACAAGAACGCTGAACAATTTTCCTTGTAACAACAAAGACAATGTTAGATTCCAAATAAAAGACTTTAACAACCTGCCAAAGTAATAACTGTGCTTTCTATTTTGTGCCTTTGGCCATGCTCATCTCTGAGGATTAATCCTGTGTGAGATATAAAGGAGAGCTAAATCTAAAAAATCCCTTTTTCTGTTTCAAGATGGTGTTAGAGGTCTTGCCAGAACAGGAAAAAATGTACAGCCTTTTCATCTAGGATAACTAAGAGGACTTAGGCAATGGATTTCAAGTTTTGTAGAAGGACTCTTCTAGACCATGATAGCAAAATTTTGAAATGATTCATTCATAAATGTCATTCCCTCCTAAGCTCTGCTAGTCAATTGACAATATACTTGCACATTTGTTGAAAATGTAATTATTTCAGGAAAATAATATGCTGTAAAATGCTGCAACATTTATCTGCTTTAGTTCCTTTAATAGTGTTGACAATAGTTGAGATATCTTTCTTTAAAGAGATTACTCATTTTTACTTTCTAGGCTTTCAGAGAAGATATTTTGACAGAAACAATTTGTACACTGCTTCACTGCCCATGGATAGAAGTTACAAGGAACATCAACCTAAGGTTCTACACTTCAGTTTCTCCTCTGCAGCTCAGACATCTGCAATAAAAAGAAAGGTGCTGAGAACAGGAGTGCAGTGTGCTTAAGAAGCCATCTAAATCCCAACATACTGATCACTTGTGATTGACCAAAATGGGAACTACACTAGTGTTTTCATCGTAGGTTTAGCTTCCACCCTGCACACCTCTACAGTTTTGTTTGAATAATTGGCAGTATAAAGCTGGGTGAAATTTTAGTTTAAATAAGTGGGTTTTGTAATTTTTTAAAATTTTCAAATCTGATGCTAAAGCCATGATGTCTTAGAGGACCTCTTTTTCACATTAACAGACCATTAGCTGTGAAATTTGCATCATGTGATTCTTAGAGCAGCACAAGCCTCTAGATGAGTTTTGTTTTCTGTAATTGTCCATCTCAATATATTTTAATGTGAATTCCTGAATATGCAAATAGTTATATTTGAGTAAGCTACCAGTTTTTATCTTATAAGGGAAAAAGAAAAAAGATAATCAAGCAAACCGCACACCCCACTAATAACTACAAATGAATTGATTTAAATTTTTTCTAGACATGGATTTTTGAAAAAGCATCATCTTTCAGAATTTTGAAAAATTGTTATTAAAGAAGAAAATCCTACTCATAAACACTGAATTTTCTGGAGTGGGACAAGTGTTTTGAGGTTGTTCTGATAGAGAGCAGGCATCTTTACATTCCATAAAAACAGCCGTTATTACTGATTGTTTTAAATGGCAGATAACTTTGCTAGTTTGATATAATAGAATTCCAGTTCAATTGTGAAGTTTTGTGATGTGAAGCAGCATGTTTAGAAGAATATTTCACTCTTGACAGTAATAATCCTAAATTAATACATCTCAGCAAGATTCAGAAAATGTGGTTCAAATTTAGTGCTACTTATAGAAGTTCTGTAGAACAGCAAGAATTAGAAAATCATGTGATGATTGCAAATTATTAAAATATGTGCTTAGGACCTGTTAGAAGAATGAGCTAAAATGTGAAAATTTCATGAAAAGATTACTTTGTGTGTTAAAGGACACTGAACATTTACTTTACAGAGGTTGAAGACTGGATGCATATTTGTTATTTTTTTCCTAAAAAATATTCTAACATACCATGCATTGTAATACCAATAAAATGATTTTTTGACAGACACAGAACAGTTTCTTAGGCTAAGTTCCATTTCCTGCTGTCCCACTGCTGACCCTACGATTCTCACTGAAACACGCTGAAGGAAATCTCTTCACATATGTGAAAGTGGGAGGTGGCTCTGGGGTGCATCTGTACATAGTTTTCCCTCCTGTTTGCTATTTATATCTTCCTTTTTCAGCAGACAGAAGGTGAAAAACACCTAGCTTTGTTAGCTGGAAGAGGGTATGCTGCAGATTGACACAGCTCCAGATGAATGCAGAGGATATGAGAGAAAATCAGCTTCTTTAGGCTGCTGGGCAATCTTACTACAGATATAAAGGATTGACAATAAAAAGCATTAATTTTGATTACAAAGAAAATCTGCTACTTTACCAAGCTACTGGGGAGATGTGATAAGTGTGTTTTGTGTGGCTTACTTTTAAGTCATAACTGTTCTTCCATACAAATGTAATGTTAATATAATGTTCTGTTAATTAGGTTATACTTGAAAGTTTTTTCTTTGGAGAGACTCATAATGTGTACTTAAATCCATCTGCAAATAAGTTTGCTCTTATTAGCTTTTTCTTGAGAGATTTTATTATTAGTTTTTGACCATTTCTTCCTGTTGCAAAGGCAGAATTTCCCTAACTTACTTCTCAACAGCAGTTAGGAAAGATTAGCTATCTATCTGTGAATGTACTCATGAAATAATCAAGGTATAAGGATATTAGTGTGCCCATGTGTGTTGGAGGAAGCCAGCACCAACCAACTTGATTTTCAATTCTATAGACAGTGTTAATTGCCCTGAATACCACCTCTCAGAGACATGAGAATCCTACAAGTTTACTTGAGCTCTTTTCTTGTAAAATCATTTTTCTTTTGAAAACTTTTAAAGTCCTTTCAAAAGTTGTATAGAAAATGGTTTCCGTTTCATGATTTCAGCTTTCTTAGTAAAATATGATTGCTTCTGACTATAACGTTAAATTTCGCTGTTGAAGTATCAAGATGCACAGTGATTAAACACATCCAAAAATCGAGAAAATGAATGACCTGTACATTTATATGAAATATGTATTAAGTTTCCCTTTAAATGGGAGTAATTTTTGAGATATGCTGCATTGCCTTTCTTGTATATCACATTACACTGTATTGTATGTCTCATTACACTGTGTTATCACTTCATGGTATTGTAGTTTGTATGGTGACAGGGAGAGTGTAATGTAATGTGATGATGTACTGTAGCTGTGAAATACTATTAAATTATGACACTCTAGGGATTCAGTAAAATACACCATTTCACTAATCTCAGTTTCAGAATCTGTAGGAGAGTGCTGAGGGAAATACTTGCCTTGAAAGGATTTTCTGAGTTTGCTTACCTCATTTGTGACCCATATGGGTTATTGCTGAAATTGCCATTTCCGTAGGATTCTGCTATTGAATTGATACCTAGGCTTTCCTTGTCTATTGCAGTAATGCTCCAGTAATCCCTTAACTGCATGCTGCTAAAGGAGCGGGATCTCTTGCCGAGACGGTCATTTAATTTAGAAGATTATGAATGCCTCCACTTGGTGCTTGACCTCATCTATGGCACAAGCTGAGAACTGAAGAGACAGATTGACTTGGGAAGGCTGTGAACACTGGCAATTTAAAAGCAACAACAACAAAACCCCCAAACTTCATGAACTTTCCTGTCTCTGTTTTTGTCAAAAACTGTCAAAGCATGTCTGTGTTCAATTTTTTCTTTATTAAGACCACGGGAGCAGTACTCTACCAACATGAAATACAGAGTGATCCATTGTCTTGTACTGCAAAGCATCTTGACTGAATTTTTAATCTGATTATAGATGAAAAGGTTATCTTTAATCTTCATTTATGAGAACATATTTTATTTCTCAGGTAGGTTCTTAAGGTGTTATGTATGCATGACAGATACACAGTTCAGCCCATGGCACATGACTAAGAGAATTTTAATTTTAAATAGTATCACATTGATTCTCAGATTGGTTGTCATCAGTTTGTATAAACAAGGTTTGTATAAACAAGGTTTGTATAAACAAAGTAGATGTTTTTTGTAGATGTTTTTTTCACAAGTGTTTTTTGTGAGAAGTATCTCACTTTTTTTTTGCTATTTTCCTGTCATGGAACAGAATAATTGTAGAGGTATTGGAATAGAGGTCTTGGGGTTACTATTTTTTTTTTCATGTCAAAATGACTAGCCATATGTAGCCTCTATGTATATTTCCTTTGTTTAGGTAGAAAGAACATCTTAAAGCATTTTTGAGGATCTTAAGATCTTCATCATATTTGATATTTGTTATCTGCAGTGCTGTTGTCCAAGTGCTGTTGGAAAAAAAAAATAACAATTATACTTTTTCCCTCTTCTCCTCCAAGAGCCAATTTGTGGAGGAGACAAATAATGGTACCTTTGTGAAGTAGATGTCTTTTTCCTTGTTGGAATGACTCTCTAGTACTTTGAACATGGTTGAGTAATCAGAATGCTCGTACAGATGTTCAAAAATATGTTCCTGGCTTTTCCAAAAGTTATGACAATATTTCAGGAGAATCATACAGGGATATGCCCCAGTGTAGTGTGGTCATAGATGGAAAGGTGTGTAGTAAAAGATGGGCAGGAATGATTTTCCAATTGGATAGTGTGAGATTTGAGTATGGCTTAAATGGTATGGCATAAGGGATGGAGGCTTTACTGGTTTTGTGTGGGATAGAGTTAATTTTCTTCATAGAAGCTAGTGTGGGGCTGTATTTTCAATTTGTGAGAGAAACGGTGTTGATAACACAAAGAAGTTTTAGCTGATGCTGAGCAGCATCCGTAAAGAGTCAAGGCCTTTTCTGCCTCTATCCCACCCTGCCAGGGAGCAGGCTGGGGGTGACAAGGGAGGGGACAGAGCTGGGACAGCTGACCCCAACTGATCGAAGACTGTGTGATGTTCTCAGAAACAAAATAAGTAGAAAGAAGAGGAAGGTCATTTGGAGTGATACTGTTTGTCTTCCCAAGTTGCACATGATAGCTGAACACACCTGCCAGCCCAGGAGAAGTGGATGAATCCCTTGTTTTGCTTTACTTGTTACTGAACTTTTTGATTTACCTATTAGACTGTATATCAATGCACTGAATTTTCCCACTTTCACTCTTCTGATTCTCTCCTCATTCCACTGAAGAAGAGTGAGCAGGGGCTGCATGGGGCTGAGCTGCTGGGTGGGGTGAAAATGCAATAAGGCAGACTGGAATGGAATGGCAAAGGCCTTTACATCACTCTTCCCCCTATCTGAATAGCTACCGTGTGGAGAAGCTTTATATAACAAATGTACTATACTGATTCTGATTGTGAATTACACTTTCTTTCATGAGGTAATTAAAGTACAACAGCAAAAAAAAAAAATCCATGGTTTCATTGGAAAGCCTTAATAATCATTTGCATGTTAATTTACTTCTGAAAGCTAATGAGAATCATCAGTTCTTTATAGTTCTGTTTTATAACCATGCCTTTGATTATTTCCTTCCTTACCTCCTCATACTACATTATGTCTTGATCTATATGTACTAGCCACTTTTTAGATCGTGAATTTGCAACAGCATTTTTTGTCAAAAATTCAGTACAGTAGTAACAACTCATGAATAATGTCTGATCTGACCATAGATCAAGTTCACTGGAATTCAGAAATCTCTTTCAGTTCTGATATCATTTATCAATAGTTACTGTATTTGGAAATGTTTCACTTATCTGCTTGACTTCACATGTGTTCTCTTTAATAAAAATCTGAAAACCAAGTGTAGCTGTTCATCTGCAGCTTCTCTTCAATGCAACTGCCCTGCTTCCTTGTTAAGGGGTGCCTTAAGGGCAGGTGCCTTGGTTTGCAAGATGCAGTGCCAGCTGCGGATTGAGCTCTGGGTGGAGAAAGCCCTGGGCAAGAGGCTGTGGAAAGCCAACCCTTTGCCTAACAAAGGGCACTGGGACTTGTGGCCCAGCCAGGGGAATGCACAGGGCAGGAGCTGATGACCCCAAACTTTGGCTTGCTTAGGCTGTGTGAGTATAAAAGCCCATGGGTTCCTTTGCTTGGGGTCCCTCCTTGGAGGCATCCAGCTTCAAGCTGTCATTTTGTTATTGTTATTGCAGCAAGATAAAATTATTTTAAGCATCTGGACATCGAAGACTCTGCTGTGGAAAACCTGGGGTCAAGCTGGAGAGCAAACCTGGTGTGACTGTGTGAGTGTGGGGGCCTCAGTCCGAGCTCAGGTGGTTAAGTGTGACTGCCAGAGGGGTGCCTGGGTGGTTGGACAGGGAGGTTTGCTTAATAGCATATACCAATAAATATACAACACTAATTTATGTTTTCATTTCCAGCTGAATTTTTGTTTTAGCCCTCTCAGAGCTTTTCTAAAAGTCATGATATTGTGAAAATCTCAAGGTTTGTTCTAAATGCAAATCCAGTTTTTCACACATAAATAATTGAATATATTTTACTTTTTTATGTGTCCTATCCATTTTTGATGTTGCATTTGTGAATTGGAGTTACTTGGGACTTGCAATATACCCTGAGTGATTTCTCTCTTGCTACCATTACCTTTAAAGAAAACTTGATCAAGCTACCTTGCTGGTTAAGAGTTGGACAAACACTAATTATCTGGTAACAGAAACCTAGCACAAACACTGCAGTTGATATTTCATCTTCTGTGCAGTTTTTTTTGCTTTCCTGCCTTTGTCCCATTCAGTTGTTCTTGAAAAGGGGCAAACAATAGAAAGTCAAAATGAGTGACTTAAATCTGTTTTGGACACAGTGCACCTCTTCGTGGTTAATTCTTTTATTTACCCCCTAAGAAATTGTAGTTATCCACTTCCAAGGAGATCATCAGCTGATTTAAACATAATGCCCAGGGTTCATTAGAAACCAATGAGGAGCTGTCCACTGAGTCCCAAATGCCAGGGAAAAGCTTTCTTAATCACACTAAAATGTTGCAGTTTTCTTCTGCGTTGCTGAAAAGACTGTTAATTATGAGTGCATTTTTATGAACATATCACTTTTTATTAATGATGGATGATCTTCAAAAGGTTAAGCTATGAATAACCACGCTAGGTTGATTAGAACAGTGAAACAGATCTGCGTCTGTGCTGGCTGGCTCTCCATGCAGAGCAGGCTGCTGTAACCAGGCGGCACAAACAGGGCCTTGCAGCAGCCCTGTGGTGTGGTCCAGCTCCCAGCCTGCCCTGCTGGGCTGGGCTGGCAAGGATGAGGCCCCTGAGGGCTTTCTTGGCGGGCAAACCTTTCTTGGCGGGCTGGCAACCTCAAGCCTGGCGCCGCTGCTCTGACAACGGTGCGGGAGGTGTCCCGCGGCACACTGAATAGCTTGCTAAAATATACCTTATACAAGTAAACAGTTCCTAGGGGAAGTGGAAATTCACTCAGTTACATTTTAGGGGATCTCAGCTGAGCCTCTGGTGTCTCCCCAAAGAAGCAGTAATAGATGGAAAAGCCATTCTTGCCACAATAATATCTGTTCACTAACATCCCTTCAGTAGATTTCAGTAGGCTAACATGGTTTCCTGACAATAAGGTTTAATCCCATGTATCTTTTCTGCTTTCCTCCATTTTTTTTAAATTCAGGCAATCTATTAACAAATGCCTTTATTTTACAAGAGCAAAAGTGGAGTTGGTGATTATTATTTTTCCAGAAAAATACATTGCCAGAAAAGTGGCATTTTGTGGTTACTTATAGTAAAAAGAATTTATGAATATATTGCAGTTGCTGCTGTACTCCAGTAGAGCCCAATGTTGGCTGAAAATTTGAAAGAACAATTCTTCCATTTAATAGATAACAAAAATATCAATTATTCAGTTTTATGCAAAAGAAAAGATTAAATTTTGAAGTGAAAGTTATTTGATACTAAAGCTACTACTTGACTAATGATTACTTCTTTCTCTAGTTAGTGTGATCATTAGAAGTCTTGAAATCTACAGATCAGTTTTTCCTATTTTATAATACCCTCCCATTACACTTGAAAGGACCAGTGATTCTCACTTCTCTGCTCTGCAGATTCTGCTGGGTGAACAGGCAAGAAGGCAGTAGAGGTAAAGTATTTTGATTGGGCATTTTTACTGTTACCATAGAGACTCATTGAAAAACCTCAACTAAATGTACTCCTTAAAATGTCAAACACAGGAAGCAGGAGGGAAATTTCAGTGGAAAAATATCTGAAGAGCATAAAGCTGTTATATTAGCTAAACTCACTTCACCACTCCTTCATTCACTGTAGGTTAAGTAAATCCTTCTTCTGAACCTAAGGGAATTATTTCCTTTCAAATATGGACTTTCAATTACCTTTGAGATATGAACTGTAATCTCTCTGGTAGAAGATGAAAACTAACTGTATCTACCAATGCTAGTCTTACATGAAGCTTAATTAATTTGGATTTGATTCTTCCTCTGCTTCAACTAAAAAAATCCTAAACATATAAATAATAATCTTGCAATATACAGAACACTAGGTGCACCTCTGATTTTATTATGGGGGGTTAAGGACGAGCCAAATTAATTTTAGCATCACAATTTTTCATTACTCATTTTCCAGAGGTGGGTGGGCTTTCAGCAAGGGGTCAGTAAGAAGTGAAGCCAACACTGCTGTGGGAGTGGGTTCTCTTTGCTGCCCTGTGGGGAGATACTGAGAGCCCAGCACTGACAGTCTCTGCCCACCAGCTGTGCTCGCAGCCTGGCCCACACTTGCCATTACCACCTTGCCTCTCCTCTCGTTTAAAAAGGTTAAGGATAATTATTTAGAGAAGGGTCCTCCCTATCAGCAGCAGTGCCAAGCTGTGGAAACCTCCCAGAACTCATATCAGATAGCACCATAACTGTTTTAAGAGGAAATAATGTGCACATGATGAAAAGTAAATGTAAGATGAAAATTGTGCATCGCGTGGCTTGCAGGAGGATTAATGTAAAGTTGCCTAAAAAACCAATGGGGATCAATTCTAGAATTAATATCCTGTCAGCTCTGGGGAGCCCTGTCATGTAGACTAAAACACTTTGGCTAGATTGGATATATTAGAGTGCAGTGTTTATTTTGTGGTCATAAGTACTGGGCTATGGGCCAGGATTCCCAAGTTCGTTAGTCCTTTCCCAGGTTTTGACAAATACATTGCAGAATTTTCTTTGACCTTCCTTCCTCTTTGCTTGTTTGTCTGTGAAACTACTACCATGGTACTGTGTATGTAAAAGTATTCTGTAAAAATATTCCATAAAACTTAGGTCTAATATTTTAGTAGTTAATCTTGATAATACTTGATTTCTTGGAATCGTTTATATCTGAAGGAATAGCATGCTGTAATGAATTCATAAACATTGGAAAAAACCATATTTTTTCATTCACAAGTCTCATCTTCATTATTTCTTTAGTTGGAGGGTAGACTTTTTCCCATGCAAGAAAGCTTATGTTAAAAAATCAAGATTCTTGTGAAACAAAAAACCTTTGGTTGTATGTAAAATTTGAATTAGATAAAAGATCTAGTGATAATTATCCATAAAAACATGAAGCTTTGTTTATTTGCGTGATACTTTTTCCTCTTTTTCAATGCCTAAATGAGGGGTGAAACAAATAAAAGGCAGCAAAAGGAGTAACTTTACTCAAATTTTTTTTTGTAAAGAAAGGTTTTCCAATGCATCTCAAAATGTATTTTGAATTTTACCTTTTTGCAAGTCCTTGCTTTTCAAGTCTCTCTTGTTAAGAGGTATTGCTTACTGGCAGTAATTTTGTATTACAAAATACTCTTCAGAGTTATCTTGCCAGATTGTCTCAATACATCCATTATGTTGCAATTCTTGATGCATGCTGAATATGATAAATATAGTAGTTCCTATTTTGACACAGTATCACATTAAAATAAATAAACCATAAGAAAGGCAACCTTTCAAATATTAAATGCTTTTGATTTTTTGAAGGTATATCACATTAGTGCCTAGACTGACAACTCTTAATCCTTCTTCAACAAGGGAAATAAAAACGAGGTCAAGGGATGGTCACTTGTGCTGTGGCACGGTCCTCCCTCTCTGCCTAAAAAAAGAGATGATAACACAAGATGCTCTAGAGGTGTGAGGGACTCATGCTTTTTTCACCTTAATTTCTGTTAAATTACTAAAAGTAATTTATGAAAATACTAGTTTACTTCCCCAGATATTAACATATGTCTGCAGATACTATGACTTATTTTGTGGATAAATGGCAGCCTCAGAATGAATGTATTTGAGAACAAGCTTACTTTATCGTGTAATTGCCTTAGAAGATTCTGTCATTGGTTATCTAACTTAATAAACTTGTATGATATCTGGACAATGTTTTAAAATTTAATCAGGAACATTAGTGCTTGCTCTTGCAAAATAGTTGTAAATATTGTGTTTACAGAAATTTAACAAAAGAAGGAAAGATTTCAAATATCACAACGTTATTAAACGTTAAACTAGGATTTATGCTAAAGGTCTAGTTTTAACCCTTTCAGACCTTTAAGGAATACCTAATGCCACATAGAAGAAGCATGATATATTTTTTATTTTATATAATTGCATGGTATTAGTCCTTACTCTTTATATTCCTGCTGTGATTCTGGAAAATCATGTGTTAAAGAACATAAAAAACCCCTCTTAGATTTGAAACACATCTTGGGCTGTGTTACTTTCCTTGCTACTGTAATGTGAATTTTGTCTTTCATGGCTACTGATCTGTTCTGTGTTGCAGTAAAATGCTAATCTAAAAATCAATGGAAACATTTTTCCCATAAAACACAACGCCCTCCAGAGGTTTGCTTGGCTCTGTGTAAGTCAAAATCTGTGACCTCACAGTATTTGTAAAATACCAGTGGTAACTTTTCAGAGTGTCGCACTAAAATTGTTTTCAGGTCTCCAAGGAGGGTTCAGACTTTAGTGTCAGTAGCAACAAAGGTAAGGGCAACAATTATATGTCAGCTCTATTCTATCTTCAAAGAGGGCATTTTGCCAGTCCGACACATGGGCTGAAAAAGCCTCACACGTACAAATCTTTGTTTTCTTTCTAATTTATTTTTGGAGATGTGATAGAACCTGAGATGAATCTGTAAAAATAAATAGGATCAGAACAGCCATGTAAGACCACCATAGATGTAGTCACATATAAACTGAAAGAAAGCTCACTTTCTTTCAACTTTTGGAGCAAAATATATATTCCAATCTTTTCCCCTGTTTTGCAGCTTCCCATAGTAATAAGAGGTTTTTTTACAGTGAGCAAGCTGGGAACTAAGAAAAATTAAATTGCCTAAATAAAAATAATTGTAAAGCAGTCAAAAGTTTCAAACTACATGGGTTTTTATTATTTTTTAAATTGAAACCTTTACAGATTTTCTCATTTTTCTCCTTCACAATATTATAAAGGATTGTGGAAAAAATAAAGAAAGAATTCTCAGGAAAACAATATTTGATTGACTGCTGGTTTTATTCTGTCTTTTTTTTTAAAAAAAAGGTCTTGTCTTTATGTAATGTTGTTGGTAAAAGATTTCTTGTCATCTTTGCAGGTATGGAATAATTAGAAAAGAGGACATAAATGAGATTAACATCTTAACAATACTAGGGAGCATCCTAATATATTGAAGGAAGAAGAAAACTACTTGAGGGAGCAGAGAGGTTTCAGATAAGGAAAACACAATTAAATTCCATTATGAACTTGCTAGGGAAGAATTAAATAAAATGCACTGTCTGTGAGACTTCTTGGATAGTATTTGTCAAGAAAAAAAATAGAATAATGGGACACCCACGGATATATCAATACATTTTTTTTTTGGTAAAAAAATATGAGAGTCAGAGAGAGAGCTTTCAAGAAGAAATAAGGAGCTGAAAGGCTAGAATCCTAAAGTAATGCTGTGAAAGAAATGGCAAGTTTCTTATTGATCCAAATAGAATTTAAGTGTTCAGCTGACAACTTCTGACCAAATCCAGCTTTGATCACCTACCACCTCCACACAGGAAGGAGCCATTACTCTGACATTGGTTTAAGACAAAAAATGTTGTGCAGTTCTTGAAACTGGATCTACTGAACTGAAAAGTTGTTAGAGCAGAGCACAGATCACTGATGTTCTACATTACCTCAGGGAGACAATTGGTCTTTCAGAAAGGATAAGTATGCATACGTAGAAGTGACTCATGATACTTTGAGCTAATTATTATTTAATCAGTGCCTAATAAAAAAAATAAAACCTCAGAAGAGGTAATTTCCTTTTGTTTTATTGCGTAAACAAGGATCATGTAGAGCCAGCTGTGTAAATGTGTATTCTTCTTTCAGGCATGTTATTCTAGGCAGAGTTAGTAGCAGTCTCTATTTTTAGAGCTGCCTGATATTCCCTGCTGTGTGAGACTGTCTCTATTACATGAGCTTTGCCAAACTTTCCTGTTTTACTTGAAAATCATTATATTAAACATCTTCATGAATGTTTCCAAAAAATTTCAGCCATAAATGTGTAATTACGACCAAAAGAAAGTAAATTTCTCCATTTTAAATAGTGCTTGAGACCCAGAGAAGTGCTACGATACATTGAAATACCCTAAGCATTTCACTTTTTTAAAACTTATCATTTTACAGGTTTTATTTTCTTGTGTTAAATATGACCCTTATACCATCCTTAATGGTGACTTTAAATTTAACATAGTTGCATTCTTTAAACAGTTTACTCATACTCACCATTGGTATGTTGGCATCAGAACTCATCCTCACTGAGGGTGCTCAGCATATTGGATAGTGCTGTACTCAAGGCTGCTCTTACTCTCAGTGGAAGAAGATTGGATACTTCAGGTAGAGCTCATCCTAGTTAAGAGTCATTTGAAGAGCAGAGTGTAACGTGGAAAGCAAACTACTACTGTACAAGCAGCATAACACATATATGAATGCTGATTTTTTTACACCATTTGAATTTCTTCTGACTCAGAGCAGTGCATGCATGTAATCACAGCACATCTTTAGACTTGCCAGCAATGCTGAAAACAGAATGACTTAGCTTAGACAGGGTGTTCCCACAGTTATGGATTCTGGCCCCTGAATGGAGTTTTTAAAAATCCGGTTTCCTTGTCTTCTGTGGCTATATACTAAAGCAAGAAGCATACAATGATGCATTCTCTGTCATTCTCTAACTTTGTTTTTTAAAAAGAAACACAGTTCTTCTGTCTAATTGAAAGATCTCAGGAATCGGCACTGACATTTCATGCCAGTCGCACCCCTGAGCCTCCACTCAGTGAGGAACCAGAAAATGTACTTGTCCCAGCAGAGACCTGCTGGGACACATGCTGCTCGAGTTGATATGTATTAAAACCAGAGAAAGTCCAAAAACATGTAAAAAAAAGATGTGACTTATTTGCCATTTGTTCAAATCCTAGAAACCTATTATAAAGGTGATGTGATCCACAAGGAAGGGAGCATCAAATATTTGCTTTCTTTTTTTTCTCTACTTATTACTATGTTTTCCAACTTTTGCTAACATCCTTCATTTAAAATCTATATTCATATGTTCTCCCAAAAGATACCTGGAGTTTGTTTTATCAAATTAATTAGTACTAGCTGCACAAATTTCAAACACAGATAGGGTGAAGAACATTTAAGACAATTGTATATTTTGTGATCTTATTTGTATGGACATAGAGAAGAGACTCCCATATTAATAAGATATTAAGTAAAATTATTTAGTTACTTATTCAAAGTCAATTCTTTCACACCAAAAAGCAAGAATAATTTTGTTAAAATATATATTAACATAGAACTTATGAGGCAAGTTTGACCTGCTAGAAATGTGCCTAGTTGTCAATTCCCTGTTGAGTGCACATTTCCTTGTTGATACAAACAGGAGACAGAATGTTCAAGTCCACATAAAAATGTTAGAAAAACTTGAAAGTATAACCAAAGTGTAACTCAAACGAGTTGGGATGGATGAGAAGGTTCTGATCTGAGTAATAAAATAAAACTATTCTATTATGACTTTAAAGCCCCTAAACGCAGTAGGGTATCTTGAAGTCGATCTCAGAGCACAAGTCTGTGAGGTGTTATCTCTGCAAAAGTAAAAGCACTTATCGAAAATTCCTTTAAAGGTTAGAGCTTTTTGCAGCTATAAGTCACAAAGAGCTGAGGTATTAAAGTGCCACACTGATACCAGAAAAAGTCCCTCCATCAACTTCATTCAGTGTAAATTCTTACCTAAAAGACCAAGTAGCTTTATCGAGCAGTACAAAAAGAGGAGGAGTAGAAGTTTTATAATTGCACCTTATTTTCTCTTGGTTATTATCAGGAACAAAAGACTAGTAAAGGTCACAATATGGTGTGCTATATCTATTTGCTGTAAATTTCAATCATCTTAAAATCTGAGTAAGACTCTTATCTTTGGTAATCTAAACTGAAGGCTGATTATGTTCAGATACTAAAAGGTAGAAATAAATGTGCTTCTTCATACTTAATAGTAACAAGAAATCATTATCCAATATTTGTAAAAGACATGTAAGGTGTTACTACTCTATGTCATCTGTGTGTAACATCTGGTTGTAGAGGAACAGAACAGTCATTTGGAACCTCTGGTGGATTAGGTTGCTTTATCCAGATGGTCTATGTGAGGAGGATATGGCAGCCAACAAAATGTCCTTCCTATGACAAAGTAAAGAGAAGAGAGCCTAAACACAAATGGAAATGAGATTTCATCTTCATGGAGGCTTGGAAAAAAACCTCAATCTCTCTCATGACTCTGAGACAAATAAAAGAGCTATGACCCAAAGAGGTAACTGCATGTGGCAGTTTTTACATCAGAAATATGCACAGCTACCTACCAGCTCCCAGTCATCAGTGAAATGGTAAGAGTCCCTGATGAACCTTGACTTCACACTGAAACAGTTCTACTAACAAAATACACAGGTATGGGGCATGGGTGTAAAGTGTTACATGAAGCAGTAAAATGTAGGCATTTAGGACTGAAATGAAACCTGAGGGCTTTTTGATCCCCTGTGGGACCAACATTACAGAACACCTCTGAAGTGCAATGCTTCCGTTAGGTAGTTCCTTGTTCCTTGTTCCTTTCTCTGGCAGATATATACAAGTAACACATGTTCATGGCTGTTGACTGTTGACACAACATGGTCTTGATACTTTAAAACAGACACAGATCAAAAACCTTCTTCTTGATGAAGCAAAACCCACCATAGATGTATGGAAACATGCAGATGTAACTCTGAAATCACAACCAAGTCAGGTTTTCCACCTAAATTCATGTTTGGAAGGCTCTAAAACCAAAGAGGCAGAATATTTACCTTTTAAATGGAAGATGCGAACAATATGAGCCCACCAAAACTGTGGAACCACTACACCATGCCTGAATGTATGCTGACAACATATCAGGATGAGACTTGAATGCACATCATGTCATACAGCATCCTTCCCTCTCCTCCACTGCTTCTTCTTTCCATTGGATGAAAATGTGGGTATGTGGCTAGAAAAGGATTTAATGAGAACTCTGGCTGACCATGAGAGCAGATTTATGGTAACACAACATAAAGCATTCACAGCCAATATATTGCCACTGCTCATGCTCAACTGGCTAATATTTCAGAGGTACTTCCATTAGGAGGGATACATAATAACATAACATAGTAAAGGTGGAAATAACGGGTCCAAAGTAGATTACTGTTTCTACCTGATTAACATAAATTCCTCCAGCCTAACCAGGATCAAAGTTTAATCTCTTCAAAGCTTGTCTTGTATACATACATCTGCTGCACTTGACATTTTAACAACATCTGTTTTCACTTATCTGATGTCTCTATTTCATTCTGCTAGTGCTGAGAATATGTTCTTGTGTGCACATGGAATTTTATCTTTCTAACTTACCTAGTCAGTGTGGACATCTGGTGTTCTGTATTTACTCTGCCCACTGATTTTAAGGAAAGAAGGTGCTACTGTTCGGAAAAGGAAGTTAAGGTATATTAAAGTTTTAACCCCTTTGTTACAGGAGGCAGGTAGTTGTCCAGAGTAATATTTTTGCAGAGTCAACCTTGAATAATGCTTCTAAGCAAGGATTTCTTCCAGTGAGTTAGACAAGACAGTATGTGTCCTTAGTATTCCAGTAGGAAAACCAAGAGTGCTCAGAAAGGCAGACAGGATTTGAGGTTGACATGTTTCATTAGCTTTCTTCAGTGAGGCCAGATTCATCTTTGATTCTCTGAGATAAAGGCAGGCAATAAATTCTTAGGGATACTTTCTCTGGCCTAGATGTAAAATAAGCTAAAACATTTATTTTAAGTTCTGATTTTAAATGTTAACAGTCTCTGCTAGTAACTTTGGGCAATTTGTTTTGATGTTGGTTGATGCAATGTATGATATGAACAGAAATAGGGTCAGAAGAGAAGTTTTTCTTGGCACTAAGAAAATAAGGAAATATTTATTATATGAGTGGAAAGGGCTTGTGTTTCTCCTATATTTATTGCAAACAATTCTACTACTAAGAGCAGTGTTATTTAAAGGATTGTGTCAGAATAAAACTGTCCCCATACAAGAGGAAACAGGGAATCTTGGCAGCCCTTAGCATAAATTTATCCTCTCTCCAAACAGCATTAACTGATACAACCATTTTCCCACAAACTGAAAAATACTGCCTTGTGAGAAATGACAGTGAAGATCTACAACACACACACATACAGATACACAAAAAAACTCACTTGTGCAGTGGAAAATGGTACTAATATAATTCAAACTGCATAGCAAATGCACTGAGTCAGCAAGCACCGTTTAATCACAGTATTTTAATGGAACAGAAGAATATTACTTTTGGCACTGGGGAAAAGAAATTCTCTTGTTACTTGGATAACCAGCTGATTGAGCATATTCTGGTTAACTGGAAAAACCCAAAGGCTCATCTCTCTAACCAAGAGCAAGTTTAACAATACAATTTGAATCTATACAGCCAAATTCTCTCTCCCTCCCAAAGAGAGCTGTCTCATCTTTGTTATCTATTGGGAACACTTCAAGCCCTCTGCAGTCTTTAGATCAGCTCATTTGTGTAGCTGCAGTTTGTGTCTTACAGTGGTTTTTTTTAACAAGGGTGTGAGTCAAAGATTGTGTCAGGCGATGGGATAACGATGAAGTGCAGTGGATTATTGCAGACCAGTGCGACATGCTGTGCGTGAAGCCATTTGGTGATCATACTGAACTTGCTAGCACAGATGTAGCCACAGAGATTATGATTCTGGATTTGTATGTGGTTAGAAAACAAACAGTACCTAGACCATTTTACAGCATGGTTTGCTACATTTTACTGATAGCCCTGCTGTGGCTGGGCGTGTTGGTCTAGCTGTGCTCCAGAAGTGTTTTCCATCTAATGCAGTTCTGTGATTCTTTTGAAAGTAGTAGCAGTTTTCTCTCCCTCTCAGGGTTAACAAGTTAAATTATATTCACTTAGAAATACTGGCATTTAACAATGAAGAATTTCACTGATCTACAATATCATTCATAGCATGAAAATATGCCATGAAATAGATTACTCAAAATTTACTTCTCTGCAAGATAAAGATGTATGTAAAGATGGAGTGCCCTCAAACCTGCAGCACTTACAGTAGTGTCTTAGTGGTTCTTAGAACCTTCGCTCCCAAGAGTGAATTTTACAATAGGTTGTGAAGAACACATTTCATAACATTACACTTTCATGATGCTTCCTGTTTTGATTCAATGCAGGCTGTTTTTTAGTCCTCCAACATGTAACAGGGAAAGAATTAGAAGAAAGGTTAAGTAATAGTTCATGTGACTACAGTGTGGTAAATACAAATAGTTTGGATTATTTGCTTTTGAATATTTACAATTTTTTTTTTCCATTCAGACAACCTGGCGATTGTAACAAGAGCGATAGATCTCTTTATTTCTTCATTTTATACTAAATAGATAAAATCTTATCTTCATGACACCAATTTTTTGAATGGGCTTAAAAATATTCAAAAGATAGCTGCCTAGATCTAGGATAATTTCCTTAGATTCCTTCTGCTGTAAACAACGACTATTTGCGATCTTCAGAGCAGCACATTTCACCCTAAGATAGATACCTCTCTCATCATCTCATGAAAGGGAGAAATTGTGATGCAACTCCAAGGTACAGAATTCTTTAACAGCTCAAGAAATTAGGGTTTGAATAGGCAGAACAGTTAAAAGAGAAATTTTGAGTGGTTGAAAGGACATGGTCAAATATTTTAAAATAGTTTGCTGTCCATGTTTAACTCTTTTATTTCCTGCTTTGTTTATAAATGCCATAATAGACAAAGAATGCAGGAACTGCTCTACAGGATCAAACCAAAGTTAAACACATTTTGGCATCCTGTCCTTGGAAGCAGCACCAATGCTTAGGAAATGTAGGAAGCACTGAGCGATCCACCTTCTAGTCAACTCCTGATTTCTGGTAATTAGCCATTTAAAATCTTCCAGTAAAGATTACACCTGAAGTGTAGTATTTAATATTCACTTCTGGCCTAAATGCCTGAGAGATGCATTAAAAATGAACACATTTGCACATTTGACCTCCAAAATGACTGTAACAAAGAACTCAACACTGCATTCAATACAGTGCTGTGCAAGAAAAAGTGTTTGTTTGCTGTATATCTGATGAACTTTTGATGACAATCCATAATTATAATGTTAAAATAAAGATAATATGATTCATAACCACATTTACAATTTACATTTCAAAATGATACAGATCTTGATGCTATTTTTCCTTAGTCATGCCATTTCAGACTCGCTTGCATTTTATGTGGGTGAGATAACATATGTCTAATTGTTCTTCATTGTAACACTTTTTCTAGTTCTGCCATAGTCTGGTTTTAAATCACAGATAATATTTTTAATGTATCATTCCAGACTGTAGTTATTTATTCAAGTCATCTATGGATATTATACTTTCCCAGAGACCTGTCCATGTTGACTGGAGGCTTCTTTCTGTATATCCAAATTAGAGATTATCACTAAGTTTTGTAGGTGTTTTTGTTTTCCTTTTGTGTGCATTATTCTATGCTTACTAATTTTACATTTCATATGTTATTTCATCCTCGAGTCACTGACTGTGGAGAAATCCTCTTGAGCTCCTTACAGACACTTTTGATTTTGACCACGTAGAGTAATTTTGAATTTTTTGAATTATTTGAAAACGTCACTGCCTTGCTATTTATCATGTTTCCAAACATTTAGGCATATATTGAGCAGCCAATGTCCAAGTTTAAGAAATTCATGTGAGAACTTGTTGAAAGCTTTTTGGAAATAAAAATATAATTAGATCATAGTTTTCCACCTACTCAGTGATACTTTGAAAAAGCAGACAGATTTGAAAGGCATATTTTTCCTTTGCAAAGCCAATATTAACTCCTTATCAATACTCTTTATCTATCCTGTGCTTACTACTTCCTTTCTTTATGCAAGCTTTACCAGTTAGATTGATACATATCAGTGAAATCCTTAGTTTTTATTGTTTTAAATATTTTTTCATATATTTCTTCTTCCATTCCTCTGCCTATTGATTAAAGAAATAGGTTACCATGGTAGTAAAATCCTCATAGCTTCATATCACAGTTCTTTAAAAGTTTGTTGACTTAGTTTTATTTGGTTCACTGTAGTTGCTTATGATACTTTTTTTTTTTTTAAATTTTCTTTAATTCTCACTTAGGAAAAATTCAGCTGGAAGTACTTCCTCAAATTCATGCTCTAAAATTAAGATCTGATATGAGAATATTCTGGATTACTTTTGGATTGAGCAAGATTTTAGAAATTTACTTCTTTATTACTTTGCAGTTTTCTCATGCAAATTTACTGTATGAGTGTTCCTCACATTCTTTCACTGCCTGCTGACACCTTTAACTCTCTGACAAACCCTCTGAGTTTGATATGTTTGAAAAGATTTTATTTTGAGCCTTTACACTTTAAATATACAGATTTCTGACATGCCTCTTGATGTGACACTATGGGTTTAAATATGAATTTCCAGGTTTATGCTCTATTGCATCTTTCATGGCAGCAACTTATATTTTTTGAGGCCGATTTTTTCCCATGAATAAAGTCCATTTTAAGACTCATATATTCTACCATTTCAATTTTGTAATAATTATTTTTCTCACATATACATCCCTCCTCTTTTTGGTGAATTTTGTCGATATTTTTCTTCCTACAAGATGCAGAACTAAAATATATTTTGATGATTGTGTCCACCAAATAAAAGCTTGAAGTTAATCTAAAAAGTGGTCAGTGAATTGTACTGAGCTCTCTAGAATATTAGCCCTCATTCCCCCCAGCTGTCTGGTTGCAGCTTCCAAAGGTTTTCGCAGTTCCTTTTCTACAGATTTTTTTTTTTCAGGAGAAATCTGAATGTATTGAGGAAGAGGAAGGTAAAGGAAAGTGAAATGGTGTGGGAAGTTTTCTGAGATCTTTCTGAACAGATGACACTTGAAAGATATGTTTTGAACTAAAGCTAGTGTGATAGTCAAGATTAGAGCAGGAGTTACCTTTTTTCCTTGTGGTGTGTCTGATCCTCCAAGAAAAGGTAAATTATACTGTATAAAAATGTTACACACACAGCTTGACTTGAATTTCACCCAGTATACATAGGAGGTATTGAAAACTCTAGTTATCTTTGTGTTTCAATCTGTGCAGCTCCCTGATTTCTCTTTGTATACCATACTTTATGTCTGTAGTAACAAGTTTGAAAGCAAAAAAATCCAGCATATAGTTATCTGAAGGTTTCTATTTCTTGAATAATCTGTAATAAGTTCTAATTCAACTGAGTTCTTTCTGTGTGAGATAATTTCAGAAGTACCCAAATCCCAAAAAAGTACTTATGTCTATTGCAGAACACATACTAAAGAAAGAATTCTTGTGACTATGAAGTAATCTGAACTACCCAGTATTGTCTTTTTTCAATATTTCAATATTGAATATTCAGTTTTTCAATATTTCATATTCAGTGTCTATTTCAATATTTGTTAATTATTTCCAGTATTTGTCTTTTTTTTTACTAGCATAAAAGACAGCAGACAATATATGAGGAAGAAGAACTGCTCAAGATAGGCATTTGCTATTATTATTACTGTTCACATTAAAATATTCATTCAGTCAATCAAATGAAAATCTCACTTTTTTCATTGTAGTCATTAGGTCAATCTGTCAGGATTCTGTTGGAAAACAAACATATTCTTTTTTTCAGTGAAAGACACTTGGAATTTCAAACCTTCTATTTTAGCACATTAATTCTTTTATTCTTTCTCTGACATCAGGAAATTGTGACTTCATTTGATTTATTTTGTAATATGTAACAGAACACACACTTTTATTATCATTATAAAACCTCAGAAATATCCATCTTGTACCTGTGCTGAAGATACATAGTAACTTTCCACTTTCTTGAATTTAATATTTAATTCCATATTTTCTTCAGCTAACAGTCTAAGGTTTTTTTCCATTTGGATAACTATTGTTTCTTTGCTGCTCTACTTTGCTAACTTTTTTTGATGTTTGCCTTGTTGTCTTTCCATTTTTCATTCCATATGAAATAACATTCACTTTCTTCTTCATCATAACCATTCAAGAAAATCCAGATCACAGAGCATATCGTGAATTATTAGAAAGGCAGATTTTATTACAATTTTTAAAAAAATCAAATACATAAAAAATTAATGTTTGGATTTATTTTTTAATATATATTTTAAATTCTTCTTCAAAACAATAATTTTGCTGCAAGTGTGCAGCTAATCCTTTTCAAGTACATTCAAACCAAAATATTTATTTATAAGAAGTGGAGTTAAAAAATTATATTACAACGGCTCTGTATGACCTTTCTATGTTAGGAATTAAACTGTGATCAAAGACAGTGAAAAGACCATAAAGGCCTTACAAAGCAAGACAGTGGTGCCAAGGGAGTGAAACAACATGAGACTAAACACATAACTGATTTTATTATTCTAGAATAATAGTAACATGGAATCATTAATGTTGGGAAAAAAACACAAACCCTAAATCTGGGGTCTTTTAAGAAACATCCCTTTGTTGACTGAACAATAGCCCTAAATGCTACATTCAGCTGTTTCTTGAACACTTCCAGGGATAGTGACTCCACCACTTCCTGGGGAGCTCATTGTAACACTTAACCATCCTTCAGTGAAAAAATTCTTCCTGATGTCCAACCTGAAGCTCCCCTGGAACAGCTTAAGACCATTTCCTCTTGTTCACCAGTTGCCTGATCTGTTGAACCTAACACATCTAAATTATTTGAAGCTGACATTTCTCTGTTCAGCAGATATGAATAGTCAACTTTCTTTTGACACCAGCAGAGAAATTAAGCTTTCAGAAAACTTAGATGTATATATTGTGAATCTTCATAAATACTTGGTTTGGGATCATGCCATGCATAAGAAGCAGTGTGAGAAAAAATTTTCCAACAGTGCTAAGTAATTTTTCTATGTTATAGTAAATTTGGCACAAAAATAAATGAAGTGTCATTTTTAATAAGAAACTCAACCCATTTCCAGTTACTAATTTCTGTAATAATTTTCTAATTGAGCTAAGGAAAAAGCAATACATGGGGCTTGACTTTCTAAGAGATGATAATGTTATTTGACATATTTGCTGTAGTATCTCCTACAATATTATGTAAGTACAAAGGGAAGAGAAATTATACATGTGATTACAAGTGGGAACTTGTCCAACAGAGATCTACTGAACAGAGAAATTTGGTAATGATTTCTCTATGGTTAAATTCAAAACTTTAAACATTTGTTAAAACAGGACTGAATAGAGGTTCAAGTCTCAGAAGTATCATTTTATTCAAAAGTGTAGACTGGAGGAAACACATAAAATATATTATAAAATACAGTTTAATTCTTAATTCACTATTTACACATAAATGAGTAATATAAGAAACTCATATTATGACATAGAAATCATGAAAATATTGACTACTCATCCCTGTTCCCTTATATACACAGCATGTAGTGAATATTTGAGATAGATATTAAGATGAAAATGTCAGTGGAAAATATTGTGAAGTAGGCATTGCTTCTAGTTCTGTCTTCCATCAGCCAGATCTCAACCCTTTCATACTTTTTTTTTTTTTTTTTTTTTTTTTTCCCATCCAGAAAACAGTGACTGCTGGGAAGGCAAGCAGCCTCTCTATATACTCTGAAATCTCTCTGACTTTGCCCAGCCCTCCTCTTTCTCCCTGAATTCTCTGTGGCAGCATGAAAAAACCTCATTTTTCTCTACAGGGTCCAAAAATGACATCATGTATGCAGGTAGGTAAGTCACAACAATGTTTCGTAATGTTAGAGGTAGAAAAAAGGTGATTATCGCATTGTGTCAATTCACATTACAGCATTTTTTCTGACATTTTCAGACATCTTTATATGAGTTTGTTATCTGAGTTGTCTTTATACCCAAAAGAGAAAAACAGAGCATGTAGCATCTCTTATGTACTGTAGATGATTGAAATGGGTCAGTCTAATTTTCATAGAACTCCACTGAATATATTTTTCAGTTGATATATTTATTGAAATTTGCTATGAAACTTAGCACAAGTTATTTTGTGTTTAACTAAAATTTGTGGCTGTTGCTTAGTACAGTTTATAAAAATGAACTTCATTAATGTTGTAGACCTGCTATTCAATTGCACCTCAATGAAATTTTCCCAAAACAGGGTGCTCAAGGTTGCTCCTCTTTTGCCAAACACATTTGTTTCAATATGTTTGCTGATGAGGTCATTTCTGATACCACCTGGCTCTATATTAGATATATGTATATATCCATGATATCCAAAAAGTCATGGCATTCAGAAGAAAGTCCCAGCTGACTGGTAAAAGGGAAACATAATAACCACCTTTAAAAACTGAAGAAAGGAAAACCCTGGGACCAGTATTATTTAATATCTTCATTAATGACATAAATGAAGAAATCAGTGCACCCTCAGCAAATTTGAAGATGTCACCAAGATGAGTGGTGCAGTTGTTACACCTGAAGGATGTGATGCCATCCAGAGGGACCTGGACAGGCTCAAGAAGTGGGTCCATGGGAATCTCATGAGGTTTAACAAGACCGAGTGCAGGATGCTGCACCCGGGTTGGGGCAATCCCTGCTATCAACACTGGCTGTGGGGTGAACAGATCCAGAACAGCCCTGCCTAAAAGGACCAGGGGTCGCTGGTGGGTGAGAGGCTGGACATGATCTGTCGATGTGACCTTGTGGCCCAGAGAGCCAAATGTATCCTGGGCTGCACCAAAAGCCATGTGGCCAGCAGGTCAGGGAAGGTGACACAGCCCCTCTACTCTGCTGTGGTGAGACCTCACCTGTAGGGCTGCGTCCATCTCTGGGGTACCCCAGCACAGGAGGGACACGGACCTGTTGGAGAACGTCCAGAAGAGGGATGTCAAGATGATCCTGTGAGGAAAGGCGGAGAAGACTGAGATTGTTCAACCTGGAGAAGGCTTTGGGGTGACTGAATTGTGTCCTTCCAGCACTTGAAGGAAGCCTACAGGAAAGCCACCTTTGTGGGTGGTGAGGCATTAGAATGGTGGCCCAGAGAAATTGTGGCTGTCTCATCCCTGGAATTGTTCAAGGCCTGGCTGGATGGGATTGAGAAACCTGGTCTAGTGACCCCCATGTCTGGGGGGTTGGAGCTAGATGATCTTCAAGGTCCTGTTCCAACTCAAGCCACCTATGATTAATGATATAAAAAGTGCAAGACTGCTACAGCACAGCAAAAATTAAAACATGTCTATTCTTAAGTTTTTGAGAGTACTGAAGAATGAACTACTGTTCTGGGGAGGAATTTGATGTTTAGCATTTAAACAAGGATATGTTATTTCTTATACAGAGATTTTGATGAAGTAGGGAATATATTCTTAGTTTATTGGTTAAGAGTAACTGGCTTATTTCCATATGACATTTATTTTGATTTATCTATTAAATATGTTTATATGATTGGATAGAAATGACAATTCTGATACTATTGCTTTGTGGTTAAAGCCTAATATGTTGTTACTATTTTGTCAAATTCCTCTTTTATTTCCCAAGTGCTCATTCAATTGAAAAAGTTTGGGAAGCACATTTTTGAAAATATTTTACATCTAATACTGCAATGTCACATCACTGTGCAATCTACCTATTAGAATAATTTAGATGCCAAGAGAGTATTGTCATTTTAACAAGTGATTGATAATAGCTTGTAGACAGCTTTGAGATTAGTGAAGATGAAGACAGTTAAATTGTCAACTGGCCATGACATGAACTTCAAATCAAGCAAGTACTATGAAAATATTAAAGTAATTTAGCCAATTTAGTGATAGGAGTAATAAAATACGATGTGAGTTTAATCTATTGGGACTTTATTTGTTTATAAGAATGATTTGAGCTCAAATTATGAAGACAGCATCACAGTTGTGAAGGCAGAGAAAACACTTCAGAGGACAGGTGAGTCACGTCGTGAGTCATGGTTTTTTGCAACCTTTTAAGACGTGTCTGCTTGAATGTAACTTTGTAGATATGATGTATATCTTGGAAGTGAAAAACTGACCTTTGGATCTTGATTACATCAACTAACAGAAAAGCAAGTGCTTTGACATCCCAGATCTCTTTAACAAAAGGTTGCATAAAAAAGTCCCTCAAAATAATCAAAATCAACCCCCAAAACGACCGAAAGGCCCCCAAAACAAACACAAACCCTTACCACCAATAACTTAAAATTTCTGCAGTCTGGGGTTTGGACCATATATTTCCTATTCTAAAAAGTCTGCATTATTGTCATTTAATTCTTCTGACCTAGGAACTTGACATTACTTTTTATCAGTGGTGAGTCAAAAGAATCCAGAAATTACTTTATCTCCTCAAGTTTCTTCTATCTTTTCTTAAGAAATCTTAGTTTGACATACTCTGCTATGTTGAAATTAATATGATTTAAACAATTTGTCCCACAGATGGGACAGAATAAGAAACATACATATGCAATCAGTTGGCTAGTAAATTTTAACTACAATTAAGCTGCCCTGAGTCAACCACTAATTCATATCCCTATGTACTGAGGCCAGTAACAGAAAATTTCGAAATCTAGTGCATGTCTTTAACATATCTAATCCTTAAACACTTTCAATCTCTGCCTTAAATGTAAAAGACAAGAATCAAACAAAGATGTGACTCTACAAATATAAAGGTCAAATATACATTTACTGAAAATATAAGAAAGCGCATATTTACTGAGGTTCGGTAAGGACATAGCATTACTTTGTTGTTTTTCTTTTCAGAAATTGAGTGACAATTCTCCTGAGGAAAACAAGGTAGTTCAAAATAGCATTTAACAAGCTAGTAAATAAACAGAACTACTGCCTTGATTCATGTGGAAATTAGTCTATTAGATATGCAGGCAACATGATTTCCATGGTTACAAATGACCTGCTAATCTCTTAAATTATCCAGTCATCACGAACAACAAGCCTACTGAATAATTATACTAAAATGCAAGAACTGATTCCTGCAGAATTTTTGAAGTTAAATTCTCCCAGAGAGAAAAGTATTTTACCTGATATAAAGTTGCCCCACTATTTTGATGTAAGCTCAACAATGGCTTTCTTTGAAACAGTTTACCATAAACAATTTCATTTTAAATAACATTATTTTATCCATTGTGTTAATATGGTGGGCATGAAGAACAGTGACCTATTGGCCAGGATGGGAGGTCTGTTTTATTCGAGTACAAAGTGAAAATTCAATATAGATTTTTCCTTGTTGCAAAGATGCCATGTATATTAGCCAAATGCACTTCTACTTCTGGATTTTTCTACAGCTAATAGTCACAATTTTCCATGAAGTAAATTAATTCAGTTTGCTCATATGGAATTCAGTTTGTCTAACTGAAGGGAAAAAAAAACCCCAAAATATATGGCATTTGAATGGTCACTCTTCATCACATATGAACTACAAATATGTCTTCAGAAATTTGCTCAGAATTTTCTAAATCTAATGTAAATCTAAAACTGTTCTGAAGTGGCAACAAGAAAAGCTCTTCATGGTCTCTTAGACTGATATATGTATGCAATGACTGATATAGAATATATACTTCATCATAATCATAATTTTTAATTAAATGGTAAGTCTGCTTTTCTATCTTGACCTAAAGACAGAGCAAAACCATTTTGCTAATGACTGATTCTTTGTATACTACTTTGAATTGTAATTAATCCCAAATACTTATCAAGGTCAGTCCTCCCTTAATGTCTCTACTATAAAACACTGCAGCTCCATTAACATTTTCCCTCTTCTTGGGAAATCAGCAAACAGCTGCACACTTGAGTTATTTTATCAGCAAACTTCCATAACTTTACCACAGGCATATAATATTTAGTGTTTTTTAAGCCTCAGAATCTTGTAATCTTTGCTATATGAGAAATATTGCTTTCCTTTAAGGATATTGCTGCAGATACAAACTAAGTTTGTATACCTTACAAATGAAAAGAGATGGTTTGGTCCCACAGTAGACTTTAGCTCCAAATTTAAAGGAAAGTAAAAGAAGATGAAATATTTTACAATGAGAAATTCCTGGGGCCTGGCTTGAGTACTGGATAGAAGCAATAGTATTAATTTTAAATGAATTGCCAGCTGAGTTCACTGTGACTTAAGATAAAAATGTGATTGTATTTTGGCTCGTCTGTCTAAATTTCATTTGAATCTCTTTTACTTGCCCTACTTAATAACTGAGTTATATTTTTTAATCAATATCAGAAATATGAGAACTAAGGTCTTTATCTCACATTTTATAACATGATCTTTCTTTTTGTCACTCTTTTTTGTTTTCCCCCATTTCAATTTCCCCTTTTAAAGTACTTTAAGAGAATGTAATCTCTTTCCCAGTTTTACTTGGACAATACTACTTTCCACGTGAAATTTTTCACTGTATCCTAGTCAAAACTTGCTCTTGCCTTTTTTTTTTCTTTTTTCTTTTTTTCTTTTTTCTTTTTTCTTTTTTCTTTTTTCTTTTTTCTTTTTTTCTTTTTTCTTTTTTCTTTTTTCTTTTCTTTTTTGTTTTTTTTTTTTTTTTTCCTAAAACAGAATCACTTTTTCCCAAAATGTTATTTTAGCAGCTTAGCCTTTTGGTAGTGTTTTGGACATCATTGTTTTTTTCCTTAATCCTAAGAACTTTTAGCAATCATATTTTTCTGTGCATTCACCAAAATGAGGGGAAAAATTAATTTAAAAAAATAGCAGCACATGGCTGCTGTTCTGGTTTTCTAAGTCACCACTGATGAGCTGATCCAAAGTTTGCGATGTGGTGATTCTGTGCAATGCTCAACGCAATGCTACTCTCATCTTTCAGAAAAGCCTACATCAGTAACTCTGGTAATGCTGGAAATTACATGTATTTGTATTTCTCTGGACTTATCCAAAAGGCTTATTATACTTGTGAAGCTAACTGCTTGTATTTAAGCTATTTAAATAAACTTTAAAATAGGGTAGAGTTATATAGCATGTTCATTTACCCTTTGTCCTACGTCCATATTTCCCGCCTTTTCCTACTTAACACAGCAAAGGAGATCATAATTTTACACCTCTGACTTGTGCTATCTATAAAATCTGTATTTTCTCTATAATCTCTCATACCTTCCATATATTCTTTTTTTCTCTGTCGATCAGGTTGAGAGAGGCAGTATTTTAATTGTTTCAACTTAAGCTCTACTCATTTTATCTTTGTGTAATGACCAAGTACTTAATCTACATTTTTCCATTTCTCAATTCTATTCAGTGATCCGAACTATTCAACTCCATTACTTCAAAATGTTGACTTTCACAGTTCTTGGAGTAATGAAGCAAACTGCTGTTTGACTTTGCAAAAAGGATGCTCTTACTCATCATAGGGTCTGCTTTTGAGAAAGCCATGTCTGATATTCTTAGAACTTAGAGATCTGCTATCTTTCTTCTAGTGGCTATGGTTTCAAACTACAACTTTTTTTTAAAAGGGACAGGCATATTTATTTGCTGTTATTTTTTTATCCCAAAACTGGTTGAGGTGAGGGTTTTTCACTGAAAATCACATTTTTATGCTTAACATCTATAGTAGATCTAATCATAAAGAAGGTCATATCTGACTCAGATTCAGAAACAACATTTTAAAATTTTCACACTATATTTCAACAGAGGTTTGCCACACTAAAATCTGTCTCTATGATATGTTTTATCTAATTAGTCATCTTCGTTTTGACCAACAGTGAGAACATGGCTCTGATTATTCTATCTTTCAGGTATAAAACAGTTTTACAACATGCTTAAAAGGAAGATGTTGGGGCTCAATCACTCCTAATGGACGTTTTACCCAAAGTAATTTGATTTCTGTTTGTTTGGATTCAATCAAAATTCAATTATACACTGCATATAGTATGATTACAGCTGTTTGAATTACATATGTTTTTAGTATAAAGGAAAAATGTCTAGAACATGAGGTTCATTGAACTTTCCCACTGAAAAATGCCTAAGAATTACTGAGAGAGGAGAATGGAAGTTAGTTTTAACACTTCATTGGAGCAAAGAGTTGTTTATTACTCTATTCACTTCTAAATGTGAACAAATACTACAACAAAGACATATTTTTTTGTCTATGAAGGGGAAAGAAGCTTTCTTCTAATTAAAGGTTGGCTAGACTGCTTCCTACTTAACCAGAAAGAAAATAAATCTGGGGGATGAAATGTTAAACTAGTTCATGTCTTTTGAAAGACTTCAGAGGACAGACTGACTATTAAACCAAATATAGTCCACTAAAAGAAAGAAAATATACTGTTCAATTGCTGTATAGTTTATTAAGATAGAGCGAGTCTGATGAAGATCATAAAGAGAGAACTTTTGATACAACTTTAGGATTTTTCCAAAGGTTTATCACTGAGTTGTCTATTTTTGATACTAACTGTCAATATTTCCATATTTACTGTAAGCTGGCTTGAAGAAGGCATAATTTACAGCAATAGGAAAACAATAAAACATTCAATCAATTCCATTTTGAAAATTAAAAAAATATGGACTGGATGAACAGATGATTGGATGGGTTAACTGTTGGTTGGATGAGGAGGCTAAAAGGGTAGCAGTTGTTGGCTTAAGATTCGGTTGGCAGTTAATAACAAATAAACAGTCCAGGGGTCAATGCTGGACTGCTATTATTCAATTCTCATCTGCATTATGAAATGGACTGCACCTTCAGAACCTTCTAAAATGGTACTAAATTAGGATAAAAAATTGTAGTGCCAAATTACAATATTTAGTCCATTGGGGCCATGATAAAGTTTGTATATGGAGCCAGCAGAAAATGTGAGAAATTCAGTAATAAGAGGTGCAAAATTCTGCAGAAGAAGTGATAAAAGAATAAAAATCTCATGACTCTGTACAGCTGGGAAACAACCTCATGAGCATGCCAAAATCATAGTGGGTTGAAAGAAGAAGAGTGTAATCAGCAGACTGAGTGAAGTGAACGTCTTCCCTGTCAGTATTTGTGGGGCGCAGCAGGCATTTGTGCATCATTAGTACTCGGACTCCAATTTAGTTTGTCTTGAAACAGGTCAGGCTGGAAATAAACTTCTTCTGTTGTAAATTTTCTTTTCCTTATTTTCTCCCTTTTTCTTCATTTTATTCCATTTTTCAAATCGGTGTGGGCTAAAGCCCTGCTTGCACAGGAGTGAGTACAACTCTTCATCCACAAAATAGAGAAAGCCTTCAGATTGTGTGGGCTAACAGGCTACCAAACCCTCACGATATGTGAGGTTCACCCTGCACCCACACTTCCTTCTGATGAACAAAGTGCAGAACACTTAATCCATTGATTTATACATGCCATCAGGACCCTTCAGGCCTGTGTGGAATGGACATAATACAAGCTAATGATAAGATTTAAAATGTATCTCCTCCTTTGAACTTCATTCCCTTCCTCACTTTATTCACAAAATATGTATATATAGTTATGTAAATCTTTATCCATCTACATACAATATTATATGTATGTTATAATTATATATTTTATTATTTACTTTATGTATTTGTTGTATATCTTATATATTCTATTTATATATTTATTTATACTTATTTTTTATAATAATTACATATATATATATTTATATATCTTTAATTACTTTAATATACTCTTCTAGAGAGCACGAAAAAGTTTTCAGCTGAGATTTACTATCAGGTGAATAGACTTGCTTGATGGTAAAGCATTCCACTTATTAGCAATATAGCTGGTTACAAAAACTCTGTATAAGTTTATATAACAAAGCATCAGAGAAAGAAGGAAGAAATTGAGATTGACTTTTTAAAAAACTGAGTTTGGCAAGTAAGGTGGAAGCAGACACTACAAAACTAGTGACTTATTCAGAGATTCAGGCAAAGTGTTAAAATTTACACTTTTCCTGGAGCTAAAAATTTTGTAACATTGCTTATAAATTAGCAAGTACTGACCAGGTGAAAACAGCTCTATTCATGTTTTTCCTCTCTGGATTTTTAGCAGCAGTAAACATTGCAATCCAGTCCAAAAGGTAGAGACAATCTCACACAGAAAAGGCAAGAAATACAGAATTATCCAGGTATCATCCTCCCACCTTTTTCTTATATATTATTTGACTACAGTTATATAGTGGTTTTGTAAAATACTCTATTCTCAGATTACATTTCAGTTGATGGCCATTTTCACCTTTTATGTGGTGTGCAGTAATTTATACTTAACAAAAAGCTGTAGTGACCACCCTGATACTGAAGACACCAGAACAGTTCCCTCCTTGGAACACAAAAGCACTCTGTTACTGCAAATGTCATAATGTGGCAGCTATTGAGAAATGTTACCACTAAAAGGAGCAACCAGTACACCTGCACTAAACTGTTTCAGATTCATGAGTAAAATGCAGCACTAAAATTACATTTTCAAGTACTGCTTTTGGCTGAGACATGTTGGCAGAAGTCCATTTCAGTTAAAAATTTACTGCTAATAATTGCTGAACTAGAAAGGACTGGTATTTTTCATGCTGCTTCTGTTTCAACATTCTCTTGTTGTCAGCACTAGCCTTTGTGCTGTTCTAAGGCAATTCCACGTTGGGGAGACTGAGGCAAACCACTCAGTCATCTGCTAAAATAGTGCCCCAGAGTTCTTGGGATTTGGCCCACAGAGTACAATAACTCCTCTACCTGCCTAAAATTTCACTCAGATTTTTTTTACTAAGCAAATCCTTACTCTTAAGTGCTCCCTAGTATTGATTGCTTTTCTGCGGTTTTATGTGAGCAGTATGATGCAGTGTGTTCATATAAGGTGAAGAAAGCATATGAAGAGATTAATGTGGTTATTTTCTTGAAGTTCCTTTTTTTGAACATCAGATATTGATAGAGATGAGAAATATGAAAATACAAGTACTCGAAATTTGGACAATGACTTATCTGCCAATTCCCAGTCAGAGGGGGTTTGTAGTGTAAATAAAATATTTCTCTGTGCTATTTTTAAAGGTATAACCAAGAAAAAAAAATCAATTATTTTTCTTGTAGACCTTCTTCCACAGCCTAAATTCTCTTTTAAATAGCCAAATAAATAAGCACATGTATCCCTACTCCTTCTTTATAGATAATTTTTTTACTTTTGTCTTCCTTTCCTTCTACATCAGCCTTTGTAGCACTGCATGAAGGCTTTTATTCAGCAGTCTTCAGGGTGGTTTGCAGGGTTAAAATTCAGCTATATCTTTTTGCAGCATAGTGCTCACTTTGAATCAGAGTGTAAAGAAGTGGCTGTTATGTCTCTGATTCAGGATGCTCTACCCTGACGTTCAGCTCCATCATCAGTCCGTGCCCTCTTGAAAATGTTACGACTTCTCAAATGTGTGTCATGTTAAATGCCAGCATTTCAGATTTGCTTTTCTCAGATGCATTAGCCTGACTTTTCCAAGGTAAATTTCCCTCTGTTTTTCTCAGCCTGTGCTTTTATAATAGCTTTTGAAGTATTATTTATTTTTTTCAGAAGATGTTTGTTCTTCATTCTGCTTTTACTTTATCTATGAATTTCATTAATGTGATTAGCTTTGATTGATTGACAGTTAAAACTACCTGCAGAAGGAAAAGTCAGGGCTGTTTCCTAGTTTAATATATGATTGCCATCTGAGTATATGACAGCTAGCTGAATAGCAAGCTCCAAAAGACATCTGGAAGATTTGAAAACACCAGTATCTCCATTTTAGAGGATGAAAAATAAACTGGTATAAAGATTTAGGGATTTTGGACAGCCTTGATGTATGCTCCTGCAAGTAACTATAATGTGGGCAGCGTCCAGAATCATATCCAGAGCCACTGTGACTGTATGGAGTATAAATGGTAAGGCTTTTGAAGGAGCTGCAGGTGACCTTTGTGGAGGAGGTCCTGAAGTGCCCTGTGCTTATTTCAACACAGTCTGATGCTGGGCTGCATGCAGCATGCTGCACCTGTCCAGACTGCAGCCTGACAGGCAACACTGTGGTGCATTTTTAAGGAAGAACAGCAGGCCTGAGGGACTAGTGAGGCTCTGGATGCTGGGGAGACATGCAGAAGAATACAACTTTAGGAAGACATAGTAGAAAAGATGCTAAGGAGGAGACAGCTAAGAGCAAGGCTGGAGATACTTTCCTGGAAAGACATGACCCACATTGGCTTAGGGATGTCACGTGGGTTGAGGACTCTGGCTGTGAGTGACCCTTGTCATGGAAGGAGCACTCCCAAGGGACTTCAGCCTTTGGAGGACACACTTTAAGGCATAGACACTGGCTGAGGAACTGTGTGGCCATGGGTGACCCCTGCTCTGACACACACCCTGAAGGGCTGCAGTTGTGGATGACCCACACTGAGGCAGGGACAACTCTGAAGCCAGTAGCCTGTTGACAACACACATCAGAGCAGTGGAAAATGAAGAAGCCCAAAGCAGTGGAACAGACAGAGGCATGGAGCAGCAGATAAAAAGCAATACATACCTACCCCCATGTGCTGCCTGTGTTTTCACCATACAAACAGGATAGGATAAACTCTGTGTAGCCCATGTCAAACATGAGAGAAAATTAGACTAGGAAGGGGTAAAAAAGTAAGTTTTGTTTTTCATTGGGTCATCCTACCCCACTACCCAAACCAATGATGAGAACATCATGTCAATGAATGATACATTAAAAGAAGTAAAATTATGAAGTTGATGTTTTGTTCATGCTGATGTTGGATATAGTGCAGAATTGTCTGGAAAGGGAAGGGAAAAGGCTTGGCTGAATGGAAACCTCCCTATGCGACCAGCTGAAATTTGGCAGGGGAAAAATGCTGTACTTAAAACATTCATCGTGGCAAAAATAGCGCATGTTGATAATAGGCCTCCTTTTTCAGTCAAGAATCCTTGTACCAAGTAGCATCCATGCTATTTAGTATTAGTAACTACTAATACTAGTACTTAGTATTAGTTCTTAGTTAGCATTGCAAAATTAGAGCACAAAGGGTGCATGACTTGAAGCTGAGACTAAGCCCTGTTTCTCTTTTTGTAAGCAACTTCTTATACTAATAAGAAGATTCTTTATATGTGCATTCTAATAGATTAAAAATAAATTCTTCACCAAATCCTGAGCAAATAAATTGCAGTACTGACTATATCTAAAGTTATGCAAGAATAGATTAAGGAAATAAAAAAAATGAATAATATAACATTCCAATGAAGTGCAACATAATTTTATGCTTTAAATTTTCCTTATTACGAAGCACAGTGAATAGTGTTGAATGAAACAAAGAAACTTTTACTTTTTCCTTTCCTGCATACTGCTTTGGAATGACATGGTTCATAAACACAGTCATTCTGAGTAGTGTCTAAGAGCTGTTCTTTTGAAAACAACCGTGTGTGGCTTTTAAATGCTCCATCCACTTTTTCTTGCAGGCAAGTGTTCTGCACGGCCTCTGAAAGCTCCACGTAATAAAATTAGGATGAAAAAATATAAATGAAGTTGCTGGGTTCATTAAATAGCAAATGGAAAGACAGCTGCCAGGTTGATACGTAAGTCAAGTCCTCTGTGTGTGTTGTGATTTGCAAGTAGAATGCTGTTAGTGTATTAGCTTCTAAGTGTTTCAGTGTCACATATCTAAAAGCTGTATGCAGCAGGTAAAAAAGTGCATTTATTATGAAACAATAATATCAAAAGGAAAATCCACTTAATCTTCCACTTCAACAAACCTTACAATTCATCTTCTCTGGAAATGCTGCATTAGTTGTGTTCACTGCTCACAACTGAGTCTCTAAAATTGTCACTTGTGGAATACCAATTTTTCATTGTTTTAATGTACAATAATTTGAGTGTTTTTTTTTTTTTTTTTCAGAAAATGCACTCAACAGAAGTTTACCATTGCTAATCAAGACCTTATTTGATATTTGTAAACAAAAAGGACTTGCTGTAAAGTGTATGCTGTACTTCCAAGATGATATTGGGTCTATTGATTACATCAGTACTGTAACTTTTGGTTATCCTCAGGTTTCTTCCCTATGACCCCAGGGAGGGAATATGAAAGAAGGATGGAAAGACTTTCAGCTTCCCCAACAGTCCTGCTACAATGGCATGCAGACAAGCTGTGGGTCACAATGTTCTACCTAGGCACTGACCAACACAGCCATACTTGCTCTTGACACTTAATTTACTGGGTGTATTGTACAATGCTGATGCAGTTCTAGTCGGATCAAGCTGCATCTGTTAAGCAGAAACTGAAATGTGCTCTGTGAATACGATGGGAAAACATGGTTGGGATTAATGAAAAAAGAAATGGGATTCTTTTGTTGATTTGGAGGTATTTTAAATTGAAAAAAGAAAATAGCATTGGATATATAATGATGATATGCACTGCTGACCAGCAGGTTTTCTAACATGACTGATGTGGTGGTCTCAGGGATGAAAGCAGAGAGGCAGCCATTCATACAGCTTCAGGGAATAGCAGGTGATAGCTACTGAATTATTAGTTTTAATCTAGTTTTGGTTCTAGTCCAGCAGCCTTCAGAAGAAAATCACACAAAAAATATTTGGTTTAGAACAAATTTCTGTCACCTCTGCTTTCTTTCTCAACATTGTAAAGATAGTATTTGAGTGATGTAAAAATTATATACATTTCAGCAGGTAGAAAACCCACAATTGTGTTCTCCAGGTGCAGCATTTATCTAAAGGCTGGTGGGCAATAGAGAAAAATGGTTTGCACAAGTGTGTGTGGGTTGACCCCAGGTTGATGCCAGGTATCCACCAAAGCTGCTCTTATAACTGTCCTCCACAAATGGACAAAGGGGAGAAAATATAGCAAAAGGTTCATAAGTTGAGATAAGAACAGGGAGAGATCATTCATTGCTTCCTGTCAAAGGCAAAACAGACTCTACTTGGGGAAATTAATTGAATTTATTACTGGTCAAAACCAGAGCAGGATAATGAGAAACAAAACAAATCTTGAAAACTCACAGATTGTTTCTGCCACTGCAGAGTCTTTCCCTGGCTTTAGTGTTGAATTCCTCCCAGAGAAGACAGTCCTCCATGAACCTCTCCAATATCAGTCCTTCCCACAGGTGGCAGTTCTCTGTGAACTCTTCCAGTGTGTTTCCCTTTCCAGAAGATGCAGGAAGGACAAGGCAGTGTGGGTTCCCCACAAGACCCCAAGTCCTACCAGCAAACCTGCTCCAGCCTGGGCTCCTCTTCACAGGTTGCAGGTCTCTGCCAGGACTCTTCTCCAGCATGGGTGTCCCCTGGGGTCACAGCCTCCTCTTATGTGAGAAGACAGCTAGAGATAGTGCTAAAGGCAATCCTGCCCCTGATACATTGCAGCTGTGTTAATCACCAAAAAGTGGGAACAGCCTTGCCCTCCCAGCTCTGGGTGTGATAAAGAGTGAGTGAGTTGGTAGAGAGTCAGCTGGAGTCTGCTGGCTGTGCTGTGAGGAGGAAGGGACAGGAGGATGGGCAAGGGACAGATCAGGTGAGCCACAGGGTCAGATGGCTGTGCCAGGGACAGGAAGGAGTGAGCTGGAACTGCAGAAGGAAGAGAGAAGAAGGAGAGAAAGAGCCAGAGCTGTGTGGAGCTGCCCATGGGAGGGTACATAGAAAAGGTATGGAAGACTTTTAAATAAATGAACTCAAAGACCAAGTGTTATAGTGAAGTAGCATTTAGATATCCTAGCCCTGATCTTCAAGACTATTTGAACTCTGGTTTACCACAATTTTTCAGGCTTAAAAGTATAAATGATTTCATAAAAACTGTCAGGAAGCAAACCTTGTAAAATGCCCCCTTTTCTCCCTAGTGTCTATGTTTTTTAGTTTGAATTCAATAGAGCATCTCTGTGAAAAATGTGGCTTCATTGTGTAGCATGTCACCAAAGAACAGGACATTTTAAGGTTTGTTAAATTACCAGGCTGGGAGCTCAAATCCTTGTAGTTTTAAGTAATTTTAATAAGACAAACTTTCTTTAAAATAACTCTCAAAATCAGGATGAACTTTTTAGGTCATTCTGTTATCTGAGGTAACTACAGAATAGTTCAATTGAATCAAATAAAAAAAAAATCTTTTCATTTTAACTACACTGTCATTCTGGATGATGAGAGTCTGAAGTCATATAAACTAGCAGAGTTAGAGAAAGAACCAAAATGTATTTGGCTCTTTTAAGTTATTGGAAAACTTGTGACTTCGAGTAAGGATTCTTAACAGCTATGCTTCAGTCCTTGTACTAGTTAAAAATAATGGAGTATAAAATAATCTCTGACCATGAAATGGCAACAGTTTTTAAAAACACTGAGGCACAGACTCTAGTGCAATTTGAGGACTGATATAAACAAATCACTCAAGGAAAAAAGAGAGAAAGTCTAGATTATTGCTTAATGAAAAGTGGGAATAAATAATCTTAAGCATCAACTGTCAATAATAAAAATGGGACTATTTTAAAATTAATTCATTATTATCTCACTGAGAAATCTGCTGACATGATTGAGCCATGGAATAAATATGGATGTTGCGAAGGTAAATGATGGTTCACAGTGTGCACTTCTGGAAGTGGAATCTCAGTCTTTCTTCTGCCTGTGTTGTGGAACGCCTCAGTTAAGATTCCTATATCCACCTTGTTCTTACCTCAGTTGTATTTGATTTCCATTTGGACTTTAGCATCTTGTAGCAAATTATCAGTCCTTTTAAGCTTATCATTCATCAATAGGTCTCAAGAATGATAGAAAAAATATTTTAGTGTAAATCTGTGAGGTTTTTACATAAATCATTGTCAAAAAGATACTTCTCTTAAAGTAAAAAAACTCAATCTCCCCCCCACACCCAAACTTATTCCTTATTCTAGAATAAAGCAATCTCCCATTCTGTTACATTTTAAAATACTACATCATTATTGAGAAACATTATGAATTATATTCTTCCACCTGAAATCAAGCCTATGAATTCCTTATAGGAGGACAGCTTTACATTCACACTATTTCTTGGGTCATTCTAAGTTTCCTTTAGACTATGGTGCAGTATTCCTGACTATATAAAATTGTATTTTTTTTAAAATAGATTTTGATACACTTTTTGCTCATGAATTCATCACATTGATTTTTTTAACCCATCTCAGCTGTTAACATGCACAACATTCTAAACAGTGAGTGCTACAATTTATTTGTATGTTACATGATTTTTTTTTTCTTTAAACTAATACTTGACTATTTTATTTGATGACCCCTAATTCATTCATTGTGGGAAATGGTAAATTCTCTAAATGAGTAAGTTTTTTCTACTTTTTTTCTTCATCTCATAAATTATTAAATAGAGTTGTTTTGTCACCCACAAAATTTTCACGTTTTTAAGCTTATAGTTGATTGACTTTGTCCTTGTGCAGATTTAAAACCTTTGTTTACCTTTGTGGTTTTTCTTTGTTTTTCCCTATTATATCTTCGAAAAATAAAATTATCAAGTTCAAAACATTTACCCAGTAACCAAATTAAGTTTTCTGCTTCCTCCCTGCATCTCGTCTTCTAATAATTCTGGGTGGTTTTTTCAATCAATGATGATCACTGAAGTTTTGAAGGACCTATCCACCATAAATATATTGAGCTATAGTTACTTTGAATTTATTTTTGCCTGGATAAAGTTACATTTGCTTTACTCCATGTATTATTTCACATGGAATTTTATAGAATCATAGAATGATAGGGGTTGGAAGGGACCTCAAATATTATGCAGTTCCATCCCCTTTCTGTGGGCAGGGACACCTTCTACTTGATCAGGCTGCTCAAACCCTATCCAACCTTGAACATCCCAATTGAAGAGGGAGACACAGCTTCTCTGGCCAACCTGTTCCACTGCCTCACCAGATTCATCCCATCAACTAGTCTGAGCTTTGTGCAATATTCATGCAGCTTTTTTGAATCAGATTTATGTTTTCTATATCTGTAATATCAACAAACCTTGTCATTTCACTCTTCTCTCTGTTCACTGTATTAGATGCAAATGTGTTGAGGTCGAGTCCTGACACAAATCTCTGAATATTTCCTTTCTCTAACCATTGGATAAATTTTAATTGTACTTAATTAGTTAATTATGAGGAATTTAGCTAGCAAAATACATACATAATTAAAATTTCTGTCGTTTAATAAAGCTCATTTAAAAATCTTGACTAGCCATAATATTGCTAATTTGTTGGTTCTTAGTGTTTCAGTTGGTTTTAATGTCTTTTCTACACTTGGAAATATTTTCTCAAACTCACTTCCTTAAAAATATCTAGCACAAGAACTTCCTAAATCTCTCTATATAACTAACATAAGATTTTTCACTATGATAAAATGATGTGTTGTCTGACATGTAAAATTTTAATTTTGTTTTCCCCTCACATATAATAATGCATTTCTCATTGTCTATTTTTAACTTCCAGGACCCTGCACTGATCTTATCTTGAAGATTCTAATACAGAACCTAATTTATGTTGGTTGGAACAGGAGTGCTCTGAGCTAAAAATCAGTCTCAAGGCCATTTCTAAAAGGCACACACTACCTAACAAGATGACAATGTTAAATATACAGATTTCTCTTCTCTGTGACCTCAGAACACTAGCATATTTTCATATGGGTAGATAAATAACTTTCAGGTGGTAATGATGTTCAGCCATTAGTGACCTGGACTGAATCTGAACTTATGACCTGTATGTGTACTCTGAATTTTTAATCATAATTGTAAAGCCCCTCAGATTAAGCCTTTCTTTCATTTTGCCATTCTTTTTTTATAAAGAGTTTAGTCTGATATTCTATTCCTTATTCTGTGGTTGTAATTCAATGGACATAAGACACAGTCTTATATGAGACATAGTTTTTAAATTATTTTTCTTACCTTTCCTGATAATACCCAAGATCAGGAATCAAATAATAATAGAGGTCATGACTGAGGATTGGGCTGAATAATACTGAGCACTTAGATAGCACTTTATGTGCTCAAAGAGGAGTATAAACATTAACTAAATAAAACAAATGTGTCTCATTAAGAAATCTGTTCACATGTACTCTGACGAGACAAACAAGCATGCAAAAATGCATGACAAATTACTTAAACAGTTCTCCTCTGCAAAGGGAATTGTGCCTGAAATGTGGTTCATCTTTTCACAATAGAATGTTTGTTTCTTTTTCATTAATAGAATGAATAGACATCATTTAAGGTGTCTCTTCAGGGTGGGTGAATGTGTTTTGTAAAAAAGAAATTTTGGATTTTATGACAAATATTCTGCATGGCATTATTATTATGTGAATTAGCAAAGGAAACTTCAGCTTTAGCATTTAGCAGCTTGTGGTAAAGAATTTTAATTTCCTTATTTTAAAGGTTAAGTGTTCCTTCAAGCCTACTTGTTACCATTTCCAAACAGAATAAACAGAAAACTTCCTTTATGAAAGATAGTAGTTCATTTTATAAATATTTGAATAGAAATATGTTGCTTTCACATTTCTATTCCTAAGTGAGCAGTCAAGAATGAATATAAACAACTTATTTTTATATAAGATGAAGATTTTTCAATTCTAAGGGTTTTTTTTTTTTAATTTAATGAAGCATTCCAGTAAACCTTGGACAAATATATAAATTATTGGTCAAGATGTATATGAGGATTGCTGGGGAGTTTTTTATGTCTAAAGTATTTATTAAAGCTCCATACTCACCAGTTCTCTAAGACTGATATAATGGTTCTAGTCATATACAATACAAAGAAAGGGGCAGTAGGTATATCCATGAGAAGTTTAAATAATCTTCAGAAATCAATGTTCTTACTCTTATGTATGTGACAGTCCCTTCTTCTAACAGGTAGGGCCACTCAGTCTTTTGAGAAGCCAAGTTTATTTTGATAGATAAAATACCACTGAGTGATCCATTCAGAATCATGATAGAAATGTGATAGCAATTACTTTACAGGTCTAATTCTTTGGATAATCTCAGGCTCTCAGTAAAAGTTGATGACTTGGGCAGAAGGACCACTGGAGCTCTTTCCATAGAAGATGCCATTACCCTTGCTGAACTTCCAAGCATTTCCTCCCATTCAGTGGCTATACTCAGAAGACCCTTTGTGTGCA
>VZSR01003803.1:47393243-47543433 GCA_013398615.1 Brachypodius melanocephalos
TTTTTTTTTTTTTTTTTTTTTTTTTTTTTTTTTTTTGTTGATGTTGTTGTTGTTTTGCTTATATTTCTCATATATGAACACATGTGATTGCACCAACTATGTGTGAAAACCCAGAACGTTAATTTTCTGTTAAAAATATAGACCAGCTTGCTTTTCAGTTTTTATACAATACAGTATTGGAAAACAGACTTGAGACTTTAAATGACAGCTCAAGGGAAAACTTAGGGGGTATGATCACTCATAAAAATTCAAATAATCTTCCTTTTGGACAAAAGTGCTGTATTATGCAAATACCAGATGCTTTGTAAATATGCCCTTTTATTTTTTCAATTCTAAATGATAATCTATGAATTGAAGGACAATTCATTCCAGGGGAAGATAAAAATTCATTTATACCAGTCACAACTCCATTGGAATAAAACAAATCTTAACAGACAACAAATCAAATAATGAAATAACAAATCTAAATCAGGAGGTGACACTGAGAAGATCAACAAAAATATACAAGTAAAATATCTCAGAAGCAGAAAAGGTTACAGGTGAATAAATACAGTCTCAGGAAAGTTACCAGGCATTCAGAAGTGAAATAAAAATTGACTATATTTGAAGTAATTACAAAACTCAAGTGTTTTTTTCTTTTCAGATGAAAATTAATGTTGAAACTACCAGGGATAATTTGAATAAGAGTAGTAGGACTGTAAGCTAAAACTTGTAAAGGACTTATTCTTGCAGTGTAACAAAGAAAAATCCATAATTTGTGTTCAGAAACTTCACACCAAACATAACTTCCTTACTGATCAGAATTTGACTGTTTGAAAATAAAGGTGAATTTTGTTACAGCACAGCTTAATTTTCTCTAAATTTCAATTTTTTTGGTTGTTTTTTGTGAACTAGATTAAAATAATATTGTTTTGTCCTGACTCTTGGACTATGGAACTATAGGACTTTCAAAAATGTAGTCCTCAAGAAAAATTATTACACACTTCAAGAAATGGTTTGTCTTTTCAGAATTTCAGAATATGAGAGGCATCTTGCTCTTTTTATATATAGCTCTCCTTGGAATAGATGTTAATTTAATCTTTTTCTGATATTCTCTTGCAACAGGTTGAGGTAAGAGTAGATGTGAGTCATGGTAACTCAGTGTTACTTTGCCCCTAAAGGAGTGCCTGTCATAAGAATACTTTTTACAAGCATTCATTAAGTTCCTGAAACATAATGTTATATAATCATTTTACCAGAAAGAGAGAAAGAGGTCAAATGGCAATTCTTCTACTTCTTTTGTCGTTCCCCATGTATATATTTCACTTCTGTCTCTTCTTATTTTTTTAAAATTTTAAAAAAAATTTTAAAAGTTTTTTTTTTCAGAGTTAACATTGCTAATTAATTTTATTTTGGTCATATAAATGGTCTTGTGATTGTCTTCTGGATGTACTTAACTCTCAGTCTCAGAACTTCAAAGTACTTAAAGAGCCCTGTACATCCAGCTGGTCACTGGTGCTACTGAAAGCTGCTTGCCAGCCCATTTTGAGATGTTTGGCCTTCCTATGTATTTTATTCTAGTTCTTTATTTTGTTTCATAATGCCTCACAAAAATCCTGGGATAGAATATATTACTAAATAAGAAGCAGGGATATACTCACCACTGGGAGTATGTATTAGGAGAACTGCTGATAGAGATTAAAGTTTCTGTGAGATAAATTTTCAAAAAGAGCCTCTCAAAATTGTGGATTAACTAATACATAGGGGATATAAAGTGTAATTTTTTTGCCTTGTTACTTCATGAAAGTTATATATTTTCTAGCAATACTGAAATTTATACTGGGATATGAATCTGACTTCATGTGAAAAAATAATATTATACTAATAAGTGACAATTTCAATTAGAAATGCTCTTTCAATCCCAGAAAAACTGGGATGTTTAAAAAACTGATCTGGTGTTTATTGCCCGGTCATGCAGATTTCCCACACAGTACTGGGAAATTGAATCTCTTTGAATGACTTGATGTTCTACTCACATAAGAGAAACCTATTTTCTTTTTGAAGGAAGTAAATAACTTTTTTTTTTTAATAGAAGATGTTTTTCACACATTCAATCAAGCAGTAGATACCCTCCAAATAAAAAAAAAAAAAGCCCCGAAACCTATGTGTGCTTATGGAAGCATTGTGAATGTCCTCCACCTTTGCACTTCTGCATCAGAAGCAGAGGTACAAGTGCAATGCGAATCTTCAGGGAAGGGTTGCCATCCAGAGGGACCTTGCCAGCCTCTAGAAGTGGGTCAATGTGAGCCTCATGAATACAAGGCCAAGTAGAAAGTTCTTGATAGGAGCTGGAAATGTGAACTTTAATCTTAGAAAGGCAGTCACAACCTGGGCTGCATCAAAATAATTGTGGCCAGCAGCAGATCAAGGGAGGTGGTTTTTCCTCTCCACCCCACCCCACTCTCGTGAGACTCTACCCAGAATACTGCACCCACTCTGGACTCAACACGACAAGCAAGACATCAGTGTCTTGGAGCAGTGTCTTGGTCCACAGAAAGGTCACAAAAATGGTCAGAAAGAGGGAACACATCTCCTGTGAAGAAAGGCTGAGATTGCTGGGGGTGTTCAGCCTAAAGAGGAAACCTTATTGAGGCCTTCCCATATACAAAAATTCTTAAAAGAAAGGTGGAGAGAAACTTTTGTTACCAAGGCCTGCAGTGACAAGACGAGGAACAATTATTTTAAACTAGAAGAGGAAAAATTAATTTGAACATAAGTAGGAAATACTTTATGATGAGAATGAGAAATTGTGGCTGTCACACCACTGTAAGTGTTGGGGGTTGAATGGGGCTTTTAGCAGCCTGACCTAGTGAACTGTGTCACTGTCCACAGCAAGGGACTTGGAGTGGACCTTTAAAGGCTGCTTCAACCCCCAGACTTTTAATGGTGCTCTAAAAACATAAGTAAACAAGTGAAAAGTAATTGTGGGAATCATGGAGTTAAACACAGTACAATCAAAACAGCTGGAGTTTCAGGAAATTTGAGCACAGAGTTTGAAATACATCTGCAAATGAAATTCCCATTAAGTCCATGTACATGTGAGAATTTTGGTGGGAGGTAGGTATTTTATACCATGTACTTGTGTGGGTCAGTACCTAGCATGGTTAGGTCATGGTATGGACTTTAGTCTTCCAGCACTAAAAAGCTTTATTTACCATAGTATTAGAGTAATGCTGGAATCTGGGGCTATAATGAAAGAGTATTTCACCTGTTAAGGAAGATATGAACCAAGACTAAGTCACTGGTTCTGAAAAACAACTATTTCCAGTAGTAGAAAGGGAGATGGTGATGTTTTTTGTTTTTTTCCCCTCTACAGCTTTTTGTCTGCATGGGGCCAGCTGATTCTTAAAGCTCATCAAGCTGAATCAGCTGGAGGTATCACAAATCTAGTCTAAGGAACCACCAATCAAGTTTTCAGAACAGCCACTTAATCCTGAATTGCCTAAAGTACACAAAATTTTGACTGAAGAATTAAAATACTTATTAAGAGGAGTTGTTCATTTGGGGGTTTGCGTGTATGTGAGGGGATTGTGGTGGTAGTGTTATTTGTTGGTTTGTGTACTTTTAACTTAGATCTATTAGTCAAAGCCTGGCTCAGGACTGAGAATTTGTGGGTGTTTGTTTTCCAGCTCACTCTTTTTCTGTTTAAATGCCTGCCAGCCCAACATACGACAGTAGCATAGTAATAGCAAGTTTTAAAAGGAACACTGCTTTGGCTAGTTTCAAAATTGCTGTTACAATTATCTCAGTATCCCTTGCAGACCTTTTAAATCAACAGCTTGCATAGTGTTACTTGTACTATCAAAGATTTCTTCCTTTATGTTTGGTAAAAAGATATGATATACATCCAGCACTATGGAAATTATTTATAAATGGCATTTGTTTAACAACCACATTTTTGAAATGCAATACAATTTTTTAAACCTTTTTATTATTCTCCTACCTAAATAATTTATGCGTATTTACTGGCTGCTATTTCAAGCAAGAATCCATTTGACTTTTTTGCTTTAACTAGAACTTACATTTAAAATTATGCCTTTCCTATGGAATGAAATCACCATTTTACCCTTAAGACTATTGCATTGGGATGCAGACTATCAAGTTTCCACAATCCTAGTGAGTTTTTTTCAGTGTGACTACCCTTCTAAATCAAAATATCAGAATAAAGTCTCAAGGAGTGATCTCTGGATACGGTATAATGAAAGAACTAGTCAAGAGACCACCTTTTATTTCAATTCTTCGAACAATTCTTCTGCTGTGAAGCACAACATCTAAAGCTGTCTCATCTCACTTCCCTAATTAGTAGTGTGGAGTGGAGCATCAGTATGATAGCCTGCTATTCTTGTGTCACAAGCACAGTGCACTATCACAGTTCCAATCACATAGATTGACAAATATTCCCTTTTCTAGTGGCAGGTCTAGAAACCAGAAAATTCAAGCATCTACAAATTAAATTCTGAAAGAGAATTCAAGTTATAATGCTTTATGTACCTCTGTGTTTGCAGCTGATAAGCTTCTTGTATGGTGTTTGTTATAAGTCTGTTACAACACTGATTTGTATGCAGTGACAATATTAACAGTTTAAATATTTTGGTGAGATAAAAGGAAGTTGATGAAAATTTTACACCTAGAAGGAATATTCAATATTTTTTCATTGCATCAGTGTCTCAAGATTGATAAAGCTTTTTCTTCTGGCTCAGCCACTTTACTAGGTTTAAATTTACCTCAGGATACAGAAAGTATGTAAAACAAACCTTTTGTATTTTTATGTAGTAATCAAAATATTCTACCCTCAAGAGATACTCTTTTTTAAAGGAATGAACTGGAAATTGCTTCTCTTTACAGAACAGAAAAATTGCAGAGGAGGGTTGATAGAATATATCTGGCTTATTCTGCTGAACTCTAAGCTTGGTATAATTATTAAATCTTTAAAAAATGAAAGATAAAACATTTATTACTGACTGACACCATCAAAATACAGAGAAAAAGGATCCCATTTCTGAAACTGGCATCATACGTCTGGATTGTTTTTCCTTTTAATTGTGTTGGTTTTGGTCAATGACTGAATCTACCTGAGAAGAGCTGTGGGAACATTGTGGAGCAAAACTAACCACTAGATCTGAGAAATTAATGTGGCTGTTTTAAGTAATTTTATTTTTTCAGTGGCTGGTATTGATTTTGTTTCTATTTTTGTTTAATACAAATGACAATTTGGCAACAAATTGCCTCTTCTCTAGGGTCTGTAACATTACCTTGAAAGCCTTTTTACTAACATTCAATAATTTTAAAAATGCCTGGCTATTCTTGTGTTTTAATGATGTCTTTGTTAGTGCATATGATTTCTCCTATGTGAATACAGAACTTCCTTTTAGTGGCAATAATTCTGATTATTTCTAGTTATTAATATATTAAAATGAGGTAATTTTTTCCCATAAAACTGCTTAAAAGTGCTTGTGCCTTGTTTCTGCAAATAAGGATTTTTTAAAGGATATTTCTTGTTCTTGAGTTTGTTTTATTTGGAGAATGTTTTTCTTCCATGCCATTGCCCAAGCCTTAAGAATATATTGTCCCAGAAGAAAAACACAGGAATTTCTAGAGAATTCCATTTTTAAGCCTTGTCCAGAAGAGTAAAAAGTGAGACAAACAAAAAAGGGAACAAAAATATCTCCAAAATACCACGCTCACTTATTTTAATTTTTCTACCTTTTATCTGTAGCAGTCAGTTGACAAGTACTATTCAAATAAGAGAGAATCTTAGAAAGGATAAAAGTGACAGAACTCCTAAGCATATTATAGAGTTAAGCAAAGAAAACAAAATAAAGCTGGTGAGGAATTTGCTTACACTTTGTCACGGAAGTCTAGAAAATAGTCTTCATTGTCTGTGACCACATTATTATAAATCTGTGATTGTCTCACACATTATCTTTACCAAAGAAGGTTTCTATTTCATTCAGAACATATATAAAGCTTAGAATAATAAGGCAGAGGTGGATGTCATTGCCTATCAAGCAACTGAAGGTTACAGAAAATACTGATTCTGTGGTATGATTACCGAGAAAGGAAAAAAATTTAGCATGAACAGAGAATTCCAGTTTTCAAGATAATATCTGGAAATTTAATGTGTTTGTTAGCTATTTGCAGGAGATACTTTGGTCTTTGTTTCTACTTTTGCATTCTTCAGATCACCCTTCCTATCACTGTGAAGTCCTGAAACCCTTATTGTGACCAAAAGTAAAATGCCTGCATTCGTTTTATGACTGTGGGCAATAACACATGTTCTTTTCTTCAGCAATAAAAAAGCAGCATTTTTTGTATGATCATTAGTTAAAACTGCAGAACTCCTATGGAAGATCAAAGTGAGATTATTGTACAAGCTTGTACTAAAATGGTCCTTTTGTTCTGCTATTTCCCAGAGTTCATTCAAGAAAGAAGGAAGAATGGCTGTGAAGGAACATCAATACAGGGAGAAGAACAACATATAATTGAACAACTGCATAATTGAACTTATCTGTGGTTAGAGGACCTGTGAAGAGAAGTTTATTGCAATGCAGCATATAAGTAACATACTATTTTTATCTTCAGCCTTCCTGCATCATTTGTATACAGAAAGCAGCTTACTCTAGGATGTGTTAGAAAAATTAATAAAGGAAACTAAAGGGGACAAGGGATGAGAGGAGGAAAAGAAAATACAAGGTCATGGAAGATTTACCTAGCTTGTATGAGATCAATATAATTTTTGTAACTCATTATCCTGACCCCAAAGATGGTATAAAAATCAACAATGTATTGAAGTAACTACACCTTCCTCAGCAAGATTTATGAGGCAAAGGCGAAAGAGAAGAAGCTAGCTCCTATATCACCAAAGATATCAAATCTTCATTAATGTTGTGAAAACAAGATAATTTATATTTATTTTCAGTGAGCTAGAAAAATCCAATAGATGCATAAACTCAGCAATGTATGTTTGCTGTAACACCATGCACAGCATATAATTTTTATGTGATATTTTCCCCACCAGATATAATTAATGCAGCCTGATTTAGGCACAGTGGTAGAACACTATTTTAAATTTCATTCCTTTCTTCTGCATTTGTAGCTGAACTTTACTCTTATATTTCAAAACTAGCTGCATCCACAAGATCTGTTTTTACAATATCTATGACAACTGAATCACCACTCCAGAAAATAATAAAGGTGGGAAAAGTGACAGAAAACTAATCAAAGACCCAGAGGTTACAAGGCCACAAGAAATATGGATATATTTATACATATAATAAGGTTGTTAAAAAGAGTTGATATTGGTTTATTAAATCAGAAATATTATAAATGTAGTTATGGAAAGAAATCCACTTCATGTATTTTGCATAAAGATTATCAACCTCTCTGAGAAAAATCTTGCATTTGAAGATCCATGCTATACACATTTGTATAACTTAGTTATTCCTTTCCACACACGTCCAGAATTTACCTAAATTATCATTCTTATATGAAATATTATTCCTGTGTCATTTTTGAAGAAATTGCTCTGGAATAAGACCAGGATATGGGCCAAACATTTTCTATGCTTCCTTTACTCATATAAAAATTATCTCCAATCGTCTTGCTATTCAGTTACACTGTAAGTAGAGAGGGGAGCAGAGCAGAAAACTGACACAGAACATCCCATAAATTACCAGATTTTATGAGATCAAGAAGAGAAGCCATTTTGGTGATCTAGAATATTTCGACTGCCCCATAAACAATTCTCCTTTTTTTGCCAATAGGAAGCTATGAGCTCAAGAAACTGTTTTGTTGTTTTTTTTTTTTTTTTCTCAGTTGCTATAATATACAATTTTCAGCATTTAAAATACTGAAATCTACAGTAGACCCTTAAAAACTTCTGACATTTCTCCTCTTCTGTAGACAACAGCTATATGTGTGACATAGAGGAAAGGCAAAAGTATTATTTTAATGATACCACAAATGAAAGATATCTGCATATCTCTCTGTGTGGGCTGCATCTTATTTTAACTCTAAGCATTCAGCAAGTGGTTAAAGCATTATGATTTTATGCATAGATCTCCAAAGAAATTCTTGCTAAATTCCAGTCTTGCAGATTTGTTTAATTCATCTTGTTGATTTATCTTACCGAAGAGGAATTTTCTGTTGCATAAGTTTGACCTCACTTAGCTCAAAATGTATTATTCAAGTGAGGACAAAAAAAACGCCAGTGGAACTTTTTCAAATGTACAGCATAATTCTGCAAATTTGGAGTGTTTCAAAGAGCCAGTGCCAAACCCTATATACTGAGAATATTTTATTAGATGAGTCACATGAAACAAATGGTGAGCTACAATTCAAGGTCAAACAATTATATATATTTTTTTGCTGTTATACGTGTGGCTTCTGGTAATACGAGAGATGTGGTGGAGTCACCATCCCCGAAAGTGTTCAAAAAACAACTGGACAGGGCACTTTTTGATATGGTTTAGTGGGCAGAGTGGTGTTATGTCAGAGGTTGGACTTGATGATCTTGGAGGTCTTTTCCAACGTTAATGATTTTATGATTTTACGAAAGCACCAATTAATTCACTGATTCACACAATGGATTTTTCTAGTTTATTCAGTGGGTATATTTGAGCTCTGTGTAACTAATGAAAGACAGAATAGGATTTCAGCATGTGACAAAGCAGGTTTATGTCTAGTCTAAAGGCATGAGTTATTAACAGTGGACAAAATTTTTGATAAGATTAATATTTATAAGATTGTTTTGCTCTGGAAATATTTTTAAATTTGATTTTTAAAAAATACTTTTAAATCAGCTTTTTAGGTTTTCGATTACATCCTGCTCATTGGTTATGCACTGAAAATTAAGCATGACAAGAAATCTTAGATTTATTGTAGGATGAAAACTGTGACATAAATTGCTGTGTTGTGATGCACCATGTGTGGGAGGGTTAGGGAAAGAAAGGGAGGAAAATTATTGGTGGCTTTGTCAAACACCAAATCAGCAACGTGTACACATGATTTTACCCTCTCCTTTTCCTCGAGTGTTACTTTTGTTTCGCATCAAACAAACCAGCCTGCATTCTGACCTAATGTCGTGTGCATGTAAGACTCTTTTTTGCTGAGGGTCAGGAAAAAAAAAAACCACCAAAACCAATTTTCCTAACATTTTCAGTCAAATACCTTCAGAAAGAGCAAAGGGATTAACTGATGAAAGCCTAAACTATAGTCATAGTTTAGTTGTTGCTGAGGTATTAAGTATAGGCCACCACAAAAGAAACTTCCTACCTCTCTGCAAGCATGTGTTTGAGACACTTGAACACTGTTTAGCTGTTTAAATTATGAACCACAGGTAATTCTTATTTCTTTTTAGGTAGATATGAGTAGATTTTTTTTCATGATTAGTTACTAATAAAATGTAAATATTAGAGATTTTTTGATCGTAATATAACAAAGAGTTCACCTGAGTATTACATGTCAATTCCTGAACTTCAAATTAAGTGAGAAAATTTTATTTCAAAGTTCCTAAATACTGTGGCAGCATGACTCACAAGCCAAGAGAGGAAACCAAGAACATTTGAATAGGTATGCTGAGTTTTAGTGCAGTGAAGCCCAAAAATTTTGAATTTTCATTTTTCATTATTGAAAATCTTTTTCCTAATTCATTATAAATTTATCTATACTCCGCTTTGACACTTCCATTTTCTATCTAACAGTCAAAACACCTTTCCACTACCTATGAAGGAAAAGAATGGACCCTGTTATTGGCTTTTAATCTAGCATATCCTGAAGAGAAATTGATCTTCAGGTGGTAAGTATTCCTTATATTTTTAAAAGCAGCTTAATAGTACACTTCTGAAAAGCAGAATTTCTATTTTGATTATAATGTGAGTAAATACATTTTGAATTATTAGCTTATCAGTGGAATAAAGTTAACATTGATTTAAAATACCAATTTATTTGCTGAGGAGAAAAATAATGCTAGGAACATTAATGATGGAAAAAATATTCAGGGTTTATAAAAACATAGCAAAAATTAATAGGTCTGATTACTTTTCCTGATTGGAGCTCTCTGTGTGGGTTCTCAGTGGGATTCTGAGCAGTTGTTATGAGTCGTGGTGTTTAAGTTTTAGGATTTTATTCATAGACAAAGTGAACAGTGAAGTTCTCCTGTAAGACAAACAAAAGAATCAGGGTATAGAAAGAACCAGGTATCTTACTTGCAGGAAGGTAGCCAAGAATTATTTGTGCATTATATGGTGCATTTTTCTTATTTGCTAAGAAGAGGAACACTTCCATTAAGTTGACTCTTAGATACAGTAGGATTTTTAAAATAAGAGATAGAGCAAATAGCAAGCAGAAAATGGTTATTGTAACTTATACCAAGCAAAGTTCCGTAATTCTTCGTGAGCTTTGTTTTGCATCTCTTATTTACCAGACTTGTATTGTTTTAAAATCAATATATCTAAGTAATTATATTAATAGGAAAATTAAACCATATGAAAAGTTAATTAAATTGTAATACCTTGAAGAAGATACTGTAGAATCTTCTTACTGGAAGATATTAATTCAAAGTACTGGCATTTCAGAGACCATCAGTCAGATCTGAACAATATTTCCAAATGTAAAATATATTCAGTAAAGCTAGCGAGACTGTTACTGAAGTTCACATTTATCACCAAATGGAACTTCTTTTCTAGTCAATGAATCATCCACAATCTGATTTTTTTTCTGGGAACATGTCTGTTAATTTTTGGGTATGCCCAGAATAGTTTCAACAAGAAATGTGGAAGAATGTTTTGACTCTAAATGAAGGAGTGTGATATACACAGCTTAGAATGGCTTGTTCTCTTTTATTCTGGAGTGTTTTCTCACACATTTGGCTTGTGTCTTTTAGGCTACAAAATACATTAAATAACATGGACAATAAAATCATGTGGAAAAACCTGAACCTAGATTTGATACATGACTTTGACTTCTGCTGTTCTCCTTTCTGGTTCCAGCCAAATTTTATGGGATCTTGTAAATCTGACACTGATTTCTGAATGTGCAGAATCTCAATATGCTGACACTAGTGACTACTAAAAGTTTTAGGTTAAACAGCTTTCAAATGTGGCTTGTGAGAGATTACAACCAATATAAGCTGCACAATAGACACTGTTTCATCTGACTATTTTTTAAAGTTTTTTTATTAACTGGTTGGGTTTAAATTATGGTTCCCTGAGTCTGAACAATGGCATGAGTGTTCTTTATTTTTTTTCCAATGTATTTTTCTTTTTTTTTTTTTTAATGGTAGGTGAGAATTTTCAGTGCTTCATTTTTTGACATTGCATCACTGTATTTCAAAATGCAAAACTGGATTGAAGACCTGATGGCCCTAAGGTTTAATTGAAGTCTCCTGAACTCATCTCAAATGACAAGTTGGCCTCTTTGCACAGAAGGGTAAAATCAATATTTAAAAAAAGAATGTACTGTACTTTATTCTGGAAAGTACATTCTGGAACTTTTTCCAAGTAAAATTTATTTAAAAAAAAATGTTAGATAACCTTTTTAAGGAAAGGACCCAAGGGTATTTGTACTGAACCCTTCTTTCTAAGTGTGTCACTTGATAGACTGTGCTTTCTAGTTAACTAAATGTGTTTTAACTACAGAAGAAAGGAGTTTTAGAAGGAAAGAAAAGATGTAAGGTTGCAAAAGATGAATATATTTCATAGTTTATTTTGGGAAGCATGCCCAATTCAAGACGAATGCCGAGGTAAAGTTAAGTGAGAGTGAGAAAATAGTAGTTTGAAATATCTTTTGTGTATGAATAAAAAGTTAAGCATTGTAGACTTGTCTTTTATCACACTTAAGACCAGCATGTCCCGGTAAGGACTCCTTGTGCATCCTTAGAGAGTTATAGGACACCATATGTGTGCTGGCACCCTGTCACCAGTGGGGTTCCACAGAGCTCTGTCTTAGGCCCTGTGCTCTTCAACAACTTCAGAAAGGACTTTAACACAGGACTTGAAGAGACATTAAACAAGTTTGCTTATGATACAAAATTAGGAGAAGCTGTTGACTTCTTCAAAGACCAAAAGGCCTTGCAGAGAGACCGTGATAAATTACAGGGCTGGGAAATTGCTAATTGTAGAAGCTTAACAAGGGCAAGTGCTGCATTCTGCACTTGGAAATGGGCAACCCCGAATGTATGTAAAGACTGGGGAATGAGATGCTGGAGAGAAGTTCTGTGGAAAAGGGCCTTGGGATTCTAGTAGACAGCTGAACATGGGTCAGCAGTGCCCTGGCAGCCACAAGGGACACCCGTGTGCTGGGGAACATCAGGTACTGCAGCACCAGGCAAACCACGGAGGGGATTGTCCTGCTCTGCTCTGCACTGGAGAAGCCTCACCTGGTGTCTTGTGCATAGTGTTTGTGTACTGCAATATAAGAAAGATATAAAGCCATTAGAGTGTGTCCAAAGGAGGACAACGAAGATGGTGAAGGGTCTAGAGAAGAAGCTCTATGAGGAGCAGCTGAGGTCACTTGATCTGTTCAGCCTGGAGGAGACTGAGGGGAGACCTCATTGCAGCTACAACATCTCTGTGAGGGGAATAGGAGGGACAGACACTGGTATAATTTCTCTAGTTAGTGCTGACAGGAACAAAAGGAATGGCCTGAAGTTGTGTTCAGGGAGGTTTAGATTGGATATCAGGAAAAGATTCCTCCTGGAAGGCACTGGAACAGCCTCCCCAGGGCAGTAGTCACAGCACCAGCCTGCCAGAGTTCATGAAGCATTTGAACAATGCTCTCAGGTTCATGGTGTGACTCTTGTGGCTGTCTTGTGGAGGTCCAAGAGTTAGATTCAATGATCTCCTTCTGAGTTCTGAGCAACTTGGAATATTCTGTGATTCTGTATAGGGATGGGATCAGAAACAACTAATAGTTGGAGCTGAATTTGGTGAGGGCATGTGAGGGACGTGAAGAATAATAAGGAGGACCAGAAAAGGAAGATTAAAGAAAACTTTTACCCCCAGGCTGGAGCTGGTAGCAACCAACATGGCTGAGGTATTCAACTATTCCTTTTGCCTCAATTTTCAATGGTAATACCTCTTTCCACATTTAAAACTCTGAACTTCAGCTAGCTTATGTCAATCTTTTCACCCATCTGTGCTCTCAAATCCTTCTTTTCAAGGCTGCTCATGATTCAATGAAACAAAGTTCATCTTCCATTCAATTCTCTTGTCTGGGATTGCCTCAGTTGAGGGATTTCGCTCTTGGTCTGGTTGAACCTGAGTTTCCCATGGACTCACTCGTGGAGTTTGACCAGATCCTTCTGGATGGCATCCCAGCATCCTGTCCTTTCAGACATGTCAGCTGCACCATTCAACTTTCTGTTATTTGCACACTTGCTGAGGATGCTCTGACTCTTATTGCATGTCTTTAAAAACGACTTTAAATGGTATTGATCCCAGTGTAGACCCCTGATGGACACTGCTTGTCACTGATCTCCATTTGGGCATTTGGTCTCCATCAAATCCTTTTCAAATACTTTTCTTCGTTATTTGAAGCAGATACACTCCTTATGATACACTCCTTTCTGATAAATTTCTGAACTTGCAGCTCTGCCCCATCCACTTTTTTTTTTGATGCTTTGTGATAGTTGAAGTGCTTACATTGGAGAAATTAATATTAACAAAGAAAACAGCCCAGCCGTTTTTATAGTGAGGTCTGTAGTCTTCAGCCATGTTTTCGATGGTTTGGCAAAAGGACAAGTGTGTAATTGTATGCACCTGTACCATTTACATCCCTTCTTCTGAGTGGAGGGATACAGGATGAGACATTAAAGTCTGTTTGAAGTATGACTGACAAAGACTTTAACATTACCACTTATCCAAATTAATCTGCTGATTGTTCTTGTAACTGACATAACTCTTGGTATAATTTATTACAGGTCTATATACTATATAAATTAAAAATATCCTGATGACTGACTTGATGAAGTATAAGTTTTAAAAGAATAATATTTATCTAATTTTAGTTAAACCTGAAATTAAACTTCACTATTACCTAGCATATACAGGAAATGTTCCACTTTTAGCCACTGTATTCATTAAAATTAGCCAGCATTGTTTGTAATGCTTTACAAAGCTTCACCATATATTAGAAATGTTTTTCATTGAACTATTGGACTCAAATGGTATCACTCTAGTATTTCCTCATTAAAAGCAGCCTTCTGTTTATCCAAACTTTTCTGAATAAGGAAGCAGCTTAATTCACATTTCCCAGAAAATCTTTCCTTAATGTGCATGAGGTATTAGTGTATGACATTTCCTGAATATTTGACTTGTATATATGGATATAAAAGGAGAAGAGGAAATAGAGCCACAGAATAGACAGAGCTTGGGATACCATCGACAAAATGAACCAGAACGGACACAGAAGAAAATTAAAGGTGAAAGAAAGGAGAAAAAAGAAAAATAAAAACATGTCTGAGATATGAGAGACTGAAACAGAAGGAATAAAGAGAAGAATTAAATCTAAGCATGAGAGGAGTAAAATCACATGGCTGTGATGAAAAAGACAATACCAAATATAACTTGAAAGGCAAGAAAAGAGATATATATGTCTGCAAAAAATCCCAAAGCAACTACATGAAAGAAAATCAGATTTAGGATTAGTAGATTAATTTTTTTTATTACAATCCCTGTATTTAATTCTTTGGCAGATTTCCCATAATTGCATAATTTGGAAAAAAAAGCTTTATGATATTTTAAGGGGTTGACTTATTGCATTTTGTGTCAATTCCAAAGTATACTCCTTGGGAGTATACACTCTCTACTTTCTTGGTGGTCTAACAGTAAAGTTTTCAGAACATTCAATAAAGTGACAATTCCTGGGACTATATTATTCTAGGTTTATAAGAAATTGGGAAGGTTTTTTTAGTGAGATCATTCTTGTCATTGAACAAAAATGTGAACCTTAAGGATTTTTGTTATTCCATTTTTTATTAGTGTTCATGACATATTCAACCAGAATTTTTAAATAAGTAGATTGTTCATACTTTAAAGAACCACAAAAGATTTTAGCAGGCATTTGTTTGTCCAAAGATAGTTTGAAAAAACATGAACTTTATCATGACCAGTTGCAGTTAACCATTTAATTTAGAGGAAGAAAAAAATGTATTTACAGATTTTGTCATCCAGTAGTAACTTTCTTCTGAATGGAAGAAGAAATAAACAAGGAATTGTTCTGTATTAACATCTAATAGTACCTGGATCTTTTATTGGATTTTCTAATTAATGAGTAGATCAATTTAGATTAAAAGGAAAACAGCCAAGAAAAACAAAAATACTCAGAAAAACGGCATAAGACAAATCACCCCACTGCAAGCCACAGCAACACAAAAAAGTGAGATAGACCAAAAAGATGATCTAGGCAACTGCATAGGTCAGGCTTACTTCCATTGCTGGAAGGATGCGAAGTAACCTTCATGAAAACCCTGTAAATCTTGGAACATGCTTCTGAACATTTCAAGGAGATAAAGGTTATTGGATGTAGTCAATAAGGATTTTCCAGGGATAAATCATGCCTGCCCAACCATTTGCCTTTTATAATAAAATGAATGGATTTGTGGACAAGGGGAGAGTAGTAGGTGTCATTTATCTCAACTTTAGCAAGGTTTTTGACACTGTCTTCCATAATATTCTTGAACCCCAGCCAAAATATTGCAGTATGGATGAGTGGATAATGAATCTGGAAAAGAGTTGTTTGGAAGACTGGGCACAAAGGGCTGTGATTAATGTGTGGCTGGAGGCCAGTGAGAAGTGCAGTACTGCACAGGTCTGTCCTGTGACTTCTCCTGTTAACGTCGCTACCAACAGCAACAGACAACACTCTCACCAAGTTTGCAGATGATGTGACAGTGGGGACACCAGTCAATGTGCTTGAGAGCAGAGCTCTCTCACAGGGGCACCTACACAAAAGGGGAGAAGTGGACAAACAGGAACCTTATCAAATTCAGCAAGGACAAATGCAAAGTCCTGCTCCTTGAAAGGAGCAGTCCTCTGCAGTGATATGCACTGGGCACTTCCTGGCTGAGGAGAAGCTCTGGAGAAAGGAGCTGGGTGTCCTGATGAAAACAAGTTGAACCTGAACCTGAACCAGACAGAGAAGAGCATCCAGGGCTACTCCAGGAGAAGCTGGGAAAACCAAGAAAAAATATTATCTCCTTTTAGCCAGCATTCATTAGAAAACATCTGTGCCTAGCTATGGACCTCCAGTACAGAAAGGACCGACAAATTTCAGTGAGTTCAGCAGCAGCCATGAGGATGGTTTGAATCTGGGATGGCTGCTTCATGCAGAGAGACTGGGGGAACAGGTCTGTCAGGCAGAGTTGAAGGTGGCTTTGAGGACATGTCACAGCTACCCTACGTCCTACAGTGAGATCATCAAGGAGGTGTAACGAGGCTTTTCATAGTGAAAGGGGCCTAAATTGAAAGAAAAGAGGTTTTGTATTGGATACGAGATGAGCTTTCCTCGAGGAAACACTAAATGTAGGAACTTGCCCAGAAAGGCACTCTCCGTCCTTGGAGGTTTTGGATAAATCCCTGAGAAATATGTTTGGGCCAACACTGCTATGCAGACTAGAGAACGCCTGGGGTCCCTTCCAGTCCATTCTTGGAGACTGACGTATGTGCACTGAGATCCACCAGAGAAAGAGGGACAAACACCAGTTCTCAGAAACATCCTGTTCCCTGCTTCCTTGTACATCAAGTCCTTATTTCACTAATTTCAAACCATCACCATTTCTTAAATAAATAGCCAGCACCTAAAAAAGCCATAAAGTTTTAGGATGTGGCTCTGATTTGTTCATACAGAGAGTGAAAGATAGAGTATGAGTGAAAGATAGAGACACTCTGTGGTGGCCAGGCAAAAACAGTGCCCCTGCCATGGCGTTGCCCAGTCCTCTCACATCCCTTATCACCCTGGTGACACATGCAGACTCTAGCCCCACAATATGGTATAGAGAGTTTCTCATCTCATGGCTGATCTTCCCACAGAGGGTTTTTAACACTCTACTTTCTGGAAGCATAAATTTTCCTTAAACTCTCCCCCCACAAACAAAAAACCAAACAAACAGGCAAAAACCCCCACTGAAGTCCCAGAATGGCTTATAAAGAAATACAGTTATGGTTATAACAGTAATGCATGATTTAAATCTGACAGCTTGCATTTTTGCTGCAATGTCCCTTTGGGCACATTATATGACCAATTTTTTTTTTAATCAATTTTCTTCCCATCACAAAGATTCGTTATCCTTAGTCTTTCACTAATTAATCTTGAAGTTTCCTCATGGTTTTTCTGTTTAGGTTCAATTCACTGGTCCTTGCCATACACTCATTTCCTGCCCCCCCTGGAGAGTGTTGTCCTTTATTTAAGAACAGACCAAGTAAAGTATGAAGGGAATATGTTTAAGATTCATACTAATTGACAATAAATAGCCCCTGGGATTCAGATGCCACAGCTGCCCCCTATTAGATCACTATTCAGATTATCAAGTTAAAATAATCCTTTCTGAAAACTCCACTGTACTGGGATACAAAGAAAAACATCAGACAGATCCTGAAAGCCTCCAGGGTGAATAATGTCTACAGTCTGTAGTGAGAAATGGGCCAAATGACAGCTGACTTAGTATGGTCTGTTGATGGACCTAATATTCATTGCTTCTGTATTTTACAGGGAAGGGCAGCTGAATGTTTGCAGCTGACTGACTGTCAGCTTTAGTTCAGCAGGTCAAGGTGCACAGAGATGTGAAGCTCCCTATCATATCAATACTCTGTCTCCTTTGTGTATTTTCTGAATTATGGGATATTAAAGTCAGGCATGCATGAATGTACAATATAGAGGCTAGAGACCTTAATGAGGAGGAGGGGAGTAGCTCAAATATTTTATCAGGCTAGTCTCCTGAGAGCTGTTTTATGCTGATTTTCGAGCTAAGTGGTTTCAGGCTATGATTTGTAGAAGAGAAATATATGTTAGAAGGAAGTACTTTGTTCCTTCCCTAGTCTAATTCTTAATATCTCTGGAGAACTTTGTATTGCCATTAGGTAATTGGTGTGGAAGATGTTTAAGAAAATAGACTCTTCTGGACTTCAGGTGTGAGGATTCTGGCAGATAAACTATGCATGTTCTCACTCAGTTGAAGCTGTCCTCAGCTAACTAGAGTTGAGGAGATACATTGAGATTTAGATTTTAAATAACTAAATCTCAATATAATATTACAGTTTTAAATGTTGGTACTGCAACCCCTCAAAGATATTCAAACATTCAGTTCCTGATTTTGAATCTGGGCTCTCAGTTATATTAACACTTGTTTTCTCAAAGCACCCATTTGAGAACAAAATACAGGAAGTTAGAATATCCATTTCTCACCTACATTACCCTTGTATATTCTGAACTATATTGCTCATACTGAGCAAACTTTTCATACAGGCTTTTAGCTGTTTTATGGTATTTTTTATCTTATCCTACACTTGACTATTTTTTAAAAAATATTATTTCAAAATCGTGGAACTTCATGTCTGGGTTCAGGCACTTTTAAATTTATCATTAGTGTCTTTAAAAATTTTTGGATGACACCTGATTTCAAACTGGATGTGGAATGCTCTTCCTAATCACAACAACCTGCCCATTTAGTCAAAAGATAGATAAAAAGACAATTTAAGTTCTGGCTCTCACAGAGGACTTCAGAAAAGTAGAATCAACTTCTATAATTTGTTTGCCTCATGGATTTTAAATTAAATTATAGTCTATTACTTATCCTTGTGCTTTTATGCAACACAGCCCTGAAGACACATACAGATGAGTTTTTCCTTTCCCATTTCAAAGCCAAACTCCTCACCAGAGGGAGCCTAGTACTGTAGAAGTAGATACAGAATATGTATCAGTATAGTATTAGAATATGTATCAGTATTAGTTGCAGAATATGGACAGTAATAAAGTCCAAAACCCATTTCTCTTGGCTACTGTTCGTAATGAGATGAATTGCCTTCATTTTTCTGTCAACCCAACATGTAAAATGCTAGGATTTTATCACCTGGGTGATATATGTGTAATCATTAAGCATGGAAAAACTAGCAGGTTCTTCAGGATAAATTTGCTTTATTTCTGTTGAAGGCTCAAAGTCCTCAAAGTAGTTTGGGTACAGTTTTGCTTATTATAGGTCTTTTGAGTTATCAATCACTAATATTTGGTGGTCGTAGCAGCTCTTTTTATGATTTCGTTGATCATGCCTAAACATTGTCTGAACTGGTCAAATACCTGAAAGGGATGAAAGCAAAATATATCCATGTGAACAATGAAGAAGAAAACTACAAAATTACTTCGTGTATTGTAAATTTGCCCAGTAGAATTTTTTCCCTTGTATCTTGGAAGGCATACTGACAGGATAATAACAAAACCAAAAACCATCACAAAACATTCCCAACTGCACAAAAAAAAGCCCAAAACACAAGAAACAAAAAAAAAATCCCCTGAAAAACAACAACAACAAAAAACCCCCAAACCCAAACAAACCCCCAAAAAGTAAAACAATACAAGTTAATAGAAAGTATTACCCATTGAAAAAACCCTTTACAATTTCTGGAAGATTTTTCTTATTTTTTATTTTAGCAGCAATTTTAACATAATTTTCAAGCTTTTTCAATAAAAGAAACTGCTTACTCTCTGTTAAATTCCTTACATAAAGAATATTAAAAAATATTCTTCAGTCTTCTCCAGAATGACTATAGATATGAATATTATAAAGAGATTATTTTGAGATTTCACTGGGGAACGTTTCAGTACTTGACAGTTGCTGATGCTAGATGAAGATGTGAAGCACTGAGGGAGTTCTTAAAATAGTTCTTTCTGTCCTTTACAATAATTGTTTTCAGAAACATCTAAGAATCATAGGATCATGAAGATGTCTAAGATCATTGTGTCCAGCCTTTGACTGTATCCCACTATACCAACTGAACCATAGCACTATAGACCATGTCCAGTCATTTCTTGAACATTTTCAGGAATGGTGACTCCATAACTTCCCTGGGAAACCTGTTCCAATGCTTAACCACCCTTAAAGTGAAGCAATTCTTCCTTATGTCCAGCCTGAGTTTGAGGTCATTTCCTCTTGTCCTGTTGCTGGTTGCCGTGGAGAAGTGACCAACCCCAACGGGCTACAATGTCCTTTCAGGGGGGTGTAGAGAGTGATAAAGTGCTACCTGACCCTCCCTTTCTCCAGTTCCCCATAGGACTTGTGCTCCAGACACTTCCCCAGCTCTGTTGCCCTTCTCTGGACTCATTCCAGCACCTCAGTGTTTTTCTAATAGCAAAGGGCCCAGAACTGAATTTTGAGGTGAAGCCTCACCAGTGCTGAGTACAAGGTGATGATCACTGCCCTGATCCTGCTGTCCTTGCATCCATTAACTTTATGGTTTTAAAAATTTCAGAATGAGAAATTCTAAACATATTAAACAGGACACGGTGAAAAAGAGTTGTGAGAGAAAACAGCACTGAGAATACAGTCAGAAAGCAGCTATGCAGAGTTAGTGAGGGTTTTATGTGTACTGGAGGAAGATTAAAAATTTGGAGTAATCAGAGTAAACAATATTGTGTTTACAGAATTGTAAACATTTTTTAAGTGCAAAAAGAGTAATATTTGCCAGTTATAATCAGATAAATGTAACATAGACCTTTTAATTGTTGATTTTTAAAAATTACTTAGTAAGACCAATAGCCATATCTTAAATGATCCATTTCAATGTAAGATAATAGCAGTGCATGAGTCACGGCTTAGTGATACTGGCTGTTGTTTTGGGCCACTTATGATTAGTTACAATTGTTATTTTTAATTAAAATATTTTACTTGCTAGTTGTGTTATTGAGATCAGCCTGGAGCCTGCACAGAACTGAAATTCAGAAGTGGTACAGACCAGCCTCCCCAGAACAGAACTTAAAACCAATGAATTTGTGCCTCTGCTCAGCATGACTTGGTCGATCCTGAATATCACTGTTAAATACACAAGTTGTTTGGGGTTGAAAATTCAGGTAGTTCTTTGTCAGTTCCAGCATGACATCTCTTAGTATTTCATGTAACCACTTGCTCTTTCCATTTGTTTCTACTTTTAGGGAAAAAAAAAGATTTTGTTTGTTTGTTTGTTTGTTTTATTTTTTAAGAACAAAGCCAAATTTTGTGCCATTTCAAATATTTAACTTATTCATTTACCTTACTTAATTTATGACTCTTGTATGAAGATTTAGATTTTAAAAAATAATATCTGTGTCTAGATTGACATTATATTATATATGACTTGCTGGAGACAGTTCCATTTCTGGAGCAGACACAGCTAGAAGTGATGTCTAGCACTGTAGAAAGCAGTCTAGCATGAAGGAAAGTATGCTTTTTTTTGCAAAGTATATCTGACAAAAACACAGCTCTGCATCAATTTATCTGAATACATATCCCCTTCACATTATCTAAAATCTTAACTGCAGTATTCATGACAGTATTCATATACCTAACAGACATTGAGTTTTTCCTAAAGGAAAAAAAAAAAAAACAAAAACCCTCTTCAGAGGTTGTTTGTTTTTTCTTAAATAAGAATAGAGTAACCCCATGTTGAGCTACCTCATAACTCCAGTTTTCTATAGGGTGCTGCTAACACTTGGTCGGCAAAGACTTGAACTTTGTCTCTGCTTATTAAAATATTTGTAGGCAACTCAAAAATGCACAGCTAAAAGTTTATTAATTTGGGGGCCCTTTTTGAAAAGCCTTCTATCTGTCCGGTGCCGTAAGAAATAGCTTATTTGATTTATATATGAATTTTCAAGTGTACCATAGGGGAAAAATGTTGCAGTCATTCCGGCACTATATTTGAAATTAGAAATAAATGCTATGTTTCACATGAATAAGATTATAAAGAGGCTTGGCTACCCCAAGCCTGGAAAGTAGACAGTGGGACAAATAGACACGGTATTTTAAGTATTAAGACACGACAGATTTTAAACAAGACTTCAAGAGTTTGGCAATTACTTAGATGGAAGATTGGGTTCATATCATTGCATTATACATATGTTTTTTATTACTTTCCATCTGAACCACAGTGGATCTGATTGAAGAATAATTTTGCTAAGAGTCATAATTTAACCCCAGCCAGCAAACTAAGCCCCACGGAGCTGCTTGCTCACTCCTCCTGTAGTGAAGGTAGAGTAAAAGTGAGAAAACTCATGGGTTGCTATAATGACAGTTTAATAGATTTAAGTAAAGGTTACACACACAAGAAAAGCAAAGCAAAGAATTCATTCACCACTTCTCATGGGCAGGCAGGTGTTCAGCCATCTCCAGCCAAGCTGGTCTCCATCACATGGACTTGAGAAGACAGAATCACTCTTAAACTCACCCCCTTTGCTCTTCTTCCACCAGTTTTATATAATGAGCATAAAGATGGTAAGGGATGGCATCTGGCTAGCTGGGATCAGATATCCTGGCTGTCTCCTCTCCTGACTCCTTGTGCACCTCCAGCCTGCTCGGTAGCACAGCAGTGGGAGAGGCAGAAAAGGCCTTGACCGTGTTCACAAGCTGATCCGCTAAAACATCCTTATGTTATCATCATTGTTTCCATCACACATCCAAAACACAGCCCCACTACAGCTACTGTGAAAAAAATAACTATATGTCAGCCAAAACCACCATACTAAGTCATTGTAAATAATATTATATTATATTATACCTTATTGCTATTCATCTGTCAAAAATGTGCCAGTTAGTGTATTAAAGCCTTGCAGCTTCTCTTCCTGAAACTGAAATTCCTTAACGTAAAACCAAGAAAATCAGCATATGAAAGGTTACAGAAATCTTCTTCACAGATCTTTTTCTAGAGAAAATTTGTTCTAGCTTTGTCACATATCTACCTTTGTCAGTCTGCTGATATATGCAGGAAATAATCATGCTAGGTTGATAGAAAGCCTGTTCAATAAAATTGAACTAAATAGTGTCTTGGAGAGCTACATTTCTGAAATCATTTTCCTGTTTTAGGTTTGATATTTGCTGCTAATGCTTGTGAACACAGGATGTCTTTGGTCCTTTAATGATTTTTGTATAGAAAATTATTGACCACACTTTTTTAAAGTTAAGGTTTTCAGAAAAAAGAAACTTTCTAAATATCAGGGGCACTGAAGCATTACACAGTCCTGTTATATTCAAATCTGTCAGGAGAATTCATTCCAAGCTTAAAGAAATTCAACTTATTTCTAAATCTATCAAAGTACATTTATCAGAAAATATGATTTCTCTGCATCTTTCTTTGTATTTTATACCACACAATAACACATCAGTAGGAAATAGAAGAAAATTAATAAGTCATGATGGTGCAAGGACACCTGAAGTGTTTTCATGTCTCACAGACATTTCAAGAATGAAATTCTTTAATGTATGTATTAAGAAATCAAGTTTAAATTTTCTTTGAAAGCTTGGTGAAAACATTTGGAAACAAACATTATTTTCATATTCTTTCTAAATTCATTCATTCATTCTAAATGTAAGACAAAATGTTTTTGTCTTCTTCAGGAAAAAGTGTACAAGTTATTTAAAACTAGAAATAGAAATATGAAGTTCTGTAAATGATTTCAGAAGCCCAGACTGCAAGTATTTGGAAACATCCTGGCTAAACCGTTCTCAGGACTTATTTGCCTTATTTATTCAGTTGCATTAACATCCCTAATTTTAATTTCATCCTGTGACAGGAAGCTATTTAAGGAAAATAAACTCAAAGACAGAATACCAGATCATGTTATATGTTGAGGTTTCATACAACTTTAATGAGTTAAGGTAGTTAATGGTTATTAATTGTTTATTATGGTGATTACACTGATTATGCTTGGATAGAGTATAGCAGTGTGAAACACTTTGCTGAGTTATCATATTGTGCTGTGTATGCACCACAAATCCAGGACTGGTTCTTTTATTTTAGAAGATTTCAATAAGGTTGAGTTGTAAAGAAACCTGATAGATCCATACATTTTTGTTGTGTACAAAACATATAACAAAGGATCTTCTCATCTTTTTTTGTTGTTTAGAAAGGCAACAGAAAACCTTATTCCTCAAAATCTCCTGATGGAACTCTGAATAAAGGAAAAAGTTAAAAAAAGAAACACAATGAAAACAAAACCACAAAAAACCTATTTTATTAATAATTTTAAAAGAGCAAAAATTTTCTAAACCCATCCAAATTTTTAGTTATTAGTCACAGTTCTGGTCAAAGGCCTTTAATCAACAAAGATCTTTTGGCATATATTTCCTTACATCACTATCATAAATGTGTATTATTCATCAGATGATGATGATGAGTCTGAACCACGGTATATAAATCATGTTCCTCATAATTTATTTATTGCTTACTGGTTATGATTTTTGAATTACATTGTTTATTTTGAATATAGTGACAGAAAATGAAAGATACAGAAAAGAAAAACAAAATACAGGCTTAAAATAGACACTCCTCTCTCCTACAGATAACCTTAAATGATAAGTATGAAAAATAAGCAAGTGCCTTTTTAAAAATTATTTGTTGCTGGAGTTCTAAAACAAAACAAGCCATATTAATTCTTTGATTTATGAATAAATAAGTAAATAATATGCAGAAAATATAAATAAGCAATATAAATATAAATATAAATAAGCAACAATTAATCATCTGTTTCATTTATTAGGACAGAGTGAACCTTAACAAATTGGCTTATGTTTAAATTTGAGGTTATATTTGAGTATTCTATGCAGTACTTAAGATTTGGTTTTGGGAAGGTATCTTAGACCACTTTATGGCTACATCTCATCTGAAGGCCTAAAAGGGTTTCCACCCATGATAAGACCCATTGTTTGCCTTGAACCTTCCCCAACTCCATATTACAAGACTGAAACACAATTTTTAAATATCACTTAGCTTGGTTTCATAAAAAAATATTCTGTAACTTGTCCCTGACATGTTTAAAACACGTTCTCAATTTTGATAATCGGGGATCCCACATCCTGGGGTGGGTGTATCTCTTGTTAACAGATCAGTTCAGGCCAGGCCTGTATATACAGAGGTTTTATTTTCAGATTTCAGATGTCAAATCTATTAATTATGGGGAAAATGGGAGGGGAGAAACCACAATCCAAAACCAAAACAATGGATACAAAATGAAATACACATTTTTACTTTTTCTGCTCAGTATTTCATCATATTGCAAACTCAGAAGAAAAAAAAAATACTGTGAAATTTATTTCCATGAAGGTATATCTATAGAATAAAGCCATTTCTTTCCAAGGTAAAAGGAAGGCCATAGAAGTATAGAATAAAATATAGGAGAAATAATTAACTTTCCGTAAGGTCACACCTCACAACATGAGGATATTTATTCCTTTTTTGTATGTTTCTGTGTCAATAAGCTGCTCTAATATTTGAGAGGATGTGGTACAATAATAATCAAACAAGTTATTTAATCATGACAAGTATTATGAGTTTAAACTGTAGTTTTGTTGTCTGGGAAACCTGAACAGAGTGTTCCCTTACTTGGCGTCAAAAAGCATTTTAATTTGGTTTCCTAAGAACATAGGTTTATGCAAAGGCTGAGTTTTTCTGCTTACCTACCTGTCAGTGCTCACATGAAAACTGAACCCTTCCCAAGTACAGTGTGACAGAAGGGTAAAATACAAGAAAATAATAAGCTAGCCAAACTCAATTAAAACCTCAAATTTCATGAAAATTCAGGGCTTGGTAGCAGACAGAACATCAAATTAGAGAGGCTGGTGAAGAAAAATCTTGATTCTGAGCCTGTGACATTTCTGCTCTCTTAGATCTGCTCTGTTTTCTGGTCTGGTGGGGCCACAAAGAGAGTTCAGGGAATAGTAAATAGAACGGAAAACTTGTCTTCCTACTGAATAGCTTTAGAGGATAGACTTATTAAGCCAGAACTGAAGGCTTCCCCAAATATTACAGGAAACCTTTTATTTATTCTTTATGATTTTAAAACAGTAGCAAGCCTCATCATTCTCCTGCCATGACAATATAAAAATATTAAGCAATGAAAAATTGTGCATCTACAGTGTCTCTGTTATTCAAAGTATATGAAAACCAAAGTTATTCTAAATATAGAAACATACCACATATATTTATATCTTGCATAATTTAGATGTATATGTGACTATAAAATATTTATTACCAATGCTATTTTTGTATTACTTCTTATATATATATATATATACATATATATATATAAAAATTTCTTTTTACTGTAATGATAGAAACACATAGAAGAAATAACCAGTGATACACCAATTTATTGAACCAGAATGAATATCTATGTAAGATCTGCTTCTCGCTCAAATTTGTTGAAAACAATTCAGTTTAGTGGGGCTAGGTTTTCTTTTCAAAAATACGTTTTTTTGATGTTAATTATAAAGTGTTTCAGCAGTTTATTTATAATCCTTGGTGTCTGTGAGATACTTCCACAAGAAATTACATAGATGTCACCAGCCCTGCATAATCCAAGGTGGAGCACTACAATCTTTGTATGATAAAAAAGTGGTGCCATGCTTTCTGAGACTTAAATTGTTGAATGAGTATATTAAAAACAAAGGTCTACTGTAGAGTGTTTAAAGAGGCCAGATTAATATTCATTAAATGAATTTATTATTGTAAATTAAGTATGGTAATCTGTTACAACATGTCATTAAAAGCACCATAAACCATTCCTACAATGGTCTGCTAAAGTAAGATGGGTTATACATCATTAAAGCTGTGTAGTACTTGCTTTATATTTGGATGTAACTACTGAAAGAAGATAATGACTATTTAAATACAGCAAAAATATAAAACTTCACATGTGGTACTACAACATTTTGAAGTATGGATATGGAAGTATCTCCTCTAAGGATGAAGGTAAACATGATTCAAGTGAAGATGACAAAAGTATTTCTAAAAATGCTGGGGAGAGACAAAAATTTATCCCAGCTTATTTTAAACAAGACAGGATAGTGGTCCTCACAATGAAAAATGGTTGATAGCTTTGGTTACATTGGTAAAATGGTGAATTTTGGATTATTCTTATTAAACCACGTGTTTATTAAAAAAAGAAGAAAATAAGGTCTTAATTCTGCAATTATTCAAGTATATCTATAAATTGATATTTATTAATTTCTCTGATTGAGTGTATTTGTGTAAATTTAGCATATACAGAGAAACCTGAAAGGCTTTTCCAACCATTAAAAATTATTTTATAGGCTTTTGAAATCAATAATACTCAAAACCATTTGGATATTAGAAAACCTTACTATCTGGTTAAAGCACAGTATCGGAGTATTCCTGTAAGGACAGAAATAAAAAGTGGCTTTCCTTTGTCATTGCCTGGCTCACATGACTTAAATTAAATGAAAATTTTTCCTTTTTGATTTCGTGTATAGGGATGTTGAGGAAGGTGAATTAATCCTTCTCAGAGAATTAAAAATAATAATATGATTATTTATTAAGTGAGACCTGCACTTGTTGCCTTTGCACTTCCAAAAACTTCTGTAATGTATAACCACACCCATTTCAGTAAGCAGAAGTGTCTCATGACATGTAAGCAAGTCTGATCTTTTCCATGAGATTTATGTCAAGCCCCCAAAGCTTCCATACAAAATCTCATCTTATTTTAGGAAATGCTGTAAGGATATTCACAGAATAGTTACTAGAATTTGAAATTCATTATAGTGTGATTTCATGCTTGAATGTTTCACAGGAAATAAACTGGAACATTGAATCAGTGGGATAGATCAAGAAAACACAGATAGTTAAGTATTCATATCTCATATACTTTCAATTTAACTTTTTAAAGGAAAAACAGGAAAAGAAGAAGAAGTTAAAACTCCATGTGCTTAGTTCCAGCATTAAGTAAACTAAAACTTGTTTTAGTTCAATTAACAGCTTAAATCCTGGTTTAAGAAGCTACAGTTCCTGAGATGAAGGAGAAAACTGTCAGATATTAGAGTGTTGGAAAATGTGTCTTCTGAAAAAATTTTGATTCTGTCTGTACAAATTGAGTGTTTAAAGCAGTCAGTTGAGTGTTTTAAATATTGCTAAAATTTTTTAGTTCCTTAGGCTCATTTTCTAGAGAAATAAAAAACAACCCCAAAACAGATTCAAGTTTCAGAGACATAGGTAAAGGATCGGAGTAAGACAGAAATAGTTACAGGAAGGGATGTGAAGGTGCTCAGGTTGAAGGAGAAATACTCAGTTTTTTGGAAATAATCAAACTTAATCTGGTTCACTTCTCTAGAAATTCAACAGAGAGATTTGCTTTGTGCTCAGTTTTCAGACGTGATCCTCATAAAAACAAATACATACAATCAACTTAAGTGCTAAGGTAGGAAATCTTTTGAAATGCAAAGACTAAAAATAAAAAAAATAAATACTGTAATAGATTACAGTATCATACTACTTTTAAAAATCTGTTGTTTTGGAATATGCATGTTAATAGATACAATTTTATGCCATCTAACCTTTTAGTATTTGTGGAAGTGCCATATTGTTTAGATTTGTATTTTTTAAAAGTCTTTGCGGGGGGGAAATAAAAGCAAATAGTGATGATTCTAATGTTTGGATCCTATTAAAAGTATTAATTTGCTGCAGTAATAATTTAGGGTTTTAAATATAAGCTCAAAAAGCAGATTTAGAAGCATAGTTGGCACAACTGTAATGTTAATTTGTCCTTTAACGTTTATTGAAAGCAATATGTCCAATATAATTATAGTGTGTGTCAAATAACCCACCACTTTAATTTTTTTTTAATGTCTGATCAGTTAATTTACTTAATTAAGATGACTTGCCATCTGCTAAAGAATTTTTCTATGGTTTCATCATTACTTCTAAATGTTAAGAAAAGTTATAAAGCATTTCCTTTGATTTTGTTTAATCTCCATTTACTTTCTGTTTTTTCCTTTAAGCCCTTACTATGATGTTCATCATCAGTTTCTTCCTGGTTCCTACAGGGCTTATATGGTAACTATTTCACTAAGCAGGACAAGTGAGTTACAGAACCACACAGGTGTAGCTGTATTCGATGTGAAATCTATGTCAAATACTCAGTATTGTATTACCTTGTGAGGGCATTCAAATATTTATTTTCCTAAAAGTATGACTATTGCCTTATAATTAAAATGGTGTTCAATTGAAACTAGAGAGTTTATTAACCCACCTCTTCCATTTCCTTAATTACCAAACCATAGAGTTTTACAGATATTGCCAAAGCAATGTGTAGTCAATTTAAACCTAATGAGATTACATTCTTAGTGTCTTGGCTGGGTATAATAGAGAAACAGTAAGTATGATTATGCATTTACATGCTCTCCTTGTAATCCATAAATCTCACAAGTACTTTTTTGCCAGCATTGAAAGTTCCTCTGTCCAGACCTTTTTGGCAGTGTGTCTTCATAGTCCACAAGACTCAGAGTGTTAATTCTGAAACCTTTTGATTATGCTGGGAATATAATCATTTTTATAAATAGACAGCTACAGAGAAGAAAGTGATCTCAGTAAGGAAAATGTCCTAGTTTTCTCTTTCCAATGGCTGTTTTAGGAAATATTTTTGTCTTGCTGTACCAAAATTTTCAGGTTTATGTCTTTATCATCTCTTCTTGCAAGACTGACTTTTGCAGATCTTAAATTAGGATTTATTCAAAGATTTTTTTTTTTTAAGTCAAAGCTTGAGTTGAAATTTCAAATACTCATCTCTCTTTCAACTAATATTGATTAGGTGATTAATTTCTGATTTTTTACTGACTGGTCTACTGATCTGTGTACCAGCAATTCATGCTAACAAAAGGGAGTCACTTCATTAATTACTGACTATGGGCAATTGTATGCTCTGGAGATTGATGCCTAAAAAGTATGATGAATTTTATTATGTCTTCTTTGGATGAGATAGACAGTTGCCTCCATTGCATATTCTCCTTTTTCCCCAAGACTGCTGATACCACTTGATAAATATGAAAGCCAAGTCAGAGATGGGTTGCCTAAAGGCAGAGCAAAGAAAATTCAGGTCATTCTTCCACCAGGACCATCAAAAAGAAAAAGAAATAATAATGCAGCCAAGAGCTGCAGGAGTTCTGCTCTATGAGGACTTGAAACATTATTATAAGACAGCCCAACTCATTCCAGTCTAGCCCTGCCCAGGGAATGCCTGATAAAATGCTTACATAGATTTGTGTTGCAGGGCCCATGGAAAAGGTCAGCAGAGCAAAGCAATTATGCATACTTAGTGTTTCCTCACTGAAACTGGATGAATATTTTATCATTGAACATCCACCGTTGAGGAAATCCAAACTTTTTCTGCTTTGGGCCATTTTCATCAAGAGGATTCACCTGAAATGAAAAAAGAATGCTTCAATTTGCTGCATCACTTTGTAGAACCATTTTTATTTTAGAAGTAAGGCTGAAGAAATAAAGTTAAGACTTACAAAACTGAGTGTAGTGACTCTCTATTTAGCAGCCCAGCCATGAAAACTTGCCAGTGATACAGAGAATATGATCCCATATCTGAAAATTTCTCTACCGGGAGCCTTTATCCTGCACCAGGATGAATGAGAAACTATCCATTAGCATTAAAAAAGCAAAAGAGGTGGGGTTTCTTTGGATAGAAATTTTGCTTAGAATTCTTTCTGTGCAAATTATTTGAAATTAAAGTGAGGCATTGAAATCAATCTGAAAGTGACTGTCATAAACATCAAAATGTAAAGCAATTGTCTCATTGATCTAATAAGTCCTTAAAAAAGGACTTATTAAGAAAAGCTCTCTTTGCAAAAGATGCTAAGGAGCTGATACCAAATTTATTATGTTCCTGTGGTTAAAGTTCTTTGGAATGGGCAAGAGCTAAGTTTAGATATGATCTTTGCTGGTTTCAGAGTAAGGGGGGAACTGTATGTCCAAAGTAGCAGACAATGTCATTATTTATATTCCTTAATGCTTAGTGATATAATACATTTGAGACTGAAAGAACATGATCATGAAACATCCTCTATTAGGCTGACTGGATTCTTCTCTTAGAAGGTGAGATAAATTACTTATCATGTGAGACAGAGGAAGAAACTGATCCAAGATCTGCAGACCTGATATTATGTTATTGAAAAATACATCCACTTTTTGTTTACTACCCGAAGTTCTACTAATATTTTTCAGGTAGTGTGTTCAAATATCCTTATTTTATTGCTGCCACATATCCTATTTTTAAAACATCCCATTTCTCATTTGATAGTTTTTGTTTTTGAGTGATAACCCCTGTTTCTTAAGCCTTTGCCTTCTCTAGTAATATGAAATTAGGTAACATCTTGATCAGTTGTAAGTTACTTAACAGACTGTAATTGTAGGACTTGTGTTAGCACCTGACTATGCCTTTAATCAGGTTCATAAGAACAAAATTATCTTATGTTTTTCATACATCCCAAGGCTGCACACCACAGCATAATCTGAAAGGTGAAGTTCTGGGGAAGAAAGGTGTACAAAATTTTGTGTGTGTTAACAGGTATAACATATATCTGTTAGTCATGTATAAAAAAAATCCCCCAAAAATAAATCTCCAAACATTTGCTACCCAAAAATAGTATTTTTGTCTTCTTTTCATTCTATAGATCTTCAGAGAAAAAAAAAAGGTATTTGCCACACAGAATTATATGAGGAAGAAGGCCTTTTAAAAGAAAAAAAGAAGAAAAAAAAAAAAAAAGAGAGAGAGAGAGGAAAAAAAAAAAAGAAGCCTTAGAAATTTTAATTGAATGTATCAATCGATTGCAATTGAGTCTAATGAAATGCTACCAGTGTCACTACTACAACAGCCCTGCTAAGCCCTGCTAAGTAAGAATATGCCCTAGGCTAAGGCAACTTGTGAAGGCCAACAACCTCAGATCAGATGACAAATGGTTGACAGCAGAATTAGAGATCTCACCTACATGATTTCAGCTGTACACCTGAAATATAGGTGCTTTTATATTGATAGGCAGGTAGGAAGACAAGAGATAAAAGAAAAAAAATAATGGCAGCTAATAGTTTGAATAAATGTAAATTAAATGTACCTTTATTCTTTTCCAAAAAAATGGTTAAAAAGAATCTTATTTTTGAGTTTGAGTTTTTCTGAATCTTCTAATTTTTTTTTTTGAGAAGATTTTTGTCCTGTCTTTGTGTACTGTAGTAGGAAGGGGAAAGGGGGAATGGAAGGAAATTTCCCATCAGAATAGAATAAAATATGTTGGGTTTTTAAATGTATTTGTCCTTCAAATGTACCTTTTTCATTATATCAAGTATGTATTTCGTTTTTTAGTGGGTTGACTCTGGCTGGATACCAGGTGCCCACCAGAGCCACTTATGTCCTCAAGGGACAGAAAATATAACTTAGAGTTCCATTTCAGCAGAGAATTACAAGGGAAGCATAGAGATGGAACTGAACTGTTTGCCTACCTCTATGCAAAACTGGATACAAATTAATGAAGTAGGACATTTAGGATTATGAGAGATATGACATAGAACACATCTCAGACACAGGATCAGAGTCAGCAAAATACTGAAACAGCAGGACACGAATGGTACTGAAATGAGAGAAAATGAGAGAAATGGAGCCATGACACAGCACATTAAAGAGGTGAAATAAGGTAAATACTTTAACTGTGAGTTCAAACACCAGATTATTCCCATACCTGAAGGTTTGACTAGACAGAGTATTAAAATAAATATTAAAAGTACTACACTATCAACTACTCTATGAAGAAGGTCGCAAGTGAAGCGTTAAAAACTCCAAAATCTCAATGCAAAAGTACAGCTATAAAGAGAGAATCCAGTTACCTCCATGCAAACGAAATAATGTCCTGGTAAGGAACAATGTAAGAAATAAGCAATTAGATAACATACATACCTGCTTATTGGCATTCCTAATTAAAAAAGTTCACAAGAAGAGAAACATCTCTTAATTTGGGCTTGAGCTGCACATTCACCCACAGTGAGAAAAGCCTGCTTGTAATAGAAAATGAAATAAATTTTAATATACTTGAAAGATTAAAATTTCCATTCAGAATCTTTCACAGTAATGTTTAATTTTAAGAAAGAAAGCTGAATCAAAGCTAGAATTGTTATTAAAAGCAGCAGCTAAAATTTCAGTGTCCTGGAGGCAGCAACTGTGGAACAAGGAGATCTATGTTATAGAGTTTCCAAAGGCTTTCAACAACATCCTTCACCAGAAGGACAAGACAGAAAATCGTCTGTCGTGAGGTAAGGGGGAAGGTTTTCCTTTGGATAAATAGCTGGATAAACACAAGAAACAAAATGGGTGTAAACAGTGCTTTTGCACTGAGGTCAAACCTTGTAGTGCCACAGTGATCCATGCTCCAGCCTTTGCTGTTTGGCAAGCTTGTCACTGACCTGGAGAGAGGGTCAATAGCAAAGGACACAGCTCCCTGAGGAATACTGAGTTATTAACAGCAGCAAAGATGAAAGTTGATTGAAGAATGGCAAAAGACAGTAGAGCATTCTGTGACTGGACTTTGTAAAAATAAGAGAAATCCTATGCTGAAAAATGTCATATGGTGCACATTGTGGGAAAAAAAAAATCCTAATTTTAGAGAAAAAGGAGTGGTCTGAGTTGGTTATTTCCACTCATTACTGGAAGCTTTATGGCAAATAAAATTAATATTTTATTTACCAGGCTTTTCTGCTGTTAAACATATTCATAAATTATTGGGAAACAGAATGAATAATTAGATGTCAAGCTTTGTTAGTAATAAAAAATTTTTCACATAGTTAAAACTAAAATTGACTGCAAAATACCACAGATGACTCTCATGACAATAAAGTGGTAAATGAAATTCATTGTTGATAAATACAAAATAATTTTCAAGGGGGAAAAATACCAAATGCATTCTAATTATACACACAAAGTGATTGGCTCTAAATTAGCTTTCAGTATTCCACAAGGAAATTGTGTACAGTTTTCTAAATGTCAGGCTGGTGCTGAATAGCAATTTAAAGAACAAATAGAATGTTGAAATTATCAGAAAGACAATAAAGAACAAGATGAAAGATGTGACTCTGCCATTGTATAAACCTCAGGAACAGTCACAGTGTAAATGCTGAACCCCTCTTTTGCTGGTACAAGGGTGGAGTGCGACCCAAAAGGGCTGTGAGGTCACTCAGAATAGCAGGACAGCTACCAAGAACAGGCTAAATAAAGGAGATGTGACTGAGATCTGTAAAATCACCAATGGAATGAAGAAGCTTCTTCCATTTTTTCATGGTATTATGTGGAAGACATAAGCTAAAAACAGGACAGTAAGAGAGGAGCTGGAAGAAAGTCCTGTTGTGGATTTCATATAATTGCAGCCTCAAGTTCAGGACACACTTGTAACATTGACTCCCATAAATTAGGAAGGTACAGATGGAAAGGGTATTTTCTTTCTTAAATAACCTTTTCATTTGAAGTTTCCACTGTTCAGTATCAGAGACAAATCATTGTGCTAAATATGTTTTTGGTCTAATCTGGGACACCAATCACAAAGTACTATAGTAAATTTGGAGTTGAAGAATCGTTACAGAGACTCAGACATATAAGAAATTTCTTGCAGCTAACTTTGGACAAATCACTCAGAATGACAAAACTTCTCATATGGAAGGTCTATATTTAGAGGAGTTAACCTACATGCTTCTATTGAAGATTATGTTTAAATATTTCACAAGATATATATATATATATATATATATAAGAATAGCATAGGCACAGGCAAGCATTTATTACCTGTTAACACTAGGTTTAGGCTTCCTTTCTGAAATGTTTTATGTTCTTACAAAATGACAAATTTTCTGCAGTTTAAGCAGATAAATCTGAATCCAGATTTCACATTGGGGTTTTGGTGATACTTGGATATGTGCTTCAAGACTCTAACTAAGTCAGACTCAGCACATACTTGATTTATTTCATGAATTTGTATTTTTATTTCCTAAAATCCTAAAAATATTTACTTTATTTTTCAATTTCACTTGTCATGTATTTATTGTTTCCATTAATAGAATTTGTATAATTTTACATCTCAAAGCACCATAAGGTAAGAGCTGTATTAAATTAAATTAAACAATCAGTTAAAAAAATTTAACCATCCAATGATTGCATCATTCAAAATTCAGTAATAGGCTTTGATTTAATTTTTGATATGAATGATAATGAAGATTGATGCATAAATTCCCTTATGAGATTTTTATTTTCTTCTATTCAATTGCAGGTACATTGAGATAGTAGTAAGTGCCAAAATACGGAATTAGAAATGTAATGATTATTCTCATGCACCTGTTTTTTCCCCACATTTCAATATTTAAATAGTTAACATCCACTTAAGTGGATTTAAGTGGAGTATTAGCATGATTTCAGTGGAATATTAGCAAGATTCGAATTGAAATTAAGAAATCTCTGGTCACTTGCTCTTTTTACTGATCTTTAGGAACAGCAGAGTAATAGCCATGACTTCCTCATGATGTAAGTACATTCCTCCATGTGTAGAAGGTGTTCACATAATGTTGCATTTTTAAACCTCACTGCATCCAAGAGAAGAAAATATTCTTGCAGTGGGTGAAGGCAACTTCATTGCTGACCTAAAAGATCAACAGAATTCTCACCCTCTCCTCTCAGCCATGACAGCAGAGTGGGCATCCAACCATGCATCAAAAAAATATATTGTAAAGCTAGGGGAGTTAATTTAAAAGGTATTTGAATAAATTTTTTTAAAGTAAGATGAGGAAAAAAAAATAAATGAAAAAAGAAAGCCAAATGAATAAAAAGGCTTAGAGGCATATTAACTCTTGAAGTAACGTGTTCTAAAGGAACCTGTTCTCTGGAACTCATCAGTGCAGAACTTGTGACATCTTGAACAGGAGAAAATGTTATTTACAAAGGTGAATTCCAGGTCTAACTCTACTTTCTTTCCAACAGTTGGATTTTCTGAGCCTAATTCCTTATTTATATAAATCAATATAAATGGAAAATTAATCCAGAAGAGAAGATTGTGTTTGAAGGTCACCTGAAAGCCACCTCTTACAGTTTTTGGAAGTAAACTTTTGCAATTGTTTTACAGATATTAGAAAGCGTTTCATAGTTCATGAGCTATAACAACAGCCAGTAGCAAAGAAAATCTATAAAATGGATGAAAAATGGACTAAAATAGTCTAAAACCAAAAGAATGCCAATATAATCTTATGAAATTAAATGGTGAGTTGTAAATAAGTGGGGAATACAATCAGAAGTCAATGGACCAAAACTGCTATTTCAACAACAGACTGTTCAACAAACAGAATAAAGAAAAGGATTGTGTAGCATTGTTCTGTCTTTTACTTTCAGCACACTCTCTGAAGATAGTGAGGCATCTGCTCCCTTTTGCACTGCTGCTAAGGAATCCATAGTCACTCAAAATTTTGTACAAAATTTTCATATGTTGAGCTTATCTTCTTACCAGGAGACTTTAAAATTGCCTCAAATTTGGAGGCAATACAACTAGTGTATCAAAAGATGTCTTCTTAACAGAAGGGTAATTCACCAGGTTGCAATCAGTCTTTCACCTGACGTTCTGATCTAGTTGGTGAAATTCAATAATTGCAGCACCTAAACTAGCATATATATGCCTGGGAGAACACTAAATTAATGAATATTGGATGACTTTGAGAAATGGGCTCTTGCTCTGCCTTCTCTACTCTTTTGATTTCCCTTCTACCTACATATTGTCCCCATGCATGTTTTTCTGTCTGCTTGTTTTCATCCTGCCTTGGGAAATTGTGCTGGCTAGCCCCAGAAGATACATCTAGATGAGACAAAAGTCGAAAAGAAAGCCAAAAAACTCCTAATCAATCAGAAAATGGTCTTTGTTGACAGCAAAAGCAAGCCAGAATTCACAGCAGCCACTGATACATGTTTGCCAATCCATCACATAAATCTAAGAGTGATAACTTATTCTGCAGCTATTGACAAAATCTTATTTTTCCTCCTATTTTCTTCATGTTTACTATTGTTTTCTTATTTCTACACCTGTTTTCTCAAATGTAGGAAATAACTGATATTTGTATTGATCTGCTGAAATCTTACAGAAAGAACATTTTCTTCCTGTCTGAAAAATTTCCCTTGTCAAAGGGAGAGGTAGAGCAATTTTGGTGGGCATCTGGCATACACCTAGGGTCCACACACCACAAGGCATAAAACATGCCTGTTGCTTCCAGAATGATGTTGTTAAAAACAGATTTTGGAATTTGTAGTTTTCAGTTCCATGATTACATCTCTGATTAATCCTGCTTGATGTACCTTTGTCTTTATTGAAGCTGTGGATTTTAAAAACATCCAAAATGAATGACAGACTCATAAATTTTAGTAGAATTAGGGTAAGACCTTTGTTATCTCATTCCTTCACCTGCAGAATAGGATTCTATATTTTTCCATGTGGGAAAAATGTTTTGACTCATGTCATAGATGCATTAGAGGATATTCAAGTCCATTTTCAAAGAACAAAATTATTAATATAAACCAATATTTTTTTAAAGCAGTGTGGTCTTGTCCATCTATTTAGCCAAACAGTGTCCAGAAATTTAAATCAATTTCATATAGAACAACTGGTCTTTGTTCCTTTTGACATTGTTTTCATCAGATGAACATTTTTCTCTCTTGTTTACTAAAACAGTTTTCTCCCCACTAGATGCTCATAATTTTCCAAAACAATCAAGAAGACATTTCAGGGGCAAATATGAGGTAATTAGTGCTCAAAATACAGCAAAATAAGGAAGATATGTAAGTCAGAAATAGGGAGGGCAGAGAAAAATCTGTTTTAGCTCTTTTTTCCTCTAATTCTTTTGTTGTTAGTAATAGTGGGTTACAGGTGGGGAAATAAAAACAAATAAGGAAGTCTTTTGTTGTAGGGCAGTGGTCTCTTTAAACACAGAAACTAGTGATAAGCTTTTATTTTTAAAAAAATGTGCTCTTATTTGCTGCATAAGTGTATTCACCTTTTCAATGTCTTTGGATGAACTACAATCCCAAATCAAATATTGTCATGCATTATTAAATTAAGTCAATTATATGTCAAACAGATGACGTTATGCATTAAATTTGTGCTGATCGAGACTGCATTTTTAGAGGGCAGTCAACATATTAAATTCTAAAAAGATGCAATATATTTTTCTACTTGCAGATCCCTTTGTAATTCACTGGGATACATTATATAGAAGTTCCCACGTGTCAAACGCAACCCTAATAATTTAGAAGGAAATGTAGTGATAAAGAATTCAGAGAACTGGAGGAAATACAAATCCATTATCAACTTTAGACATCGGGCTGTGTTGGCAGTTTTTAATTCTTCTAAAATTTATTCTACTTCTGTTTTTAATTTACCTTCAGCTCACACTGCCCCATGTGACAGCCTCCTGGCATCCATATGTTATTCCTTTGAAAAAAAATGGGCTAAAAGAGCCCGGTAGCTCTTTTCTCTAAACTCTAAACTTGTTTAGTATCTTGTACATGCGTACCAGGTGCTTATTCTTAACTTTGAGAGGGTATCTAGGAGGCATCTTTTCTGATTCTCACCTTATGCTGCATCTGACCATCTGTGCAGAGATTGTTTGAAATGTCCCTGATTTCTCAACCTACCAAACGCCACATTTACAAAAGTTCAATCTAAAAAAAAAAAAAAAAAAAACCCAAAAGAAAAAAAAACCATAAACAAACAAACAAAAAAATCAAGTTGCCTGGATTATTGATTAACAGGAAAAAAAAAGGTCACACTTGCAACTGTATGGTAATTTCTTGACTAATAGTGTCATGAAAATAGTCTTTTTGAAGGGTAAACTAACCTTTCACAGGTTGTAATTACTGTCCTAGGCACAGAAAATTCCTTTGTATACATTATGGAAATGGGCCTGTTCCAGATGAATAATGTAAGAGTTTGCTTGGAAAAGTAGGGAGGTCCACAACACCGTCCTCCTGGGCTTGTTGCAGACATGACTTCATCTACAGCTAAGGCTTTCTTTCTAAATATTCCCTCTGTCCCTTACTCATTTGTACTGTTTAATAGTTGTTTGATATTATTTTCCAAGGGAATATATCTTCATGTAAACTCTCCCGTTCCCTTTCCCTTTCCCTTTCCCTTTCCCTTTCCCTTTCCCTTTCCCTTTCCTGTTCCCTTTCCCTTTCCTGTTCCCTTTCCCTTTCCCCTTCCACTTCCCTTCCTTCTCCTTCCAAAAAAATCTGTTTAAAATAAATGTGTTGCAAATTCAATTCCTATTTACACACACTTCAATATGAAAACTAGACAAATCAATGAGTGGATTCATGTGAGTAGAACTGATGAGAGAATCTGATCCAAAATAACTGAAAACAGTGGTATCTGCTAGTACAACAGAGGGTTAAGTACATCCAAGGCTTATGGAGTCCTGGATAAAGGTAAGTGCATTAGCTTTGCTTTGGTCTTTTGGGAATAGAAACAGATTGGCAAGATGACTTTTGCAAGTTCTTTCAGTAAGTCATGAACACTGGTGGCAAATAAAGTACAGGCTGGCCAGCTTCTAAGTTTAAGTCCAGACAACATATACTCCCTGTCTTGGCTGATAGTTGATTTTCAAAGACACACTGGAAAGGTTAACCCTTCCCTTAAGACTGATATACATTGTCTGGATTTAATTTTTTTCCTAAATATTGAAATTTAGGTGGATTTTTTTACATTTTATTTCTCTTTATTTTCAACCTACACAAGAACAAGATTATTGCCAGCTGTCTCTGAACAGCTAAGTTGGCAATATGCTCACATTTGGCTTGGACCCCAAGCTGAGAAAAGTCATGCTGCACCTCAAGTATGCTTCCTGATTTCCTGGGAAGACAGCTGGACTTGTAAACTGAACTTATTCCTTTTTTATTTCTGGTCAGAAGTTATGTAGAATGTGCCACTAAAGGATCTGACTTCAGTTTGATCCCCAAAATCGACAATCCAACATTAAGCTGACTTTTGGGAGAAAAAAACAGCAGTAGTTTTACTTTTACTGGAGGTTCAGGAGAAAACCAAAATTTCCCACAAAAATTTAGAAACCATAGGGGTAAAAAAAAGAAAGTGTGAAAATAATGAAATATTTCAAAATTATTTCATGAGGGAATTGCAGAGTTAGGATAGGAAACCACTCCTGTTTGACTGAAGACAATGCATCAGTTTCTTCCTTTTTTTTTTTTTTTACTCTCTGACTTGAAGCTAGAAACCAAACCCTAAATATATTACTGAGCCTTTCAGATGTATCTTGCCACTTTCATAAAATGACTGCTATTGCCTAAGGAAAACTCAGGGGCTGTCCAGATACAGACAGGAAAATTAAGCAATTTACAAACAGTGGCCTAAATAGTGATTTTGGATCAAATTCATTTTATGTAATGAATCCTACTCAAGGCCAGCTGAAAAGATTTAATCTTATTAGTACAATTTCTTGATAAATTGCACATTTTTAAATTGCAAATGATGGTGTTAAAATGAGGAGTGACTTCCAGCAATGTAGTGAAAAACTGTTAGCAAAATGAAAACTCAGTAAATGGCTCCATTCTCTGCTGTCACAGTTCTATATGAATACAATGGATTTACAGAAGGAGGATTTTTCCACTGCTTTCCTTGGATAGATTTAGTGGTCAGAAAGATTGTTTAGGAATGAAATAAATTTAGTATATTTTAATTTGGTGAGATTTTTTTTTTCTCTGTAACAAATGATTTCTTATCTCTTTCTACCTTGAGATATTTTCATTTTATTTTATTATTTTATTTTATTTTATTTTATTTTATTTTATTTTATTTTATTTTATTTTATTTTATTTTATTTTATTTTATTTTACTTTATTTTATTTTGTTTTATTTTATTTTATTTTGTTTTATTTTAAAGGGTAAACCAAGATAAGTAAAACTCATTTCTGTCAGCAGGCATTCATTGAGATGTGTTCAGTGTTCTTCATATCCATTACTACTTTTTTTCTTTCTAAAAGCCAAAAAGGTTCAATTTACTTTACAAGTCCATAGTCTGTTAGTCTTTGCAAGTTCTGATGCTAGAGAATGGGTTTAAAAATAACAAAGTCACTAATCTCTGAACAAAACAATTGAAGTTATCCTTGCAGGCCATGACCTGCTAAGCGGTGAACTAATTTAATTGCCCTCTTACACTAATTAGAAACTCTGTGTGCATGGGTGAAAGCAAGTGTGTGTGTGTAGGTGCTGAAGGACTAATCCTACAAAGCAATTAAATAGTTAATGGAAGTCCCCATTGCATGCATTTCTATCCTTGACTTATGATTCTATGATATTTCAAAATGTTAATCCTTATCTTCCTTATTCCCTTTGTAATTGTCCTCTTATTATGTTGCATGCACTTCATTTTTATAATGACCTTTATGCTCTGAAGGAGCAGATGAGTTAGTTTATTCCCCTGAACCAAAAGAATGAATAGTGCTTTAAATAAATGATCAGTTTAGATCAGTTGCAGATGCAAATGGAGATCCTTTATCACTAGCTGGTATTATTTAAATAGTCACATGGAATCTGTATCTCTCTAAAGACCCTTTATGGAGCTACTGCTTTTCAAAAGTGATTTTGTCTACTCACTTACAACCTTAGTTCTTTTAGTCATTGTCTCCAGGACACATTTTGTCCAGAACCATGCATTTTGATGTATTGCATCTAAATTTGAAGGGAACATTCACATAAACTGGCAGAACTCAGTTTAAGAGAAAAAGTGAAAATCACAGACATGTCTGTTACCCTGACAATGTACTCAGTCCAACTTTTCTGTAATACCTTCAGAATGAATTGCTCTTCCCACTCTCTGCCACCTAAAATGCTTCCCTCAAGTTCCTCAATAAAATGTTCCACTTTAGGCTGTGGTTTCTCTGCCTTGTAGAACATTATTTAGCACAGCTCAGTAGAGGGACAAGTTTCTGTAACATATGGCACCACTGTGCTTTGGCAAAGGTGTGCTGACATGCTTCTGCTTCTTCAGCAATGATTCAGGTTTGGAGCCACTCACTCCTCTCTCTGCCCACCAATTGGCTTCAGAGCTATCTGGCACAGTGGAAGATGTGTAGAATCATTCCTTAGTATCTACAATTGTAGTGTCTCTGTGTGTATTGTAATGCAAGAATGAGTTCAGTCAAGTTTTGTGTGTGTCAGGGTTTTTTTGATAGGTTTTCCTGGTTTGTTTGTTTGTTATGTGCTTTGGTTTATTTTTTTTTTAATCCTTTAAATTCTTCATTACACAAGCAAATATTATTCAGCAAAAATACAAAAGCATTTTCCAGTTCAAAGACTGTAATTTAAAAATAAGTTCGTTAATGAAAAGGTCTACTGCCCTCATTCTCCCACCCCTTCAATCTAATTCAAACACACATCTGGACTTTGCTCAGATTATCCTATGTCATTCCTACTTGGGCAGAAACCAAGGAAAAATGTTACTTACCAAAAGAAAATGTTTAATAGTTGGTTATAAGTAAAACCAGGAGGTTACAACAAAATCTGAGAGGAGTGAACTGATACTGCAAAACCTCAAATGGTGGAAACTAAGCCTTAATTTTTGCATCAAAATATCAAAGCAGCTGGGTTTCACTTGAAGAGTTTTGAATCCTTTTGGCAAAACTTCTTCAATTCTCCATATTGGCTTCTACAAGTGCTCGTATACATTCCGTTTCCGAGCAATAAACGCATTCTTTTCCTCTGGACAGAACGACTTTAAACCATTTTGAGATTTCATCCCTGTGGCAGAAGAGGTGTGCTCAGAACCATGGATTCAGGGATATGGGATAGGGATATGCCCTATCCAAACTTCAGAAGGGCTTGAGAGTCAGATGCATGTTGGTTGTCTGCTTTCATCTAAGTCCAGCACTGTTATCTGGTCTTCATTATTGATCTTCTTTTTCTGGGCAGCTAAAACTCAGCCTTCAGGTGTAGCCCCATGGAAAAAAAAAAAAAGTTTGGGGTATTTAGGAAGGTCACTACTGGGGCCTCTCATGCTCAGGGATGTACCTGAAATGTTGTCTTTAGGGAACAATGTTCTCTGAAAACTTTTCTGCCACACAGCCTTCAGTCGCAGAGGCCTGATTTTAATAAACAGTAGCTTAATCTTCCATTTAAATAGTATGTTCTATCAGTGCAGGGTCCCTCTAATTTAGGTTTGATTTGATCGCCCTTTTTTTTGATTCACATGGTAAATCTTTAACGTTATTGATTTTCAAAACAATGTGAATGATCATTTGATGTTCAGAAAAAAATTCTAAGCTGAGTAGACATCTGCACTTATAGTTGTAAAAGATCTCTAGGTACTAAGATGTAAAGATGGATTTATAGCCTGTTAAGGCCTGCCTCCATTTTTATGGCAATAGTTAGCTCTTTGTCCCATTACTTATTTTCACAATCTTTTAAAATTTCGTGGTCAGAGAGATTTTTATGATGGTTAAGGTTAATTTTTCCTTTTCCATCTTATTCTCCGTCTCCCTTTAACTCCTCTAGTCCTTTTATCCACTCCTCTATTTTTCAATTGTTTTTCTCCTACATTTTTTCCCTAAAAAGTATGGCTTCAAAAAAACCTCCCATTTTGCTTAACAGTAACTAGCTGTAGAATGTTTTGTCTGGTTGGTTCATTCGGGGTTTTTTGTGATTTTAGTAATGGCTACAAGTGGAGAAAACAGGGATATTTTCTTTGTGAAACCTTTAACTAAGTTTCAGTATTTTTCTTCTCATTGTCTGAGTCCTAAACATATGCTTATAATTCCAAATGTCAAAAATATTAAAATTTTATCTGACCTTAAACTCCTAAGGGAGATTGAACCATTATAAAACCAGAGGTCAAACAGAACTGCTGATGCTGATTGTGATGACAGCACTGTTTAATCAAATTCATTAAATGACATTTCATCTGGCAAGGGCCAGGTATTAGAGTAATGTGGAGCAAAACAACTTTAAAAAGAATAAAAAGGGGGAGTCACAATATGATGAGAATAGCCATGAATCCTCATTCACTGCAGGCAATCAAACCTTTTTTTGTTCAAAATTCTGTTCTTGCCTAACAGGAGGAAGTGCACAGAGATAAATGCATTCAGTTTGGCAAATTTATTTATGGTTACAGACCGTATTTGCCCTATCCCACCAACAAGTGGAAACAAAGTATGGGAAAGGTAGATACCCTCTCTCTCCAGAATAATTTAGGTGTGGGTTTTCGTCCTAGAAAGTCTTGAAAACTCTCAGAGAAGAGGTCAGATTTTGAAACTGATACAAATTTCAGAGCCATTGGTAGTCTCCACACATCAGACTGGACATGTAGGAACAGAGTGATATAACCAGTTCTCCTTAAAACCAACTACCTTTTACCTGTATTGGGTGTGAGTGAAAGTGATGTAGAAGTTAGATAAAATTCACACTGTGAATAAGGCATGCTGTTAAACTGAACCAGGACCTTTACTGTTGTCTGCCCACAGACCAAGAAACACTTTTGAAGTGTATTACAGAATCAGGGGATCAAGCATTTAGGCTGGAAAAGACCTCTGAGGTCATCAAGTCCAACCTATGACTGAACCACCAGGTCAGCCAGATCACGGCACTGAGAGCCGTGTTCAGTCTGTCCTTAAACACCTACAGGAAGAGTGATTCCATCACAGCCCTGGGCAGCCCATTCCAATGTTTAATCGGAAGAAATTCCTTCTTATTTCCAACCTGAACCTACCTTGCTGCTCTTGTCCTGTTCTAGTTGCCTGGGAAAAGAAGTTGACCTCCACCTGCCTACAAACTTCTTTTGGGTATTTGCACATTTATTTCAAAACTGGGGGAAAGAAATCTTCAGAACTGGGAAGGTCCAAACCTACACCCATAGAAAACACTTTTGACTTTTCAAAACCTGATAATCCTAGTTTTCTATTCAGTAAGAAATATTAATTTAATTTTCTTTGCCAGTGGAAAAGTACTGTACCTAGAGATTTTTCTAAAATTCAGTCAAGAATGCTTTGAAACAAGGACCTTTCCTAACAGCAAAGCTGAATAATTTTTTTTTTTTCTGGAAACTCTGGAAAGAGTCTTAGAGATAGGGTTCCATTCTGAAAATCAAGCTCATCTCTGTAAAGTGCAAGTGATAAAATGTGAAAAGTTAGGACTGTCTCTTTGTTCCTCTATCTCCACTATACAGCAGTGCCATAGATCATGACGGCTACAGACAAAAATAATTTTTTACTTCAGACAATACTTCCCACTTTCCGGGAAGTTTCACACATTCTTTCCATTCTGCCTTTGAGATGAATTTTGCATTTACATTTCTGTATAAATGCTTGATTTTTGCATTAAAAATGGCTGTGCACTTAAGCTTACCTACCTATTAGCTGCAGGGTAGGGAAGAAAAAGAAAGAGACTGATGGAAAAGAAAAAATTACCCAAAGGTATGTGAATCTTGCTGTGGAATAGTGAGTAAATTAGATTCTGTTTGTTAATCCTTAGTATAAATTGTTTGAGGATTATATAAGAAATCTACACCAAAATACTTCACACTGTATAAATGTGCATAAAACTTCTATCCATCCATAATATTATCATCACACCATTTATCATGAAAAGCAAACATAGATTTGGTTAAAGCAGTCTATTCATTGTGTGTATCAGCTGATTTTCTATAATATATTGACCACTGAAATAATTAATTTATGGTAATTCTTTCCCCTCCAAATATATGCTATGTGCCACATTAGTCAAATTAGTTCCCACATGCAATATATTGTTGTTTTGGGATTTTTTTTAAATTTTAAGTGATTATTTTTGGTTTTTACCTTTAAAATGTAAGGCACAAGAGGTATTAATTTTGCATGCTTGTTTGTACTATTTCAAGTCTTGAATGGAAAGAGAAGTATAGGCTTATTGCAGAACCCAAATCCTGATCTGACTTTTGTTTGGACTGAACCCTTAGAAAACCTCTTAGGAGATATATGGGTAGAAAATAAAGTGATTTGTAAACTTTGTTATGAAGTCGATTGCTAGAAGAAAGAATTTCAGAATTTTGTAACCAAGAGGTAAAATCCAAGGGTCACTATAAGCATTTTACAGCATATAAATTTTAAAATCAAACAGGACTTCATACTTTTTGGGCAATAATAACACACTAGATGAACCTTGCAGTTGGCAGAAAAAAATTGAAGGATAACAGTAAGTCAGTCAAAATGCAACAGAGCTGTAGTCTACTCACAAAACATATACCTCTTGCCTTGTAGTATGTGTAGGACTGGCAAAAACCAAACTAAATGCAGGTACATATATAATATTAGACTTTAAATAATTAGTGGTGTTATGAACTCAGGCCACTAGTTATAGTTTGTTTCTTGCAGCCATCTTAAAAGACTTAAATTATCCTTTGAATAAATAGGTCAGATTGGTCACCCATCAGATTCTTCTCTCTCCACAAATCACAAATTAAAAGGTTAAAATCTATTAATTAAAAATTATGATAATTACATTAAATATAAGCAGAATACCTGATATTGCAGAAAGTTTTAGGTAAAGCAGTAGTTCTAACGAAAATGAAATAAATTGTTTTTAATAAAATTAATAATTCAGTGATGATTGAGCATTTTTTTACCATAAGAATACTGTTTATTTTCTGTTAAATAGTATAAGTACTGAGATACCAAAGACTGAAATACCAAAGCACAGGAGACATGAGAAAAGTCCCCTGCTCTCAGAAATTAATTGAAAATATTTTTTAAGAAACTTTAAGAGGTATGAATATAATACCTACGTGATTATCTACCACTAAATGTCTCCTTTATTAATTAAACATATTGCATGAAAAGTTTAAATTTTGTTCTTCAGGCAGTAGAGAAATAGAATAGCATATATTAAACACCTACTCCTTCTTCAATTGAAGAACAGAATCTTTTGAGTAAAAATATTTGTGAAATTTTTACACTTTAATTCCTTTTACCTGGCTAAATATTGAAATAAATATTGACATATAACATTATGTGAAGACGTAAATCTATGTCAATATTTTTTCATAGTTCATATTTCCTGTATGAAATAAAATGTGAATCTTTGTTGATGGCAGTTACTTGTAAAAACTGATTGCAACATCAGAATAGAAGTAAAAAAAGAACATAATGTTAAATACCCCATACATTTACTGACTAGGTAAATAGGTAATTGGAGAAGAGTCTAAGATATAAACTACTATACACTACATTACATACATAAACATGATGACAGTTTAATTTTTGATAGATACTAAACTATACTTATCTCCCTGGCCCATGTAATGGTCAACAGATCTCTTAAAATGTTTGCTTGAATATGTTAGCAAATATAATGTGGACTTTTTACTAGAGAAACTCAGAAAATCTGAGTTTCAATCATTTAATGTTCAGCTTTTCCATTATTGTGTCAGAATTTGAAAAGCATTCCAGAAAATATCATTGTCTCGCATTTTTTGTGTTTTCATTATACTCATCTGGGCAATTTGCATAGTAAGCTATTTATTATCCATGAGTAGGAATATCAGTATTTGTCATTTAACTGCATTTGAAAAATATAGGCTTCCTTCTTGCTACTATTCTGGTAGAGGCAAATAATTTCCTCTGGGTGATTAAGGAAGTGATTGTGCCTGCAAAGCAGATGTGTAAAGCTCTACCACATATTTATTATATGATGGAAGTTCATGATGGTATCATTTTCTCTTTCTAAACTCTAAAATACAGAATTTATTCAATCTGTTTCACTCTTCAAAAACAGTATTCTTAGAAAATTCTTTAATTAACTTCCTCTTTGTAATGAGCTCTCCTGCTCCTTGTGACATCAGACTATCATTTTGTCTTTGTGACACTGTCACTGTACAGAAGACTGTGATGTCACCAGAATAAGTAGTTTCTTTTAGAGGTGCTGGAGGACTGTGGGACTAGCTATAGCTTTTGCTGACCTGGATTCAAATCTGTGTGCTGGGCCTCTGGGATGACCTCCCTGCAGTCTCCAATTCTGTCACTATGTGCATTCACATCACTAAATACTCTGTTGTATTCCCCAGAGTGGAGGTGCCTTGTGCTGCAATGTACATCTGTGAAAAATGAGCAAATATAAAATTTTACATGTATTCACATTTTACCACATAAAAATTTTATGACTTAGCACTTACAGCAGATTTCACCTTGTTTGACTTTGGTCATGTGAAAATTCAACATCTATTTTAATCTGGTGATAGGGTAATGTATTCCAGGCCAAAATGAGTCTCTTATGCAGCTAAAATGGACAACTACCTGAGAGATTTGTCTGTCTCTCCACTATACACAGCATTAGCCTTGATAGCAAATTAAAAGCTTGGTCTTTAATCTTGCTTAAGTTTAAAGGCTGAAAGGGATGGCTTAACTTGTCATCACCCTAGGCTCAGTGCACAAGGGCTGGATATGGATAACTCTATCCTGCAGTAGTTTGAGTTAAAATATAATGTTTAAACTGTCATCCTGTAATATACAACAGGTGCAATTGATTATGGGAGCAGCTGAGCTACCAGCACACCTGAGTGGTTTGAGCCTTGTTTTAAGAAGGCTGATAATCAAAATGTCTCCAGAAATTGGAAGCCACTGTTCACATTGAGACGTATAAAAAAATCAACCACTAATGTGTCACTGAATTTGTTTTAAGCAGAGTCATTATTATATCAGACTAAAAATTTGTTGCTGAGTCATAAGCAATGAAATATTTCTTACATTTTTTAAAGAAAAGAGACAATTTCCTAAACCTGTTTTTATTTTCAAAATTAAATGTGTAATAACATAGACACCCTGAACAGAGTAAGCCTCCCAGAAACAAGAAGGTCTGCTAAAGTCATACTTGGAGATCTCTTTCCCCCTCTCTGCCTTCCTAACTGGAGCTGGCTGGCCTTTGTAGCAGTGTAACACTAGGGAGCACACTTTCATCAGGAATTGTGCTGTCTGCAGCATCTACCGAGGCTGGGAGATAGTCAGTTCTGCACATCAGCAGTTGGGCAGCGGGCCAACCCTTGCCCTGCTGCACAGAATGACAAGGCATGCAAAGATGACAGAGCTAATGGTAAACAATGACAGATCTGTCGAGAGTCTGATGGGATGCATCTCTTGTTTGTTCATGTACACTACAGGAATCAGAGCTATTTTGTTCAGGGTGTGCTTAGATGCCTGTTTGAACTCTTCACCCCGCTTTTTACAAATCAGACTTAGCAGAGCAATGAAGAGGGTTTTTTTGTGAGTATGGGACTTACAGTAAGCTCAAAACTAGGACAAGGAATTCTTAGAGAAGGGAGAAAATGTAGCGTGTACTTGCTCTTCAATTTTATCTATTTTAAAAACTCCCTTGTTCTTATTGAGCAGTTAATAAAACCTTATTATGTAATTATTACTTCCAATGATCAAGATATTTGTCTATAGAACTAAAAGTGCAGAAAAACAGAAAGGAATTCTTTCTTCAGAGTAGCTTTAGACTCAATTTTCTTAATATAAGAACCGTTACAATTTAAAATGCACTAAATTATTCCTTCCTTCAATAATTTCCAAGCAAATTTATTTTCTTATTAAATCAGTTCATCTGCTGATTTATATTTTGATATAAGCCAAATGTGTTTATCTTGCATATTGTACCATTATTTTAGGGAGTTTAAATTTAAAGTCTACATTACACATTTTATACTTTTGACACTCTACTCCTTATTTTGTTACAGTGACCAAGTCTGAGAAGTCTGAGAAGTCTGAGAAGTTATAGGTTACTAGTCTGAGAAGTTATAGGTTAACTTTAACATGTGTAACTTTCATATGATCACACAAAAAGATGTCTGGAAATCCTTGCCATTTATTCTGTAGAAAATTTGTCTTATCAGAAAAAGATATGCTGCCCCAGACAGTGCTAGAAATTACTACTACTACTTATAACAACCCCAGAAAAACAGCATAACAAAAACAAACACTGCAAGACTTTTCCCAGAACTTCAGCAGAACAGCTACCCTGAATCAGATCTGTGGTTCATACAGTCCACATTTATGTCCTTTACATATGCTTCATGGAAAGGTTTAAGCTAACATACAAAGAGCAGTTGATAGGCAATCAGCTTAAATTCAAAACAGTATTTCAAGTGTTTCAGGTTGTTGATTTCTTTGCAACATTTTTCTGCTCTTCTCCATTTATGCAACATTTTCTGTCACCTTCTGTGTGCTGAAGTAGGGTGGAACAGAACCTTGCTGATTTGGTTGGTGTAGTAAGAAGGTTGAAATATACAGAGCAGTGTATCAGTCCTTCAGATCCTCCTGCCTTTGGAGGACATAGGAAAATATTTTTATTCTCTGGTAGTGAGCAACTCCCCCCAAAGCATTAAAGTAGACCACTTGGAAAGATTCTGCATATGAAACAGACATCATCTACTGCTAAATAAAGAACTCCAGAGCTACCACATTCAATTAAAAAATTCCAGTTGAGAAATTCTGGTCTTCAGGGGGGTAATAGGGTATGTGATAACAGAATAATTAATTGCCATTAGGAGAACTGTATTAAGTCAGATTAAGTAGCTGTTACTTTGAGTAGAATTTGCCTGAAATGAAATTTACAAACCTTATCCCACATAAGATCAAGTTTGGACTACAATTATAGAAGCTCAACACCTAATCCAAAATACAATCAAGTGAAAATCTCAGACTAGAGAGTGAATAAATATAAACCATTGATAACATGGCCGCACCATCAGTTTTTAAGCAGAAGTTCCCATTGATATCGGTGCTTAAAAATCAATGCATTCTCTGCAGATAAATAGATTCAGATTAACAGTGATTATTTATCATAATGACTTTATCTGAGGATATCTCCCATTTCATAAATATATGCTTAGTATCCTTGTTTAGTACTCTGTCAGTTGTAATAGTCCTTCACTGTTCTGTGAAGAAACCATTATCTGCCTTTACAAAGTTTCCATTGTTTTTATGCTAAACTATAAAGAACTTCTTGGGAGATCTGTAATCTGCATGGAATTACTCCATCCTGTGATGCTGCAGCTCTTTTTTCTACCTGTAAAACGACATCAGCCAGAGACCACAGCTGCTCAACGGGGATCCACCACATGAGGATCTACTTGCACACTCTGTAAAAGCTAGATGCTCCTCTAGAAGGCTTTACAGACTAAAACCACTGAAGAACTGAAAGACAAAAAAGGCTGAGATAGCTCAGCTGCCTGGTGAAAGGTCAATGACAGAGATGGATGCAATAACTGGCACCATAAAATACTTCCTTAAATTCAGTAAACTCTGCAGAATATAGTCAGTGTTACCACTTCCTCTTGAAATTTATTTAACTTCAAAACCTTAAAATCTAATTACTTAAACTGTTTATGAAAAACATGGAAGACTGAATTCAAAAGGGCAAAATGCTTTGCTAAATAGTCTGCTAATTTCGAAGCTGTGCCAGATTTTACTATTTTAAAGCTTTCCATGCCTTAAAACTCTTAAATATTTATTCTATGAACAATTTTGCTGATAGGACTATACATACAAATCTAGAATTATGTACTTCCAAAATGCTCTAGTCACTGTATACCTGATCCCATATGAAATGAAAATTAAGTTCACTGAAAAAATTGTTCCTTTGAAAGTGAGAAATATAAAATTAATTTAAATACTGTTTCATTTTTCCTCCTTTTTCCAGAAGAAACCATCTAAAGATATGCTAACTGAAGTGTGTAACTTTTGGATTGTAAGTGTTGTGTGTTTTGGAAGCTGAAGAGATATGTCTATTTAATAAGAGTTATAAAGAAGATTTAAATGCCTCTCGCAAGGGAAAGGTTCTGTTGGTACAAGTTTAGCCCACAGACAAACTTTTCATTCACACAAAACAGAGAAAATTCCCAGAATAACTCTGAGTGAAATGAAATAACTGAAGAAAGTAGGTCTAGTGTAAAGTTATGAGGAAATACTGCATGTTTTATGAAAAAAAATAGTAAAAGGTCAAGTTCTAACCTCCTGTCATTGGTCAGTGGAAAACAGAAGTTAATAATCAGTTAATTCCCAGGCTTCTATTTTATTCCTTGCCTCTAGAATCAACCAAACAAACCCCACCATATTTCCAAAAGCTGTTGTAATCCCCAAATCAAACATACTATCAAGAAAGAAAGCTGTATTTCACCTGTCATTTTAAAAAATGATTACTAAATATAGAAACATACCATTTGATCTATTTCTTACTTTTTCACTGTAGAAAAAAAATCTAATAGAACTCTATTTGGGTCATTCTGTTATACACAAATATTATCTATCATGTAAAAGCTACAGTGACTTCTATTGTTCTTGTCTTCTCCAGAAATCACTTAACATTTTCTTTGCTGTGGAAACTTGTAATAAAATGGTTAGAACATGAAAAGCAAGTCACCTAGCAGTATAACCCACACAAAAAATGAACACTTCAGCACTTATTTTTTATGGGCTAGTTAACCTCATTGGATTTGTATAACTGCCAAAGCCTGACCTCCAATACTGTTGATCAGAGCTGAAATTTACTTCCAGAAAATATTATATTGACCACTTTAGAGAAATAAAGGAAAACAAAAAAGGCACAGAATCTACTTACTCTTATTATTTGATCTATTTTTCCCAATCTCTGAGGGTTATGATTAACTGGTACACTGGATAAACTAGAAAGCAAGTCTGTGTTCATGCACTAAAGCCTGCCAAAAATGATCTATCAATTTCCAAATATGTAAGTGACTATCTAATAAATAAGAAAGGGAAAGCACCTTAATATAGCAAAATTTAAAATGTGACCTACCTCCAAGTCTTAGGAGCTGAATTTCATTGGTTCTGAGTTTTGGTTTTGTAGTATTTTATACCAGGATCTTATTTTGCCAGTTTGCCAGCTATCATTCGTCACTATCTGATTATCAAAAATAGGCTTTGTCTGTCCTTTAATTCTTTTTATATTGACTTCTTCATAATGTCCTAGTTATTCCACAAACACATTCTACATATTCAAAATGTTTGGATAATCAAAATCCTACATATAAAATACCATTATAATAGCTTAATTAAATTGAAAAAAAATGGTAGGTATATATCATAATAATGAAAAACAATTTAAAATAATTATCTCCTTTTCCTTGAGCCATGAGTGAGGTAAATGATATGCACAAAACCTCAAAATGCTGCTCTAAACTTTGGTTGAGTAGTATGTCTGTTTGGCCTCACCTTATATTTATTCCTCAGAAATTCTGAAGAAGTATTTCTGAAAAACTAAGTACATTTTCTACATGTATTATTTAGAAAACGTGGTCTTAAAGCTTATGTTTTTTATTGTAAACAATAAAAGGAGTAAAGTATAATTTAAATATAGTGATACTTTCTTAGGACTTACATTTTTGAGATATATGAAAGACAGAAGGAATTAAATCTGTCTATTGTCTGGCTTTAAATTATTTAGATTGACTTGTTACTTGTAATTTTACATCTCCTCCTTTATTACTTTGTCATATTTACTTGTAATTTTACAACTCCTCCCTTATTACTTTGTTGTACTTAGCTTTCTGACTTAAAAGATTTGCTTTTCCTGCTTGCCAACTTTATTTATTTTTCTTTAATTATGTTTGCACTATTTTTATTCCTTTAATTTTCTTATTTTAATAGAAAGAAAACAGAAAAAAAGCAGTATTATTGCACATTACCTGGAGACATTGTAAACAGAAAAATTCATACTTTGGTACTCAGTGCTAACTTTATTTATAAGAAGAAAGGCAGCATTTTAACACAAACCTTCAGGAATCAAAAGTCAAGACATGGGAATTAAGATCTGCTTGAAAATCATAATTTGGGAGAGGGGAATGACATCCTTTTGTGCCGCTTACTCATTCAGATATGCTCTAAAAGTTTTCTGACTACAGCAGTGATTAGAGGCATACTAATTTGGAAATTACTCTAGTGTAATACAAAAATGTCAGTAGCTGGGCTGAAGAACAAACTGATGGCTTTGAGATATTTCTTAAAAGCTGCAATAGCTGCCAAGTGGGTGGCAAGGAGACAGCTGTTCTGGAGTCTTCTGCTGTGGGTGTGAAATGTGAAATTTGGCTACTGACATCATTGACCTCAACTAACCAAAATAAACAAATGCGTGAACTTTAGGTACATGTGAATTTTTTTCAGTTTGATAATTAGCTCAGCTAAATGTATGGTCGAAGGTGGATGGAGGCCCTTTGAAAAGCAGTCAAACATCTCAATGGGATTTTTGAGGCTATATATATGAAATCATATTTCTAATGGTGATCTATGGGTAACACATTCAGGGTAACTTGTGCTGTTACTTCCCTGGTGGTAATCTAGGCCTCCATTTAATTTTTGAAATCAGTATTTTTAAAGAGATTAGACTAGATGTATCAAGATCCATTTGTATAAACCCTTACAGTAAATATTGAATTCGGAAACACTGGGAGCATTCCTTCAAAATTTCTTCACTTTTGAATTGAAAAACGGCCTAAAGAGCCAAGTCTCAAAGGAAAGGACTCAAAAAGGTAGATTTACATTCGAGTGATAATTTAGGGATGTTAGAATTGATTTTGAAAATTTAATATTTCCCCCCACTGCTAGCTGCAATGATGCCAGTAAATGTTATATGAGTATGTTTGTTACCAAAGATTAGGGCTGGAAGTTTGCAAATTTCAAACTGCAGTTGAAAAAAAAAAGTTAAATAATGATCCTTTCTGTACATATTAAAATCATCTTTGACTTTGTCGGGTATCTGCGGATTCTCACTTATTTGATGAATGAAATAATATAAAATGAGTTTTATAGATAACAATCCCCTTTAAATGACCGTTTTTAAAGCTCTCTGTGGCTTGTCTGACAGCAAGATGTTTACAGCAGCAAAGCTCCAAGTGTACCAACTTTTGTGTCATCCTAACCACAGTCAAAAAAGACCTCAGTGCTCAGTATGTATTTATGTTTCTCTCTCTTTTCCCTCCTGAGACTACAGCAAGACTTGAGCCAAATCAAACCAATTAAAACTCACACACGAGCATCGGCATCAACCATTCGAATCAGCAGTATTACTTGGGCAAGGAGTATGTGAGGAAAATTGATAAAACGTAAATTGTGCTGGAAAAAAAGTTTATAAGTTGTTTACATTAAAATCTTGTGTAAGACAGTGCATCACTAGATTGTACTTTTTTTTTCTGTTCTTTCCTATGAAAGTAAATTAAGACCTTAGTTTTCTTGATAATTTACGGTGACAGCGATTATATTCTTTGCCAGGATGGTGTTCATAGCAAGTTGTTCTTCCTCAGCTTTTAATTTTCTTCGTTATTCATTAGATGTGAACTACTCTTAGGTCAATAAAGTGAAATAAGTCACTTAAGCAGACTTTCCTGGGAAGGATTATGCAAAAAATCCCTGTGCTCTAAGTAAAAAAGTTGATCTTAAATGCTTCTTCTCTCCACATAAAAGGGCAGGGGAAGTTCATTTCTATATTCTTCTGTTTTGCTTTAACTTCCTCTTTTCAATAGCATTAAAAAAGGTCTCCAGATTCACTTTCAGATAACCACTGTACACTCAGAAATAGGTTTCAGAAACGAGATTAGTTCTTCCGGAATGATGATGCTGAACTATTGACCTGCGGGGAGAGAGATGATGATGTTGACTTTCACTCTGCCAGGTTGTCTGTCTCTAGTAATTTTTCCTCTAAAATTCAGTAGTGGTAGGTTACAAAGCAGAGGTCAAGGCAAATTAAGTGGCAGCCAACCCACTGCATTATTCTATGCCTGTGATCTTTCTTAGTCTCTTGGTCATTCAAATGCAGGTGATGGTTTCAGTGCTGAAATAGTGAGCTGAAATGTAACTTGATTTAGCATTTTAACAAGAAGGAATTGCTCTCTTCCTCTGCTCTCCCAGTGTAAGGCCTTTGATGATAACCAGTGGTGATGGCAAAGTATATAATGAATGAAAGCACTGGGTGCTAGTGCTACTCATAAAAAAGAACTTGGAGATAGTTAAATCTGTGGATTTAAATTTAGACTAGGCAAGAAATTTGCAATGAATTATTTATTGGGTTAAGTTTCACCAACTTTTTTTTCTGTTCACCAGTTGTCCACAAACATATGGCAAAATTTGTGGATTTATTCATTACCTAGAAAATATTCATTTATTTCCTCAGTGAATAAATTCTTGGCCTGCAGATTGCTCATGAGCAGTTCATAGGGAATATTCAGAAGATGCACTGTGTGTGTTAGTTTCCACGTCTGCTTCGATATGCTGTAAATTAGCACTATTATTATGACTAAAAGATCAAATGAGCAGATGCTGTGCTGACAGCAATATTTCTGCTAGCCCTTTATTTAATTCTCATCAGAACATAACGTAGTACACTAACATTACACTTCTGGATTTACCTGCAGCATATTATAGCTCCTATTAAATGAAGAATTACTTTCAGTCTGGATTAGTTTACCAGCCCTATTTACATCATGTCCCCAGCATTGTGTTGGCACAGCTGAGAGGACAGAGAATTGAAGTTCAGTCAGGAATTAATGTTTAACAGCAGGATGTTATTGCATCAATATTATCAGTAAAATCATTATGGTTAAAGCCTTACATAAAATGAAAATGCATATTAATATGCTTTATTTACATTATGGTGCATGCACTCAGCATCTGTACAGAGCAAAGAGAGAGCTCTTAGTTTTTCACTCTGGCCAAGGGGTTTTCTTTGTTTGGTTAGCTTTTTCTTATATTAACAATGCAGAAGCATGCATATTTTTAAAAAGGTGTTTTGGGGATGGAAAAATAGGTCAATAAAATTAATAAAAATTAATTGGAACTTTCCCTGTTTGGAGAGGTGACAACACTTGTGTTATGTCAGTAGTGTGGACTCCCCACATGTTAAGGATCACTTGTGGCCCAGTGGAGATGGTCAGGTTAGCAGGGCTGATAAAACAGTCATAACCACTTTAATAGGGTTCTTCATTGAAACCATTTTCATACCCCTCTTTTCCTTTTATCTACAAAGTTTACCCTTCAACTTCTCCCTGTACATGTTGTCTACAGACTATCTCCGTACTTCTCTGCAAATCTCACTCAAGCACAGGAACTTTTTCCCTAGTTTTTCCATACTAGAGCATGAAAAAAAAAAAAATGGGGATAGCACTCTAAAGGAGTCTTCTTCATTTCCCCAGAGAATAAAGAGAAGTGGAGAAAACTTCTTGTTATTTCAATTTGTCTGATATTCAGAGGTACACCACCCAAAACTCCCTCTCTGGGTATTCCCTTAGAGAGTATGACTTGGTATGAATGTTTCTTACACTGCACTAATGCAACTGGATCTATAAATTGAAGCTGTGATGGACCTTTGGAAAAAGGCAAATCTGAAAAAGAAGAAAAAAATTAATTTTATAATTTTTGGCAACTCAGGCCATCATAAAGTGTCAGTTGAAAAGCGTATAAAATGAAAGATGATACTTTTCAAATAAAATGTAACATTTAATGTAACATAATGATTTAAAAGAAAATAAAACTGGAATATTCACTAGAGGAATACTGAACAAAAGATTATTTTAACTTTACCACAATGGTAATGATTACAATTATTATTACTAGGGGAGTAGAACTGGGTTTGGTGTTCTCTGTTGAAAGTGAGGGCTCCCTTTTTCTGTGTGAAAGACCTACAGCACGCTGCAAAACTCAGGAAGAAGGACTTTCCTTTTCTCCAAATGGAGCTGCATTTCTGTCCAATCTGTAACACAAGATTTATGAAATGGGAATAAACAAACAGGTTTCTTTCCTAGTGGTCCATACTTTTACATCAAAAATATGAAGTGAATTTGAAATTCATGAAAGCAATTATATTCTTGAAAATAAGTTTTCTGCTGCATTCACTGAGTGTAGGAAAAGTAATTGCAAATTTTCAGTGTGGTTTAAGCAAAAAATGTGAAGGAAATTGTTTTAAGCTCAGAAACTTGGTGAGGTACAAGCACTTAAAGCACAAAAGAGAAATGAAGTTTTGTTATGTTGGGGGTTTGGTGCTCATATTGCCTGATTGAAGTAGTTTTGTCACATTTCTTGTCCCATTATGAAGCGCCAGTTTTTCTCTTTCATTGCACTTGGAATGTGGGAATGTAAGAAATCCCTGAATTACACACCTGGGCTCACTGCCTAACACTGAATTGCTGCAATGCTCTGTGCCAAGAAGCCTAATCCCATTTGGGACCTGACCCAAATGATTCAATCTTATTACACCCAAAGGCATGGTGATAGCTTTTATAGGAGATTTCAGATATCTGTGAAATAAATACAGGTAATGTGTGTACTTCAGGAGAGTAAATGCTAATTAAAAAATTCTTCAAATTACTAGTATCTTTCAGTCCTGAAATTACACCTGCTAGTGTAGCAGTGAGAAAACTGTTTGACCATTAAGAAATACCTATTCACATATATCATAAATAGAAATAACTATTTCAACTTGATAAAGAACAGTATATTTATTTGTTCTTATTGGAACTCTTTTCAGATGTAAGAAAATGAGAATGTTTTTACCTCAAATAGAAACCTTGGAAAATGAGGATAGATAATATCCTCCATATTTATCGTGTATTTGTCTTCCAGCAAAGATAATGGAAATATATTTAGTTATGTTTTTAACTTTATTTCAGTAATCATATTGCTAAAAATTAAATTTGTAATAGAATTATATTATTTTTGGCATTATCATCAGTTTGTTATTTACTTCCACTGAAATGCAAATTCTCAGAAATCTTAATTGTATTTGAAATGATAAAAAACAAAGCTTTAGATATTTTGAAAAAAGTCACTTTAAAATGGATTTGCATGTAACATTTTTACAGATTCTAATTTTTAAAAAAATTGTAATTTTCATGATGCATTATTTAACTAATCATTAGTTGAGATCACTAAAATAGATATTGTATCGCAAAAACATCATTAAATAACGTAGGAAAAATGATAGCTCAAAACTCTTTTTGATTATAGACCTCTTGCCAGTATATAGGAATAAATACTGGGGCCTTTAATGGAAGGATTATGAGAATGGAAGGGCCTCTGATATCATCTGAGTTGAAGGTGAAATACTTCCCCTACAGCAATAAAAATGAATGTGCAAAATTTTCCATAACCCACCCAGTGCCCAAGATCCTCTGTAACCTCTGGTTGACTTGTCACTTGGAAGACAAATTTGCTCATAGATCATGACTGCCAGAGTGTCTTTTCTGCAACTGTATCAGTAATTAGCTATGCCTTGTTAGTGCTCAAGGCAACTACATCTGTCACATTGAAATAAAGGGTTAGATTTTTCACAATTTCAGATAACATTTCAGCCTTTCTGATTTGTAGCCCCAACAAAAGTCTAAACTATTGACAAGACTGTGTCAATGGCTTTTTTAAATGTCTGTGTTGTATTAGTCAACTAGAAAAAAAACCCAACCAGTTGTAACTCTAGATTTGTAAAGATTCTTTTTATTAAATACAGAGTAAAACAAGAATTCGGGGAAAAACGGGGTGAGCTGATTTTAGTTTAGGCTTAAATTCTAAAGTCTATTGAGCTTTTCTGTGACTTTCTGCATGCCATCAGTTTCAATTGATTCAATGTAGTAAGGATCAATCCTTTGTCACTTAATTGTATTATAGCTGTCTGTGTCTTTGAAAACAATTACAGAGCTATCTATCAATATAGCTTCACCAATAAAAATGACCTCGTATAATTATAACTAATAAAAAAATTAGTTTATGCACATTGATTATGGCTATCTTACCAAGAGGCTGCAGTTTATTAAATAACCTCATGAACAAGATGGATTGCAAGTATAATGAGGTGAATCTGTGTTGGTATATGATATTATCAATCAAAAATACAACAGTCCAGGTATCCTGCACTTAGGCAGGCACAGAAGAGAAAAGAATGATGGGCTATTCCAGAGTAAGCTGGCCCCCTGGTTGTCTTTGACATTTACCCTTTCTCAGTCTAAGAGAATCAGGGCTATTTAATTTACAGAAATTTAAAAGCAGCTTCAAACACACATAGGGTTGTAACATTCATGCTGTTAGGTATTGTAGTGGTCTGTTCTCTTGCCAAATGAGGAGTCCTCTTATGTCCTATGCCAAAATTAATGGGCATAGATAATGCATGAGATGCCAGATTACAGATTTGCTCTAACTAGGGAATCCTTAATTAACTATTTTTAGCCATTTTTGTTACCTTGTGCTGCTTAAGTGTAACCAGTTGGAAGAAAACAATATTTGGACATAGAGGGCAAATTAATGAATTTATTAAATAAGTTTTGCATATGAGAGAAATTATTTCTCAGTGTTATACGAAGTCCAATAAAACACAGAACTATAGGATATCCTCTGTTAGAAGAGACTCACTAGGATTATAGAGTCCAACTCCTGCCCCTCCACAGGACAGCTCCAAGAGTCACGCCATGTGTCTGAGAGCATTGTTCAAATGCTTCTTGAACTCTGGCAGGCTTGATGCTGTGATTACCTCCCTGGGGAGCCTGTGCCAGTGCCCAACCTCCCTCTGGATGAAGAACCTTTTCCTAATATCCAGCCTAAACCTCCTCTGACACAGTTTCATGCCATTCCCTCAGTCTACATATTAACATGTTATTAAATAACATATTTTTTTCAAAAAGGTTAAACATGACCCCATTCTTAACTACAGCATTGTTTTGCTACAAATAGTTGTCTGTTATCCCTATTCCAACTTATTTGCCTCTTTCTTTGCTTAGTTTTCCTCTAAAAGTCTATCTTGGGATGATCTGTATCTTAAAATTTGTTGGCCACATGACTTGAATTCTCAATGAAAATAACAGGAGCACAGATGTACTGCCCCAGTGTAAACATTCTACACAGTGGAGTCCAAAACTAAGACAAGAAGTTCAAAATTTTCTGAATTTTCACCCTTGTGAACTAAAGTTTTTTTTTTGTGGCATACATTAATCTGTAAAACATTTCTTAACATTTCTATCACTTGAATTAGGAAGAATGAAACATGCTTTTCCTTGCTTTTAACTTGAAAGATTTCTGTTAGTACATTTGTTTATATTTTCTTGCATTTGTATCTTTTGTTTCCAGGGCTTGATCGTTTGTAGGAAAAACAGCTGCAATTTAATGAAACTGCCATGAGGCAGACTGCAGAACTTTAAATTCTATGGTTTTTAAGCTTCTATGAAAAATGCAACTTAGAATGAAACTAGCTGCTGGTGGGTTCTCACTCAGATGTGAGAAATGAAAAAAGTCAAAACGTCCCAAATGTTAAACAAATCATCACATGAAAGCACAATAAGTGAAACACTTAATGTGCTGGCAGTCTCATGCTTAAGACTCATGCAGCCATGATGCATGTATAAGTTATTACAGATAAAACAGTTATATAAATATTGTAAGCTTTATAAATCTTCCTTTAAATGTTCCACTTGGGTTTTTTTAGGCCAGGGTCGTTTGCAGACATAATTTTAACCATAGAACCTCTACCTCTAAAAACATTAATGTTTTTAATATTTGCATATAAGTACTGAGTATCATAACAGGTACTTTACCTTCATACTGGAAATTTCAACATTTTCTTCCCTGACTTAAAAGGTTATCAGGATTTTTGAATGTCTATTTCAGGTATCATATGATGGAGATATATTCAAGTGAAATGCTAAGATTTCATTATAACACCCAAATTCACTAAGGACATTTGTGAATTTGCAGTTCAGGAATAAAATCAGAATGTGATGACTCTTATTTTTCTTGTTTTGTTTAAATTTATTTTTTCTTTAAGAAACCAAATGTTACTTTTCACAGAATAGTACGTGATAAAGTTCACACTGTAGCGTGACTTCACACTTCATTTTCTCTCACTACTGTTATGACGAAGGACTATTTTTGACTGATTAAATAGAAAAAAAATGAAGCTTTAAATTTTTGCCTTTTTTCATCTGAAAACTACCTTACTCTTCAATGATTTCACCATTAAGTATTGGCTTTAATTTCAGTCACAAAACAGCTTTAATTAGATACATGACTTGGCCATTTTGGATCCTGTAAATAATGCATAAATTTTTTTACTACAGGTGTTCTACTCTTGATCCTACATTTTTAGCATGTACCTATTTTTGCTGAGCTTCATTTACTTTGTGAAACTTCATACTTTCAAACACTAGGGGAAACACTATAACTAGAACCTTCTTCCCCACCCCAATCCCCAAATTGTATGTCTCCTGATATCAAGGAAAAAAAATATTATATCATATTTAAAAAATAAGACCTAAGGCTTTCTGTAATGTCAAATATTCACTTCATGATTGAATTGGAATAATTTTATTCAACATTTAACATTTTTTATTGGGCATGAGGTTTTTCTGTTTGCCTGTACTTGCTATTAACCTGAACCAGTGTACTGAAACACATACTGCAATAGATTGTTGAAGACATGCCCTGATCAGCAGGACAAAGGCGTTGATTGTCCCCCTCTATTCTGCTCTCATGAGATCCCACCTGGAGTATTATGTCCAGCTTTGGGAACCTTAGCACAAGGAAGAAGGAAGACATGGAGCTGGTGAAGCAGGTCCACAGGAGGGACAAAAAGATAATCTGAAGGTTTAAGTAGCTCTTGAGTAGCTCTCTTACAAAGACAAACTAAGAGAGCTGGGGTTGTTCAGTATGGAGAAGTCTCTGGGGAAACCTTAGAGGAGCCTCCCAGTACCTAAAGGGGCTTGTAAAAAAGATGTAGAGTGACATAAGGGCGTGCAGTGATAGGACAAGGGGTGACGGTTTAAAATTGATAGGGAGTAGACTTGGATTATATTTTAGGAGGAAATTCTTTACACAGAGACTGGTGAAACACTGAGAGGATGCCCCATCCCTGGAAATGTTCAAGGCTAGATTAGATGGAGCTCTGAGCAACCTGGTCTAGCAGGAGGTGTCCTTACCCATGAAAGGGGGATTGGGACTAGGGTTTTTTTTAAGGCCCCTTACAATACAAACCACACTGAGCTGTGATCTATGACTTTTGACATATGACAGTGATAGAAAGCAGAGTTACATGTGTGGGCTCTAAACAATGAGCATGGGCTCTAAATCCATGAAGAAACTAGAAGAGGGAATCATGGACTGCTGTGATCTTGGCACAGTATGCCCCTTGAAAAACACTGCTCTAATTCTTAATTAAATACATAGTCCTGCATTATCTTCTTAGAGTAACTGATGTATACCTAGTAGAAAAAAAAAAAACAAACCAACTTTTCTGTTGTTGAGAGATCTTTTCTCTCAATAACTAAGGTAGTTTTCCATTTAAAATAGATACTTCTCCCTAAGTAGTTACTCCTTGGGATGGAAAAGAGCCATAAGTGATGCCTCCCAGAATGTTCAGTTCAAAAGTTAGCACAAACTTTATCTGAACAATTCAAAGGTAAACATGTTTGTAAGTCTTATGAGGAAATTTGTCATAGGCAGGCTTTTTTGTTTTGGAAATGGTTTAAGAAAGGGGTCCCTTGACACTTTTTGAGTATGCATCCAAGTTCTGAAGAAATGTGGAATTTTACAAAAAAGATTCTGCACAGGATTTTAAGTTTTAACACTGGATGCAACTGAAGAACAAGGATTAAATTTTTTTTATGGATCAAAAGTGGTAAATAAAACAGGTTACATCATGAACATTTGTAGGTTTAAGTTTTAGCTGACTGCAGATATTTGACTGGTTAGGGTAGTCAACCTATTTTAAAACTCAAAGTAAATCAATTTAACTCAGGACTGTTAAATATACAGCAATATATTAAATAAGTAAGTGTCATCTTAAAAGCTGTGGTTCATTCACAGATCTATGGCATGAAAATGTAATATAGGAAAGCTGGCAGCATAAGACAATTTACAGGAGTCTTCAGGTGTTGCAGAGCAATTATTCTGTTCTTTATCCAGAGCCTGTAAAATGTTCCCTTGACAAAATGGTACAGATCTGAATATTTTGTCATTATAGGTGTCACACATATCAAACAAAAAAAAAAGATTTACAGTGCCCAGGGATACTAAATGAAATGCATTTTCAACTCAAAATTTTGAAATAATTATAGCATTCATAAATTCCAGGCATTTTTTCCTTTATGTCTGTAAAAAAAGGAACTTGAATCACACTGGGGATCACAATGTATTGCTGGCTTTGGTACTATCAAACATTATAATTTTACATGATGTCACAAAGATATCCATGTTTCAGATAGAAATGGTATGAGATTTGAGAGCTTTCCATGAATAAATTTTTGATGGATTCTTTAAAATCATTAAATTGATGCCAGGGGAATTAATTTAACTGTGAGACAACAGCAACAACAACAACAACCACCACCACCAAGCCATTTACTCTAATGGGAGAAAGGAACAGAAGAGAGAGATTAGTGTACCAGTGCTAGGTAGAAGTAGCCTAGAAAGTCACTGGAGCATATCAAAATGATGAAATTAAACATCTGGAGAGTCATCCAGTAACTTGAGAGAGGTTGCTGTAGTGAACCGCATCAGGACCACCTGTCAATTAGTAAAAGAGCTCAGAGGAAATGAAAAAGAGAATTCATGAGTCAAAAGAAAAGTGATAAGAGAAAAGTAACCTCTGATTATGATTTATTCAAATAACGAGGATGTCTTTTGCAAGAGATTAACAATCACACCCTCCAAATCCCAGGAAACAACTGTCAAAATCAAGTCTATTTCCTTAACATCTTCAAAGCAGCAATCACATAAAAAATGAGTGGGAAGTTGGAATGCATCAACAAACCAGGTGTATGAAAAATAGTTTATGTAGGTTGAGGTGTTACAGCCCAGATGCTTTCAGGACTGAAGCTTTCAGGTCACAGTGTTACTTCTCAGAGCAGGCAATATCTCACTGCAGATGACTTGTTAAAGCAAGGACCTGCTGTTAATTGTTGCAAGGCTTTACAATGAAATTCTTTTGAAGTTACTGTGTGCATATTTTGATGCAAAGGATTAAAGATAACATAAAAAGGAGGAAGTGTATGAAGCACTTACATGCATTCTTTGCACTGGGATGGATAATCTAAGGTCAGAGTAGCTTCCATATACATTCAGGTAGGCATATTACTTTAAGACACTATAACATGTTCAAAAGAGAGCTTTAACATGTTTAAAGAGAGGGCTTTTTTTTTTTTTTCTAGATGCCTTATATAATTTTGAATATGCTCTCCTTATATAATTCTGATCATTTCAAATCAGATACTGTCTCTATTGCCGTATGAAGGTCAGTTTCATCAGTTTACTAATCTTATCAGGTAACGTACCAACCAGAACATTTTTCATTTAAATTTTTTAATAACTGGAGATATGCTTATACAGAGAGGTGTTTGCCATGTAACATTCAGCTCCCTGTCATGATTGAAAGGACTGATCTTTTTTTGATCTGGTTTTCTTTGAGTACTCCTTCAGATAATTTATGGAGTATATTTTGCTGGTGTCTCTCCTAATTCAACAAGTTAATATTTGGAGACACTGAGAGGTTAGCGTACTGAGCTGAGAAGAGATAAAAACAGCTTGACTAAAGTATAAAGCACTTAAACATGCTTTGTTCTAGGCTTAGAAAATCAGGCTTCTTTCCTGGTACATTTAGCCTAAGCCTGTACACTTGCCCAAACTCATTAAGTCCAGTCAATAGCATTACCTCAAGCTTATCTCAGAAAGAAAACAAACAAACAAAACAAAACAACATAACTTCTACCTCTTTGTCATCTCTGCTTCTAGCCAGTCTATTAGAACTTATCCTTTTCAAAAGTCTACAGCCCTTACTAGCCATTCAGGCATATACCAGGCCCTGAGAAAAAATGGTGTGATCGCTGCATAATGAACCTTGTTAAATCCAACCGAATAATATGTTAGATTCAGATGTTCTTAGGTCAAGAACTAACTGCATGGATAGGGGAGGAGTTAAATCAGAATTTGTAAAACCTGAGCTTTCTGTTCTCAATGCTGTAAAGCACAGCATTCACTGCTAAGTGAACTCCCAGTCCTAAATATTGGTGTATTTAGTCTACTCAGTGCATTTGGCTTTCTATTGTTGCTGCTACTGTGAGTGTATTTCAAACATGTACCCTCTGTCTCCCTCTTTCCTGTGATCTTATGTATCAGACATAAAGAATGATTTGAGGAAGACTATTGAAAATCCATCTACAACAATGAAAATACTGTGGTCAGTTTTTCAAAGAAATGCTGAGAGGTGCATAACAACTGAAAAGGCTGACTTTATATTCAGGACGCTGGTTTTAAAGGGTATGTTTGATTACAAGAAGAGATCAATATATTTTACATTGACTCAATCTATATGTGCTGGTACATTACACAAATAAATCCAAATTCTTTTTGACTTCTAAATTAACACTACCTTGCCAGGTGGAACATATGTTTGTATGGATCTAGAGGAGTTGTTGCTGTAAAGGAGAAATATTGGTTTCCTCATTAGATGGTGGAACAGGTCTTACATAAGTCTGCTTTTTTATAACAAGTTTTTGCTGACCATATCTGTTTCAAAAAATGGGAAATTATTGTATTAATTTTAAAATATGTGCAAACATATCTGGAATGCATTTCCTTTAACTTTAAAATAATTTGATTTAAGTAAATTTTACTGCACTGCTTTTTATAAGGTCACCACTGTTTCAAGTGTCAGGATCTAAATCTGCTATTATTTTGGACATTCCTGACTCAAGAATGCTTTGAAAGTAAATAAATCCTTTTCTATTACTAGAAGGCAGTACATATAGCACAAATGAAAAGAGTACAGAAAATTGACAGAATTCAATTTGCTTGTGATTGTGTAATACATTCATTATTACTTTATTAACGCTGATGTTATACAAGAAATTTCAGTAATCCAATTGTATCTCAAGTTTAGCTCCCTTAATGGGTTCCTTGACAAGGATGAGCTCATATAACTTACCATCAGCTGTTCCCTCTTCCCGTGCAGTTGCTCTCAGTACTATGTGAATTAGATATTGCAAAGGCTCATTGCTCTTCCTCTCTCAGAAAGCACTCCAATGGATTTCTATTTCCTACTTAATAAATGTGCTGCAGATTTCTAGTAAGAGTCTAAGAAGTGCATTCTTTTGGAGAGGACCAGAGGCATGTCAAACAACGCTTAGAAAATTTCTGGCAAGTTTAGGGTAGAAAGGAAAACCAAAGAAGTTTCCATGCCAGTAAAAGGGATCTGACAATGTGGGTTTGAGAGTGGGTTACCTGCTCTGACATGTCAAATTCAATGCATATAAATGAGCAGAACTTAATGTCTTTGTGTCTGGCACTTTATTGCTGACCTATTTCGATCCAATACCAGATCCATGTGTTTCCAAGAACTTTTTCTGCAAAGAGTGGTAATATATTGAATCATGCTGACTCTTCACAGTTAAGAGATTGTGTGGGTCTCCCTCACTACATTTCTGTCCTTACTTCCACATACCTGGAATGGAGTTGAAAGTTAACATTTCACATTGGTATGTTTTTCTTCTCATTTTGACTGCCAGAAAGGAACCCAAAAGGAGTACTTCGTATTTTTATTAAAGAGTTTGAAACAACTGGAAGATTCTATAGTCTATTAGCCCACCTTCCTTCCTCAAAACATTGCATATTGTATAAATGTTAGAGTTCAAGGACTGTATTTCTGTGTTGTCTCTTCCATCAGCCTGGTTTCCTTACATTAAGGAACTGTTCTCCAATAAAGGTTTATGAATTTTACGTGAAACAAAAACACAGTGAGGCTGTGATTTGGCTTTGATAAAACATCAAGGAACTTGAATTGCTATTGCTTTGGTATCTCTACATCTGTCACATAGAGGGTATTCTTTCACAAAAACACAGACATTATTTTCTTCCTTTTTTTCTCAGCCAGCAATGTGCCACTTCATATCATATTCTCCTTTCAATTATATACTGATATAAAAGAACAGTTTTCTTCCAAGATAAAATTTTCTTTATAGAACCATTATTCCCTTAAATTTGTGAACTCAGACTGTAGTGCTTTTTAGATCATCTTTTCCAGTCCTGACTTCATGTACACTTGGAATCAGAAGTATGAATTTACCAAGCAGATGTTGAACTGGGAATAGGTCAAAGTAACTTTGAAGAATTCAAACTTTTTGTACACTTTAAATTTTTATTTCAGAGAGAAAATTATCTTAGGAGCTGAAAATATTATGAAACTTTGGGTTAATCACAGCACACAAATAAAAAATTCTATATAGTGAGTGTTCACAGAGTCATTTGCCATAATTAGTTGCAAGCATTCTTGCAGTGTAGTGTAATACACATTCATAGCAACAGTTTCTTGAACCTTATTCCTTCAGGAAGGAGAAGGACCTGTGCAATGATGTGGTGCCTTTTACAACAGAACCTGGATTCTGACTGTGAAGTCAACTGATAGGTTTTTGCTTTATATATTTGTGGATAATTTGCAGATGGAAGAAATGGCTGACCTTTTTGACTCAGTCTGAGAGTGCAGTCCACTAGTAATATAAATAGGACAAAATTTATTAGTGTGAAGTACAAGATCATTTATGCAGTAATGCAATTTTTCTCTGTAAGCTGAGACCCACTGGAAATGACAGATGAGGAGAAAAGTCCTGGCTATATTATGCGGTCACAGAGTGACTCCATGCTATGATAAAGGAGAAAGCAATCCCAGCTCAAGGAAATTTTGACAGAGGCCCTTGTGAGAGAGATGTTTTTGTACAAGAGCTTGCTGGAACTTCCTTTATAATTATAAGAAATAACAAAGGGGTAAGAAAGAACTATATGAATAAGAGAAGACCTAGAAAATTTTACTTCTTTGGAGAAATTAAAGCTGATAAAGGATCTAGTTCTATAAAAGCTATACAAAACAAATTAATGTAGCGAGAAAATTAAGAATTCTCCTAGAAAAATGATAAAAGGTACAAACTGTGAACAAATATAGAGTGGAATAAAGCTGAATATGGATCTCTAAAAAAAACTCATGTTGGAATAGTGAGTGAAATATTTGTTTTCAAGACTGTGCTGACAACATCCTTTACCATTTTGTTCTTGTGTTGGTGGATGCATATGTGTTAACCCTCAAACTTCAGAAAACAGTATTTTTGCTGCATTTTATTAAACATTTTGTTGTATTTTGATGTTTGTTGGGGTTTTTTTGTTGTTGTTTTTTTTTTTTCCCCCTGGCACTTACCCTGCCAGAAGAGACATAGCAGTATTGTCAGAAGAGAAATAGCAGAAATAACCTCAACCTGAGTTTAGCAGATCTGGTTGCAGCCCTTGAAGACAGCTTCTTTGCTCAGGTTAAAACTTATTCCCAAGAAAGACTTTCTTCACTTACACTCTGATAACTGCTCTTTAGAGTGCTGTCTTGATAGGTAAAATGGGAAGACAAAAATAAAACGTGGTCTGGTCCTTACCTGTTAAATTGTGAGTTATGTTTCAGCAGAATTGAATGTTGGATAGTTCAATATTATTTGCATTCTCAACAGTGTTGTTCATCAATTGCAGTATCCCATGTGTACCTGAAGGGATGGAAACCTTACTTTCTTTATTTTTAATTAATGAAGTTTTTATTCTTCACTGCTATTTTTAAAATTTCCCCGTTGACAAAGTTGTTTCTAAAGGCAATGCAAACTCGTCTACAGTGGATTATAAAGATCTGCTGTAATGAAGAGCAGCATGAGACCTTTAACTGTATTATGTCAAGGGTTTATTTATTTAAAGCAGGAGAAGTGATTTTAAAATGTTTGAACAAGGTCCAATGCAGAGTATCTTTATGTCAGCTGTTATAAATTACACTAATGGCAGAACTGACAGTTTCTCAAATAAAATTTTTTTGCAGTGTGAAGTGTTTTATAATAATCTGAAGCTACATGTTTTCTATGCAATTGATGCCACTGATTTTCTGCAATGAGCTCTTGATAGAAGATTATCTGTGGATAGAAACTGAATAGATTTGCATCTGCTCTATGGCGCTGGACCCAAGGGTGAAGCTGAGCCTTATGTCATTTACCTGTGGGAATCTTAGAATCATGGAATGACTTGGGTTGGAAGAGTCCTTAAAGATCAGGCATTTTTTCTGGTTGGTTGTTGTGGGGGTTTTTGTTTGTTTTTTTGTTTCTGGGGTTTTGTTTGTTTTGTTTTTAGTTTTGTTTTTAATTTTTAGGGTTTTTGTTTTGTTTTTTTTTGTTGTTGTTTTTTGGTTTTGGTTTTGTTTTTTGTTTTGTTTTTGTTTTTTGTTTTGTTTTTGGGGTTTTTTTTTCATTTGGGTTTTTGTTTTTATTTTTGTTTTGCTTTGTTTTTGGTTTTGTTTTGTGACAGATTTTTTTATTATTAGGTCTACCATGGTCATCTTAAGAAAAACTACTAATAAAAAGCAATTGATTTTTTTTTCATTGTTTCAAATTCTCTGTTGTGCACAGAAATTGCAAGCACTTGTGTGTCATTGAAGACTTTCCACATATGTATTCCTATGAGTGTGCTTGCATCTTCTCAAAATCAGGAATGTAGGCAATTTTCTTAGGTAACTACATAGCAAGGACCTAATTTAAAACATAAAATTGAGCTGCAGTTCCCACCTTGATCCTGCAATACCTTTGGTTCAGATCTAATCAAAGAACTAGTGAAATTATTAGGAGTCTTTCTTACTTTGATAGGGCTTGAACTAAACTGCTGAATTTTACTTATTGTTCTGCAGCAGAGTTCACATAATAGCTGAAAGCCACCTGTCTCTCAGATCAACGAAGAATCACACTGCTACATCAAAAATGTGATAATTCATTGGATACATCACTGCCTTGGGATATTTATCAGTTTTTTTCTCACCAGATCCATTTCTATTAAAACTAAAAAAAAAAAAAAAAAAAAAAAAAAAAAAAAAAAAAAAAAAAAAAAAAAAAAAAAAAAAAAAAAAAAAAAATAGAAGAGAAAATAAGTGAAGAGAAAAATATTTGTTAACAAATAATCAGTCAAGGAATGCTGAACTTGCCTGGGTACAGAAGTCCTTGTTTATATACAGCTATGGTCTGATGAGAAGATATTTTGGGTCCTGCAGATACAAGAACATTGGTGAAATTTGGGATCTTCCTTTTGATAATTTGTTTTTTCTGCCTATGATCCTATGCTGCTAACTTTGTGATGATTATGTCAACATTATCATACCTATATTTTTACTAGTAAATGTATGATTATTTTATGTTCTTCTTTTTTTTTTTTCTTTTTTTTTTTTTTTTTTTCCCTCCTTACCTTGTATGACCCTCTTAGCATCCAGGAGTCTTTCTGAGGTAAATAGGGAGTCAAAGTTCAAAGTTGGGTGAAGATGAGGAAGAGATTAATTATTTAAATTACTGCTTCCATGAAACTTACTGCATGCACAACCACAAGGTTTTAATTCTAGTGTAAATGTAGACTGTCAACAAATTCATTCTTTTCTTTTAGAACATGATATGTGCATTTGAAAGCCACATCTCAGTTGGCTGAGCTATCAGGAAGACCATGTTACAGTGTTAGGGGAACTAAGTACCTGAGTCAATCATATTCAAGCTCAATTTTTTTTTCTCTCTAGACTGTGTTAAACCTCACCTGAACATGGGTTTTGGGGTAAATGTGAGACAAATACGTTATTTGACAAGAGTTACAACAAAACACCAGTTACATACCCTATGTAGACTCAACACCAAAGAAGCAATGTCTTTTTAAAAGGTACTGTATTTACTGTATAAACTGGACATAAAATCAGGATTTTTCCCTATTCAGTTGTCAAGTGTGCACTGCTTGAAAGTTGGGCTATAGTTGCAAGAGAAACTGTGAAAAGAGTTGTATAGCAATCAAGACTCTCTTCTACTCCAAAGTCCTCCCTTATGACCTGGAAGAGTTTTGATCCTTACCAAGTCTGAAATATGCAGCTGATAACGGTGGCAGGATATCTCAATCAGGGAAACAGTGTAGTCTGCATGTTTATCTGTATGTCTTCATACATGCTGCACACATTCCAGGTGTATTATTTGAGTAGAAATGACTATCAGTGAAAAAAACCTGCTAGTTTGAGTACAGACCCTGGACAGCCTCAAATCCTACATGTACCTTACATTTCAATAAAATAGGAAAGAATTGAAATTAAAAACCTTTTTACCCCATTTCCTTAAAAACAATTCAAAACAACCCACCCAGAAACCAACCAACCAACCAACCAAAAGCCCAAAAACAACAGCAAAACCCCCAGACTTTTATTATGGAGATTTCCGAGGAAATTGAGTTTTCAGATGAAAGTGAAAAGTTTGTTGACAGTCAAATGTCATAATATAGAAAATGTTGACTGTCAAATGTCAAAGCTGCTTGATAGTCTAAATAGTTTCAATAGTTTAATATTCCCAGAAACTAAAAGTAAATTGCCAAAATATCATTTCCACACAGATCCATCCAACTGTAAGCATAACAGAGGACCTGTAAATTCTCAATCCGACACGTGATGGTGGTGGTCCAACAACAAATGCAGTTTCTGAAAGAGGATTGTATACCTTTTAGAATATGTCATTTAATTAATGAATATCCCATGCAGTCCCTATATAGCTATAATAAAGGAGAATAAACAAATCACAGACTAAATAAATACAATAAAATTTAGGTTTCCAAATTTGTATTGCTTCATGTCTTAATTTGATTTATTTTTTTAAATTTCATGTTCTACCACCACTTTGAATGAAAGAAATTACTTGCCTTTGGTTCTAATCAACCATGAGATTAGTTGAAAGTCCAGAAGACTGCATACCAAGTAAATCAACATTTTAAAATGCTGAATAAAAATATGACTTCATATGAACTGGGAATTCTGACTTTTGTTCAAAGATAGACTCACCAAAAATCATACTAATTAAACAAGGTGTTTTGTTGTCTTTTCCTTTTTGCAGAAGGCATTTTGTTGGATTTTTTTGAGCAGACTTTTCCCAGTAAGAGAAAAATAATTTCAGAAGCTATTTATTTCATCATATTTTACTCAATTCTCCAGAAATTAATTTTAGCTCTTGGTGAAAGTATTTTTCAAAGTGATATCCTTAGATAAGGTTGTACGTTATCTTCTCTTTCATTTGTTCTACTTCTTGAACACGTCTTTTTCCAAAGTCATAGGGACACCAAAATCAGTCATAATAAGATCTTAGTTTTATTTTTTGACCTTTTTTTTTTTTTTCTTAATAGGTGAATATCTAACTCAAGTCATTAGCAATCAAATTTCAATATATCTGAGACGTATCAGAAGCCTACAACAGGCAGGCACGCTGCTCAGTATGTGTTGGCTATGCAAAAATAGCAGAGAGTCCCTAGATATTTTTCACTTAAAAATATTCTTTCACAAGAAGGTTCCCAAACAACAATTGGCAAAGGATGGCTTAGGTCCTCTTGTATCCTTTACAAGCAGCAAGGAAAAGGTAACAAAAAGGGAAAGACACTTCTAAGGTGTATCTCCCTGGAAACCACAGCTATCTGACACAGATAAGCACTAACCTAGAATTTACATATAATTATTCTCAAGATTTTGGAGCTGCAGATGCCTTCTCAGATCTCTTAGGTCTGTTTCTGGGTGGATTTTCTTAGGAAGATGAGGACTTTAAGGGACACTACCATCAAAACCTTTTAATTAATTTCTTCTTGTGACAACAGCTGCAGGAATTCATGAATCTGTAGAATGTAAATCTTAGTCAATTTATCTGAAAGACAATATGTGAAAATTTTCTAAGTGCAGGTTTCAAGTCATGTTTCCAGTAACTCTATTCCAAAATTGCTCATGAAAAGGAATTGGACAAGCACACAGAAACCTCATTCCAAGAAGCTGAGCAGCACTAAAGACAAAACAAAACTCTGCATTTACCTGCCCATCCATAAACCCAGTAATTGGGCAGCTGCAGCTTGAAATGTTTAGAATCAACTGTATTTTACAGAAGCTTGAAACAATCCCACATCATAAGGCACTGCAGCAGCATATTGCCTTCTTTTTGTTCTTTGGAGTCTGATTTACGATCAGGATATTTTGCTTCCTCTAGAGATCAGTGAACATCCTTTCTGAGGGTTGGCTGGTAAAGAAGTGAGGGAGGCAAGAGAATGCAATCAGGTACTTGGCACCCTACCAGAGCTCTCCTTGCCTCCCCACATGTGTAGGCTTCCTGGCTTCCTTCCAGGACTGGAAGATGCTATCTTTAGAAGATGAGATGCCAAAGGTCTATTGACCATAGAGACATTTTCCAGGGCAGACTTCTTACCTCTGAACAGATCAGAATTCATTTTAATGTGCTATTAATGTGCCATCTTTAAGTTTTCTGTGTGAATTTATTCTGCAAGTGAGACATATCCTAGGCAGCTGAAAAAAGAGAGTCCATCCACTGGGATGGAATTAATTGAAAGAAACACTCAGGCAGAAACTTAATTCAGATAGGTAATCTGTATAAATTCTTTCGTGGGAAAAAAAATTGTAAAAGTATATTCCACTTCCAATACTCTGTTCTTGAGATCTTAAAATCCACAAGGGTAATCAATAGGAAACTGCACAGAACAATCCTTTGGATGAAATGCAGGACTTTCTACAGCATAGATTTTGCTATTTTTTTCTCATGTTGAACAAAGTGAATTAAGAATGACATTGAGGATGCTCTAGATGTGATTACGGCTCACCTTCACTTAGACAGTGTTTATACGGTTGCCATTACATGAACTAATTTGGAGAAACTAATTTGCAATTTCTTATTTTCAGGCTGATTGCAGATTCATTTTTCATTGCTGTACAGTACTTTCCATGAATCCATAGGTAGAAAGGATCACATAAGAGTGTTCAAGGCTAGACTGGATAGGGCTCTGAGCAAGCTGGTTTGATGAAATGTGTCCTTGCCAACAGCAGGGGTCTTGTAACAAACAAAGCTACACCATAAACAAACTAAGCAGGACTAAAAAAAAACCCAAACAAAAACAAACAAACTCCCAAACCAATGTTTTAAGTTGTTCACTTTAAATTGCTCACTTTTTCTTCATGAATTTTTGGTCTCACGTAGCTTGAGTATGCTTTAATATTCCTGAACAGGTAATTAGAGGGCAACTCAGACACAGAAATCAGAAAAAACCCCAGTGATTTCTCAACATTTCTCTGATTTTGATATGAATAAATTCAATTCATATCTATAATTTTCATTTACTACAGTGATTTCTAAAGGTAAAAAATTACTAGCATTTTCTGCCAGTTTCATATCTTAAGAAAATGCCTTATTTGAGTTTTGAAAGATTTATTTACTGGCATTCTTACAGAAGTTTAAAATGAAATGAGTTCAAGAGAAATATTTCCGAAAAATGCCTATAGGATTTTATTCATAGATGAAATGGCTTACTTCTTTTGGTCTGTGCAGCTAGGAAGACTCCTGCTAGGGTTTTCTGGAACAGGATACCACACTAACATCTTTTACTGTTTTTGTTTTACACTTAATTTCGAGAAGTTTGAGGTCAAGAAGTAAGAAGTCCTGTGGAAGTGAAGAAAACCAAACAAGGTAGCTGAATGTATTTCCATATTAAAAAGATGCATAATGACAGAGGATGCAATGGCTCTCTGAAAGGCAGCAACTTGGAAGATATGTCAGGAAAAACCAGCAACTCATGTTTGCTCTAGTGGGGTGATGTGGTTGAATAGACAAATAATTTTTCATTAGTGAGAGATATATTACTTTTATTCATTGAAAAAATTACACTCATATTTTAAGAAGGATATTAAAAGCCTGAGAAAAACCAATTAGTTATTTAATATTAATATTCCACGAACTTAGATTCAGTATAACATTAAGTTAAAAAATTACTTATGTGCAGTAGATAAATACTTTCTAAAGATAAAAACAGTAATGCAAGGGGATAGTGCAATTTTTTTTTTAGTTTAGGAGAAGACAACAAAAAGGGCTTTGATGCCACATGCTTGACTGCTACAAAAAGTAAGACACTGTTAAACAACAGATATTACTCTCTCAGAAAGGCTACTGAACAAGGTAGTCGATTTTCCACCTCTTAATGGCTTTAAATCAAGACGTAATGCTTTTCTGCAAGAGGTGCTCTTGGTAAACACAACCTATGCTTCAGTCAAAGACAAGCTATTCTTCTAAAAAGATTTAGTGAGATGAAAAAGGATAGCATGTGACACAATGACACAATGTAATAGTTCTCTGGCCTTAAGTGCCATACATTTATGAAAACACAAAACTGTATCGTATTTTCTTTTATGATATGCATTTAGTACGGATATTTCTATTGCAGTTCTTCCTGTCTTTACCCTTTCTAAATATAATACTTGTGCTCTTAAAAGTAAATTTACACTTTAAACCAGAGAAATTGAGGGCATGCTATGTAATACTTATTTAAACCAAATATTTTATTTCAGTTTAGTCGCCTATTGAAAGCAACTCTTAGATGGCTAGAATAATGTGCTCTTTCTATTTAACTTGCTTTGCTATTTGCATTTACTTATACTAGTTAGACTTATTTCAAGAAGTAAGAGGAAGAAGAAATTTTCTTCTTCTCAAACGAGAAATCTTTTGCTGAGGTCAAGCTCAGAGAAGTTACACAAATTTTTGCTCTGCCAGTTGTAACATTTTTCCTGACTGTTGATTTATGAGATTTTTTAAAAATGTTTGTGCTATGACATGCACTCTGTGGATGAAGAAGGTCTATTCTGTCAATGGTGATAATACACATTTGAAAATGACCCTTTATCTGAATTTCTATTCCTACTTTTTTAACCCTTTTCTTGTTTTCCTTCTTTTTCTTTTATTTTATATGGATCAATTAAACTTGCACATACTAGATGATTTGGTTATTGCGTTGCCTTTAGGACTGGAAAAATCATAAAGTACCAATAAACTACATGCTGTTAACTGTTTCTTTTGACATACTTTTACCTAATACCTTCCTGCATATGGCTACAGAGATTGTGAATTTTTATATCACAGCTTATATGTGCTTCATAAATGTACATCTCAGTTAATGGGCTATATTTTATTATGCCTGACCGAAGGACTTAAACAGAAAAGATTTAGAAGAATGGCAATGAAGGAAAGAAATGTAGAACTAAGGTTCCTTAAAATAACATGTGAAAACTGTGAATTGAAGAATGCCCCTGACAAACTTTAAGTGCTGAAGATTAGAGGTGATTTAAAAACCTGTAAGAAGGAAAATGGGAGTCAGTAACCCTGAGTTGTTCTGCTGAGGTTAGAGTCACTAAAGGAGAGGCTGGATAGGCCTGTTAGGATATAGATGATGATGAAATGGTTAGGGGGATGCCTGTGACTCAGAGACTTACTCTAAAAGATTTCATCTCGTTGAAAGAACATAATGGTAGAATTTGTCCCCAGACAAGTTGACAGGGGAAAGGCTGAGCCTCTTCACCCAAGTCTTTCAAGATTCAGGAGGTATTTCAGACTGATAGAGAGTCTGTCATCATTTTCTGTACTGGGACAATCTACCATATCTGAAACCGATTCAATTTCATGGTATCACAAGGCATGTTTATCTCAGTGCACTCTGCCTAGATTTTTGCTTTTTCTCATAACTATATTTCTGTCTGCAGAGAAAAGATCCTGCATTTTAACATGGAACTTTTGCCCTTCATGTGTCTTTTTTCGTAGCATGCCCACTGTGGTGAGAGTATCCAAGGCGTGAGAAGTGTCTGCCCTGTTGTCTAGTTTGAATGTAGATTACTGCCTACAAGTGACTTCTTGTTTTTATTTTGCCCACATTTTCTCTTGGCTTTCATTCCCCCAAATCATAACAAATGCTGATGCCTTTGGTTTTTTCCTCACACTCTAGCCACCACCAATCAATCACAGCAGTAAAAAAAAATGTCAAGTAAATACAGTTAAACCATAGTAGCACTGGCTACTGCTTAATCAAGCAAACCAGACTGAGAACAATCTTTCAATTTTCCCTTCCCCGCTGTGGCAATGTCACTGTTTCATTACCCACCAATAGAATATTTTCCCAAAGAGCAGTAGTGCCAATTCCGATGACTAACTCAAGACAACATATTCATACTAAATAATTGTGAATCCAAAGCTCTTTAACTTATTTTTTTCTTCAGCTTAATTATTGAGTAAAAGATGGGAGCTTTGTTATAACCACAAACATCACGTTCAAATACATTATTTATTCAACAAACCCAAGCAGGTGAATTGCATAGCCAAAGGATATCAAGGGAAACTTCAGAAAAAAATGGTGATGTGACAAACTCTTTTGCAGAGATCTTGCATCTTCTGAAAACTGCAAATATCTTGTTTTGGAGTGAAGCTGTATACACCTTTTGTCTTGGCTTTCTATTTCCATTAGCCTGAGAGCAGTGGGAATGATTTTCCCTGAGTTGGAGACTGCATATTTACTTAGAGAGACATGAAAAGCCTTCTCTGCAGTCTGTCCAAAGCATTTATCAAAGTTTGGCTCAATGTAAACTTGGTTTTAGAAAATTATGTAGAAGGACATCTGAAATTCCCTGCCTGAAGTGGTAGTGGTGATTTGTGCATAAGGTGTGCAAAACATATCAATAAAAGCTTTAGAACTGTTTAAGTACATCCATCTAAAAGATCTCCTAAAAACAATTAATTCGTTGCTGCAGATTTTTCTCTTATCGTTCTGTAGTGCTCCTGCCATATAAAACAGCATATTGTGGATGGCTGATGTCCAGCAGTCAATGTATTTTGTAGAGAGCAAGGCTGAAATTCAACAGGAAAAAATAACAATTTTGGGTTAGTTTCATCTGTTAACCCAGTCTAGTGTTTCTGTGCACAGACAGCACTGAAGGTGTCTTCTTCAGAAATTGAATTAATGTAATGCTGAATCACAGCAATATTAAATTATGTCAAATGGAGGCAAGCAAGGCAGAGGAAATCCAGACAATCATCTCTAACAGAGAGGAACAGAAGAAAACAAAAAAACCCACCCCACAGGAAATTCGTCTTTAGATTCACTCGGATGAAGTTTGCAAACATTTGAAATGATATACAAGTCATAATATCTATCACTAATTAGCCAATAATTAAATAGTGAGTAATAAAGAAATCAGCAGTGATTCAGGTTTCACTGTAACTCTGCCTGGGTTTTACTGAGCACCATTTAAAGTGTGAGTCTCTTCACAAATATCGAAGGACTGTAGAGGAGGAAACACTGAATTGTCACTGTCAGTGGAAATATTTCTGATTTCAGTGGGGAAGGCCAATAAGAGCAAAAGATTGAAGTGGACAGAAGGGTGAATGTCAGCTCAGCAATGAAATACAGGTGCAATAAAGTAGGATGATTTTGAGCTGGTGATAATTTTGGTTTTCCTGTTTCAGATGAAACTGGGGAATATTAGAATTAGCAAAAATGTTAGTTGTATAACCTTTTGTAACTCTGAGAATAAAGACAATAACATCACTACAGAGAATCTTTTTATCTTCTTATTGTTAGATGAATAAAAGAACTTATTCTTTATCTATTTGCTCCCATAACAATTATGGATTCCAGAGAAAGTTTTTCCCAAGTTACTGAAGTTGACCGAAGTTATTATCTCCTGGAAATCTTTTTTCTACTACTGTATATAGATCACCTTTATAATTAGAGGGCATTTAAATTTTACCTTCTTTCTGACCTTCTTCCCAGCTAACTTCTATTTTTACATACACATATATGGAAATATATTATTTATAAATTTAATTTTATGAATTATTAAATACAGAAACTAGAAATATAATTTATACTTGTGTACCTAAGAGTGGGATTTGGTTCATTGCCTTCATATTAATTCAGACATGAAGAAGGAAAAAAACCCCCACTTTCTTCTATCTCAAATGCGTAAGTAATTGAATTTTATCTATAAACTCATTATAAAAAAGAAACACAGATTTTTAATTTCTCCATTACTTGCACACATAATATTTGCATTATTTGGCATAAGAATTTGTTCCTCAAATCCTACATATTAATTTAAATAAGAGTATAAATGTATCATAATTCATTAACTAACTAAAAGCAAGCAGGAAAAAGCTCCATTTTAGAAGACTCGCATTTTATTAGTAAATTAACAAAGTATAAGATACCTAAAAAAATACAATAAAATAAGTACCAAGCTTATTGATATCACATGGCTACAACTCTTTTATCAGAACATTGAAGGATAGAGATAACTAAATCACAGAATGAATGAAATTAGAAATCACCTCATCTAGTTCAACCTTCCTGCTCAGAGCAAGGTAACCCAGAGCAAATTGATCGGGCTTGTGCCTATTTGTTTTTGGGTACTTCCAAGGACACAGACTCCACAATCTGCATAGGTAGCTTTCAGTGTGTGACCACAATCACAAGGAAAAAAAATATATAAACCAAATTTTTTTCATATGTTTGAGTGGATTTGCCTGTGTTTTACTTTGTGTCCACTGAGTCTTGCTCTGTCACTAGGTACCATTTAAGAAGAGTCTGGCTTCTCCCATCAGGTACTTATATATATTGATAAGATTTTCATGACTGCACTCCAGCTGGAAGTCTCCCAGCTTTCTCATCCTCAGCTCATGCCACAGATGTTGCAACAACTTCATCTTCTCCACAGTCTTGCACTGGACTTTCTCCAAAAAGTGTGTTTCTCTCTTGTGCTGGGGAGCCCTGGCCTTGACCCAGAACATCTGATGTGTCTCATCAGAACTGAGTAGAGGGGAAAAATCACTCCCCTTGGCCTGCTGGTGAAGCTTTTCCTGACTCAGCCTGGGATACTGCTGGCCTTCTTTGCTGTGCTACTGGGTGAATAACCACCAGGACCATCAGATCCTTCTTTGCCAAACTGCATTCCAACCAGTTTGGCCAAATATGTACTAGTGGATGGCATTATTCCCCCACTAGGTGCAGAACTTGGCATTTATGCTTCTTGAACTTTGTGATGTTCCTCTCAGCTCATTTCTCCAATCGTCTGGTGTATCAGAGGCTTGTCCCAGTTTTGCATTTTCTGCAAACCTGCTGAAAGTTCACTCTGCCCCATTGTCAAAGAAGATGTTGAATGGCATTGGTGCCAGTATCACCCCCTGGGGTACATTATTTGTGGCTGGCCTTCAGCTGGACTCCATACCACTGATGGTAACCTTTTGAGTCCAGCAATTCAGCAAATTTCATAATCACTTTACTGTCCATTTGTCTAGCCCATGGTTCATCAACTTGCCTATGAGGAAATTATGGGAGACAGTGTCAAAACTCTTGCTAAAGTCAACAATACTCACTGCTCTCCCTTCACGTACTGAGCCAGTCTTCTCATGATGGAAGGCTGTAAGGTCAGTAAGGTGTACATAATTTCCCCTTTAGAGATCCACTATGACTAATCCTTATGACCTTCTTGCCCTCCATGTGTTTGGAAACTGTTTCTAGATCGGTTTTTTCATCAGTTTCATAAGGGAAGACTGACCAGACTGGAGTTTCCTGGATACTCTTTCTTACTCTTCCTGAAAACAGAGCATTTTCTTTCTTCCAGTCATCAGGGCCCTCCCTCGATCTCATGAGCTTCCAAAGACAATCAAGGGTAGGATTTTCATGGTGTCAGACAACTCCCTCAGCACTTTTGGGTGTGCTCATTCCCGTCTTCTCTGTGTTCAGATTTTTAGATCACACCTGATCTGCATTGAGGATAAGCTTCCTTACCCCAGATTTTCCTTACCCATTGGTTTCAGGGTCCTGAAATTGCTGTAGCAATCTACATCTATAACTACTGAGATGAAAAAGGTACTGAATGTCTCTGCCTTCTGCTTCACCAAGGATAATTTTAAATTATTGAAGTTTAGTTATGAATTGTGCTTTTTGTACACAGTGCATATAACCTCACACAAAATTTACAAAAGAATATTTTTGCACTTCAGTTGGAAAATATGGTAAAACACACTTAAATATAGATGTTTTGGGAGCTGTTCTATGGAACATACCGATTTTAATGGAATTGAATTGATTTCTATGAAACATGAAAACGTAAGTTGTTAAATTCCGTATAAAGACATTTTTCCCTTCATATAGTAAAATAAAAACGCTGACCTGTTTAATCGGTAAAATGTGTCCAAATGTATTGTTAATTTGTTCAGTTTCTCCAATGATAGTCATTCATTTTATGTAGTTAGTACATATATTACCGCGATAATAGCAAGGTGTGATATTGTGATGTATTCTGTTTGGGATAGGTTTTTACTTAGGTCTCAAACAATTTTAAGTATAATTCTTCTGAGATCGTAAGGCTTTATTATATGAAACCCACTTTTAAATATCTGCTAGGTAAACAGCTTTGAATAGTCATTTAAATTTGCTTCAGAATCTTTAGAGTGAAAGTATACTTACGGAACACGATTTACCTTAGATGTATTATATTTTTCCATCAGAGTTAACAACTCAAAGAAAAATATTGATTAATAATAAACAGCTAAAAATCTTATTTTTGGCATATTAAAAAAATATTTAAATACAATATTTTTATGTTATTATAAAAATACCATATGGTAATAAGGGAATGTGTATTTTACAAACAAAGGAAAATAATACGATCATGCAATTCAGTTCTGAGATAAAAAAATCAACAGCAATATTCTTTCACCTTTTTCTCTCTTTTCTCTTTTTGACAATGCTAACAAGACAAACTTATCATTTCATTTTGGCTAGTTTCTGGGTTATTGCTCAAATGCTAGCCCTTCTTTGGCTTTGGTCTACAGTGAATAAAGTTAAACTACTGAAAACCCAATGGTAATAAGGCACATTACAGGTATTTTAAGTTTCATGTCATTGTTGAAGATCTTTCTGTAAAAAATTCTTGGGTTTTTTTTCTGTGTGAATTGTCCATGTTTTTGTGCAGTTTTTTACATCTTTTTCTTCCAATGAAGGAATTTGAAAATGCATGAAGGGGAATAGTCTTGGATCAGGGAAAATTTCAGTAGGATGGAAACTTTAGAAAGGCACAATAGAAATCTCTAAGATTATTTTAAGAAGTTTGCTCTTTAAAGTTTTAAAAGGAAAGACAGAAAATTAAGGAATAAAAGTTTTATCTTTTGGGCCCCCATATGAGAAAATGAACAAAGGAACATGAGAAAAGGAACCAAATTATTTTCCTGTGGAAATGTAACGATTCCCTATAAGGGTTCTTTTCTACATATACATATATATGTGTGTGTGTGTGTGTGTGTGTGCGTGTGTGTATGTATGTACATATTTAACTGAGAAATGTGTCATCTACTACCCAATATAGTTTTTAAAATATGTCTAGCGTCAGTCAAGTGGTTGTCTGTGGGTGTTGAATATATTTGCATGTTGTAGTAATAATGGGAAATTTAGACAAGGTGTTTTTCCTTTTCGTTATTCTCATATGTTGCTTAAGCTTAGAGGAATATCTTTTCTGCTTGCAAAAGGTTAAGAAATGCAGAGATGAGGAAGTGAAAATCACAAGAAATCACAAGGAAGTTCTCCAGTTACAGCATTGATACCCTTATAAGAGGAGCAAGTGATTCCGTCACGATCTTTTCATTATTACAATGGAATTCATGTTTAAGGATGTTTCAAATAGCTGTGAACTGAGATCACTGTCTAGTGGCTAAGTGTATAAACAAAAAGCTGTCTGTAGCTTTGATTTGCAATTGTTTTGAAAAAAAATATTTTGCTGTTACTAAGAGAATTTTTTTAATATATATCATAATTTCAGTAATAGCATGTTAATAAAAAAGGAGGCATCAAAACACATAAAAATGCAGTTTTTCTTTATAAAAGTCATGTAGGAAATATACTAAAAAGATTACTGTCTTTTACTGTACAATATAATTTTGTATTTATTTCATTTTACTTGATATATTTAATATAGTAAATAAAATTATCTAATAAAATCATGATCTACATATTTAAAATAACTAATGAATGTTCAAAACCTCTAATGATTTCTAATAATATCTGTTCTTTTTATTCAATCAATTCTGGCATTGGTGAAATTGTCACTGTAACTGAATTATTCTGCAAATGAGGGCCAGAGACTAGATAATTTTAATTCACACATTCCTTATCAGCTTTCTTAATAGTTCTAAAACGTAAAAAAGCCTTCTGGAAGTGTCATATTTGCTCCTTTTTTGTTAGATTTGTTCATGTACTGGACACTTAAGGAAGATACAAGACACAATACAATTTCTCTGAAGCACAAACTTTTTATGGGAAGAAAATATTTCTTTGGACATTTTTCTTAGTCACCAGGGAGCTGGATGCTGGAGAGGCCATAATTTGTTTTTAAATTGTCTAAATTCCGTTCTGCAAAGACAAATGTGACATAAATTGGAATTCAAGTGAGGTACTTTTAAAACACTTATAACTTTCACAGTTATATTTAATTAATGATAGGCACTACAGCAGTGAATATTTCTAATTGCTAGGTGTCTAAGCATTAAGACCAGGTAAAATTGTAATACAGATATTATGCTTATTTAATAAGGTATATAAATAGCTAAAACCTTTTAAATTTAATTTTAATGTGGCACATTTCAGGGTCTTATCCAATCTGTTTTAAAATGCCTTATGGTCTGTTTGAGGCTGATTCCCAAACCCAAAGCTGTCTATGATATTCAGGACTTTGCAGCTCAGTTTTCTAATAACTTTTTTTCTAATTAATGTCTATGCATTTCAGGGACTGATTTATTGTTTTAGTCCTTTCTGTACAGGTGGCAGTATTCTTATTTTCAAGGTTGTTGAACGCCAGATGAACAAGACAGAAACTTTGTCTTTTCAGGAAGGTTTTTTTGTTTAGTTGGTTGGTTATTTGGTTGTTTTTTTTTTATCCCAGTGTAGGAACTATCTGTGCTGTGTGTGTATGAGTGTGGAATTCCTCTTGGTTTCTCCTTTCCCTAATTTAAATCTCAGATTTACTTCCCTATCTTTTGTAACAGAAAGTTACAGAATTTTATTTATTTACGCATGAGATTCATGGAGTCATCTTCTTCATTGTAAAAGTTGTTTCTAAGTTGATTGCAGAAACGATTCTCTTTAGCTATATTAATATATATCAAAGAATTATATCAGTGTATTTTTTCTTTTTTTTTTTTTTCCTCAAAGACCAAATCTCTTTGAATAACAAAATATTTGGGTTTTTTTTTTTGACTGGATTCCAAATAGCTGTTCAGTTTGACAGTATCCATTATCTTTATAGCTACAGAGCTTTCATTCACACACTACATATGAGGAAGGTTAGTTTTTCACCTTTTTTACTGATTATGTATGACAAGATTACTGCCTGATGTTTATTTGTTTTCTTTTATGGATCATTATTCCACGATGGTGTTTTTTTCCCAACTCAGTGCAGAGGGAAATCTAAACAATATGGCTTACATTAGGAATTGTACCTTGCAACACACACAATATATTGATGAAAATATGTTGAACTTCCCCTTTCACAGGGTTTCCAGACAGAAACACTTTTCAAATTTCTCAGCAGTCTCCTGGAACAGTTTTGGTCATAACTTTTCCAGAAAATCTGGCTTTTCTGGAAACTCACTTCTAGAAGAATTCTTTGTCAAGATGAGAGAGGTTTTGAATTACTCAGGAGTAACTCAGCTCTAAGGAAAAAATGAGTTATTTAGTGAACAGGAAAAACGAATTCCTAATCATGAAGAGCAGCGTGGGAGCTAACATGATATTTGTGGGAGACGGATCTAAGGAGGAGGAATTCTAATTGCCAGATGTTAAGGTATTAGAATATTCCATTGGGTTTTTATGTCATAATGTGGCTCAACACTGCTCCTAATTTTACTTCCTACAGTTTACTTCATTAGAATCCAATCCCATTTTAAGTGCTGCTAAGTATTACGGCTGGGCCATTGTCTAAGGGAGTGCCAGTAGTAAGAGTGTTGCCAGTTCTTTCTTAAAACCAGTCTTTTTTGAAGAATACGAACAAATTGATGTGTTTGAACAAGCGTAAAAAATGTCAAAGTTAATTTCTTAAATATTGAAACTTAGAAACTTAAATACAGGTTAGATATTGCCTAGAGGTGGTTTTTGTTTAATTTTGGTTTTGTTTTTTGTTTTTTTTTTCTAAGCTAATATGTTCTACATATGTATTTATCACAGATTTTCTTGTTTTTCAATGTGGTGAGGATCCAAGAATTTTTCCTTAATCCTGCTCTCAGGTCCTCAGAGTCTATGTATATATGGGAACATATATTGTTATATATATATATATATATTCTGTACCAGAGACGAATTGCTGGTGTTCTTAATTAACACACTGCACTCTCAAAGGGTAATTATGTATTTGTCACTATCTCCTTCCATTGTCAGTGCCTATTAAATGCTCTCTATAGGCCCATCGAGCATGGGCTCTCTGTGAAATGAGGCATTGCAGTCAGGCAGTTTGGAAACAAGTATTACCACCCCGGCAGATGGAATATCAGTAATTTAGTACTAATCAGCTCAACTGGTTTTACACAGTTTCTGCCTTTAATGTTCTGTGCCTTCATTTTATGTTATTTACATCTGACTTGAGTGCAGCTTCAAAGGCTGGCAGCCATCAGTAGCCGACTGGAAACATCTCACTGTGATTAGATCCACCTTGTAAAGCAATCCCACGACTGGGTGGCCAGGAGGATGCAGATTTTGCTACACACCTGTAAAATTATTTTCCTTATGCTACACTGAACTGTGATTAGGTAGATAAAGGGCAGTTTTCCACTGCAGACCACCAAGCAACCATGCTGTTATCCTGTCAACTTGCAGTGCTGGGAAGACAGATGAAGACAAATGGTACATTGCTGAGCCACCTTTGCCTAGGCAGAGGTGAATGAAATGTCAAAATTAGGGTCTTTTCTGGACTACACCAGCTGCTATCTTTTCCTCACAGCATCACTTACTACTGCTGTTTGAATTATGATTTATATCACCATCCTCTTGTCAAAGCTGCTAAAATTTGCCTTTCATAAAGGGCTATGCAGCACTTCAGGGAAGCAAAAATTTTGTATTAGTTTCTTGAATGATTTTTTTTTTAATCTCAGTTTTGCAAAGTATATTTTACCAGATGAAGTGTTTGCCTTTAACAGACCTGTATACCTATTACACTACACTCTCTCGTGCATACTGTTGGCATAGTATTAGCTGAGAAAAAATTGTCTGCTTGAAAGAACAGCACCAGTTTAATATTATTTATTCATACTTGCAAGCTGAAAACCTGTGGACTGAACAAGTATATGTGTGTATGTGTGTATCCACCACAAAATACACATAATCCTATATATAAATCTTTCTAAAAAAGCTTCTCTTTTTAAATTTCATGGAGGAAATTAAAAACATAACCCAAAGTACTTCCAGCTTTTAGGTTTTGTATGGATATAGACACAATGTCATTGCATGTGGAAATATTCTTCCCAGTTGTATTTTTATCATAGTAATAGGTCTATTTACCTTGGTGCATTTAGAAGAATTCAGATTGTTTATAGGCATATAGAAGATAAGATTCAACATTTTTAAAAATGTGGGAAAGACCAGACATAACTAATTTAGGCACTTGGATCTATGCTTTTAAATTATAGGTCAATTGTAAAGTCCCAGTACAGTAAATGAAAAGAAAAAGGAGTGTTTGAAGGTCTCCAGGGAGAATTTCTGAGCCTCAACTTAGTTGTCTTCAAAGCTTGAATGTGGTCTTTGTGATGCTTTGATTTTGTGTGTGTGTATGTGCGTGTTTTAACTTTAGCAGAGGTAAAGTCAATTTATTTCCATTCATACTGACTGTGGTCAAGCACTTCTCTTGATAAAAGTGAAACTCAACTGTAGACCACTCATTATTATGAGAAAGGATATCAACAGGGGGCCACTTGTGCTGGAGTTTCACTTCATGACAGGGGGACTGAGTTTTGGCATTTAGCGTGTGATTTGTGACTTTCACATATTTTCAGGAAAAAAGCCCTAAGAATGTTAAGTTAAATGTGATGGTCCTAACAATCATAGCATCCATTGGTTGCCACCAGGCTATTAGGATTTGCAAAATAAATCTCCAGTTCTTTTCAACACAACCAGAATAAAATCTCTAGAATGAAAGATATGAGAAAAAATGCTAACTATTTAGATAAGTATTTTGAAAACAATTCCAGGAAAAGGAAAGAATAATGTTTGCTTATGGACAAATAACAAAACCTTTTTTCCCAGGATGTGAAAAGCAATGGTTGAAGACAAACCAAATACTAAAAATGTATGTCTTGAATATCATCCTTGAAATTCACTTGTCTGATATCCCTTCACTTGCTGTCCTAGAGACAAGATTGCATTCATTATTGGGAAAGAAACGAAACAAAAACAACAAAAAAAAATCACATAAACTTCCCCTGACCTTTAGGGAGCAATCTGAGTCTTGACTTTTTCAGGAAGCAGTTTGTATTCTGAGGAGCTGAGAAATTAAACAAATATCTGTTCAACAGAATGTAAATTTTTCAGTATGGCATCCATGCCTTGTGGAGGGATAATATGACTTTGGAAAGTAAATTGTCTGCTGTTTAGATGTCTTCTGAATTGGGAAGAAATGTTTTCCACAAGACTGTTTTAAACAGTCAGGGTGCATGCAACAGCCATGTGCCAGATGAAATTCAGAAGTTCATTAAATCAGTTTCAAGTATGCATAATAAGAGTGGTAAGGCTCCTGTAATAAAAATAGGGTATAAGACAAGCCTTTGAAAAGTGGCCTTCTCCTTTATTGCAGCAATTCCTTAGTCGGTAGAAGTTATTTCATCTTTTTTTCCCCCTTTCTCAGTAGAATTGCTCTTATGCAAGTAGCTACAAAATCAGATGTTCTAATAAAGCCAGGTACAAAATCTGCAAAAGACACTAATCCTGGATAATACCATACCATTCCTTCATTATATTCTACTGTTTTATTTCCCTTGCAAAGTCAAAAAACTTTCAGATCATCAGATAACCGTAATAATTTAGAATTAAAAAGAAAAATAAATAGTCATGGAAAAATTTTTCAAGTAAGCTGCTCAGTCAAAGAATTTGTACTTGTTAAAGACAAGTGACACAACAGAAAATGTGCCAGATATGCCTGTTCTTTGATTTTTTTATTCTTTAAAAATCTTTTGTCTGTGAATATTTTTTATTAGTTGCTCTAAAACAGAAAAAAAAGCCCCACTGTTCACACAAGATGTGACACTGGGAAATTTTTTACCTAGTTGTTTTGGTATGCATGAGCTGTTAGGAATGTTGGTGGGAGGACTGAAGAATAGCAGCGCTACTTTCTCAGTCAAGCAATTTGTGTGCTGTATCTGTATTGTATCCTTCAGGATCTTTTGAGGTGGGTGGTTGTCCAGGGAAGCCCAGGAAGGAAAATATTTCTGGATTCTGCAGGTTGATTACAAGAAGAATGTGAGTAACTTTCTGTATCACAGAGGCACAAAAGAATCCTTACTGATAAATTTAGCTTGATACTAAAAGAATGCACACAGCCTAAGTTCTCCCTATCCTGTTATCTAACTTTCTCCTGTCCCTCCCGGCATTTTCTGCACCTGTAATTTTTTGCTTACATGTGAACAGAAAATGGAAAAATTAAAAGCAAGCCCCTACTTTATTAGGGAGAAATATATCAAATAACACAAAAATTCCACCCAAGAAAAAAAATTACCATTATTATTAAATATAATTACTTTCACTATTTTATTACTGACTGCATTTTATTTGCCTTCAAATCTCCCAGTGCCTTCAGCAGGTATCAGAGACAAATTCCCATGGAAAAAGGATGCTTTGCTGATGTTTCAAAATAATTAATAATGTGAAAATTAGAAGAAAATTTGAAATGTAGCAGCTGGAAAGCCAAGAGGTAGATGCAGAAATTTTAATAGCACTATATGTAGAAAGTAAAGAAAAGGTAGGGAGGTACATGACAGCAGAAGAAAAGCTCTCCTTGGTACTTGACCTGTTATTCACTTTTTCCTTCAAGGGGTGAGAAGTCAAATGAAAATGTAGGTATGAGAATTTAGTTTTCAATTTTTCTTATTTAATTACATGAAGATACTGATTTTTTGAAATTTAAGGTGTCTCAGTTACACTGACTTGGAGTTTTTAAGACCACTCAATGATTACTTCAAACACAAATCAATGAAGGTAAGGATAAAACTCCTATCAAATCTGAAAGAAGCTGAGTTAGGTCAAGGGTGAATAAATAAAAAATAATTTACTCATTTCTGTAGTATGTTGTAGGGCCTATAAAAATCTTTAAAAAGTACTTAAGTTTGATTACAATACAAATACTTTTCATTTTTGAAGAGAGACCATGAAGTGGTTGCATGGCACAGTTGAACTTGTGTAAAATGAGCGTTTTGATGTATATTTGTTCTAGACTATTGATATAGATCTGAGTTTAAAATCAAACAGGTTTTTATACAGTGGCTTAATTCTTAAGTTCTTAAGCCCAGAAGATAAATTCTCTTAAGATCAGCATCAATCCTCTGTCAGTACTGAGGCATTTTGTGTCTGACAGTCTTGCAACCTCGCTGTCCTGTAACTGATGGCACACAGTGACTACCATGGTCAGCTTCAATGTCAATGTCTCCTGGTAGTTAAGGTGAGTTAAGAAAACCGACAAAAAGTAATTAGAAAATGTCAAGGGTAAGTGTCCCTGACACACACATAGCCTGATTCTCCTGCTGTGAATGATATTGTTGAGGAATCCAATGACTAGCCTCATTAATGCTACTAATTATCTCCTGCTGTTTTGAAATGTGCATTAATTTTTTTTAAAGTTTAGCTAGGAATGTGGCAAAAGTCACCAGTAGAAAAACAAGGGCTCTAAATACATAAAGAAGACTATGGTAACATGAAGCCACATTCAGACACCATTATGTTCTTCCATTCCCATTTAAATCCAAGTAAAATCCCACTTAAAACCAGCAGTAGGGCGTTTATACTGCTATTTATTCAGATGTACCAAAGACATGAAATCTAAGTAAAGCAAATTTTTCAATTATTTTAGATCTGTCTTTATTTTAGTAAGATGTTGATGGGTCAGATGAATTCAAGCCTAGGAAAATAAAAAGTACAGTTATTATGAATCAGATTGTTTAGCATTGATCTCAATTAAATTGAAAAATAGTAAAAAAAGATGCAGTATGTGCTCAAGGATACTTTTGTTCCCAGAATATCAATAAAAACAAGAACCAGAAAGTTTTCAATTATCCTCAAGTGTTCACTGACTGTTGATAGTCTTGATACCTTCACTTATTATACAGGTTATTTTTAGAGTAAGAGTTTATATATATATGTTAAAAGTAGATTTATTGCCATTTGGAATTAACAAAGACATATGGAGAGTACAGTCACCAGAGCAATATATTAAGATACAGCAAATATATGGAGATCAAATGCATAAATGCAACAAAACAAAGTGAAAAATATTCTTTGCTTTTGTTTGAATGCAGAGACTCCTTACAAAAGGAATCAGTGTGGTTTGGCAGAGAAAGACATGGCTTGCAGGATGCTCTAAAGAGGTTTGTCATTGTTGACATTGCCACAACACTCAGAATGCTTCAACAGAACTTCAGAGGGCTTCAATCATCAGCACCTTGTAACCAAAAATCTTTCATACCTTTTCTATGTACTTTCCCATGGGCAGCTCCACATAGCTCTGGCTTTTTCTCTCTCCCTTCTGCAGTTCCAGCTCACTCCTTCCTGTCCCTGGCACAGCCACCTGACCCTGTCTGTCCCTCGTACAGTGGCTCACCTGATCTGTCCCTTGCCCATCCTCCTGTCCCTTCCTCCTCACAGCACAGCCAGCAGACTCCAGCTGACTCTCTACCAACTCACTCACTCTTTATCACACCCTGGGAGCTGGGAGGGCAAGGCTGTTCCCACTCTTTGGTAATTAACACAGCTGCAATGTATCAGGGGCAAGATTGCCTTCAGCACTATCTCTAGCTGTCGTCCCACAGAGGTTGGTGGGTTCTGGGTTTGGTTTTTTTTGGTTTTTTTTGGTTTGTTTTTTTTTTTTTTTTTTTTTTTTTTTTTTTTTTTGTGGCAGAGAAATGTACTGGTTCTGCTCACAGAAGTATTTCTTTTTGGGAGTTTTACTTTATGTATATGTGGAGCACAGTACATCCCAGATTTCTTAAGGATGGAGTTTTGTGTGTGTCTTAGACTGTGGAGTTGAGGCAAGGTAGAAGTTGAAAATCTGGCAGATCATGCCAGGTTATCTAGTACAGTACAGTCAGTGTCTAATAGAGTATATGCAAGTGTAGCTTTGAGAAAATTGGGCCTTGCCCAAAATCAGGGTAGTCTATTTTTGAGATATAAATTGCATATGTACATAGGCAGGAGATTAATTACATTTTCTCTCACCAATCAGTATTTTGCTAGTTGCCGTATTTCAATTTATGTCCAAAATATTAAATAGAAGGTCTCTTTTTTCACATTCTAAATATTTTCTAAGTTGTGGAAGCAATGAAACAAGTTTCAAAAAGCTTTGTCTATTTGTAATAAAAATGAGCACTAAACCTTCTCCCTTCCTAGCGAATGTTCCTCTCCAGGTGAACTCCAAAGGGCACTGTTATATCAGCAAAGCTCTATTGGAAAGATCAAGGCCTTTAGCAGAGATCAAAGTTTTACATTCACCCATCTTCTGTTCATTATAGAGACCAATATGTATATATTTACTCAAGGCATTATATGGGTTTCAAGCTTTCTGACAGATCTACTCTTCATGATGCATGGGTAAGCTTGAAAGAAAACAGAAAATGGTGCAACTTTTACAAAATATGCTCACAGCCTCCAACAGTTTCCTATTAAGGAACATCTTGCATCAGAAGAAAATATAAGAAAAAATCCTTCTGGGACCACAAAAAGAGAGAAGGAGTTGACAAGAATAAGCAATTATGTCTGAAGCAGGCTTGATGTCAACTTAATTTGATAGTGAATAAAGTGTACCAGTTATTCTCTGTATATGAAGAAGAAAGTCTAAATCACCCAAAGAACTTGAGTGGTGTGCATATCTGTAGTAGCATCTGCTTTCCTGTATTAAACACTGTAGCTGTAATTGTTATCAGGCATTGATATCCCTACATCATAACCTATCATGTATGTTTTTTCATGATTAAAATTAAGAGCACCTATTTCCTAATTCCTTATTTTGATATTACAATTACTGCTTTTTAAAAAATAGGAAATGGAAAATACCATTGCATTCTGTAACAGTTTGAAAGTATAAAAATAAAATGATCCTCTCTTTACTTGGTACAGTGTACTATCATGCTTTATAAATCAGTGGAATTTTAACATAGATGTGTATTTTAAACATGATGCAAATTTATTTTCGAGTTTCTTTAGGCTATATTGGAATGTAAGATACAGTAGAATTGAAAATTTCTTAGATGTGGGCCTACTTCAAAGAGCAATATCTGCACTGCTGTTTTAAACAAAAATTAAATTTGACAATCGCCTGAAACATTCAGAGACATTCTGGCAAGAGACACAGAATTTGAAAAAATACCTGACTGTCTGCCAAAGCCCAAAGAGAGATGAGTGAGTCTATTCTGAATGACAAATTGACATGAAAATTGGGCCAATTGATTAGGACAAGATACTTACTTATTAACTTTGCCCTTTGGTGCATTTTGTTTTGATATCACCTGTATGAAGTATGCATGACCAAGGGAAAAATAATGTCACTTTCCAAATTGTTATTCCCACTTAACAAACTAGAATATGGGATATATCTTCATCCACTATTATGATGATAAAACGTACGTAGATTTGTAGTGTTTTTTGATATCTTTTAGTGAGATGTCCTGTAGTCCAATAACGTATTGCCTTTGGCCAGAATTATAATAAAACTCTTTGACAAAATTTCTTTAAACCCCAAGCTGTTAATGAGACTAATGCAATTAACTATGAACTGTGGTCAGTGAACTTTCTGGCACTATACCTGACAGTTATTCACATGTCAAATACTCAACTTCTACAAAGTACTGATTAATGGTCTTTTAAAATTGTGACTTTTTTTTTTTTTTTTTTTTTTTTTTTTTTTTTTTTTTTTTTTTTTTTTTCCCTTCAGTCTTTTGGAATGGAAGATTGAAAAGTACTTATCTGATGTAACTTTTCTTCTTTTCTTCTTAACATACAAAAAAGTGTACTTAAGATAGGGATTTAGGTACTGTGAGGCACAATATTTTACAGTCCCGCTGATAAAAACTTCACCTGTTGAGGGATCTTGCTATTTAAATCTTAATTCTATTTAATTGAAATAAGAGTTTCTTATGTGATCCTTTATCAATAGTTTACATCTGTGTTATTCTTCATGATCTTCATATCTAAAACTATTCTTAATTCTCTTTTTTGTCCCACCCTTTTCTTTCTAATTCCTACTGGTTTTCTTCTTTATCCTGTAATAAGTAGTTGGTTAGAACTAAAGTTTTCTGAATTTAAATTGAAATATGATCTTAAGTCAATATTTTCACATTCATCCTGAAATAAGTAGTCAAGGCAGGTATTTTGGTTTTAAGGACCCACAAGCAAGTGACATTAATCTCAAGGTTTCCTTTACTATGTAACTACAGAAAATGCCAAATAATGATACCAGACAAACGGTTATTGTTGATTTCTGCCATCATTAATGCTGGCTTTTTATCTATTTGTGTTCTAAATCTTGAAATTATACATCTAGTAATCCCATGCAATTGTGACTTCTCCAAGTTTTGTTTCATTTTTCAGTTTTCATCCCCTCTCTCTATTGTATCTTGTGTTAAGTTTACATAGAGACACTTTCAAGTCCATTGTCGTTCCTCACTATCACAGTTATATTGTCCAGAACTGCTAACAGCTGAGACCTCTGCCCTAATGGGAAAGTTTGATGCTAGTATATATCAGATAACCAGACAGATGTGTGTTGATGATGTTGTTGAATTCTACACAAGCTGTTTTCTTATCCAGTTTTTCACTGGTATGCTACTTAGACATTTTTATGTGCAATTTAACTATACTCTGTGTTCTCATATATGGCAATATGTTTAATTCAAAAGATCTTGGTATACATTTTGAAGTGTATCTATGCAACAATCTCTGCGTGGAAATGAATCAAGCATTTAAATTCTGTTCCTAATTTCTGCTGTTTGACTCATCCAGGGTTCTAGATCTGTTTTTTTTTTCTTGTATTTATGATCCATCTTAACCAGCCTACTCAGGGCTTTCCTTTGAGAGCTTATCTGCAAAACAAAACCCACAGATGTTATGATTCATTTGTTTGTTAAGATAAATGAGAAGTAAACAATATGAAGAATATTTGGAAGAGGTGGAAACCTAACAATACCCACTGAAGAAGCTCTAAACACTCTGGAAAACCTGGGTTAGTAATCCTTTCTACTCCACTGCTCACCACGTCCATTCTTACCATTGACTTTCGTAAATTGTCCAAAAGCCCCTGTTTTTTTCCTAAAGATACGTATATTTCTATTACAACACTTTTCTCGTTTCTCCATACATTTTGAATCAGAGTATCACATCATCCTGAGGCAAATTTATCACCAGAAACGTTTCTGTACCCCTTTTGAGCATTTCTCTGACTGTATCAGTTTTCTAGTCATCATGTCAGCCTGTCTCTCAGTTCCATAAATATTTCTGTGTAAATTATCTCTTGAAACCACAATGTTAAGACAATTCTAAAAGGCTTGGGCTGTTTCTGTAAAAGTAGAGCATACAGCTTTGGAGCACAAAGCAGCTTTTTCAGTTGTGTCTAGCTATTCAAGGTGTGGCTGAGTAGAGTAAAATTACTATGTGTTCCACAATGGCTCCTGGTAGTGATTGAGGAGAGGTCTTTCCTAGGAACTGTGTGGTAAAGAAATGCTGCAAATACAGAGTATGTAAATGGAAGAGTGACAAGTAGTCCAGTAATTGGATAACATCGTGAATCAAAATGCATCTGTCACTGATTTTCTAGGTGAAATTTCTGGGCAGATCCAAACCTGGCACTATTAATTATCTTTAAGGCATTAAAGAGCAATGAGAGGAATTCGAGAACCCAAATGCGAGGACAGCAGGAGAACGAAATAAATTATTTTATATCTCTCTTATCAGTCAACCTGTCCTATAAGTCTCAAGGACAGAAAGATATCAAATGGTATAATAAAATTCAATTGCTATTGAAATTGAAGATGCAATGAAAAATTAAGCTTGAGAACTTTAAATGGACTCTGTACTTTAGAACATCGTGTGGTGCCTGTAGATTAATAATGAATATTTTACATGTTCACATCATATAGTTTCTCTGAAATTCAAAAGTCTCATGGACTGAGTAGTGGCTGGAGTTTGCTGCTGTTGTATGTGCAGAGAAAACAGCAAAGGACTCTTGATGCATGTACATTTATACAAGGGAATGTACACTGATGTCTTGTAAGGACCTTCAAGTTATAACATAATTCCTGTATAAAAGAGTTTTTTGGATGGGTGTTTTAAAAATTATTTTATGCTAATAGATTCCTTTATGGGTAAAGATGAAAGATATTAGAATGATAGAAAGAATGCCAGGGGAATGGAATTTAAAAATGGGAAAATGGAGAATCTGGTAGTCAAAACTTCCAGCTGTTACTTGAATTCATTTTACATATCTCAGAAGGGCGACATTTTCTGTTCATAAAAAATGATGGTTTCTTAGTGATGGTGCAACAAATATCCAGAGGATATTCACTGTCTTTGTAGAACTATGTCAAGTCATGAAAAAACAAGACAATAATAAGAAATTATATGGGAATCCTAAGGATTTCTATGTGACATGATATTTGACTGATAACTTTGATCAAGGCCTTTCTAAATGTAGCAGGCAGTCTCTTTTCAGCAGTCTTTTCTCCAGCTGACAGTGAGACTATTGAAGCACTTCTGAGAACAAAACTAATCAAAAGCTCCTGAAAATGTGTTGTTATTCTAAAAAAAGGTGAGTGCAAAAATTAGTTGTAGAAAATAGCTAAACATTTCAGTCTCACTGTACATGATTTTTACTAGTAGGCAATATTGTTACACTGTGTCTATTAGAAAAAAAAATCTGAATTATCTAAAGCAAAGTTGTTCAAGTATTAGGGGTATTAAATATTAAGTAATGCTTGCATTACTTTGGAAAAAAAGCATGAGGTTAAATAAACATTAAGATTTTAAAAAATATGTGTTAGACAATTTGCAGCTGTTGAGTGCTCAGCAAATTGAAAATTTGCATACCTTAGGAGCTTCTATGCATAGGCAGTCTGGATAAAATTGAAAACTTAAAACAAATTTTCTTTGATTAATTCTGTAAGAAAATTCATCCTTATACCTGGTACTTTCTAGGACAGTAAAATTTTAGCTTTATATCTATCTGTAAACAAAATCTTCATGAAGATTTCAGGAAGTTTAATAAATCATAAGTTAAGCCATATTTTTCTGCTGTTTCTGGTCTGTTTCAGTGAAGTCCATAGAATAAGTACTGGGCTTCTGCATTTTTAGGTGGAAAAAAAAATACAATTCACTTTCAGATTTCTTGAAACATATTCAGAATTATAGGGGAGGGTCTTTCTGAGCCCTAGCATAGAAACCATGCTTGAACCTGAAGCTATGATTCATATTTTTTCCTGATCATTTGTAACCACTAAATATTGCCTGTAAATCTAATGCATTATTTAAAATGCTCTCTTAATTTATTAATCATGATGGAAATTGTCAGTCTATAGTCCTTCAAGGAATTACTTAATGAAAATATAAAATAATACTGGAATATAGTGTTTGTAGACTACTAGAGCACCAGGTTCTCTACAAAATGAAGATTTCAATCACTTGCATAATTAAACATCAGACACCAACCTCTCTCATAAAGAACTTATTTTTCAAGTACTGTAAATAAATACTTGAGCAAGTAGATATTCCCAGTTTCTAATTAGTCAGGCCTTTTGGCAGAGGTGGTTCAGACAACACGGCTATTTAGATGTCATTTCTCCTTAGTGCATTTTGCAGCTCAGGGGCACTTGTGCTGTGGTCAGCATGCTGGTTTGCATGCAATCTTGATAATCTGAACCTTGAAGTCAGCTAAACTCAAATGATGTCACGGCATCATATTCATTAGTTAGATCTTATAACCATGGTTTACAGCCATGATCCATTATTAAAGGCCTGTTCACAAAAACTACAGCTTGCTACAAATCAGAGGGTATGGTACTCATTAGTTAAAAATGTATGGTCCAAAGTTAACACTAATGCGTTGAAATTTGGTTTATCCAGATGTTTGTTGGATCCAGTGCTTGAAACAGATTAACCCTTTTGGTTTAATTAGATTAGTCAGATGTTCAGGAAGCTTCCAGACAAAAGTAATGACACTAATATCTCACTGTTTAGTCTACTGATATTTAAGTACAGTTCTTTCAAATATATATGGTTATATTTTCCATTTTCTGTTCAAACAGAGTTACTTGCTATACATAATAAGATGGAATCTAAATTTGGTTTACATTCTGAATTGCTTTATTGCATTTAGTGCTGAGCAATGTCTCAGTTCAAAGATCATCAGGCTGGATCTGAGTGTAAAAAAGGTCCTGTATGTGTCTGAGAGGATCTATTTTTTTAATATTGTAATATGCAGCTAAGAATAAACTGAAGAAAGGCAAAATTGTTGCTGGAAAAATAGAAAATCAAAAAGACTGAGCATGTGTCAAATAAAAGGTATGTGCAGGAATATTAGGATTGATTCACCACCTAAAGTATCAAAATACCACTTAGAGCTTTTGGTTTCTTCAGGATAGTATATCTAGGGTGGAATTTTTGTCTTTTCTCTGTAGACACTTTTTTGTTTCTTTCTTTGAAAGTAGCACTTCCTATTGATGTCTTAACTGCCACTAAGCTCTCCTCCACAGAGCCTTCCATCCTTGCTCTTTGATAAGTGTACTTTCTTCTATTTCTAGAAATCATGGCGAAATTACAGGTTTCATATAGTCTGTAATTTCTTTTTCTTGTTGTGGAAGTTCTTAAAATTACTGTTGGCTTATTTCTAAACTGTTGGAAAGCATGAAAGTGATTATAAGTTCTAGTTTTAATTTAATGTGAAAAGTGTTACTTTCATTTTGACAGACATGTCAAACGTCTAGCATGCTCTATTTACTTCCAGTATGATATGACTATGTGTGGTTTTGTGTCAGTGTCTATTTAGTCATTTATGAATAATTAGGTTGGTTAACTTGTTTAGTTAATTTTATAATTTTTATGTAAGTTGAAGAAATAATCACCTAATTATTTTAAAGCGAACTTCTTTTAACAAAAGTTCAAAATTTTTCTCTGTAGAAGTAAAAATAAGGGGTCTAAAATTAATCAGACATGAAAATCTGGGTGTCCTTTTTCCTCACTCTTCTGTACAGTTAGGTTCTGGCATCAAAGTACAAATACTAGACAAAATTAAAAATCAGATAATTTATGTACTAGGGAGTTGTTGCATAGTCTGTGTTTGACAAATAAAGATATATTTTAAAGCACTTATGTCTTAACATATCTCTCAACCCACTGCACAAATTCTTCATCATATGAACAGTTGACTCAAGATGTCTGTTGGTTTTGTTGTTGATTTTTTTAAAAAAAATTTTCCCAATAGATCAAATCCTTATTCTTTGATCATTCCTTTATACGGCAAGCTTCTCCTTTTTGGATTAAATGTAATGTTATTGGGTTTTGTCTTCTTTGTCCAGTGTATGAATGCATGTATTTGTTTTTCATTGTGCACTTTTTCTCTCATATTTATAGAGCTTATTTTTCCACTTGATCTGACCCCAGCTCAGAACAAGTGGTATTGGTGGTTGCCAGTTCATGTTGTCTCACAGTACAAACATCTTTAGACAAAAGAAATTGCTACATAGAGTAGGATTTCTGTTTGGGTTTTTTTTTCTAAGAAAAGAATAGAGGTACCAAAATATGCACTTCTTATTAGAAATAAATAAAATAGAATGGTGAAGATGATAAATATTTTTGTTTTCGGAGGAGAGCTGCAAGAGGCAGAGCTGCACTGACTATGATGCATGTGACTCTTACACAAGAACTTAGTGCATGCACTGCTACCACCAAATCATTCTAGAGGTTAGATATGCCACATCCCTGTCCTTCCTTACCTGAGGGCTCAAAGCTACAGCTCCCAAGATATAATCAAGGCACCATGAGAGATGAAGGTAGAGGTGAAAATAAATTTTAACTGGAACTGGAATACACTGGGCAATGTCATTTTCCTTCTAAAAAGCCACAGGTTTGCATTCAAACCACAGTTCTCACCTTTCTGGTAGCTGGCACCCAGCTGGCACCCAGCTGGCACCTTCATCAGAGCCAAAATATGCCTTTCATTCACCAGAGTGATTTCCAGCAGACTCCCAGGCACCTAACACACACTTGGGAAATCCATCCAAGTGGTTGAAAGTTAGCTTTTGCACAACTTAAATAGTAGCTGCCACGTCCCTCTTTTTTTTTTTTTTTTTTTTTTTAATCTAACTCATTAATTGAAATGAAGAATTTTAATCATATTATAAAAAAAAGAAGATAAGTACTGTTCTGAAGTACAGTTCTATAAGTCATTGTCTCTGGGGAGCAATTTAAATTTTAACTGCAGCAAAGTGTAAAGATCTTCTTACTGACTTTCTACTCTCTGGACTTCTGTGTGATCAAATAAAAGTAGCAGCAGGCCATTCCAGGTAGCAATAAAATTTAAATGCTCAAATTTTAGGAAATAAGTTCAAGGACCAAAGACTAGTAAGTACTACAAAGATGAAGAAGTTAAGTGTTTTAGAGGTAGTATCCCAGTAAGAAAAGTAGCTTGTAAAACTTCTAATGAAGAAAGTCAGCACGGATTAGGATGAAAACAGGAATGGTGTGAGAATGTGATGGGACTCTGCAAATACACTGCCTTGAAACATCTAATGAAAGAGGAAAAGTAGTGGCTTTAATGTCTTCTCCAGTGTTGTCAGTTCTCTGTTTTAAATATGAGTCCCTTGTCCTGGGTTTGAAAGATTTATGAGTTCAGTTCCATCTAAAACTGCCCACAAAGTCCCAGGGCTGAAATAAGAATAACACATAAACATAACCAGAAGGCTGATGTCTCAACATTTAATAAGATAGTAGAAACATTAAATTTTAGAACTTAAAAAATGTTTATACATTAAAAATAAGATTAAAATATTGTAAAGTGTTGGTCTTGTGCTTTTATGAGAACTTTTGTGCTTACATGGATCTTAAAGAAAATATAATCCATTTAGTGGCACACTTATTTTCTCTGAAACCTGTGTCTCAGCCATGAATATGCAGGCTTAATTATAAGTTCAATGAAAGTTTCATATACCAAAATGGTGTAAAAATACTCAGCAATATGGGTGCAGCATATCAGTTCTGTGTGATGCAGACTTGAAAAAGATGTTAAAAGTTTTAAAAGCAGGGGAAAAAAAACCCCAACAAAACAAAAATGCTCCTGATCTTTATATTCATACAATCAGGATAATTAATATATTTCCCAAATTTTTATCACTTAATCTTAAACTTTAATCCAAATTTTTATTTACTTTTGTCCTTACTCTAATAATTTAACTGAAACTTAAACCAAATATCAATATCTTTACTGATTTTGTTTTTAACCTATAAAAGAAATTGAAGGTAGTGAATGGATGGGAAGGAGTGAGTGTAAGGTCAGGCAGGGATGAGAGAGGTTTGTAGCTCAGTTAAGAGGAAAATCCCAGACTCTTTTCAATTTCCAAAATTATGCTAAAAATCTTCTCAGCTGCTCTTTATTTTTTCCTGATATCTATTTCCAGCTGTAGTTATTAAGCCTGTAAATAAACTTTTTTTTTTCTTAAAATAATTTATAGCCACTTTGAGACAGTATAAACATATATAGAGAATTCATTTCTTAAAAGAAAGTAAGTACGTATGTACATACTTTGGAAAAACTGATTTTTTTTTCATTTAATATGCCAAATATACTATTGGAAGTAGGCATTGAAAATTAAAGTACAAAATATTTTTGCTTTGCCCTACTCCAATTTTCAGTTTAAAATGTAGTATTTTTGTTTGCTTTTTTATATGTTGAAACTTGAGTTAAAAGGGTTCATAAAACTCCCACAATATTTCCCTGCATTTTCATAAAGAGGAGAATAATAACAAGTTACAGGTAATAATATGTATGCAAAAAAGTATTTTTAACACACTCCTGTGCTGCCTAAATGTTCAGATTTATTTTCTGTTATATTTTGTTAAGTTAAGTTGGAATTTGAGATGGATTTACAAATGTTCAGGGATTTATTTTGTCCAAAGAAGTTTGTTTTTTTGTTTCCTCTGTATACTTACAATTATTATGATGCTGTCTGATGAATTTTCATAGACTAACACTGGCTTGGTTGAGTGTGTTGGAGGGAAAGCCATGAGATGTTTTTCCTTTATATCTGATCAGCTGAAGCAATCACTTGTAATTATGATGCTCAACTAAAAGCAAAAACAAGCTTCAATGACTCACCTAGGCAAAGATAGCTACATATTCTTTGCTCTTTTACAGACTGATAGAAAAATAATCACACTGTGGATATGTCGCTAAAGACACTGTAAGTCAAAAAATTTCGATTTTTTTGTCTTTTTTTTTTTTTTTGTGGTTTTGTTTTGTTTTATTTTTTGCTTATATAATTTTGTTGGTCCAAGTCTTTGGGGAGATGACAGAGTTCCCTTTATCAGTTAAGATTCTCTGGCCACCGCTGGATTAGGAATGCCCTTTTAAAACATATTAATTAGTTGCACAGCATTTATTGTCCAGTTACTGTGTGGGCTCACTTCTCAAAACGACAGGACATTTAGTTTTGGAGGCTTTGTGTAATCGAGTAATCAATACCTACTATTGTACAAGGGCATCTGGCTTTGGTCTTTAACTGAATTATTTCCGGCTGATTAAAAGAGGTTTCGTACCTCTGGTTTTTTTAGGTAACCAATTTTCCCAACATGTAGGGTGGACAGTGATACACAGAGCACCCCACATAAAGATGGATCTTATCAGCTGATGTAACACCTCTGTTTAGTGCGAGAGCAGAGCTATTTTCCTTGTACAGTGACTCCTACCAGGAGACAAAACTCGGCCAAATCATTGCAAAGATCTGAGAAGTCTTCTGTGGGTGAGTGATGATCTTGGGTCCACTTCACGTCCTGTCACCAAGATGGTGTTCAGGCCTCAGATTGCAAGGTGAATATGAAATATTGCTTTAGAGTGGAACTGAAGGGCTCAGCATGATTTCTTAAATCTGTCATTGCCATTTGCTCTCAGTGTACAGGCTAAGCACACCCAAACCCTGAGAAAAAAGATGTTAAACTTTTCTTGCATTGCAACATCAAAATGCCCAGCAACATGAACATTTCAGGTGTTCATCCTTTATCTTTAAAAGAGCTTTAAGATATATTTCGTATGTAACTTCACAAAGTGAAGTCTTCTGTGTGGCACCAAGTTGAGCTGTGTGGGACTGCTGAGAGAATGTGGTTTCTGGAGCATCAGATTTGACAGGCAGGACTGCGCTGTTTGCAGGACAGGTGTAGAATCAGCAGCATGAGCAGAGTGTTGTCCCCTCTAAGCCTGGCCACAAGCAGCCTCTGGGGCCTTGGATATGCCATGGAGCATCACCAGATCTTGCAGGGCAGATGGAAAGGGTCAGGCTGTGGGAGAGGTTTTAGACTGATGCAGTTTCATTGTGCTTACAATGCAAGGTCTCTTGTCTTCCAACACAAGTGGGTTTCCCAGGCACTACATCTCAATCCTTAACAGGGTCATGCTGTCCTGGTTGGTACATGTAGATTTTTTGCAAAGTAAGTCATATTTCTCCTTTTTTAGAGTGCCTGTGAATAACACACTGAAAGTTTCTCACAAGTAGCAAGCGACCTGACACACAGAGGAAAATATAAGTTATGAATTGACTTGTTTCTAAAGATTGCACAGGGTCTGCATTATAAATGACTGCTTATATTCTCTCTGAAAATATTAAAATCAAGGAAATAATCCCTTATTAGAGATGTGATGTTTTTATGCACGATTTTTTTTTTTTTTAAACAAAGATACTTGGGTGAATTCTAAAATACAATATATAGTTAAATGTTAGGAGTGCAGGGTGAGGAATATTTGTTGCCCCAGAGGAAATATGTGAATGCAATGGAGCACTGACAAATCTTCTCACTTATTTTCTGTTTCTACTCCAATATTTTGCACAAACTATTTTATTCCCGGTCATGATTTAATATGATTTTAAATAATGAAGATGTGTTCCTGTGAATATTTTAATAAACATTTGCAATGTGAAAGTTAGGGGTTGATCTGTTGCCCCTGGTAGCTCATAAGAACCCTTGTTGATGTAAGTGAGCATTACATTACAGCCAGAGAAGTCCCCACTGATTTGCCAGACTGTCACAGTTCAGAGAAGAGACCCAGACACCTTTAGGGGCTCCTCAGGGATGCAGTGATTACTGAAAGCACATGACAGAGTGGTTAGGAAAAAGTTTTACTTCTATATATTCTGGATAGAAAAAAAAATGCAGAAAGGAGAAAGGAAATTAAAACATTGTCATCAACTTTTTGTCCAGAATATATATCAGGGTTTTTTTATTAACTGGAATATTTTGATTTTTAATTCTTTGAAATACTGTACAGTGGAAAGCAGTCAAAAATTTAGATGAAAATAAGGTTGTATTTCAAGTATTTCTATTAAATGCCTGATTTTAATTTTAAAAATTAAATATGTTAGACTAATATTAACTGAAATAGGCTTAACTAATACATTTAGAATTTGAATGAAAGTGGGTGGGAGACAAGGACACTATGCCTACACAGGCAAACCTTTCCTGATTTCCTTGAATAATTAATACATTTTATATAAATTGAAATACATTTTTGGATAAGTTACGAACAGAAAAAAAAAAGCTAAATTATTCATTGTTGTTGTATATATCTAGTAACCCTTCAGCTGTTCAGTAAATAACACACTATGAGCTTACTCTTTTTGGAATATATTGGTCTATATTGCTTTTTAGGTATGTATAAAATAAAATAAATTATGAACATCACAATAACATGTTTGTTAATATATTTTACTATGACTCACATACATAATTGCTGAAATAAGTGAGAGATCTCTGAGATGTGATTTTTAAAAGTCTTAGTATTTAAATTAAATTTATAGGCTGATAACCAAAAGAAATTAACATAGGGATTCAGAATGTTTTGGTGGGAAGAGGGACAAAGAACCCACAACGCAGAACCTCCAGATTTAGAGTTTTGCAATTAATATCATTTGGAGCCAAATGTTATATGTGATTTTCTCTGAGAAATTTGAAGTGCATTAGCGGCATTCATGATATAAAAAAGAAAAGCTTAATAAATGTTTGTTACACAGAATAAGCACAAGTGGATAAAACTACAGACTGATTAATAATTAAGATGGTTTGCTAAATATGTCTTCTTAATTTAGTCAAGTGGGTTTCACTTTCAAAACATTTGTTATAAGAAAAGGAAGATTGAAGTTCAGCCTAAGTGGGGCCGTAATTCTGCACACAGCGAATGACTGCTTGCAGGCTGAATAGATACACAGATAACAGCTTCTGCAATTAGATCAGGGCCTGTCTGAAGAATCTGGAACCATGCATTGCTTTGAAATTATTATTAAAATGTCTTTTATTGAACTGTAGGCTATATGAAATCAATGGTTAATTAACTGTATGGTAAACATTACCTGGAGAGTTTCTTTCTTTCAAAGCTATGTGAGTGCATTTTGAAATTATTTTGTTTAAAATTTATTTAAAATTGATTTAAAATACACAGATCTGATTACCCACTTACTGAATTGTTCGAGTGGACGGGATAGACATGAGAAAGAAGAGATCAAGGAAGTTAGTATAGACAGGCTTTGAAATCAAAAGAGATTTGGAGAAGGGTGAAAGAAAACAATAATTCACTTTCTTTCCAAATTAAGAGACAGTGGTCACTCAATAATTTTAGAAAGATATGGTTAAAGCAACACTTATTTTTCACTGTGTAATCTGGATTGCCAAGAGAGCAATGCAGAGTACAGGTGAATGATCTAAGAGAGGACAGATTCAGAATTGCTTGCAAAATATGACTAAATAAGAGAATCTGGAGAAAAAAGAGTGTGAGAAAGAAAACTCCAAGGAGCTGGTCCAGCTAGACATGTTATAATCTTTTCCTTGAGTCATTCATCCCCTGACAGTCATTGCAAGGGAGCTATTGTTTTCATGGATAGAGCAGTGCTGTAGACAAGCACTGGTAGTCCTGAGATCTAAATGAATGCCCTGAATGCTATCACTTAGGATAAATATGGGTGTTACTTGGCATGCTGTGAAGTGATAAACCTCTGAGCATGCAAAAAATACTAGTGTCTATGCAAGCAATTTAATTACACATGGAAAACCTCTGGGATTTCAAAATATCTCAGAAATTTTTACTTTACTCTTGCAATTACTGTGAATGTTGACTATTCAGGTTGTAAAAAACCCAGTATTTAAATGATCTAATCCTGCATTTTTTTAAAAAAAATCTTTATGTGTCTTAATGGATTAACAGAAGTAACCATCACTATGTTTTATGATAAATGCACTAAAGCAGAACTTACTGTGGTGTCTTCCCTGTTGGTAGTCAGTGTGTGGCAGGCACTATTCCGGTGCTCAAAGTATATGTGTAATTTCAATTGATTATTCCTTGGCAACTGCAGTGTGATGCTCATGTGGGGTGTTGCTGATGAGAACCATAACATATGTTTCATGGAACGAGCAGGTTGCGTTCTGACACTTAACCAGAGAGATGCAAGTGAGCATGTTTTACACTACAATTATAGAACACACAATTTTGATTTATTTTAGTACTGGACCTTTAACCAAAAGAGTTAAATATTAATGGTTTCATGAAATACATTCTGAAAAGCCATGCAGTTGATAATGCATACTTTGGGCTTTCAGTGATTTTTTTTTATCTATTTTTAAAAAATAGTGGGTTTTTTTAATTTCCTCTTTAAGTCCCTCAGCATTTCCACATTTTCTAAGCTGTAAAATCAGAACAAGATCTTTAGAAACATTCTTGGTGTGAAAATGAAACAGAAAAGACATATTCAGAAAGTTGTTAGGTTATTTTTTCTCTTTTTTTACTTATGTTTCTGCCAAGGAAATGGAAAAGAGGTGGTCCCAGTTTATTGCAGTTGAGAAGGTCTCACTGGGTTCATTCTTTTATTCTTTCTCTTTTTCAAATAAGACATTTTTTAAAATTTATTATTTTTCCCATGGAGAGCGACAGCAGAAATGGAAAGAGCAGCAAACAGCAGTACTTGAACAGTGAAGGAACAAAAGAGTCAGTGACATATTCAGGATTTATGATTTATTCAGCCAGAACTTCTGAAAAGCTCAGATTTTATTGGAGCATCAAATTGAATGGTTTCGGGAGCTCGGCTTTTTGAGTGCTGAGTCTCTGTGAAAAACACGGTCTTCAGGGGCTTACTGGAGGTGCTAAGCTGTGAGTGTTTGTGAACGCATGGACAGTTACTTTGGTGCCCAGGAAGAAGCTAAGCTGTCTTGACAGTCCTGTTCCTGGTGTGCAAAGGCACACAGTGTGGTTGCTGCTGGTGTCAGGAGCTATATGGGGAAGGGACAGTGGGGAAAAAAAAAATCCACGAGGCTTGGAAAATGCATGTGTTGTTACAATCAAAACTTTTGTTTGTATTATTAATTAGTGATTCCTTATAAGGCTTAAGTTTTGTTTAGAATTAAAAAAAAAAAACAAAAACAAAAACAAACAAAAAAAACAAACCCACAAAAAAACAAACCCAAAAAAACCAAAAACCAAATAATCTTTTCTACAGAAAACAAGCAATCTGTTCTTCTTGTATAGCAATCAGGCAAAATAATATTAACATCCAGACACCCAGGGGCTGGTTTTGTTCAGCTCTTTGGAGGCAGGAAAAGACCTCTAAAAGACAGTATAATGTTGTCAAAACAAAAGAAAACTGAACAAAAAAAGTGCCCTTGAATCAAAAAGAGTTATTAGAAACAAGACATTGTAAGAAATATATAAGAAATTAGAAATTAGAAACTGCTGGCATTTATTCCAGCCTCCCAACACTTCAGCATGGTGCACCTTGTCCAGTGGTTTTTGAGTAGGACTCTTCAGTCACATCATTATGGGAGGAAGGACAAGGGAAAGGTGCTTTTTTAGCATCTTACATAATTTTAAATAGAATACATAAATTAGGAAATGTGAGTGCCTTAGGAAAATTAGATTCATAAAACATATTTGGCTTGAAAAATTATTGTGCTGTAATGCATCTTGGTGGCACTGCTGAAGCTTCACAGCTGGCTATGGAAGAATGCCCAATGTGCATCTAGCAAAGAACTTCTCTCTTTACCACCCTCATTTACAATGCCTTAAAACAGTGCTTTCAGCTCTTTGCAGAAATGGCTGCAGACTAAGGAATATATTCATCAGGAAGTTACATGATTCTCCTTTCAATCTGACAATCATTTTCTAAGAACATCTGTTTGGTTTTATTGTACTTCTGACATTTTTGGCTGACATTTTCTCGGTTTTCTATAATGTAAATGTGAAAATTAGTTAGCAAGTGAAAACCTAACTATAACAATTCGTATTGATTTGAAGTATATAATATTTTAATGTTTTTTAATACATTCTACCAAGTGATTAGATTTCATAGATTTTGTGCAACCATGTATTTAAACCCTGCTTTCTAAGAAAACTAAGATTGAGAAATGTATTTATTATACTTCTGCTTTGGATAAGCATTGTCACAGTAGAAGATGTTGCCAGAGTGGCTTAGGAGGTTGATATTTGAATGGAATAGTGGCATTCTTTAATAAAGATAATTTTTATAGGTGGAAAAGTTGGAAAAGCTTTTAGGTTAATAAAAATCTCCCTATGTGGCTGGATTTACATTTGTTCTCACAAATTACTTAATGTAATGAAGAAGACCAGTGTCTTTCTGGGCAGATCCTGTCTAGTAGTATAGTAAGGTACTTTAGTTGTTTTTCTTTACATGCTATTTCTCACTGGAGGAAACTGAGCTACCATGTAGCTGTAATGGATTAACAAATGTTTAACAGGTAGAAAAAGAGGATAGGAGTACTTAATAATTTTTAAATTGTAAGAATAAGAAAGTTACCAATTTTGACAGTCGAACTATGTTATTTGTCATATCTCTCATGAAATGAAAAGGAATGAAAATTGACTTGACAAGGGTTTCAAATATTACAATATTATTTGGGATAATCAAATCTGATTCTGACTCTGGAGAGTTTCAGAAGAGTCTAGCCAGAGTGACTAAGTGATTAAAGTGAGAGGTGAAATTAAATGATAGTAAATGCAAAATAATGTACATGCAGGAAGTAAAAATTCACACATTCAGAGATTCTTTTCCAGGAAAATAATTTTTACTGGCTGTAATCTCTGAAAATATCATGTCAGTATTCAAAAATGATTCAGTGTGCACTAGGATACTTTCAGGAAAACAACAATGAATAAATAGAAGACATACTTGTGTGTATTGTAAGCCAGATCAGGAAATACCAAAACCTTTTAGTGCTGGAACGTAATAAAAAATATCTCAATTTTCTATCTAAATGTGGAGGGTGGGGCATTCTGTTTCTGGGCATCCTCCATTCACTACTGCAAGAGAGAGTATTTTAGGCTAAAGAAATATTTAGCCTGTCTCATTGTAGAATTTCTCATATTATTTAAAATTAATTATTTTAAAAAGAGGTTGTTAAAAAAAGAGTTGGACTAGATTTTTGCATGACAATGGCCATGGTTCCTCTCAAGCCTGCAGAAGCAAGGCGATTTACATCAGTTGAAAATTTCTCTTGCCCTCCACCTTTTATACCTTGGAGACTATTTCCAGACATTTGCCAGCTATTGTACCTTTATTTGTTCATTATGAATTCTGGTTTATGGATTTACTAAATTCACTCCTCTATTTCCCCCATGTTTATAGCTATTCTATTCTCAAATAAGGAAAAACTGTTTTCTTTGTAAACTTTCTGGTAAAGTTTTCTCAAAGGTATCAGAGGAATATCTCAGGCAAAAATTGCTTTTATTCACAGGCACTGAGAAGATAAAGTACTTGAGAAACTCCAAAAGACAGTTCTGACACTGCCAGTCCTATTTATAGTTAACTTGCTTGGAAAAGAAACACTGAAATCAGGAGATTTTCTGAAGAATTAATTTAGGAGTTACTATCACTCATCATGTTTTTGGGTTTTTTTCTCTCCCTAAATCATAAGACATATGTCTGACTAATTCGTTGGGGAGAAGGACTGATTTTATAACTCAAGTGGGGGAGATTAAGCCAAACAACCAAGTTCTGACTTATGGGGTCATGGAGTGAGAAGGATACAACTTTGAAAAGGCGCAGATGTGCATTCATTGCATATACTCTATTTAACAGGTCACTCAGAATTTGCTGAAGAATTGTGCTCTTCATGCTATCACTTCTCTTCTGACAATAAAATTTGTCAAGACGTGCCGCTGTGTTATACCTGCTGCTTTGATAAGCGTTAATCTTTACAGAGATTTTCGTGTGTTATCAGGAAACCAGAATTTTTATGTAACTTAATCCGTAGTTCTGACTCAGTCTCATAGAAAGAAGTTTCTGGTGAAACTGATATTTCATCAGTCACACTGATGAAGAACAAGATTTTCCAGCTTCAGTTTCCAGCTATATAGATAGCATTCAACATCCTCCTTCAGCTTGTCCTGCTCTTTTCCTCCTCTCCATGCTGTGTTAGGTCTTCTTTGTAATAATTGTTTCTACTGTGTTAGAGCTGCCCAGCTCCCTGCGTGATACAGCCGGGTAAGGAAATGTGGCAAATTGAGTGAAAGCTGAGATTTAAGCAGAGCTAGATCTTGTCATGTTTTCCATGCCTTAATGTGATCTCCTGCCTCCTTTCATCCTTTATGTATTTGGCAGATACAGCTGCTGCACGACTCCTACTGCTGAATGGGGCACAATAATTTTCTATCCCTTCATGAGCTCATGCAACCATCACTTTGAAAAAACCACTTGAAAATGCATGTGAGGTGAAAGTGCATTATATTTTCAGGAGTATTTCACTGGATAAACTGAATCTTGGAGAGTTTAAATGGCATGGATTTATCAACAGACAGAAAATCCCAAAGTTGGTGTTTTCAAACCTGAAAAATACATTAAAGATTCAGGTTGCTAAAACATAGTCACCAATATTTGTGATGCTGCATGGTCTGTACACCTTTTCTTAAGTTTTTAAAAATAGTGTTTCTTTTTCTTTTTCTTTTTCTTTTTCTTTTTCTTTTTCTTTTTCTTTTTCTTTTTCTTTTTCTTTTTCTTTTTCTTTTTTCTTTTTCTTTTTCTTTTTCTTTTTTAAATCATGTCTTTTGCACACCTCTTATCTGTTTGTCCCTGGACCTTAACATCAACACCAAGAACATTGTTTCTACAATGCTTATGCATCAATGAAACCCAGGAATCCAGGAATTTTAATAAATACTAATGCAGATCAGGGACTTCAAGCAGAATCTAGCTTGGGGATTGGTATGTGATATAATTTTTATTTTGACTTTGAATAAACAGTGTAATTGCACAGCATCGTTGCCATTGTCTTTCCCTAATCTGCAGCGGGCAAATGCTTCCACAAGATACTATTTCTCTCATTAAAGGGCAATTATTCAAATCAGAGAATCTGTCTCTTGTGCTTTTAGAATGCCCCAGGGTGGAAATTCCTGATGAGAATTGTACAGATGCTCAATGAGAGGAAAATCAGAAACATACTCCATATTTTTGGAGCTAGGCCAAACTATTTATGTTCTTCTGAACTGGGACTGAGATTACTGGTGCTGTTGTACAAGTATTCACTCAGAGGGTGGTTTATATATAATATATGGCATAATTTCTAGGCTATTGCTGCCAACTGGGGAGTCTTCCAAAGAATTATATCTGAAATACTGAATTGCATTTGAATAGGATGCATTTCCCTGTTATTTCCCAATATATTCATATTCCATCTTGCCTTTTTAATTAGTGAATATATTGACTGTATATTGACTGTATTATTAGAACTGCCTCTGCCAGTCTCCATGCTTTTAATTGTGGAAAAATTATTTCCATCATCTCTCCCTAATTGCAGAAGTCTGTGTTTATTGCAATTACTACTGACTGCTGGAAAACGGTCTGCCTAATCCAGAGTCTTAGCCTCTGTCATATATATGGTTGTGATACTGTTTGTTAGATACACCCCATTCTTTCCACTTCATCTCTGCCTCATTTAGATTTTGATCTTTTTGTTAATGTCTGTTGTGACAGCAACAAGCTTCACTATTGCTGTGTTTTTCTCCTATAAAAATATAAATATCCCTGGATAAAATATTTTTAGTTGTCCACTTATCTAGATTGGTTTCTGGTACAACATGAAATACAAAGGGCATTATCAGTAATGGCGCATTTGCCTCATCATCTAACATCATCAAGCTCTGATATGTTTAATAGTCATTAATATTTATGGCCATAAAATAAAACGAGAGGAGTTTCACCTCAAGATAAGGAAGGATTTCTTTACATTGTGTGTGGCAGAGCACTGGAACAGGCTGTCCAGGGAGGTCATGGAGTGTCCCTCTGGAGAGATTCAAACCCCACCTGGATGTGTTCCTGTGTTCCAGGTGACTGCTTTGCTTGGCATAGGGGGTGGATTGGATGATCTCCAGAGGTCCCTTCCGGCCCCAACAGAGCTGTGATTCAGCAAATTGAACTCACAGTATTTTCTGAAAGAAATTTAATATAATTAAGCACCCATTTGATAAATGACCATGCTAGGAAGGTGGTGTTTATATTAATTCTGAAGATGGAAAAAATGAGGAAAGCTCTTATTTGTCTAAATGTCATAACTTTCACATTTTAAAACGACAAACCAGTGCTCATCAGGGTTCTCTTACTGATCTGTGCTTCTATATATTACTGCTACTTTTCAGATATAGCCTGATTGTATTTTTGAAATTATTTTGTTCTCTGCTTCACATTAAAATTGCCAGAATGGATCAAAAAAGGCTTATTGCTGTTCTCATACTTGAGATTATATTGTTCAGAGCTAGAAACTGGCTGTGCATCTGGTTAAAATGTCAGCATTCTGATTATCTTCCTGTTATTTTCCATTACTTTTGTAAACATCTTTCCTGTGAGTTTTTCCAGAGTAAAGGGTAAGTTCTCAGAAAGAATGAATAACACTCTCTCTTTTTTTATTATTGTTTTTAATACTTTAGCTCCTTTGTGCTACAAAACAAACCTAAGTATAACATAAAAGCTCCTTTTCCTCTTTTGTCATCATCATTCATGGCAGTTAATGTGGCAACTGAAAAAAGTTATTACATACAGATTGAAATCGTAACAGGCAAATGATGCAATCAGTACCTAATTTTTATTTCTTAGTATAATGATCTTTTTTTTTCCCTTGGTCTGGAAAATTCAAGCACAGCTATTCTATGTTTCATAGTGGCTCGTAATTTAAGACCTGTAGCCTTTTGTTAAAAGTTTTAGCTTCAAATGGATTATAATTACTCATGTAACTGTGGAATTAAGTAAAAGCTGGATAACATCTTCTGTCCTGTTTCACCACCTGACCTTCTTGAAGGACACGAGAGAGAGTAACAAAATCAAATGTGTAACCTGATGCTTTATTGCACTTGAATAGATCTTTTTTCCTTAAAAGCTGTAAAAGATGAACAACCTCAGTCAGAAGAACACCTTGGAAAAATATAAGACTTAAAAAAATTGGTAGGGAAGGTGAAGAAGAAGCTGGCAGGGCTTTATTCTGATCTTGAAAATTTTGTCCTTAATGGATAAGGAATGCAAATAAAAAAATTAAACAAACAAGGAGACAAAAATTGTTTTTCTCTATATGTTTTTTGACTTTTAAAAAACAAAGCAAAACAACCCTCTTTACATTATTTTAAGAATATTTGCGTTGAAAACACAGTGTTCACTGACACTCACAAACCATACTTATTTGTGAAACAAATATTTTAAAAATTGAATACTTTTATTATTTTTATTTATATATTAACATATTTAAATATTTTGGAAAGTTATGGAAAGGAATATTTGTGATATTATATGACTTTGTTCTGTAACTGAGGAATTTTGGAAACTGGAAATTGAAACAAGTCCAACATCTTGAATAAATATAATTAATGAAGAATTGAAATACTAAATCATTTGAGAAAGCAGAATAATTAGTGCTTGGCATGAAAAAAATCCCCATCAACAAGGATTTCCTTTTCCAGTGGCTTTTCAGTCATATAAAGAGATTGAATTTTCTAAAAATTTTATGGCCAGCTTTTTTATAGTTCAGAATTTTGAGTAATTTCTCTTAGTAATCTTTCTTAGCCTTCCATAAGTGTGTAAATACACAAATTCCATAAAATATGTGATTGAACTAGTCAGCCATATATAGTTAGAGGTAAGCAGAAATACTAATACTAGATAGTTTTCTAATACTTTAGCTATTTCTGAACAAAAACCCTCAATTTTTCTTTTTGTGAGCCCAGCATCTTCAGAGAGGTATCACAGATTTACTGGGTGCTCCTGTTATTTCCATTTTGTGTATATATTTGTGTTGTAATATTGCACAGAAAGGAATAAAATATATTACTTTCTAAATGAGCTCTATAAGGTTGGTTTTGTCTCTGATAATGGTGGACTTTCTACAGTAACAGGCTTTTTGATTTAAAAAAATGCCAGATTTAATACTGTTTCCTCTTAAAGAAGAACAGTAATTCATAAAGTGAGGGAATTTCTGAATGATGTTTTATATGAGATCTTAACTTTTTGAGTTGATCCTTCTCAGTTTTTTTCAGAAGGATGAATTTAGACTGTCAGTTATTTCCATTTTTCTCCCATTCTCCCTTTGAGATCTGCAATGTTTTATGCCTTGCTGGGACTTCTGCATTTGGTGGAAGGTTTCTTAACTAATCCCAAATCCACTTTTTTTCCCTTAATATAACAGTCTTGACTTAGTCAATGAAATTAATCACAAAATGAGTAAAAAACAAAAGCATTTCAGTGCATTTTATCAAAAAATACCAAAGTTTTCAGACAGAGATCTGCAGTGTGAGTTCCCAGTTTGAAGGAGGAAGCCTCCAGAAGATACAGACTCAAGTTCTACAGGAAACTAAATAAGGTAATGTGTGTAGGATGTGCAGCTGAAAAATGCACAAAAAAGGAACTCTTTGATAAGTTTACACTGGAAAAACTACACATAGGCACACTTTCAGGGCTCATCCACTGATCTCTTTGAACTTGCAGTCAAAATTTCATAGAATGTAGTTCCACTGATTTGTATTTTGCCCATGAAATTGTAGCTATGAATGAAAGCACACTCTGCTTCTCTTCAGTATCCCGTTTAACCTTTAAGAACATCTTTTTAATTTTTTTCAAAGTTATTGAGAGAAGGATTACAGAACTTTTTGAAGGGAAACATTCCCCTCAACACCCAGGCTTATTTATGGATTTGAATACATATTATGACAATGTTGTTCCTTTGATTTTCTTTGATAGATTTTAATTTTTGTGTCCTGACTTGCTTCATTGCATGAGTGTGGTGACAAATGTGCAGCAGAGCTTCAGAGCACTAAATTTGCTAAAATTGTCTCTTGCAGGAGTTCCAGTTCAGGTTTTGGTAAAGGATCAGTCTTGTCCTAAAACCATATATCTCCAATTGGAAGAAGAATTGAGCTTTTTTTTTTTCTTTTTATTTCCATGTGCTGCAGTTGTTGTATCAGCAGACAAAAAGCATTCTTGTTGATGAAGATGAATGTAAGACCAGACGACAGAGTTTTTCTGCGTTAAGGTCGCAGTGTTTTCACCATCTTAGCAATTCTGTGCATGAGGAGCCACTCCAAGAAGATTTTATCATTACTTAGAAAGTAAAGAGAACTTGAAGAGCTTCACATTGCCTATGAGGGTCTCTCATAGAACTGTACCTTAGATATCATCATCCCAAAGGGCAGGTGAACCTCACAATTAAAAATCACATAGTTCAGAAGTATCTTTCTGGGGATCTTCTCTCAATTGACAGTTTTCTCCTAGAGAGCTTCTCAAGATCCAGATTCTGAGAGATTCTGGAATCTCTTGAGATGCCTGTCATAACTTTGTCAGGCTTTTCCTTTTTCCTTTTTTCTCCCCCCTCTTTTAATAAAAAAGAAGGAAGACGGCTTTAGGCAAAGGGTAAATGAAAAAAAAATTGTCATCTGGGCAAGACTACTTTGCTCTTACACCTTTTAACAGCAGGAATTTGCTATTTCTTCCTGTGCTTTCTCAACTATATAGAAGGCAAGCTCCTTCCTCACAGTTCATTCTATGACTTTCTCTCCATCCTGATGCTTTGAGTTCTCGCCAGAACTTTTTCTAAGTCTAGAATCACTTGCAGAAGTCCTATGAATATTCTCCTTTACACTCAGCTGTCTTTGCTGATTGTTAGTGTCTATTTTCTCCTGAAATATTGTATAAGTTAAGTTACAAGTAAAGTAAATCCTTACATTTTATATATATAATATATATATTTTTTAATCTGGCTGCAAGTAAAACTAAAGAAAGAAATGCCAAAGGAGGAAAATTGAAGTGCCTATGATATTTATGCCCCCCCCAATTTTTGTCTAGAAAAATAAAAGAGGAACAGAAGAGTTCTTCAGGACTCATTCTTAATTTCAAGTCACTGGGGAATGGAAATTGAAAAAATTTTTTTTTTTTGCATTCTGATTGTGTTGTATACAATACACAACACTTGAGTTTTCTTGCATATGTAGGTATAAAAGAGAAAAAACTTTCTTTATTTTTACTACTCTGACTCAGCCCAAATCATTACTACATTATAGGCTGACCTTGTCTGATTAATAAATATTATTTCCTTGATTTGCAGTCCAAGCTGTTTAATTCATTCTTGGTTCATCGATGTTCTTGGTAGGTTAAGAATTTAAACTACAACCTATTCTGTGGTCTGAATTTAACCAAGGATTTTTAATCTGAATAAAATTGTTGTTTACAGACAAATCTGTATTAATTGGGTCAGAATGAATACAGTTTGGTGGTGCCCTCTTTGTTAGTAGGATGAATTTAAGTAGCTGTTCTCCCTCACTGCCCTTTCTCCGTGGTAGCTGATCAGACCACAGCTGTAGCAAATGTTTCTCCCTGTGTCAGACATCTCTCACAGCACAATCAATACATTTCATGGTGTCTTTAGCTCAGACAATGTTCAGTTATTAGAGTGAAAAGGAGAAAGTATTCATGAATCTGAAATGTTTTCTATGTCTAAGAGAAGACTAGTGATGACCAAAACCTTTTGCCTCACACAGTTCCCTTCACTGTGTCCCCCATTTCTTTCTGGTTTAGTCTTTCTGTGTTGGTTTTCTTGTTGATTTCTCTGCTGAATAGCTATTTGTCTTTGTGTTAAAAAAAAAAAAAAATCTGAGATCTCTATTTTAATGTGTTTCTCTTCACTTAAGTCAACACTGTAACATTACAGTGGTGCTTAAGATGTATGTAAACAAACACAGTTGCATCTGTGCTGAGTTCTACAGTGGGAAAAAAAACCTCTAAAGAAGGCCATAACTGGGTGCAGCTTAGTTAAAAAAAAGAGGAAAAAAAAAAAAAAAGTGGTGAGTTTTCATAAATTGTCTCTTTTGGAGGCACAATAATGATAGACAAGATTCAAGGGGTCAGTTCCTCGGGTGTGTGCTAGTAAGTTTAATGACAATAGTAAAGTGGTTACCATTTGAAGCGGTGGAGTGGTCCCTGGCACCGTGCTGGTGCTGCAATTGAAAAAGAGACCAACATTTATCTTGTAAAGCAAATGGGTCTTGATTGCACCTTCTCACAGCAACGATTTAGCAGATAACTGTGAAAAATCGTCCTTGTGAGAACTGTATCTTTATGCCTATAAATTCTAGAATACTTTAAATGTGCAAGTAAACTTAAAATGGACTATTTTGAATGAAAAAGAATTAAGTTTAAAATACAATTTTTTTAGTATTTAGTTCCTGTTTTGCTTTTCGGCTTTCAACTGTGTGCCAAAGCACCTCACAGTTCCAACAGGTAAATCCAATCTTCAGACATTTTGTACTCTGTTCAGTATGTAATACACTGTTAGGAGCATGTGAGGCATGACTGTATATATACATATATATATATATATATATATATACATTTGTCATCTCCAGCCCAATGAGTGTATGCATTCCATGTAACTGAGATGTAGAGTAGGTAGCTCTCTGCTATTTTGAGAGTGCAAACTGTGGAAACAGTTTCTTTCCAGCCATATAAAAGGTTACAAAATAAAAAGGAAAATATGGAAACTTGGAAGACATTATTTTTAGAGAACAATGTTACTTGCTGCATTCTCAAAAAGCCTTTCTTGCAGAGGAGAAAAAAAAAAGAGTGCTGAGAGATAAAACCACAACATAGAAGAGTATCTGAAATGAAATATAGAAATGAGAACATAGACCTCTAATATTGGGCTTTAAATTAGTCACCATGGAAGTCAGCATTGGTATATAAGGGGAATTTAAATTCATGCTAGCAGTGCAAATCTTCTGTGACAGAGGACATAAAAATTCTGCTTGTGTTTTCTGTAGATCTTTACTTTTGTTTTTACTATGAACTCATGACAGAAACAGACATTCAATAAAGAATTCAATCTTATATTTTAACAGTGTAAATTGACAAAAGATAAATGAAACCAATTTACTACATATTGGATTCATTCAGCTTAGTTACAACAGTGGTGAGAGTCTTCAACTAGAATTGAACTGCAATTTCATTACATAGGAAAACAGGGATCTAAAAGACCTTGGTCATACTCTTTACTCCCAGCTAGTGCTGTCATTTGCAGAAAAATACACTATCAAAATATTTTATATTATTTTGCTTAATTTTTTTTAACCTAGAGGGGTATTCCTTTTCCTTACCATATTTATGACCAAAAAAATTCTGAGATTCAGCTGGAATGCTTTCAGGTTCACTTCATAACAGTGTATTCTTATCCTTCTCTTGATGACTTCACTTTTCCTTCCTCGGTGTTGCAGAAAGCCACTGCTTTCCTATCAGACCTTGTTTAGGTAGGTCATGATTATTCAAGTTCCAACTGTATTTTCCACCCCTGCCTGTTTTCCTGGTGGATTTAGGAGGCTCAACCTTTCAACAATTCACAGGCATCAGTGATACTGGTGTGTGACCAGTGATGCATTTGTCCTCCTTTGTGTATCTGACTGGAAAGCCAAAGGAGATGTTGGCCTCCAACACAGTGCACTACCAGTGGCAAAGAAAGCCTGCCAGATAGGTCTTGAAGGCTGGAAAGCCCCTGTGTCTTGATCCTAAGTCCTGGGCTTTGAAAACCACTTTGGAGCTCACCTGGAGCAGGTGAGCTCAATTTTTCATGTCTTGAATGTCTTGTTAACTTTTTGATTTTCTATTTTTACTTGAAAAATTTAGCTGAACATTTTGCAAAGCCAGTGAGTTGCTGCATACAAAATGTATTATCAACTTAGTTCGAATTTATTGCATCGATTTTTTTTATTAATAGTACATATGAAATAGTGCCCTCCAAAGAACAACAAAAACAATACAATAGCTCAATGACTTAAAGAGCAACTGAGTTATCTGTTTAAATGCTTAGTTTATGGTAAATAGTTCTATCTAATGCAAAAATTACTTATTTTTTTTCCTGCAAGGATTTAATTAGGGTCATTTGTCTTTAAAGATCAAGTGCTACACTTTTATTACTTATTCCATACAAAAAAATGAGTACCTTCACTCTGTGCTTGCCTAAAAGACCAGTGAATACATACTTTTAATAGAAGAAAGTTTGAAGTACATGCTCATAAGTCTGGACATCACAGTGGGAAGATGAAAGGGCATGAAAGAATCCACACAGTTTTATGAGAAACAAACTGTACAGAGAATATTGTGCCTTGAAAGTTCCAAGTAACTTGTCACTGTCCTTTAACATAAGTAAAAAAGGTCATCACTAAAAAATAACTATGTCATTTCTCAAATGACATTTTTTCTGTCTGACACTTTGACACGTTGGTGCAGTAATTCTTCCTTTACCCTTTAAGTGCCCTTAGCTTAATTTAACCTTGAAAGTAGTATTGGCATAGCAACTCTTTTAAAGAAAGCATCAAAGTTTCCAATGTTTCTGTAGTTTAAAGGTTAATTATGCACACTGCCCATGCCTGCAAGCAGCCAGGCTTTGTATGCTGTTCTCGTGTAAAGCTGAAAAGTACTGTTGAAAGAGGATGCACATTTTAAAATAAAACCTGTGAAGTCCCCCTCTTCCATTCAAACAGCCTGCACTGTCAGTTTAGCTAACCTTTGTTTGCCTGTCACTGTGTTCCCATGATTAAATGTGAAGATTATAATCATTAAGCGTGCTGGGGGTTCACTGTGGGTGGAATTTTGATGGGTGGATGACATTCTGTTTATACGATGAAGTCAAAATCAGACTTCATCTCTTCCAGCTCAACACCCGGGGGTCTCTAGGTTAGCTACCACAGCCTAGATGCAGTCGTGTCACCTGACTTTAATATTAAATACTGCACCCATGGCAGATTGGAAGGTATTTTACTATACTCTTTAATCTTTGTCTTTCCTTTTAACTGGAATAATCTAGTGGACATAGATGAACTTGATTTGACCTAGAGATGAACTGTATTAAAAAAAAAAAAAAAATAGTAATAAGGGGGGGGAGACAGAGTGAGATAGGCAAAGAAGAAGCTCTTGCTTAATGTACAGAAAACCAGAATATTTTTTTGACTGTCCATTTTTAATTTTTTTTTTTTATTTTTTATTTTTAATTTTTTATTCCCTTTGGGTTAGCAAAATTTTTAAATTTTAATTTCCCTTTTGGGATCACTCCTTACACTTTTTTCTTTAATAATCCTATCAATGAAATGAGAAAGTAATGAGGTTTGAAAGATTTATTAGCATAAGAGCTCTTCAAAACATAAATCTGAATATAACATTTCTGAAAACACTATTGTAATTTTAATTACAATTGTACTTCATTAATATTAGTTTACTTTCAAAGATGTTGAGTATTCTTAATATTTGAATTAGCATCACATGGAAGGAAGACTAAAATCCTCTCTACATAGTAATAGGAGAAAAAAAGCCATAGTAATGACTTGTTTAATGTACCTGTTTATCATATGATGTGACATCAATTGTAAAGCAACAACACATACTACGTTCATTTTAAGTATTTTATCTGTGATGATGTAGTCAGTTAGCCAGTAGACATTTCACAGAAAATTATTAAAATTTAACTGCATGCAGGTGATCAGCAAACCCTCCTAAACCTTATGAGATCCACTAGCTTAGCCAATTAACATTACAAAAAAAAAAAAATACACAAAAAAAAGAAATAAGAAAAGTTTATTTATTGGGAAGTTCCTAGAATTTCTCATTAGCTTGCACCATCTTTTTCTCATTAGCTTGCATCATCTTTTTCTCATTTCCTGTCAAGCTTCACTATCAGATAAACACATTTCTGAATTATATTGCACATAGATGTCAGCAGCTTTCACACATGTGCTCCAATCTCAGTTTCCCTAGCTTCAATGTGAAAATATTAAAGTGAATAGAATTTGGAAGGAAATTCTGGTGTATATCACATGTAAAGCTTAAATGGCAGGTGACTTTTTCTGTCTTTAACAAGTGAATCTTAGAGGGCTAAAGGGTTTGTTCATCAGCACTTGAACCTCTGATGAACTCTGATCTTGCCTTTAGCCATGCAGAGTCTCCTTCTCATCACCTTTAAACTCATGTTTAAACTCAGTCAGAGGGGGGCTGTGCAGAAACAGCTTCAAAGGTTCCTTGCTGCTGTTTTCCAAGAAATTTAAGCAATCCAATATTTCATAAAGTTATTTAGCTAAGTGTCTCAGAGAAGTGAATAATCTTAGGAAAGCTAAAACATGAATTTCAGTTTGTCCTTTTTTTTAACTTGACTTGAAATCTTTTATTCTAAATGCCCTCAGACGTCTGGTTCCTTTCATGGTTTCTCACTCTTGAAACACTGTGTTGGTCAAGTCACTACCCTTAACCTTGCATATTGAAGTGCATGTTGAAAATGCATTTCTATCTTAACTTTTTAATAAAATTATTAAATCTATGGAAATCACAGATTTCAGAGACTTTTTTTTTCCTTTTGGAGGGCATCTTAGAATATCCTCTAATTGCAGTCAAACCAGTGTGGAAGGATTAATTCCACTGTGCAGTATAATTTAAAATATGAAGGTGTAGTTGTGCTATCTGGGTGCAGAGAAGGGGATCTCTTAAAAGGAACAGAGCACCTTCCTGTATGTGTGTTCTGTGCACAAGGATGTGCATTGATTCGAACTAATATGGAAAACATGAGGAGTAAATGCATATGAAGTTTTGTTTCCTAAAATCCCACGCTGTCCACAGCATAGAAAGTTATCCCATTTTCTAAAGTACATATAATATAGGAAGAGTATTGTTGAAAAAAGTGAATAAAGGAAACCTCATCTGAAGATTTCATTATGACTATTAAATATTTTTATGAGGGTGTATTACATTAAATCTGTGTGTTTGTGTAGAGCACTTCTAATATAAATGTCATCCAAAGGAAAAATAGAAGAAACCTGGTCAACACTTTCCATTCAATTAAAGGTAATGTTGTAATTATTTCTTCCATTAATTGGACATGATTCAAAATATAGTGATTTCTAATGTGTATAATGGTTGTAAAATGTTGACAGTTGGAGAATATCTCATTGACATAAAAAAGATTAAGGTAACAGTTTGGAGGCTGTTAAGCTATTAATGATAATGAGTATAAGAACTGTGTAACTAGCAAAGGTGGAATTCCATTTAGCTGTCTTCACAATGGGTTTCCATAAAGTAGATTGAAGGTAAAGAGGTTGCTCTGAATTTGGCTGCATGAATTTAGTATCAAGGATGGATAAGTCTCAGTTGATGCTTAATTATTTAAAAGCTTCATATAAATAATTACTGTTGAAATTGAAAACATATGCACATGGGACTGGGATATAAATAAATTTAACATATCAGAATATATTTTGAAGCCAGCAGTTCAGGGATACGCTCTTTACTTTTTTCCCTTTCCCCCTATCCATTCTCCCTGAAGTCTTTTTAATGCATCGATGCTGAGGTAAAATAAAAATTGCACTATGAACTTCATTCCACCATAGTATTTGGAGCCTGGTCCTGCTTCAGTAAAAGTCAGTGAAAAACATTCTATTGATCTCTGTTATCTAACATTAGATAGAAAATCTTAAAGGAATTCCAGAAGTCCTCTGTACTTCCAGACTACTGAAAAATCATATTATTAGTCAACTCCATTGTGACTCCATGTATCTATGTGACCTTCCTTTTCTGTTTAATTTGAAATCCAATAATTATTTCGACTCTTTGATCACCTGCATTGTTATACCATAATGAAACTGCAACACAACATTGCAACATACAATGCTGCTGTCAAAAAGTATGTAACTAATTATCCTACCACTTGAACATGCATTGAAGTTACAGGAGCTGCAATTGTAGCTGGTAGCTAATCTGTTTTATGGCTTAAAATAGATGCTTAATGCAATGGGCCCATTGAATAAAGTAAATTAAAATATTACAGAATAACATTTTTCAGAGTAATATGACTTTTTTGCACTTGCTTGTCATAATAAATACTTAACCACATGGTAAGGGTTTATTTGGAACTTTACTTAAACCTTGGTGTAAGAGTATACACAAAACCTAGTGTTACTAAGTCAAAGAATTCCAGAACAAAATTGATATTCAGCAAATTAAATTCATCATTTCTATCCAGCACAAGGGTTTGTAATGTAAAAATTATTCAATCTGTTGCAGAAGAGAAAGTAAAGTGTCATAATTCAAATATATGGCTAAGGCCTTTCTCATACACACAGACTTTAGTAAAAACTCTATACTGAATATCTGAAAACTGGATTTCTAGACTTATTATGAAATATTTAAAAATTATTAACTTGTGAAAACTTACATAATTCATCTGTTGTCCACACTATTTATGAAGAGAGAACACTAGTCTGTTTTGCTATCAATACATATTTTTGTAAGAATAAGTTCTTTAAATAAAAAAGAAAAAAAGAATCCTCCACTGCAAGTCAAGAGATGAAATGAGTATTTTCCTTGTGGAGGTTTTCTTTGACTGGTCTCTTGTCTCTAGTGAGAAGCAATTTATTTATTTACTGGCAAAATCCACCACACTTGAAACTGTATTAGAGTGACGAGACTAGTTTTCCTCGCTTGATAAGAAGCTTTGAACAAATTGACTTCACTCTGGCTTTCAGCAATGCAGAATTTTCATGCTGCCAACAGGAGATTCCTGCCAAGCCGAGAAGCAGCTGTTTGAGTTGGTAAGGTAGCCCTCATAGAACAGAGACACATCAAATGAATAACAGGAAAAAATGTAAAGAGAGAACAGAAAATCTTTCAGATGATATAGAACAGTATAATGCAGTCAAAGTAAAAGAAATAAAGGCTAAGAAAAAAAGGTTAAATAAATTAAAGAGAAATAAACCCTTGAAGTTTCAATCAGTTTCTGTATAATTTCATTTGCATTTATTGAAAAGTTGAACTTTATTGTATTGATCTTTCTTCCTCTTGTGGAAGTGCTTATATATCCATGCTTAATGCTGTTTCCATTTTCCTATAAAAATAAAACTTGCTTTATTCTGGACTAAAAAAAAAAAAAAAAAAAAACCAAACTTTTTTCACAGATGCCACGGAAATGGTACCAAAGGGACAGCGTGTAGGAATCTACTTCAATCAATGCCATTAAACTGAGGGGACTTCCACAGTGTACGTCACACCTGCATTCACTCTGGTTTTGGGCACCTCTCACCTTCCCTGCCTCCACCGCTGTGGAGTCTGCACTTTCCATCAGGCGACTGAGAGGCACTTGAACAGTGCAGCAAGTTTCGACCTGTCTGTAGGAACAGTCACGTCTACGCTGGCCCCAGTCCTATCTTCTGTACGAGACTAAAAGCCTATCAGTTTCCTCTAGAAATATGATTCCACCCCACCCTTCATTATTTTCATTCTTTTGGACCATTTTAGGATAATTTACTCATACTTTTGAGCAATGTTTAAGTTGAGGTGAAGAGGCTGTGCAAATATTATTAGAAATTAACCCTATATGAAGAGGTAATTACTAGAAATAAATTTCTGGTTTAAATACAGAAAGAATACCAAACTTTTGGCCTGCTCAAACTTCTTTTAAAACCTGAAGAGCTTACAAAACTGTGTACACCATAAATCATTATTCAATACTCTAAATCTGAACCCATTTAAGCATTGATTCTTCTTATGCCAGATATGCATTGACAATGAAATGGTGGAGGGAATTGAAATGTCTAAATGCCTATGGCTAGCTCAGTAAAAACATTGCCGTAATGCATTTGGGTGAGTATGGAGGTCAATACACCTGAATGTGTAAATGTGTATAGAAACAAAGAATGACATATTTTTAAAGGCATTAAACCTTTCTTACAGATATATTTGTCTAGGTTTAAGCTAGGTAACTTGAGTACCAGTATCAACTAGTCATGGCAGCCAAAGGAAATATATTTTGTATCTTGGTTGAGTTTTGCAGTGACTCAGCACCTGCAGCATTGGCATGTAATTCTCATTTCAGAGACTGAGCAGTCCTGGGCATCTTATCCAAAAACCTTTTCCTAGAAGGATTAAGAAGGTTTCAGATGAAATGTACTGGGAGTGATAAAAACTAAGCAAATAACCAACAACTGATGTTTCTAAGATGTATGGAGACACAGAAGGTGGGATATGTTTCATATACTAATAAAGATTCTATATTTGTAAAATTACTGTCATTTATTCATTTTCATGGCCCAACTGGAAAAATATAGAAAGAGTAGTCAACAGGTTCAAACACAGGAAATAAATCAAGGAATTCATTGCCAAATTCAATCAAGACCAATGACTTAAAAGACTAAAAATTAAGTAGAAAGTTTAAGTATTTCTTGTTTCTCCAAAGCAAGGAAAGATATTCAGTAACATGAGGTCTTGGAACTCAGTATATCTCGGGCTCTGATCATTGGCTCAGGCTAGTAGATGTTGCTAGCCAGTGACCTTAATTAGCCAACACTTTTGCTTTTTTATAAACTAAATTAGAAGTGATAATATATGTGATTGTAATGTTTTTATGATGCAATCTGTCTTTGAGAATAGTGATAGAGAAATGTGTTATCCTCTTCCCTTGATGCACTCATCATCACTAAACTTCTTAATAAATATACCTATAAATTATATTTTACTGTGGAGTCGGTTGCAAACAATAAACAGGTTTAAAAAAAGGATTCTTAAAGTCCAGGGAAAAATGAAATGTGTGTAGCTTGAGAGAGAAGGAAAGGCTCAGGCAGGCCAATAGGACCCTGAAACAATGGAATCATCAGCATTGCTTTACACAACAGTCTAATTCAACGTGTCAGGCCATAATCAGCTCCGTTTCACAGTGCCTTGCTCCATAAAAGCAGATTTGTTTAACCACAGCCTCTATTTCAGCTTGACTGAGAATGAAGAATAACCAATGAAGCCAGGCATATCTCACGGGTTATGTTATGGGCAAATAGTGAATCCATCATTTGCTGAAGAGGCAGAGAAAAAGTGACAGGCTCATTCATGCCTTAGAGTCATTTTTAGGCCTATTGAAAATTTTAATCTGTGCACTTTGGATGAACTTCCCCACTTCTTAATTTAGTACATGTAGCCATGTGATAAAGTCTGTCTGCCTCAGATAGGGCAGACTTACTTCTCTAGGACATCAGCTCCTCCAAGCAGTTTTCTTCTATGGATTCAGCCTGGCTGCCTTGAACTTTACACAGACACATAAGCCCCATTTACAGGAGGACTCCAGAGTTAATTAAATGCTGAAATCACATATGCCCAAGGGCTAACATAACACCATTCCAGCAATATTTTTAATTTAGCATTAATGATAGTGTAGATTTTTAAGATATATTTTCTTTAAAAAATGCACATCTATACTTAACAGCGTGGTTCTTCTCTCCCCTGTCTCTGTGTAAGATAAAAGGTGTAAAAAAAAAAGGAAAAAAACCCCAAAATAATAATAATAAAACTATTTTTAAAAGTGTTGCAAATCAGCAAATTCAAGGAAATAGCTTATTTAGAAAGTGTATGCAGCTGTCAAATAAATGAAATTGTTATTAAAAATGGTGACAGGTCAGATAAATGAGGTAAAAGCAGCAGCTCAGATAGATGAGGTAAAAGCATTGGCTCATTTCTGCTAAAAGATTTCATGTTTGCCTCTCAGTGCCATGGATTGTGCTGCACTGTGCATTTGCTGTGCATGACAGATATGTTTGAAACACTGGAAGTACTGAGGCAGAGTGTGTATAAACGCTTGACCTAAACTTGACAGTCCCGATTAATAATATCAGGTTTGGAAAATGGCAGCATTCACAGCACTCACGCACACCCTGGCGCCGGATTTTACCCTTTGCAAAAACCGTAAAATGACATGTGAGCTAATTTCTTAATGTCCAGAGTGAACGAAGAGCCATTCTTCTGAATAGATTTGTTTCAAAAACAAATTTTCACATGAAATAGAGTAAATGCGGTGTCTTGCGTTCATTTTATTGACGTCCCTGGGCTACAATGTATTCAAGATGGCTGCACTGCAGTGAAACATCCAATTTGATGGCTCGCGGGTTTATTGTGAACCTTGGGGCAGAGCAAATCACTCTCATGTTAAAATTCAAGAGGAAACAAAGATACTTACATGTTGCAGGTGGTAGAACCTTGAAAATTGTGGGTGGCTTTGTTTCCCTTTGTGCTTTTGTGGCCATGTTAGAAATGAACAGCTTGCCAAATGTTAGGTCTACATCACTTCACTTTCTTCCCTCCTCTGCCTAACCTCCCATTTCCAGACATTTGGATTGAAGATTAAGAGGTACAGAGACAACTCAGTCTCAGGGTTGTGTATGGAGAGAAATGATAATCACCCTTGTTCCTTTCAAACTTCAGATTTAAATGCAGAACAAAACAATTTGAACATACTCTAAGCGAGCATTTGCCTGATTAAATGGTAAAAAGTTCAAGGGGTGAGAAAGACCAGAGATACCAGTGAATGAAATTACTACAGTGAAACAAAACATTACAAAACTAGGGCAAAGCATGTCCAGTCTCATAAATCTTGTTTATCAGAGGCTTTTTAAAAAGTACTTGAGCAGTGGAAAAAAAATTGGGTAGTAATTTTTGAGGTATTTAATTTATCCTTTTTTGTTAAAAAAAATGTAATGGATATAATGGGGATATTAAGAGCATTGTCAACCAGCTTAATATATACCACATATTAATGACAGAGTGAGATTTGTTTCTTTTACACTCATTACCTATGTGTATTTTTATATAATAGATTTTAAATCTTATTTGTTGCCTTTAGAATTTAACACATTTAAAGTTATTAATTTTACAGATATAATTTTGAGATAATTTTAGATAAAATCAAGAACAGACTTTCAGAAACTGATAGAAGCTACATTAAATCTTTTTGCATTTTAAAAATGTTACCTAAATTATGTATGTTGTCTGTTGGAGCTATGGATTTTGCTCATATTCTGCCTCACATTATTAGGTAAGAGAATAGAATACATCTTGAATTGTGCTTGAAAAGGTAATGTCATTCTGTTTTCTATGATATAGATACAATATTTCACAGGATTCAAAAACCTTTATGTTAAGAACAAAAGTCTCATTTCTGCATGCACAGGCTGAACAAGGGGATGCAGAAAACCTGTAGAAAAGCTTAATCAAAATTACCGCAATTATTTGGTAAGTTTCTGAAATATCAACATTACACACCAGCATAAAATACTATGCACATAACCATTAAAAAATCACTTGCTTTTTTTTGCGATTTAACCTGACAACATTCTTTATTAAGAACAGAATTTTTAAAAATGGATATTAAGCTGTATTAAAATCTCTGAAGTCACATATTTCTACACAGATGGTAGCTAGCAATAGGAAAACTTGGATTAGACAGTTTTTTCTATGCCAGGTCTGTGTCATGACCCCCCCTCTTCAGATGAGGACTAACTCTCAAGTCTGGCTCTCTGAAACTGTTCTCAAAACTCTGCTAACTTGACATGTTCCTGCTGTGAATGTGTGTATCTCCAAGAGTTTCAAAGCTGAGAATAATTTGTCAGGTTGAATTCTTACCCTCACATCTTCCTGTTTGACTTATATTCAGCTCTGAAAAGCTATGTGTAACACAGACTAAAATAAGAAAAAGAAATTTAAAATGTCCAATAGCTGTTAGCATTGTGCATTGTGTGTTAATAATTCTGCTTTCATAATTTATATTTTAAATATTCTGAAACAGGAAACTATCCCAAAAATTATGGTAAACAGTGAACATTGATATATTGATAAAAGAGGTGGGTTTTTAAAATTTTTGTTCAAAAATATTACAATCATAGTATTTTATACTATATTTTATAATGTATTGAATTTATATTTTCCTGTCATAGATTTCTAATACTAAAGCACTGTTCAGTAATTTTTTTGTTTGTGCAGCTATTACCAAAAAGAACAATTTTTATGATCTTGATGAATTTTACAGTCTAACAGATTTTTAGTACATTTCAATGAATCAGAATAATTTTGGTTTTCAAATTTACAAAATTACTCAGAGGTTTGTATGATATTATTATATTACTTATTAATTTTTTTATATACTTACCTGGTTTAGTGATCAAATCGAGGCTTTAGTTTTAACAAGAAATGGATTACTGAGAGGATTTCTAATACTTATGTATCTGGAGATGAAATAGGGATTTCGAATGGGAATCTCTCAGATTAGACCAGTGCAGATTATAATATTTTGACTTTTTGATTCTTGCACAAGGATTCATGAAGAAAAAATTATTTGAATTATTGATGTCCACAGCTTGTCCAGTTCAGCTTGAATTCATTCAGGTCAGTTTTGAGTCTGAACCAAATTCATAAACATGGATAGGCTGTAAATTCAACTGTTATCAAAATAAATATCTTCCAGCATCAACTGATCAAGCTTCATTGCTTATTAGGAAATCAAATGGTTCTTACAAATTTCAGTGAATAATGTTTGATTGACTGTGGTACCGAAATTGAAAATTCATTTAAAACCTTTAATCTTTTAAATTCAGAATTCTGGTTGATTTTTGTGAAAGAAAGCAAATTTTTTCCCCCTTTCAGTCTCAGGGCAAAAATGTGCTTTCTGAAAACAAATTAAAAATCAAATTTGGTTTAAATTGAAGCTGTTATTATTATATATACATTGAACACAAGACACACTCCCATGTCTTGGAACAAGATAAAGGAAATCAGTGGTCAGCAGAGCCACGTGCAGCTTTTACCCAGAAGGCAAACATTTAGCACTTTCATCAGTTTCCTTTTATCTGCCTCTCTCTGTCGGTACCACTCAGCTCAGCCTTCGATCTGATGAGAGGGCACCGGTGTCATGGCAGGGAATGTGAGCTAATGAAAGTGTAAAGCTTTGGTTCAACAGAGTAGAAAATTCCCATCTAGTCAGCAGAAACTGCAATCTGATACAATTGAGTTTTAGTAGGTGTTGCTATTAAGTCTTTAGAGGATGGTAAAGCCTGTGATCCTCTAAACATTAAATATTTTATTGTTTTTCTTTTTCTTTAATTATTTTTGTGTTTTGTTTTGTCAGTTTGGGATTTTTGGGGTTATTTTTGTTGGTTTGTTTGGTGGATTTTTTGTTTTAAATTTATGAAGGCTTTGAACACCAAAACCAGCGCGTTAATTTTATTATCTATCATAGCTCACTAAATTACAAATATTTTAATTAGTGATGCCAGAAAAGTGCAACAAATCTCAGTCCAGACTAAGAAGTCACCAAAATCAGAATCAGAATTCCTGAGAGTTTAATATGAGGTTCAAGTCCATATATGAAATTTGTAACAAACTTTTATCAATACAATAATCATACTTATGGAATGTAAAAGCTGGGCATACATAAAATTTGCATTCTCATTTTTCTTGTATTAGATTATCTCGCTCACAACGTACTATCCTACCTGATCATCTCACTAAATATTTCTGGGGACAATTTGGTGATGTAACTATTGAGTTCCCTAACATGTGTAAAAATGTAGAAAATCTAAAGAAATTGAAGATGCTGGGCCACAAAAAATTATGGAATTGTGTTGTTGCCTTACTACTAATCATAGATTTTTCCTAAAATAATTTCTTCTGTGAACGCCATGGGAGGAATTGATATGACTTAACTTAGCCCATAAAATTTAGAATTCGGTTTAATTATTCAAAGCTACTTATTTAGATTGTTGCAGATGTATTTCATTCCTTCATCTTAGACACTGTAAGTTGTTTACAAGAAAAGCCTTTCTCTACATTGGCTACTTGAAGGAAACCCAGGCTGCCAATTTTCACTAACACTCAGGTTATGCTAAAGATCAATCCAATTAATCAAACATCTCTATTTCTTCAAGGATTGTTCTGACTGCTCATTTTTTCTAGTCTGGCATTTTGCTGCCAGTTTAGAACTCGACTTATTTTGGACATCCTGAAGAAAGGTGAGAAGTCTCCAGCGTGCAGATATCAACATGGACACAGTGGTACCTCTTGATATACATCAACCTGAGAAAGACTCAGGAGCAAAGCTGGCATTTGGAGCACCTTCAGAGAGAGAGAGAGAGAGAGAGAGAGAGAGAAAATCTCTTCAAGGCCATAAAAAGTAAAAATATAAATTTTAGAAATTTTTTTATCAGTCACTCATAGTTTTCTATTTTACAAATAAAAAAGGGAATACTTAGGATAAATTATCCTCTTGGGATGTCTGCCATTCCATGCATCATTACACAGGAAATGTGGGATTTTGAAAAACATTGATACTCTTGGCTAACTTGCTACGAATGCGAGTTCTGTGTGAACCTTTGGCTGTCAGCATTCATTTTGTAATTAGGAGGTATTTGGTGGTCTTTCAGCATACAAGATCTCTTCTGAGGATCTATCTTGCACTGGTATTTGTCAGATGCCTTATTTAGAGCAGAACTATATTTAAAGAAAAAAAAGTCATTGTAGACTCTGAGCAATACTATCTTGTTCCAATTTTGCATAACAACTATCATCATAGCACTAAATTATTATCAATTATGCTTATGGTTTCTCTTTCATTTTGATTTTTGCATTTCTTTAACAATTCTGCAACATTGCCCTAGAAACAAGTTACTAGGTTACAAAATTAGGAGATATGCTTTAGCAGTTCACAGGAATTAAGAATATGAAGAGATGTGTTTTTATGTGTATTTAAAATACTATTAACATGCTGCATTTTTTTTTCCTAGGGAAACAAGTATTCAGATATTCAGAACCTGAAAATCACATTGTTAACTCTGCCAACAGTGATAATTTGTAACCACAACATTTTCTGATGATTCTAAGAATTAAAAATACCTGAAAAAGTGTCTTGATTGAAAGAGTTTCAGATATTCAAAATAACCCGTGATTAATCATTTAGCATTTCTAGGCAGTCTCAAGATTCAGAGAAGGTTAAAATGAATCAGACAAGTTGTAGCATCTCAGTTAGGAAGATTTTTGGTAATTTAAATACTCATTTTCTTTGGTAACACAAATCTGGCAATAGGTTCAACTCTTTCAGTATAAAGCTTTACTTTGAAATCTAAAAGACCCCAAATGATTAATTTAAAATATTCAAACGTGAAAAATGGCAAAAAAGCTGCCAATGATTTCAAGCTCTAGGTTATTGTACAGCATGTGATTCCAAGAATAATCCATGCAGTGACAATGCTGCAGTGTCAACAGTGTGGCATCCATTAATACTGATGCCAATGTATTTTGACAGGTGATAGTGCACTTGAACTTTTTTACAATGTTTCCATAAATGTGCAAAAGAACCAAGCAGACAAACAAATTCTATCCCTATTATACTATCTTAATGTTCCTGTACATTGTGTTCAACACCATATTCTATTCTTTAACATCTAATCTGAGGGATGGAAGATCACCAATAGGGCTACATTCTCAAAGAGAACATTTTTTATTATTTATCTACTCTTCTAGTCTTGGTAGCTGCTGGACCAGCTTTCTGTTGGATGGCAAAAAAAATCCACCTGCCTTTTAATTGTTTTGTTTTTTATTTTAAATAGATTACAAAAATTAAACCAGATAAAGCTCACTTTATGCCAGTGGAAAACTAAATGTTCATTTCCTTACTCCTGTAATAGAGTCAAAAAAACTTCTGTGGGTGGATAGTCTGGACATCGACATTATCCACTTACAAATTTTTCACATAGTATTTCAGTTATAAAAGAAATAAAAAATTTAAATAAAATTATCCAAACAAACCCCAAATCTCTGAAACAGCAGTGGACAGAACAGATTTGAGCTCCAAATAACTAGAAAGGATTTTGTCTGAGACAAGGCTCACAGAGCAGAGCAAATATTATTTGATGCAATTCAATTCCAGCTTGACACAGGACAGTAGACAGAAAAGTATCTCTGAAAAACTGAAAGCAAAATGTTGGGAAGTGCAGTTATCTGGCTTTTCTCTGAATGTTTAAGCTCTTCCTTTCCAGCTTCAGCTCAGCTAAAAGAAAGTTACCGACAGATAAATCACTGCTATGTCTTTCACTGGTGTCCTTTGAATGGATTGGTTAGGAATGATGCATTTTAAAATGTGTTTCCTCAAAATGTCATGCATTTCTGTGAGTACATGCATGACCTTTAGTCAGAGACACAACTGTAATATGTTAATTTGTAAATACTTCTTAGATATACTGATGACAGCTGTTCAGCGCTTACTTACTGCAAGAAGGAGTAATAACAAGGATGCAAATACTGGGAGTAGAGTTTGTATCATGAATCATGTCCCTTATACAGCCTCGTTTCCAAAGCAACTCCTCTAAAATCTGTGGTAGTCATGTTAGGTACTGAGGTGTTTTGCTGTTACTATGTCAGATCAGTCAAAAATGTGCTTTCCTCCAGTCATTCAAAACAGGATACATAGTGAAAAAAAAGATGTGTAATGTTGCATTTGTTATGCAGTGTACACTTAACACTTTCCCAAAAAAGGCCAACTTCCATTTTTTGAAAAGAGCAATTATTAACAAGATTTTTACTGAGGACACTGTTAACTCACTGTCATTAGTTTTTTAAAACTACTTCCATGGGTATCATCTTCAGAATGTGTGTAGTGTTTCTTCCTTTCCTACACTGTACAATATCTTACTTGATCCTTAGTCCTGCTGACACTGGTAAGGGTTTCATGCAAGTAAATATTATTCAGGACATGGCTGCAGAAAAGAGTTTAAGTGTGAAAAGTGTTGTTCAGTATAATGATACATTTTGATAGGCATTTAAACTGGCAATGTCTTCTGTGGTGTGAAATTCTGTTTTATCCAGCTCAAAATCCAGAGACCATTGATTATATCAATAAGGTACAAGTTGTGGTGTTAATTCTCTCTTTGGTGTCTGTTTGTAACTTGTTCTGTGATTAACAGATGCTTTAAAAGTGCATTAAAACTGAAATTTGTACTTCTCTGTAAAGTGTATTCAGAAAGTGCTGTGGACTCTTATTTCACCATTTGTGTAATTGCTACTGAATACTGTGAACTGCTACTAAACTTCACAGAAAGTGTTTCCGTGTTTAAAAGTGACAGAATTGCTCTTCAGAATGGAAAATAACTATCTGATGTCCTTGAACCCTAAATCGGAAATATTTTAAGGGAAATTTTGTATAATTTTTAAATGTCAAAAAAAAAAAGTTATAATTCAAAGCATACTTTAGTTCAGACTGACTCTAACATTCCTTTCATGTCTCAGACTTTTGTGGGTACACCATAATTACTATGGTCTTGCAAATTAAGTAGAAAATATTATATACTCCATGTACGGCTGTTCTTCAGAATAAAAACTTTGACACTTGCTAGATTCTGCGTGTGTTCATTCTCATAGAAACAAAAAGAAACCTCCATTGTAAAATATCATCTGTTGGTTTGGTCTCTGTTCTCTTCCCCAGAACAGTTTCCTCTGGAGTTTGCACATAATTCCTGCTTCAGAGTTAATAGTATATTTTGCCAGAACTGAAATCAAAGTGGTTGGATTTTCTTGTACCTGCCTTGAAATGAAAAAACACCCGCTATTTCAAAATATTATTCACACTAGGTATCCCACATATTTCAACAAAAATTGCTAGACAGGAATACAGAAACTAAACAGCTTTGTTGCAAAAAAAAAAAAAAATCCTAAACACTGTATTTGAACATGCAGGAACTTTCCAAATGTTATTTTATGTATGTTCTTATAGATCATAAATCATTGAAGTACCTAATAACATTCTTTACTCTGCTGCATGGGTATAAACTCAAATGCATGTGCAATTAGTGAAGTGCAGGGGAGGGGCCCTCCTGCTGCCTCAAAACTCTTATGACCTGATCACTGGTTTTGATTTGAAATGTGTTTCTCTCGGTATATCAGCAAAATTAAAGCAATAAACTTACCACTCTTCTGCCTCATAGAGCAGGACAGTGTAGCAATTAGACAGAAAGACCAGTGATATCTCTTCTATTTTTCCACCCAATTCAATAGAACTGAAAATATTTAGGAAAACTTTATGACCTAGGGTTCAAGAAGCAATAGGAATGTTTTTGTTACATTCCTCCCCTCACGCCACCCAGAAGCACTGCTCACAATTAATCTATTCAAAAATATGAGGGAATAAGTATCAACACGATAAAAATCAGTCAATTGCCACTGAATTTTCTGAAATCTTGTGAAAATACAAAAGCTTGATTCTTGAATACAGATACTGATCTATTGAAGGTCATTATTGAAGTAGTCTTGAGCTGCTGTTGCCTGTTTATACATAGAAGATACTTGTTCTGTTTTGTCACAAATATTGTCAGAGCATGGAGATATTGTATATAATTTTTTTGTTATAACATCAGTAACCAAACATAGAGAATTTCTCACTTAATAAACATTTAAACAAGATTCTTAAATGAATATGAAGATGAGGATGCTCTTAGGCAATTGCCAAAGTTCAAACTATTTTCATGTTTCTATAATAAACTTCTTTTTAAAAAAGGAGGAAATCTGAGCTTCTGGAAAAAAAAAAATGTTTTTTTCAAGAAAGAGTCAGGAAAACAGTCAAGTCTTAACTGTGCCACTAAGAACTTGTCCTGTGTTGTGAATTTCAAGGAGATGATGTTTTAAAATTAAAAAAACAAACAAACAAACAAAAAAACCCCAAAAACCACCCAAACAAAAAAACCCCAAACAAACAAAAAAAACAAACAAATATTTTCTTTCTTAAAAAACATAATGCCTCAAAAAAAAAAAATCTATGTTTCTTGGGAGATACTCTATCTCTTAGGTGAATATCTACTACTACATTTGGTAATTTCTCTATCCACTGGGGATATTCAGCCATATTTAGTAAAATGTGGAACGCTGCCTGAAACAGGTTTATTATGTTAAAAACTTGCCCTTTGCATGCTCCACATGACTGGATAGAGGCATTGCAGACTTCCCACTCCCAGTTCACAGCTATGTAAGTGCCAGAGAAACAGTCTGCCTCTGAATAAGCACACTCCCTTGTTTGTCAAAGTTTCCTGCGTGCCTTTTCGTGTTATTTAGCATCTGACACACTCTATCAAAGTTATACTTCTTGTTGCATTACACTACACATTGGCATGATGCAGCAGCCCACCATCACAAGGATACACAGGACAAATCCAGGACCAAAGTAAGGGCTGGGAGGGTATTTCTTCTTGTAATGACATTAGTAACAAATAAAAAATTTAAGACTCTTGGGAAGTATTAAGTTCTCGTTGCAACACGGTAGCCTGAATTGTGTCAAAAGGCTCTCAGAACACCCCAGCCCCAAAAAGGAAAAATGTGTCTTGTTATCTGAGCTAACAGATGCAAGTGCATTTTATGATGTCTCTTTGCATTAGGAAGCAACCATTAAATAAAAGCAAAGCTTCCTAAAGTGCCCTAGGGGGAATACACATGGAAGTGTGCTTCAAATGCCCTCTGTGCTCTAAGTATTTCAGCAAAGCTTGTTTCATACACAGTAACTTTTCTGCTTTCTCTTCCCTGCAAGTGACACTGCAGTTGAAATGATTTAATGCTGAATTATTTGCTTCTGAAATAATAGACACTATCTTTGCTCCCTAATGATAACATCATTGCTTGCAACAGATTCTTTATGACATATTAAACAGCAGAAGTACCCTACACAGCTGTCAGCTACTATTTTCTGGATAGGAAACATTTATGGATTCTTAAGGTACATACAGTAGAAAGAAATAACAAAGCAAGGCACTAACTAACACACACACACACACACACACACACACACAAAAACCCCAAACAAACAACAAAAAAAACCAAAAAAACAAACAAACAAACAAAAAAAACCCACCAAAAAAACTGAACCCTTCTTGTATTATCTTATTTTTCAGAGTAGGTCACTGAGCACTGAAAATAAAACCTAATTACTCCCAGTTGAAAAGTTCAATGTCACTATTATGCTATGACCTACTTTCTGAAGCTCTGAAATTTTTGGCTGGGTGGATAATGGTTGAATATATTTTTCACTATATGGGCAGCCCTTTGCATCATTTTCAATATACCAAAAAAATCTGAACATTCACTTAAATAAATTGATACTATAATTAGATGAATATATGAAAAATGTAGGTGAAGCATGTCAAGCAACAAAGCACTACAATTATGTAGGGCTAGAATATGTCTTTATGATTAGAATCAGATGCAAATTCCACTGTATAAATAACATGAAAGAGAAATAATATCTTTAAGGGGTTATTATTAAAATGAAGTAAATATAGCACCTGCCATTAATTTCATAAATAGGTATTTATGGACTCAGCATTTCAACATTTTTTATCTAATGACATTATTCATTTAAATTTTGATCCATGCAATAATGTTTCCACTGCCCATTAGTTTTGTTTAGAAGTAAAGTCGTGTCATTTCGTGAAAAATGGAAGTTATTAGGAGTTTGTTGGACTATTCCTGATAGAAACTATAAAATTAAATCAAGTAACTGGCTGCTTTTCAATTTATTTTCCCCAGTATCTTGACTGAAAAAAAAATCTAAATATCTTTAGAGTTTTTACACAGAGCTGGTCTTTGACCTGCTAAACTTAGCACATTATCCTCAGACAGATATCCTAAGGAGCTGAAATATGAGCAAATGACAGACTGAAATGTTTTAAAAAGATGGGCTTTTGACGTTTAAGATAAGTAGAACAAACTCAGTACTTATGTAAATAAATGAATGCTGAGTTGTTAAAATAGGAATGCTTAAATTTATCTGCCTGCTGTGTTGTGGAAAATAAATTTAAACTATCATGATTTGTGGCAGTGTAGAAGGGTGTGCTAATTGCTTTCAAAATCTCAGGTATCAAAAAAAAGTAATCACAAATACAACTGAAGGAAACAATTGGATGGAAGAGGCTCAGAGTATATACAGGCTATTATTTAAAAAAAAAATTGTCATAAACTATATTAATACACTGTTTTTGTTGAATGTATTAATATAAGTGGATTTCCTTTCATATTTGATCAAACCTCCTGCTTATGCCCATAGCAGACACTGAACTTGTTCAAGAGTAAGCAATTTGAAGGAAAAAAAAAATCATCCAAGCAATTACTTAAAAACTACTTATTTATTTGTTTATTAATTAAGACAAAGAATCACATGAATCATAGTATAAAATATTTCTAATGAATATGTAACACTTGTCTTAAAAATGTGACAGATATCATATTCATAAACTAAGCCCTTCCTAAAATTCATTGTGATGTCTAAAGGCTTTACTTTTTAGTACTTATGTTCAATGTTTAATATTTTATTTTCCTTCCTAGAGGAGAAAAAATTGTGCACTTGCAGCTGAGAAAATCAATTTTATCTTAGTTGCATAAAAAAATCATGGCCAGCAGGTTGAGGGAGGTGATTCTGCCCCTCTACTCTGATTTTATGAGACCACGTAGAAAACTGTGCCCAGCTCTGGGGTCCCCAGTGCAAGAAGGACATGGGCCTGTTAAAGCTGGTCCAGAGGGGGCCATGAAAATGGTCAGATGTTTGAACATCTGTCCTATGCAGTTGGGCTGAACACCAGAACAGGTTGCCCAGAGCAGCTGCAGATTCTTGGGAGTGTTCAAGGCCAGGTTGGATGGGGCTTTGAAAACTTGATCTAGTGAAAGGTGTCCCTGTCCACTGTCAGAGTGGTTGTACTAGATGATCATTAAAGTTCCTCTCAACCAAGCACATTTCATGATTCTATGGTTTTTCTGTTTATAACTTGCCAGTGGTTTTTTTGTCAGAAAATATTAAAAACAATGGAGAAGAGACACAACCCCAAAGCTATGTAAAAATCTTATCACAGGTTCATGCTTCTCTTTGCAGAATATATTTATAAATGAGAAAATGAAGAATAACCAAGAAGCAAATAAATCATGTGCTCCTATATTTTCTGAAAAAAAAAAAAAAAAAAGTTATATTGTTTTGTATGCTTTTCCAAATGGAACTCTATTGGACTGACTCTATGATTATAAAGAATGATACAAAGTATCAAAAAATATAGTGCAACAAAATGAAGACTGTCCCACGATGATTCACTGAATTCATAAGATCGTAGAATAGTTTGAGCTGGAAGGAACCTTCCTTTAAAGACCACCTATTCCAAACCCGCTGTCACAGGCAAGGACACGTTTTACTAGATCAGGTTATTCAATGCCCATACCGTCTGACTTTGTGTGTTTCCAGTGATGGGACACACATACTTTCCATCACTAAAAAGTTGGTTATAGTCTGGAAAATTCATTTTGTCCAGGCTGAAGGACAAGGGTCCTTACAAATATGCAATTTAAGGGCAAATACTTCTATTTTGAAAAAAACAAAAACAAACAAAAAAAAAACCAAAAAAAACCCCCAAACAAACAAACAAAAAAAAACCCAACTCCCCCAAAAAAAACCAACAAAAAACCCAAAACAAAAACAACAAAAAACCCAACAAAACCCCCAACAACAAAAAAAATCTTAACTGAGAATTAAAATGAATATTTTAACTTAGATCATAAGCTAAAGAATATTTCAGGACCTTTGATCATAAGCCATGTTGCATTTTAAAAAAAAAGGCCTCCAAAGGATGATTTCAGTGTTATCAATTGTTTTTGGGGTTTTAACCTAAAATTTTATTATAATTCTTAGGCTGATTCCCATGATCATCTAAATTGATCCTTTGTTGGAGTTGTATTAGAATCAAATGAATAAAGGGTGTGGAAAGAAATGTCACATTGAACAATTAAGTTTCATATGTAGACAGATTTCACTCTTCAGGTCTTATTTATCCAGTAATTTTCAAGTAGTAAAATAATTTTTATTTTCGGATTCCATCTTTCCATATCTACGTCTCAATATATATATATTACTATAGAAATGCTACAACTATAGCTATGTAACTATAATGTAGCCTGACTGTTCCAGTAATGGGATGGCAGTTTCTGTCCGTTGAGAACAGAGAACAAATACTCACAAATTAAAGTTTACTGCAAAAAATGACTTTGCATCTCAGTTCCGATGTTTAAGATTTTCCTTTTTCCCTTTTTTCCTTTTTTCTTTTTTTTTTTTTTTTAAATTTAGATATATAGTCTGTTTTGGTTTTTTCCTAGATATGGGGGCAAAAAGGGCATTCTAGCCTAATCTGTGCTAGCAAGATTTTCAGCAGAATTTAACAAGTCTGTACAACTAATAAATAATGCGAAATAAGGAAAAATCCATGAAATGTTAATTTTGTGGTTTGAAAAACTTATGTTATTGTATAAAAGATGAAAATTCTATTGAATATCTAATTATCTGGAGAGGTTTTACTGTTTGAAGTGATTGTGTTTATGTGTGTCACTCCCTTTAACTCTGTTATGAGACATGATGTTTCAGCCTGGAGCTGAAACCTGTCTTTGAATCATCTGAAATGAATCTACAGACAATCCCTTTAAACCACAGAAATAACCAAAATAACAGCTTGAAGCTGACCTGCGAGACCTGAAATGCACTTTTCATTCTCTTTGTAGAGAAGGTTGTCAATATTGCTATAATCAATAAATGACAACTTTGTACAATCAACTTTATCGCAGCTCACTCTGGTGTCAGAACAGCTTGCATACACCTTTAGAGGTGGACACTATACATTTGGCTACTTTTATTCAAAACTTTATTAATCTTTACTTCACCTGTGACAATTAGGCACTATATTTTTGAAATTAGATGTTAGATACATACTGTGCAGTGAAATCTATTTTTAATTTACATTTTGTGTGACATAATTACGTAGAGACCAGACACGTTCTGGTACCAAAACATCCTTGAGGTGGTTGGAGAATGGCGATTTAGTACCTTCAGTTTTTACCCTCATCCCCTTTCTCCTGCCCCGCTCCCTTTCCCCTGGAGGCTATCTCAAAGGAGACCCTCACTACTCCCCTTCTTCCCACTCTGGGAATGGAGTTGAGAACTGAAGGCAAAAAAAGGTGAAAATTGCAGGTTGAGATAAGAACAATATTCTTGAAACAGTCATGAGATAAGAAAACGAACAGTAGCAGCAACAATATAAATAACAAAAGTGTACAAAGAGAGGGTGATTTGCATGCAAAATCGCTCACCCACAGAGTCCACCCCGACACAGCAGGACCCTGAGATTATGAACAATGGCCAATGTTTTCTCCTCTTCTACTTTTTAGCAGATGTTGTTTCTATAGAGGTTTGCGTAGTGACACACTGCTCCTATTGCAATAAATAAGTGTATGTATTCTTGTACCTTTTTTGTTTGGGTACTTCCTCAGGAAAATTTCATATCACTATAGTCATATATAACAATACACCAAATTAATTTTCCTGTGAAAAATTTTGATTTGAGGTTGACTATGATTGATATAAGGAGGCTTTTTTTTCTCTAAGATAAAGTGTGTTTTTTAATAAAGAAGGTAACATTAGGAAAATGATATGTGTCTTTGAATTGATATTTCAATTTAAAATAATGTTTTCTATGTTTCTAATGTTCGCGATGTTTTCTAGAAAAACATTAGCTCTTAGTAGCTAGCATTTGTTGTTTTGAATCCAGAAAAATTATAGGACTAAGAGGTTTAGCGCAATGCTAACCATTTCCCCGTGGATTATAGGGGATTTATTCTTCTCTCTGTCTCTCTCTTCCAGCCCAGAGGCCTGAGAACCTGAAGAACCGTTTTCACTCTGGAAAACTGAGGTGAGATGGCATTCAGTACCTCAGCCTTTTAGTCATTCTTAGTCGCTATATTTCTCCTCTGCATCCAGTAAAAGATGGAGATTGTCCTTAGCCATCCTTTTGTTGCTAATGTATTTACAGAAACATTTTTAATAGTCTTAGGCACCAGTAGCCAGATTAAATTATTTGTGACATTTTGTTGCTTATTAAATGATATATCAAGGTTGCTTTTTTTTTTTTTGCAAAATAATAAGGTTCCTTCACACACCAAGCGACTGTACTTGTTTCCTGAAAGTGATGGTAGGACAAGCTGGTATGTGCAAATTCTGACCTTTTTTCTCCATAAGATCAAAGTGACTCTGATGAGGATGTAGACCTGGAAAAAGAACTATTATTTCTTGTGGTCATAATTATTATTGTGTTTCTTGTCCCTTTAATTCAATAGTTGTTGACATATAGATAAGAACTAACTCGTGTTTCATCACAGTACATAAGAATTATTTATCAAAAAATTTAACCTAGATAATTCAGAATGGGCTTTCTTTACAACTTGTTTATTTGAATCACATCAGCAATTGACAGGACAATCAGGTGATAAATTAACTGATATGATTATCTATTGTATATTGAACACTTTTATATGAATATGAATTTACAGTTCATACTATTTATAAACCTATTTTTCTTTTGTTTTAACACTAATTTGTTACGTCTCTGGTCCCAACTCACCTCCATCTTGACACAGAAATCATCATAATGTGCACTGATGCTTTTATGCTGCTAGAAATTCTGACATGCATTTGCCACCTGCCCATCCAGTACTGTTACTCTGACAGTTTTACTGTTCTTCTCTGTTTATTCTCTATTTTTTTCCATAAAGAATATATTATATAACTTAAACAGATGCCAATGTGATCAACTATAAAAATAAAAGGATTTGGAAACTGCTACATATATTTCAGATATTGTGGATTTTTAAGCCTTGCTTGCTTTTTCATCTGTTCTGTACTTTCCTATTTAAGAACTTTAGGAATTATAACATTAGAAGAGATCAGAGAAAATTATTCTGGAATATTATCCAAATTATTACCATCTGCAATTACTAATGGAAAAAATATTTTGGCACCTAGATGATATGCAGAAAGTAAGGATCTTCAAACCTGATTTCACTGTAATATGAATGTTTCCTAAAGTGAATCATTACTCAGTGTTCATAGTACTGGAAGATCCATTTATGCTAGAGAATGTTTAATAAGATGAAAAGAATAGATAATTATAAAAAAAAGAGGGAAAAAAAAAGAGAAGAGGCAACCTTCATTTCCTTCCCTAAAGAAACTGAATTTCAGGGATACATACTTATTTGTAACTAATAAATGTTTCCTTTAAAAAATTATTTAGTTCTTCATGCTATAGCAGATTTGAAACAGCAGACAAACTGGAATGGCATTGTGAAAACCAGTGGGTTTCTCACCTAGAGGAAGGAAAAGGTTGTGGAAGAAAATACTGTGAACTGGTTTCTTAAAAGTATGTGAGTTTAGGACATGCTGTTATTGTATTGTATTTTTTTTTTAATAAAATTCTTCATACCTGTAATATAGAGTACTGCCCTTCTTCTGGAAATATTCTTATTAGTCCAGAATTTTAGTAGCTTATGATTTTAAGGAAAGTTTAGAATTTGAGGAGTAGTCCAGTGCAGAATTGAAACTGAAATTATCCCCACATTTCTAATAGGCTATTGAATATGCAATGATCAGTGTCGCAATTTAACCATGATTTTTGAATTTTTTTTTTCGGTGAGAAATAGACATCTTGTTTTCCATTTATGCAAACAGCTGTTCCTATGGATCTCAAGGAAGTCACCTCAAGTCTTATGAGTAAAAGCGCTTTAGGCTGCGTTTGCCGTATGTACTCATGAGTGTGATAAAATGACATTAGGAACTGGAACTCACCTGTTTACAATTTTATTTGTTAAATATATTCCCAACATGATTCTGCAATTTTAAAATTATCAAGCTCCAAAATAATACCCTTGTATAATTTGAAAATTTGCATGCATCTGGTGCCATTCCCAAAGAGGAACACTGTACTGTACTAAGCCATTGAGTTTTAGATTGGAAAATTTTTTAAACATAAAGATCAAGTCCATTCTGTGCTAGGTGTCAGGTTTAATTCATGAAAACAAATGTAGCTACCTGGACTGTTCTACGAATTTTACTACATTTTGTAGCTATTTTTGAGCCCTTTTTTCTCTTATTGTTACAGTTCTGCAAAAGCATGAATGTCAAAATAGGATATAATTATCCATTCTTCATTTCACTAATACTGTTTTGGTTAGGATTTCTCAGTGAAATGGAAAGTCAAGCAGAGAAGTGGCTTCACTGTATAATTTCCTGCAATAATTTTCAACCAGTGCAGTGTATACAACTCAGGTCATGTGAAGCAGTTATTGCTTTCCCACTCCACTGAGTTCAGACTTTGTTGGTTTCATAGCTGGGTATTACAAGGATTTCATTTGCCTCTTAAGTTATCACAGCCTATTCTATTTTTTTTTCTGTTATCATTGTCCAGCTCCTATCCTTATCCCTCCCAATATTGTTTAATGTCAGTGCAATCTGTGACTTGCTCTTTGTATTCAGGGCTGCAGAGATGTGTGGGTTACAGATGTGAAAATGAGGGAATGTTCTAAAAGACTAATGAGTTTTGAAGACAGATGAGAATGGGAACATTTAATAAAAAAATTATGGGTGGAAAAAAAAGGTAAAAAGGCATCTCCATAAATTGAAGTCCTGACTTGATCAAAGTAATTATTAGAGCTTCCTCTGCCTCTATCAGGGCCACGATCTCACTTACCTTGTCCATTTAACATTTTCTAAAACCAAAGAGCAACCTTGAGTTCAAGCCAGCAGGAAACATACTGACATAAATATAAATGTGGTTTTAATTAGAGCCAAGATAATAATGGACTTTTTTTTGTGAATAGATGAGCTGAAAATTCAGGAAAGCTTTTTAATAATTTGATTCAATTTACTTTAATTTTATTTTGGATTTTCACACTGGCAGTAAAAAATACTTTATTTATTCTCTTATTTTTTAATATTTTGTCCTATAAAAATATGCTTTTTAAAATAAAAAACAATATAACCTCCTATAAGCTGTTGAATCAAAGTTCTAACCCTTCTCAAAAATAATAAATTTGAAAATATGGAATAGGAGGTGCTTCTAAATCTTTTTGCTTATTGTGTAGATAAAACCTTTTATTTAGCCTTTTGTGTCTTTCTCAATGGGAAATAAGGATGAACTGTGAACTGTGTGCAGTGCACATTCATAACAATTTTGTCTTCCTTATCTTCTGAATCATAAACATATAGGTAAGAGAAAAAAATAGCATGAACTTTATTATAAGGAAAATGTTTATACATTTGTACTCCTAACATTTTGGGACAGCTGGAATTTGTTTGTGCATTGTTTTGCTCTTTCCTCTTAACCATGAGGCATCGTTGTTTCCATTTGGTATTGATTTCTCCATTACACTATTTAAATGCTTCTTTATCTAAGAGGCTTCAATGCTTCTCATCTGCTAGAGAAAAATGTTTCTGAGGAATGTCCTCATTTAGCATGCACCCTTGTGTATCTGACCTTGAAAAGTTTAGGAAGATATCTCACATGCAATGAGGAAATCATCACACTTTAAGGCAATGGAAGTATTTTGGCTATCTTCTTGAGGGACCATTGCATTCAATGAACAATTCTAGATATCTCACAGGGTGCTTGGGGTAGGGAGAACCCTGAGGGTGTGGGCAAAGACAAAGAGGTCTCATGGCATTCTCAGGGTCAGGCACAGGGTACAACACGGCTGTTTTCACTCAGCTCAGTTTCACTGAGAATTTTTTTTTATTTCATGGGAAAACACACGAGGTAAAGAAATGTAAGACAGGTAAGAACCCAAAAAGAAGCATACCTGTTGAGGGAAAGCTGGCCCAAAGATAGAGGAAGAAAAGCCCTGCTTTGCAAAGTTATAAAAATCCAAGGAAAATGTCATCTAAGATGGTAAATCAGAAGTATCAAGGGTCAGGTACTTGAAGGATCAGTGGGGGCTGATCTGTCCCCACCACACTGAAAAGCTGTTGGCTTGCAAAGACTCATCAAGCCATAGGTCTGCATCAAGAATGGGGGACATGTAATGTTTAACTTAGCATACCATTTGTCCTGGCTATTGTATATATTAAATGAATTTAAAATTGCTTTGTATGCTTAAATGGTACAACTTTCAACTCAGACCATTCTATGATTCTATGATATCATGCACATGAGGTCTAAGTCTGCATGGTAGAAGAAACTGGAACAAAAATGACCTGATATATTCTATGTACAAAACTCTTTGGATATCACACATGAAACTTCATTAAGATGTGACAATATTTTCTGTCTCTATTTCAGTAAGCAACTCTGAGGGCTTATCTCTGACATTAGATGCTGTATGTTCTCCTTGTCAGAGAATACCTTAGTGGAGGATTCTGACATCTACTTTTCTAGGCAGAATTGTACAGGTGGGTAAATGTCAATAATAAAAAGTAAAATGCAGCGATAACCAGTTCTTCTGGGTAAAAGACTTTTTTGAAAGGAAAATGGAGATTTCTACCCAAACATCTTTTTTTTTTCCCTTTTTTCTCCTCCTTCTTATCCCTGTCTCTCAAATGACTCATGTACCTACCAAGAAAATCAGAAGAATATCACTTCCATGTCCTGTTATAGCCACTGTGAGCACGAGTGAATCATTAAAACTGTATGTCCCTTTTGTCTTAGACAGCATTCATAGGAAGGATTTGTCACACTAATATGAGACAACAGAAGAGAGGGTCTCCTCCTTTTTGTAATACACAGAAATTGAATATTAACTGGTGACATCACAGTCTTCTGTTGACAGCACACCTGTCCTTTTAATCCAGCTATGTTTAGCCAAGTGTTTACTTTACACATCCAATTATCCAGGACTGTGGGTGAATCAGTCATGTTTGAAGACAGCATCTTCCTTTTTATTGTGTCTAGCAGCAAAACAGAGCACTTTTATATGTAGTTCCTGCCCTTTCAGGAACAAATTTAAACAATAAAATGGCTTTATCATAACAGTTTTTTTAGGATTTAATGATTAATTTCTGAAAATAGACATCTGGATTCTATGAGAGGAAAAACTACAGGTCTTGTGTTTATTACATTTGCAGAAATTTGGAGACCGAAACTGTTAAAATGGTTTTTGGCTGATATTTATCAGAAAAATTAGGAAAGAAATGTAGTTTTGAACCACAAAAAAGATATGGGTGCTGCAGCAAAGAATAATTTTTTTTTCTCCTTCTCTTTCTTTTGATTTTTAATCTGGCTGTGTATTTTGAGGCCTGTGGAATGCCATTGTTACTGAAAAAACAATTCACTTGCAATAAATGTTTTATCAGAAAAGTCAGTTTAGAAGGTATACACAATCTCTAGATAGGTGATAGAGATGGAAAAGAAAGCATAAAAACAACCAATGGTTTGCCTGCTGCATTTAGTTCCGCTGAAGCCACAATGCAGAGTGGAATTCTGTCCTTGACAGACCCTATAGTGATAGTACAGATTTGATCACTACAATGCTAGGACACATTTAACTAAGAATGTTTTTAGCTGGAATCACTGTGATTAAAACACACACAAAAAAATTTAAAAATTCTTACTAAAGCAAAAATGTTTGTTCAAGAAAAATAGATAAAAATGTTATGTTCTCTATAATAAGGGTTAACATTACCTCACGTGGGTTAATCTACTAAGTTCCTTCTGTGGCCAATAAAAGATTTACAGCACCTAAAGTTTTTGTAGGAATGTTCCTCAGCAGGAGCCTCTACTGATGCTAAAATGAAACTTGTATTAAGTTTTGAAGTACCACCTCCAAGTGTGTTTTTCATCTATATTTTGACTTATGTCCTCTTTGCTGAAAAGGGTTTTGAGAAAATCTAGAAGACAGCCTATTAAAAATCCATACAATCAGCTGAGCTCAGCTTTCATTTTGGTTCTAGTCCAGGTTGTAAGCTTTTATTCTATTGATTTTTATTAATTAGTTTTGGCTCTATCTCATGCACACTGGAGGCTATGTCAGTATTAATACTTAACATCTCCCAGCACTGGCAGTAGTCATTCTGTTAGTGAAGACTGGAAAGGCGTGGCTGCCAATGTTCGAATAGCAGCACACACAAGTCCCATCTTATTTGGGTTCAACAATGTGAGGATGGAAGTTCCATCACCTACCTGTTACTGCTCCTTTTGGGACAGAAAGAGCAGGATGAAGTTGCTGCATTAATTCTTGTTTGATGGTGATAAAATATGCAGCTCCAAGAGTAGTGTGAGAAAGTTAGTTGTATTTTACCAATAAAGTGTCAAAAAGTTGCAAATATCAATATCCTAGACACAGAAAGCAGAAAGTATTGTTAATAATCTGAAAAAAAAAAGTAACTCAATTCAGTAGAACAGAAAAGATTTTCTCAAGCAACTGCTTTTTAAAAGGAAAGCCATGTGGAATGGGGAGTAGTTAATAATTACTGGTAGTGTGTTCTTTGATGCAATAGCAGAGCAGATAAGGTGGGTTCAGTTTTTTGGTTGGATTTCTTTGATGGACTTCTTTTTCTTTTCTTTCTTTTTTATTTCCCTTTGATTCTGTTGATATTAGGAAGTTCTCAAGAACAAATGTCAAATCTCAGTGGAATGCTTCAGTGAATGAAAGGGCAATGAAAGACTCTGGCATTGTACCTGTCGCCTAAGGGGGAAAGTATATACCAGCTCTCAGATTTCATATATATATATATATATATATATGACCAGAAAATTTCTAAATATTTTACACATCTGATGAATCACACTACATATAATTAAGCCATGGGCAGCACATTAATACATCTCCAAAGATATTATTATTGGTTTTAATAATTTACATGTTGATAACTATGGATTAATCACTTATCTTAAAATGTTAAAGATGGTTTTAGAGAAAAGTAGACCAAAATAATCCAATAGATTAGTATTATATGAAGTGTGGAAGAAACCACTAACAAATACAACAAAGTCATCAAAATACAATGGTAAATACATTACAAGCTAAATTTGGTTTTCAAAATGTGTCAGATTTTATAAGTTTGTTTTATTTAAGGTACCACGAAACCAGTTAATGGAAATTGTGTGGTTTGGTGAAACTCCCAGGGGAATTTTTTCCTTGGAATAATTTTAGACAAATAAAAATAGTTTAGGGAACATTACAAGTAACATTAGGGGACATTACTAGGGTAAAAATATTTTCTTTTTGAAACAGACTAAAACAAGATATTTTTATGGCATGTTAATTCCTGTCTCTGATTTTCTAATATTGATAAATTGTATGTAAAGCTCAGAAATGTTCATTCTACAAACATCATTGCATGCTAAGCAGAATGGAAGGGATATATACAAAGATATCCCCTGAGCAAAGAAACATTGCCAAGTTCAGATAAAACCAAATATTTTCATTACTGGAAATAAAATAAGTTGCTCTTTTACAGGGGTAAGTAACAATTTCAAAGCTGTATTCCATTGCATAGCAACATGACAGTATGTATCTTTTGGATATAGAGAAATATACAAGGATTCAGGAAAGCTTAAGAAGAAAATACCTTTATTTGCATTGCTGATAACTGTAGTGGTTCAGTAAATACTACAGATGCGATGAGTTTTATGCTGAATGAAGACAGAGGCTGTTTAGAAATGGAAACT
>VZSR01003803.1:47543533-47637859 GCA_013398615.1 Brachypodius melanocephalos
GCTAATCCTATACTACAACCCAGGACAATATCATAAATCCTGAAGACACTGCAGAACAGTATATTTTACTTTTATTCCCTATCCTTTCTGTTCATGTTAAATGTACCATGGTTAGAAAGAAAAGAGGGTTTATGGAACTCAACATTAAAATAGCAAATTTCTATAAAACACATGAGAAATTAATGGGTAAAGGTTGCTGTGTTTAAAACACAGCTATTAACACTCTTTTGCATGAAAATCAGTGACAGTACAATGTTGACAGAGACAATATAGGCTTTATAATTCTCTCTTCCCCAGCTCTGAATGGAGACTAGCAGGGCCCCGAGTTGGTTGCTGCAGAATCAGGCAGCTCTGGTGGGGGCTGAGGGGTGTTTCCCTGGGGGCTGGGGATGGTGTGTCCTTACGGGGGCTTGGAGTCCCCAGGAAGGCTGCTGCTGGGGGAGTTGTGTTCAGTGTATGAATTCATATATTCGTATATGGAAAGCGAGATGGGGACACACGGAAAACCTGTTCATTCTCCAGCCAAGTAAGGCATCTGTTCGTAGTAGAATTTAGGGTTTGCTTTTATGAAATAATTAGTCCTGCACTGGTATGTTATAAGACAACTAAATCTAATTGCTTTTGGAGGGCAAGTGTCAACACGCTAGTGGTTACTGCTGCATGTATTTTGGCCAGCATGAGGAAGGGAAATGGCTTCTTGCTTTATACTTTTAGAAGTTCCTAAAGTGCTGTGAAATGGTGAAATATCAAAATCGCTAGTGATACTTACTTTACCCAAATGAAAAGGAACATTTCCTCATCACTCTCACAGAAACAATGTGCTCCCATGTGTTTAAATAGGGGGTTTGGGATGTTGACTTAAGTTGTTTTTTATTCCTTTCAGTTTTGATTACTTGTTATTCCTGCTTGTGGTCTAAAATAATAGAAATCATTCTTTTTAAAATACAATTTACAAGTCAGAGAAAAGAAACTGAACAAAAGTGTCACATAATTACCCATGCATAATTGGAGAATACAATAGACATATTGGTTGCAGGTGGCTGACAGTAAGATAGCTAAGACGAAGTAAACACTATTAGCAAAGTTTCAATTATTAAGTGCTGCATGCAAAATTAGTATGTGACAAAAGAATCACAAATTAAGGAATTAATATGAAGAAAACTAAACAAAGTAACCAAGTTGTTGCTGTGTTTTATATTATCAGAGGCTTTCTCATGTTTGACTTGCTTGTGCAACTGATCCAGTTTGAGAGACCATTAACCAGCCTCAGAGAGAGGCTTGCAGAGTCCAAAAGAGTCCTTTTGAGATCGAGGAAAAGCACAAAAGTGGTCAGCATTGGTAAAAACTCACTTACACCCACCTAGAGAGTAGGTAATAGACTGTAATCTAAAATTAATGCTTTGTCTTAATGGTTCTTGTTCACAGAATTGTACAAAGATGTTGACATTGCTTTAGAATCACTTGGTGCCTTGCCTTGCTGTAATAGTCACATTATAGAGATTTATATTTTATGGAGCCTACATCTTATTCTATGGAGTTTATGAGTCTTTTGATATCAAATAGGCTACGCAGAAACCAATTTTGGGAGCACCAAAATTTCAGCTGTTTGGAACAAATTTTGGCTAGCAAGATTGTTATTTTTTTATCTTCCAGCTGACAGACCAAGATGGATATTTGCAAAATTCATGGCATTATGTCTTCCAGCCTGGCTAAAGCACACTGTAACACAGAGCCACCTCAGCTAGCTCATCTCACGCTGAGCTAGGAAAGGAATGAACAGAAAACAGAGCTTAAAGACAGGAAAGCAGCGATGGCAGGCAACAACAGAGCCTCCTCCTGCAGCAGTTTTCCATGGACTTTGTGCCCATTACCCTGCTAGCAGACCTGGTCTGGAAAGGCTGAAAAGTACAGTGCTTCCCAGCTTGGATTTCTGTATGACCTTTTTAGAATGAGCAAGACTTTGTGTTAGTCTGAATGTTAAGTACCTCTGATCTCCACTGTAGAGGACGAATGTGCCTCACAGTACCTGTCGTTTTTCAGGACCACTGTTGACATTTTCACAGTGTTTGCTCTACTTGTTGATACAATATCAGGCTGTCAGAAGAACTCACTTGATAGACCCAAGTTGTAGGGATCATTATATAAACAGTCTCGTGAGATTGTAGGAGAGTATGGAGCTGACACACCGCTCTCACATCACAGTCTTGATAACTTTTTTTAATTATTGTGAGATAACACAATTCTCATGGGCTATTGAAAACCTCAATTCTTCTACAGAACATTATGATAGAAAGAAAAGAAACTGGAACCTGCTTCCTTTTTACCTTAAGCTTATTTTCAATATCTTATTATTTCTCCTATTTAGAAGATTTCAAACAGCTGTGTGATACAATTTGTATCAGCTGAAGCATAACATTTGACCTAATCTCATTAAAAGTGATTATAAAAACAAATTAAAATATTTTTCCAATATTTAGAAGGTGAAGGTTAATACACAAAATATTTAGCAAAAAGAGATAGATGCGCTTACTGTGGGTATGTTTCCTGACATAAGACCTACATTTGTAATTTATTTGTCTGCTTCAGGGTTTACATAAAAGAGAATAGATTTTGCATGACTGATTGTAAAGTCTTTATGCATAGCAGAATATCGACAATTGCATTTGAAATTACTATCCATTTAGTTTATTGTCGGGTATTTTTCAGCTAAATTTGCAACTTTCTTTATCAGTGAAGCAATATGAAGGAAAAAAAATATTATCTTGAGATGAGCTATGGTTGAACCTTCAGTGTCCTTGGTCCTTTCCCTGCTATAAAATACATCCTCCAAAACTGATGGTAAGAAATGAAGGATTAGGTCCTTAGGTAGAGGATGCATGTTCCTTGTTTTAGTCCCAAGATTAATATAAGAATATATTTGTGAAACTACTAAGAGTGCTGACAACTCTCTAGTCTGCTACATATCAGCCCTTATTACTCTTATTAGACATTGATGAATACACTCATGGTCACTTCATGCAAATACAGAAAAATGAAATTATATACACACACCTTGTATTGAAAGAAATATATGCGTGTGCAGTCCTATATATTCCTATAGAGAAATTATTATTAAAGAGATATCCTTTTCCTCAAAGAACTGCACGCTCTTGTAAGAAGTCCCACTTCATCTTTCTCGTAGGCTCCCTTCAGGTAGTGGAAGGCTGCTGTTAGATCACTCCAGAGCCTTCACCCCTTCAGGCTGAACAAACATAATTTTCACTGCCTCTCCTCATAGGAGAGGTGCTCCAGTCCTCTGATCATCTTGGTGGCCCTCCTCTGGACTCACTCCAATGGGTTGATGTCATTCCTGTACTGGGGAAGCCCACAGCTGGATGCAGTACAGCAGGTGGGGTCTCACTAGAGCAGAGCAGAGTAGAGGGGCAGAATCCCCTCCCTCTCCTGCTGCCCACGGTGCTCTGGATGCAGCCCAGGACATGTTTGGCTTTCTGGGCTGGGAGTGCTCATGGTGGGGTCATGTCTAGCCTCTCATTCACTACCACACAAAGTCTTTCTTGGCAGGGGTGCTCTTGATCTGCTCATCCCGTCTTGCTACAGGAGAAAGCCCCAACCTAGGTACAGAACATTGTACTCGGTCTTGTTAAATCTCATGGGATTCCCAAAGGCCCACTCCTTGAGCTTGTCCAGGTCCCTTTGGATGGCATCACATCCTTCAGGTGTCCTTCAACTACACCACTGAGCTTTGGTGTCATCTTTAAATTTGCTGAGGATGTACTCAATCCCTTCACCTATATCATTAATCAAGGCAACAAATAATACTGGTCCCAACACAGGCCGCTGAGGGACACCACTTTCACTCATGTCCATTGAGACTCTGAGCCATTGACCACTACCTTCTGAATATGACCTTCCAACCACTTTCTTATCCATCTAACAGTCCCCTCATCACACCCATCTCTCTCTAGTTTAGAGAGAAGGAAGCAGGATGTGGATAACAGGAAAATACTTGGATAACAGTCAATGAAGTAAATAAAAAACAAAGACTGAAAACAAGATGTCAGGAAAGAGGGATCACAGATAAAATGTTAAGGGCTATAGCCCACTGCAATGCTGTAGCCTATGCCCATATTAGCAGGGAGCACAGGGAATTACTTGTCAATCTATAGAGAGAAATAAATAATGCCTGATGACCAAACAACTACCTACCAATTTTTTTTTTTTTTTTTTTTTTTTTTTTTTTTTTTTTTTTCACTTCAGAGTACTTCTGGGCTGATGGTCAAAATTTCCTTTAGTGATTGATTTGAACATGCTAGGCAAGGTCCCAAAACACACTTTACAGAAGACTTGCTGCTGACAGACCTCCAGGTCATATACTCTAAGACCACACCATAATGAGAATCAAAACCCGACAGATCATACACTTTATCTTCCTTTGGAACAGGTGTAAATTTGGAAAAATATTCCTCAGCTATTTTCCCTCATTGCTCTATGCTTCTTATTCCAGGGAAATCTTAGAAAGCAGAAAATGTATCCTTCTAGATGAAACTAAATTGGAAAGTGCATTGCAGATAGCAATTTCAGAACAGACTAGAGCTGTTTCAAGGTCACTTTGTACTGTGTTGGGTCCTCAGCAACCTATTTCATTTCATAGGATGGATCCTATTCCAGTGTGCTCCTTGCTCTGTGTGGATGTGTGGAACACTTGCTTCTGGCGTGCACTCCTGGCACAGGCTGAACTGCTAATGTCAATGGATCCATAGAACATAAAATCTGTTTGGTTTGAATTGCGATAAATATCAACAAAATATTATTAAAATAACTAAAACAATCCTAGAAAAAGAAGACAGAACAGATTTTGATACAAGTACTGTCTTTGAATTTATAGGCAGAAAACCCCACTTCTGCTGTTTGTCATCATGTCTTTTATGATAACAATAAGTCATCAAGTCTTGCTGACAATATTATTTGCATTGGTTCTAAATTTGAACTAGTTTGTAATTAGTTCAAGAACAGAATTTGACCTTGGGCTGTAGAAGAGTTGTGAATGAAGGAAATATGTCAGCAGCACGCGTAAAAATAAGGAAAGAAATAGAATACAGAATTTTCAAGTGACAGTGATTGATATGTATATATCTTTAGGAAAATGAATGAGTAAGCGTTTTCTAAACACTGGCAAAAATGAATTGATAATAAATAATGAAGAAAAATAGTTGATTAAATATTTGATAATGAGAAAATTTAATGTAATAATTTTTTTCAGAGGAAGGAATGTGAGACAAAAACAAAGTAGCTTTGAATGGAGTCCAGAATTTGATCCAAAGCCTTTGAAGTCAGCAGGAAGCCACTGGCTTCCACATGCTTTTTGGCAGCCTTGTACTATATTCTCTGTGGGAGAAATCTGGCACACCTCTCAGATGCTCCATAACTCAGTCCCAATCTGATAGTACTGCTTCATCAGTTCATTCCTTTACCCATCTTCCTAAATTAATCTCATGACAATCCATTTTATAGACTTTTTCTGACCTCTCTAATCGTGATGGTTCTTGTAACCTAAATGGTGATTTGAATATGATTCCTCTGTATTTGTCTTTCCACTCAAGAGTAGAGAACATTTTCCAGAGTCAGCAATAAAAAAGAGTAACTTACTGGGGAAAGGGATTTCTATAATATCACAGGTGTATCAATTAACTTTTTTAAACAAAATATTTTGGTTATAGATTGTTACATTTCTGTCCATCTTACTTTTTGCTTCACACTCACTGACAAGCTAAACATTTATCTCCTGCCTGCCGTTCCTACACTTAACTAAATCATGCCCTCTATTTTTTTTTTCCAGGAATGTCAAGTCCTCAAGGAATATGCAAACCAAAGGGAGCACTAATATCTTCAGGTCATCAAAGAAAGAGCTGGAGCTGTTCAGCAGAAGTGGCAGAAGAGCCATGAGTGTTGCCACACTGTGAGATCCACAGCTGACAGATCACAGCTCTCTGTACCAGGACATCCTGACAGCTCCCATAGCTCTGCAGCCGTCCTGCCGGGGGCAGCTCATGCTCCCATAGGATCTGGGAAAACCTGGACAGCCCTTCAGATGGCTGAGCCTCCATCCACATCATCATTTCTGTCTGCAAAATGACTGTGCAGCAGCACAGCAGTCCATGTGATTTTAATAATTCGATAATTTAATAATTTTGATAATTTTAGCTTTGGTAAAGCTGACAGTGCCAGTCTGGTGCTGGTCCATTGGTAAAACAGCAAACCTGAGAAATGTAAGAGATTCAAATGAAATCAAACAAAAACAATACACAAAAAAACCAAAACGAAAACAAAGCTACACTAAACAAAACTAACAAAACAATCTCCAAACTTTTAGCCACTTTTTATTTAATATTGTTTAAAACATTTAAGGTATAGTAAGTCTTTTACAGTAACTGATTTGTCCTCAGTATTTTTTTTAATGAAATGTTTTTGTAATGAATGCTTATAAAAGGAGAACTACATATTAGAATAAGCAGGATATGATTTGGATGGAAATAAGATTAATTTAACTTGCAAAAAGAGGATATATTATTTTTGGCATTGAGTTTTGAACATGCAAGTTCAGTAGGTCATTACAGGGTTGCTTCCACCTGATGGTACTGATTTTCTCTGTTCTGACTGACTTTTAGAATTAAAATAATTCTTTTTCTGTTTCTTGTATTATCTTGGGATCTAACTAGTTCAATTTAGAAAAGAAGGAAAAAAGAAATGGCCGAAAAAAAGGAAAGGCTATGTTGCTAGGTCTGTTACGAGGGTTTTTGTACTTGGGGTATTTTTTGTTTGGTTGGTTTTTGTTTGTTCATTTGTTTGTTTTGGCTTTTTAATGTTTTTTGTTTGTTTGTTTTGTTTTGTTTTTCATTTAATAAACTGGAAGGCTTGGAAGATTATTGGACATTCATATGGCAATACTGTATGGTTCTGTGCTCTTATAGAGTATTCTGAGCACATGTAAATTTAGATGTGCATATCAATGTCTGCTGTTAAGTGAAACATCCCAAGCAAAAAACTAGTACTGATGGACAATCACCCTAAAAAAATTTAGGTGAAGGGATGAGCAAGTAGGACTACAAAAATGCAACTTTCATTGTCGTTAAAAATTAATTGGATACAGAGATTTCAAATTTGATAGGTGAACACATGAGCAAAATACAAGTAATCAAAATTAGAGAACAAATGAAGTCGTAGGTACATGGCTGCTGACAGGTAAAAAATGTACATCACAAAAGAGCAGTCATGAACTAATATATATGTATATGACTCATAGGTAGTATAATTTTTTTTAAAAGAATTTCTTTTTAGGCTTTCATGTCTGTAAGAAGACTGTGACATCACTACTTTTATTATAATGGATATAATTTGAGATACTTAGCACTTTTCTTCTTTTTTTCCCATTGTTCTGATTCACTCTTTCAATAGAAATCACACAAAACCTAATAGTACTACTTGCTTGTATACAGCAAATAAAATTACATGGGTTTTCTAAATTTCTTGAAAATATAACCTCATGTTACCTTAAAATATAGTTTATACATAGAGGAAAAGTAAATAACTTTTTTTTTTCCCTCTGTCATTTGAAAAGAAAAATCTGAAAAAAATTGTCTTTTGTTGCTCACAAAGATAAATTTATTTGGACTTTCAAATGTCAAATTATTCCAAAACCAGATTTGTATCAGTTCATGTTTAGAAGCAGTCAGGCTTATACGAACAGTAAAAACACACCCTGGGGAGGTCACTGAGAATGCAAACACAAGTTATTCTAGAACTGCTCCTCTTAATTGTCTTAGATGTCTTTGTAACCCACAGTATGGTAAAAGAAGAAACATTTCTGAAATTTATGTTAAATTGAAACAGTTGTTTTCTTTGTCAGAGGTAAAAATAAGAAACTGAGACAGGAGAAAAATGCAGTAGGATCCAGAAAACTTGTATTTCTCTTTTCTCCTAGCTAGTCCCAAGAAAATTCCCTAAATTATATCTTTTCTACCTTATATCTAAGGTAAAACAAGCACAGAATTACAAACCGTTCCCTCACCTCCTCCAAAAAAAAAAAAAAAAAAAAAAGGGAAAGAAACGAAAAAGGATAATAGTAGTTCAGTTACTGATAATTCCCCTCAATCTTTGTGGCTTCTTTCTTGTAAAAGAACATGGGAGAAAGAGAATGGAATTCTAGCGTTTCAGAAGAAAACTAGATGCACTTTGAGACCTACTTTGTGGGAGTCCATTACTTCTCAGTGAAGAGCTGGAAAAAGCAGACTTCTGGAAACCCTACAGATCCTGAGTACTATAGTAGAGGAAGTTGTTTTTAAGTAAATCTTCACTAGAAAAATAGATAGGTAGCACGTATATTTGAACAGCTAAATGAGTAACAAAGAAAATAATAGTTGGAGACATTCTGCCAAATAAATGCATCAGATATATTTCAGTCTGTCATAGGCTAGACAGTCATATGACTTGTTTGGTCAGTTACAAGTTAATTGTAGGAATGGGACATGCTATCAAATAAAATTAGTACTGCTCTGTTAGCTACACCCTAATCAAAACAAAAGGCCTCAATTAGTTGTCATTGTGATTTCCAACAGCATTTTAGGTCTATTTATTACATTCTTGGGATGAAAATCAGAATTATGACTAGATATATCCTTTAGAACGTCATCAAATAATAAGACTTTTTCATATTAATGTATTAAAGCCTCAAAATTTTGTTTAAGGTTTTTGCTCCACTAACTGATAATTATTGATTTTACCAAGGCTTCAGTAAATGAGGGATTTTCAGCATGCAGAAAAAGAACTAATTCCCTAACCAAGTCCTGAAGTAGACATAAAACTTGTAGAAAGGTAAATGGGGTGTGCACACCATCTTACATTATTACCTATAATACTGGAATCTGCTGATTTGGAAGCATTTATTATATATTTATATACTTGAATTTACTTACACTTGAATTCCCCCTGCCATTGTCCTTTTCATGGTTCTGGACAACATCTCTGATGAGATTTCTGAGTCTGTCATTTCCATCCGCAGTTGCTGGTGCAGGTTTTGGATGTCCATTCCTTTTTTTTTTTTTCCTACATGAAGGAAGAAGAAGAAGGTGGTCACACATGAAGAATGTATATAAAAGAAAATACAAGCAGACTCAGCTTGTGGAGTGCAAGGGTTGTGTCTTATCAATAAGATGCTTCAGTACGCTTCAGTTATGCTTCAGTAGTAAACAGATTAAAGTAACCTTGCATGTAAATATTGGTTCACATATGTTTTGCATCTGAAAAATGGAGTGGTGAAAACCAAACAGCATCAGAGAATTATACATACATATTTGTACAGATAAATAATACAAAAAATTGTTGTTCATTCTACTATTGACAATAAATTAAGTATATAAAATGTCCATAAATACATTTCTATTTATAAAGGAGCACATCTGGAGGATCTGGTCAAAAGACTCAACTTACTAAAGGCGTCTAAATCTTTCTGTGACCCAGGGCTTCCATGGATGTTCAAGATTGCTTGCCCTTGCAATAGAGATAATAATTTCCTTTTACTTGAGTGAAGTACATTAAAGCTCTTAGCACACTTGAACTTAGGGTGTGAGTCTATGTTTTAGGTGAACAGAGGAACAGAGAGCTTAAAAGGAAGCAATGACCAGAAAAGTGTGTGCTGAACTGCATGAATAATTTCTTTTTCTTTTATTATCTCAGCCACATCATTACCACACTGCTCCCTCAAAAAAGAAAAAAAAAAAAAAAAAAGAAAAAAAAAAAAGAAGAAGAAAAAAAAAAGAACCAAAAACAACACAGAAAGCCTGACATATCAAAACTAGTCTATAAAAACCAAATTCCATTTAGCTACAGAATGTACAGTGCACTGGATTGTATTTCAAATGAATAAATGACTGACAACTCACTTCAGTTTTTCATTTAAGGCATGAAGCTGCAATCTCTGCTGATACTTAACACTGAAGAAGTATCACTGAATTAATAGAATTGCCTGAGTGAATGCTATTCACAGCATGAATGAAGATTATAAAATAATTTTAATCTTGTTGTAATGTCCAAGTACTTCACTTCCATCACTGAAAAAGTTTCATATATATTAATTCCTTGCTGTTTCAAACATAATTTTTTTGTATCTTACCCCTCTCTCATGTCCCATTCTTTAAATCATTAAGTAATATATGTAAATGTTTAAAATAATGAAATTCTCATGCATTACATAAATAGCATTTTGAATAGTTACTTGATGCAGTAAATCCTTGGTCAATGACTCCTAATTACTATTTTTAATTAAATACAAGATTATTATCTTTGACAGATTTAAAATTTTGATAGTAAGATTTGGCAACTTCTTCTGTTAATTCATTCTCCTAATTCAAAGGCCAGAAGTAACTTAATGACTCTTTTTTAAAGTCTAATAAGATACATTCTGAAGTTAATTTAATTTACTCAGTCTATAAGCAACATATCATTGCAGCTAAGCATTTTCATCAATGTACCCTTAATGATTGAATGGGTCACCATAGGAAATTTTATTAACTTGACTACTGACTCCAGCTCTAATCTAGCTCCTTCATCAATTTCATCTGTTATACATAAGATGTACCTGAAATTATTGTAAAGATAATTATGTCTGGTTAGCACAATAAGAACCCCAAAAGCCAAATACTAGATTGTTTTTTTCTCTTTATTTGTTTTATCTTACCTTTTCCTATATATTTTATAAGACTCATGTAGTAGTTGGATCTTGTATTGAGTGAAGTAGCCATCACACAGAAAAAGTTTTGATAAAGACATCTTGTTCAACTCTGTGAATACCCTCTCTGATGAAATTCTCCTTGCTTCTATTTTGACAGTCAGCAAAAACAAATTCACAATTATTGCTCCTCTATATTCTCATGAAGAACTTCAAAGGAAGATAAATGTTTACAAGTAATATTACCTTGTCTAGATTTTATGTATTCCAAAAGTTTTACTGTTGCTGCTGAAGATAAGTACCAACCCTCCAGAGGAAAAGTTAATAATATTTCAAAAATATATCAATGCATGCATTTAACACACAAAGGGTATCTGTTTGACATTTGATAACATATTTTGATTCAAAATGTAATATTCTGCTTGATTATGAAGTTATTGTCTAGTTGTCGTTATTTGCAGCCATCACAGAATCCCGGCATGGGTGAGGTTGGAAGGGAGCACAGGAACTCACACGGTTCAGCCTCTCTGCTCAGGCAGGGTCATCCCAGAGCACAATGCACAGGATTGTATCCAGATGGCTCTTGAATATCTCCAGTGAGGGATACTCTCCAAAACCTCTCTGGGCATACTGTTCCAGTGCACAGTCACTCACCCACACAATAAGGAAGTTCTTTTTCTCTAATTTAGTCATACTAAATTTGGAGGTTTGTGGGGACGGTGTCATAAATGGCTGTACACACTGGAACACTGTGAAAGTTCCTTCAAACATTTTGCATGGTGCAAAGCACCTGAGTTTCACTATAATTCTTGTTCTGTTACTCTCAATCTTTATCTATCTATCTTGTCTATATTGAAATATATCTGTCTGAGAGAAAGCTCTAGGCAGGACATATTATAAAAGAAAAAAAAGATAAGCCATTTACTGTATTTATGTCTATCTTTTTTAATGAACAGATATCAGTTTACTAAATATTTGGTGGAGCAAACTTGAATTTGTTGTTATTCTGATAAAAAAAAAAGGAAGTGTTATAGTATCTCTTAAAGAGCAAAACTCAGTATCATAACACTGTTAATAACTACAACTTGTCTCTGCAACAGTAACACATAGCAACCTATAATAGCAACCTACAGAAATTAGTCCACTGTACAAAGTAATTAGCACGTCTTTATTAAAGTTCAGGGGTCAGTGTACAGAAGGATTTAAAATGAGATGTACATACAGTTTTACTAGGCAGGAAAGAGCACATTGCTGTTATTGGATATTGCATCACCAGCAAGGAAGTTGCACTCACTTGGTCTGCCAATATTTTTTTTTTAAAGCCAATATTTAGTAGATCTGAAGGAGAAAAAAAAATGGTGAAAATGCTTCCTATTGTCAAAGGAAAGTAAAGAACAGGTTAAAAAAAACCCCAAAACCAAAACCAAAACCAAAAAAACCAGAAAAAAACCCGGGAAAAGAAGTTGGCTGTGAGGATTGAAAAACGAAAATGAAGAAATAGAAAAGATAAATTATTGGTATACTGATATCCCAGTACGGGAATAAACCTTTGTGACTTGTTCCTGAATGAGAAGAAAACAGAAAGTTTCTCTCTGCCTAGAAGCAAAAGAAATTGAACATCAAAAGGAGGACAGTCCGTAATAATGTCACACATGCAGACTGAGGGTCCTTAAGAGTTTTGTGGACATCTCTCAGTGCAGTTCCATCCTTAAATACTGGGATCACAGCTGAATGAGACAGCTCCAAAGCAGGAAGAAATCTAGTTACATTCATACGTCATATTTGGGCTAACTAGCACTACTGGAAAATACTAACCCTACTCTTTCCTTGTTTTATACATCCATCTCTGCATTTCCTCTACTGCACAATTGAAAAAAAAAAAGGTTACAGCTTTGTATCTACTCCTTGCAGGAGAAAACACTGATCTGTTAAAAAAAAAAAAAATAAAGGGGACACAAAAAAGACAAAAAGGAGTTTTGTTTCCTGTCCCATTTATAACTACTCATATGCTCTCACACTCTCACATAGAGGCTGCCAGACTCAAAATTTTTGCAAATGTTGCAAGTCTCTTTTTTTGTGGTCAAAGCTGTGAACAGATGCACAAAAGGAGAAGACAGACATTTAAAGGAGTCACAAGGAAGGAATAGAATACAGGGAAATTTTTAAACCTGAGATACTCCTACTGTGCAGCCAAATTCACTGCCAATAACCCACAGATGTACAGCACATGGGTGTGCAAAGCTGTGACTGTTAGAGGTGTGAAAGGAGTTCTTAGTATGTTTATTGAGCAGCAAACGTACCCATCTGTTCTGCTGAAATAAGTAAGATCTGCGTCTAAAAATCTCATACGTTTGGAAAGTTTACATTTCTGGGGAGTGCCATAACAGAGGTAACAAGGTGTGCTCCCTGACACTGACGTGGGTAAATTTATTCAGTGAGTAAATAAAGTAAAGTAAATATTCAGGACTTATAAGAACCAGTTGCGCATTTTTTCTCACTTATGTTTCTGTCATGATATTTCCTGCCTCTTCAATTTCAGCCTGTGTTATCTTTGCGGAGCAGAGCAGCAACATACCTGGCCAAAACCCTCTTTTAGGTATTAAGAATAGTGACAAGGAAATTGAACTACAGTCTCCATGGTAGATATTTATGGAATGGGAAGTCCAAAATGGAAAGTTCTTTAACAACCAGTGGATATCCTGAGGTTTGAAGAAATAGCAAGAAATATTATGAAAACACCTCTTTGGTTAGGACACTGAAATTTCCAATTTCCTTCACCAAATAAAATGGCACTGCAGATCACAAAAAACCCAACCCAACCCAACCCAACCCAACCCAACCCAAACCAAACCAAACCAAACCAAACCAAACCAAACCAAAAACCAACCAAACAAAACCCCCAAAAAAACAAACAAAAAAAATTTGCTCCAGGCCAGATGAAGCTGGGATTCAAAATTTTTCCATAGAGCAGCTATCTCAACTTGCTATACCTCTGAGTATGAATCTGAGTAGGTGCACAGCTCTTATCTAAGTCTCATGGTTATCAATAAGGAGGGGAACAGATAAGTTCCCTAGGGCTCAATCACACAGGTATTTATTGAGCACAACTTATATATATGAAAATATACATTTTATATTAAACTCTATTATAACCACAGATCTTTAATGAGATCATAATAGACAGAGCACTCACCAAAAACAAGGATAACAGCATTGATTTGTCTCCATCATTCAACTGGTATTCTGCCCTTCCAGAAGAGGAGGCTTCAGCTGTGATAAAACTATAGGCTACAGGTTTTCTAGAAGGGTTGTATTTTGTTCTTGTTTTATAGTTTTAAAGTTGTCCTAGGGAACAGCAAAGAATGTATAGTATCTTGAGGGAGACCAGCATGAAGAAATTATCATGGTACTAGATTAATGGGGAAGAAGCAGAGTTCTTAATCTTTCATGTCTGTGACAAGTTTCATTTATGCTTTTGAAATTATTCAGCTAACTGAATTTATTAACAATAGTAAGAATAAAAGCAAAACCACCACCAACAAATAACAATAAAAATATCAATGATAATTTTTAAAAATCATCTTGCCCCATTTATAAAGATAATTTTGTAAGAAGAATTCCCATATCTCAGTTGAATTTCCAAACCACCAGGTTAACGAGTTGCATCTCCTGTTAGATTAATACTGTAGAGTGTACTTTGATATCTTTCTTAGATATAACTTTCCATTTTAAAAATGAATTTTGTTCCCTGTTATATACAATGACATAATGAAATTAAGAAATAAGAAGTCTGGAACATTTTTGAAGCCTGAATGGACCTAATCAATATATAACTGAGAAATGCTTTCTTCCTCTATGCTTTAGGGTTATAAACTCCCATCCCCACCCTCTTCCCCATCCTATAATCTTTTTCTTTCTCACAAAAGACTGATATCAGATGCAAAACAATCTCTAGTAGTAGCAATTGCACTTTGAAAAAAATCTTGACTCATGATTTGTTTGTGCTCCTACCGATTTTCCTTACCATGTGAATTGTTGTCATTTGGCAAAGCGATAGGAAATTATTTTTGTGGGTTTTGAGGCTACACAGAGATACCAGGCTTCTTTCAAAGGAAATAATAGAACAATAGGATCAATGTTATGCTGTTTATCATTTTGTTAGCAGTACTGAAAGGTCACAAAACAATGTGAGTTATGAACACTGTGCTCAAATTAGACATCTGGAAAATGTGGCAAGAACCTGCTCTGCACAGTCTTCATTTATTCAGTTTGTGGCCAGTCAAATAAGGACTTTTGATGCTGCAAGGTCTCATGATTTTTTCCCAAGAAATCATCCTCCCACATTGCAAGACTAGATCTTTGTGCTAAAAATGAGTTACTACCAAGGTTCACTTTAAAAAATACTTGATCCAACTGAAATTATATAGCCTGAAATGGAAAATCAGGCATAGTTAAAACTGGGAGATTAGCAACTTGCTGCTGGGAAAAATATTTTAATCTATAAAATCAGCAAAGCGGGCCTGAAGGCAAAAGAAAGATGTAAATATTGGAACTGCACATAATCTCACCACCCAGTGGCCAGTGTCACTGTGTAAGAATTTGCAGAATGGAAATACATTTGCAGCCTTGGGCACTGAAAACAGTGTATTCGTACTGACCTGCAGGTTGCACTAAAAATCACCAGTGGTTATCTGTAACTCTTACAGCAGAGACATAAAAATGTTGCAACTCAAATCAAGAGGCAGTAAGTAATTCATTTGAACTTTGTGATATTCATACTTCGCATAATTTGTTTTATAATATTCAGACTATCAATAGAAAACACTGAAGGGAGACATTTGTTTCGGAAATATCTCTTCATTAAAGTATAGTGGTCCCTTACATTCATTGCTACTATAGTTTTCTTCATTATTCAATAGCACTTTCAATCCCCATGTGTGTGACTTTCATTATTATGGATCATTTTTCCTTGGAATGTGTGATTTAATTTTAATTCAGGAATCTAAATCAAAATCCTTTGCTATTTAGTGGCTCTCTGGTGTAATAAAAGAGAGTAAGGCTTAGCCCTCTGCTTTTGTGCTCAGAAGCATTTTGCCACGTATTTGAATTATGATAAAATCAATTGGAAGAGCCTGACAGTGAAAAGTAGGAAAAAAGTTTCCCTATGTAAAGCTGAAGAATAATTACAGCTTTTTTTCTTCCCAGAAAAAAAAATGCTGCAGGCAAATAGCTTGTTAATTCAGCATCTATCACCATTTAACCTTGTTTGTCCTCTCGTTGATAAAATAACACAATTAAAAGGCTTTCCCTTTGAATTACCAGCATCTGAAGTTAAAATGGCCTGTGTTTTATGAAAGCTATGTTCTCTGTTAGTTCCATAAAGACATGTCTGAATTGTTCTCTGAGGCTCGTTCACTCTTAGCATCTCCGGGACTGCAGCACCAATGAAAGCTTTTCTCTTTCTGGCACATAGCCAAGGCAAGCCATGATCTAATACTGCAAATTATTTTTTCTCTGTTGCACTGGAGAACTACTGTGTTAAAAGCTAGCTTCCTCTTCCAGCTCCAGGAGAGTGAGGCACAGACAGGTGTAGCCCCTTTGATTGCACTGACAGCACTCTCAAGGCCCTCCACAGACGATGCTTCAGTGCACAACCGTGAAGGAGAACGAGCGCATTTTTCCTTGCTCTCCATTTTTACACCATGGCCTAATCAGCAGCTTCAAAAAGGTGTCTTGGCTTGTGAATAATTTTTTTTTTTCTCTGTCTGAATACAAAGCTGAATACATGGGAAATTACAGCACTGAAAGAATCACATCATTTTTACCCCGGTGCTGTCTGTCAGTCCTGGCATGATCTTGAGCCTGAAATTCAAGAAATACAAATGATATTTAAAAAAAAATCACACTTCAATACAGGTAATGTTAAGCAAAAACCACTTGATCTAGGGCTTTGTGCCACAGAAGATGAATATGCTCTCTGTCTTTTCTCTGCCACTCCCCACCCCAGCCAAAGAAGAGGGAAGAGATGTGGAAAAAAGACCCATCTTTTGAAAATACACTGGGAACGGCAAGAAACATAAAAATAATGTTATCTAAAATGTAGAAAAATAAATTTGCTATTTTATTTGCCCCAGGTTTTTCTGCTGTCTTCATTCCAGTTTTCCTTAACCTGGTGGATATAGCTGAGGAGCTGAAAATTCCCATTTCTAAAGGTATTCCTGCTGCTGGTCCAGTTGCTGTTCTAAATGATAGTCAACATTTTCAGTGTAAAGAGTTTTCCAGATTGTAACTTAATACTTGATATTTGTTAGGGGCTTTTTCCTGTCTATAAGCTTAAATGATCCTCTGAGGACTGCAACATACACCACTCTATGCTAGAAGCCTGTCATTTCTCAGGAGAGCGGCAAGGTTGACTGGATTCAGGAGGTGGTTGAGTGCAGTAATTGAGTGCAGTGGTTTGTTCAGTTTTGTGTCGGGGGATCCATGCTGTTGGGTACTGGTGTCTGTTCTTTTAACTGTGTCCCTGAGGCCCTTCCCTGGGGTGATGCAATTTTGGAGGTAATGCACATTTCTGCAGGGTGATGACAAAAGCCATCGTTGATAATTTAATTCCAGTTTTGTGATGGAATTAATGACATCATGCAAAAATGCTATGAAGATTCAGTTCCTGCTATATTAAAAAAAAATAATTGCATACCTGAGCCTTTTTCCAGCTGAAGTTCTTCTGCCTGAGAGTAGGGTTGAAATGTAGCTTTGATGTGATGTTCTGTGCTTTCTGCTCTCCCCTGCAGTATGCTACTGCTCTCCACTTTTGATGTCTGTCACTTTCTCACTGTCGTGAGAGTGTTTCAGTGAGGATGAATTAAACTGAACCACAGGTTGCCTCACTGTGCCCTTCCCACCAAACTCATCATCAAATTCTCATTGACCCTGAATCAGACAAGATGAAGAGCTACACTTGGGTTTCAGAAGGCAGTTTTCGTCCCTGCTTTGACCTCTAAGGCTGTCTATCACTTCTGTCCCTTATTCTGAACATTAGAAGTGTGGTTTACTCTATTAAGTTCTTTGGCTTTATGTCTTACATTCACCCTAATTGATTCAACACGTCACTTTGCATTCAATTTTGAGAGTCATGAGTTTGTCTTTTCCCTGTGCTGTCCGACAGTCTCAGCACTCATGGATGTAAATGTACTAAATATGGATTTTAAAAGTAATATTGATATTGGGTCAATGCTGTGCCAAAGAAACACTCTGATGAAAATAAATCAAAATTGTTTCAAGAAAAGCCTTCCTTTTCTCCTGCTGGGAGCTGACTGTTTCACATCTTCAACCCTTCCTGTTCATCTGACAGAATGGCCATGGACCAGACATTTCTGGGGTGTGAGAGAGAGTCACAGAGATAGAGAAATGGTTCTCAATATCTCCAAGCTGAAAAATGTTTGGTTAAAATTATTAGTGCTTTATAGCCTGTCATAGGCACTCATTCAGTTATTAGGAATGCCATGAGTGCTTCACAGCAATAGCAGAGTTGCCTACAAGAGAATATCTGTTTTTCTCAGGATGGTTTTGGTTGGTTAGTTGATTTTTTTTGCTTGCTTGGTTGGTTGGCTGATTGGTTTGGGTGGGGTTTTTTGGTGTAATTGTTTAAAATTTTTTTTTTTAGTTTTTTTTTCTTTTACTGAAGAATTTCAAATAAGAAATAATACATGCTTGTCTTCAGAAAGAAAATTTTAAAGATTCTCATTCTTTGTTACTGAGACAGGAAACCAACCATGGAATGTCATTTCCCACTTCAAATAAGAAAGCACAGTACAATATGGAAAATATCATAATTTCTATGATATGCTCCTGCTGATTGATCCTCTGAGAAAGAAGACACTTTAGTCAAATTATAAATAAAAAGAAACATAGCAGTATCAGATACAGTGCAAATATTTTTGTCTCTATTTCAGAAGGAAATAGATGCTTTTCAATTAAAAAAAAGTTTGAGATCTAATTTTCTGTCAAATAATAAAGTAAATGGAAAATTACAATATATTATTCCCATTTTTAATTTATTCCTATCTTGCATTAGGGATTCCATCTAATTTTTAACCTTCTAGGCCAGTCTGGAGAAGGATTAAAATGCTTTTAAAAAATGTAGTACCAGCTCATAAGAATGTGGATTCTCTCTTCAGATAATATTAATCCTTCTTAAACATCTTGGAAATGGCATCAAAGTTGATGTATTTATGGATGTTGATAGGTGATAGGTGCTAGGGCATTAAACATAGTCCTCCAGGCTATATCTACTGCAGAACACTCCTCAAGCCACCAAGACAATGATACAATCCATGGTGCCATGTATAAGAACCAGCCAGTAGGAGAATAATTCATATCCAGGATCTGTCATTCCTGAGAATGAATGTTTGTATGTAGAATTTTATGAAGTCTAGTAGTTACCAGCCTGGATGCCCTTTGAAGATAAGTAAACTTTCATAAATCATGTGAACAGTTCAGAATAAGGGCATTCTCCAGCCATCATACAATATCTCTATTCTATTTTTTTTTTTAAAAGATACCTCTTTTCTTGCTTTCATTTTCCCAAGCTTTTGTCAGTGCTTTCAGAATGCATCAGCACTCTAAGACAACACCCTGTCCCCATTTCTACACATTGTTTGTGTACCAGGCACAGAACTGCCATTTCAAATCACAGTACATTGATCTTTAATGTTCTTTTAATTTAGGCTAAAGATGCAGAAATCTTAGCTCAGTTAGGCTGCATGCTGACCTGCATCTGAACTTCTTACCAGCTGCTCCTAGGTCTCTGACAACAATTCTTTTTCAAAACCACAATTAAAATTAAAAAAAAAAAAAACAAAAAAACGTTCTGTGCTGGTTTTTATTATGTTTGAACATCATTATTGTTCAGTCACTTAAAAATATGTGCTTTCAAAATGTTTGTAAGGGACACAGGATTTAAACAGATGCAATAATCTCACTTACTTCTGTCTCATTCGCTCTTTAGATCTATTGCTGTTATCTGATTTACTAAGACATGGCAGCTGGTATGGCCTTTTTGAGCTTGCTTTGCAAGATTAAATTCTACCACCTTGACCCAGCATAAATATTGAGAAGTGGCACAGGGCAGGTTCATCATGGGATCTGGTGCATGAAATTAATGCTGGAAAGTAGGATAACAGAGTGACAGTGACATGGATGTGTCGGTCTGGATAATCCTGGAGTTCTGGAAGAGGGGAAAAGTTCACTATGACAGCATTACCTTACTGAGTACTGTAAAAGAAAATAAAGTGTTCTCATATAAGTTGTTCGGGGTGGAGAAGAGTAGCAGGAGTAGGGTATTACCATGTTTAAAAATGATTGATATGCCCTCAAAAATGAGCTTCTACATTCCTCTTCTGAGCCTGACATTACAGTTTGCACTTAGTTCAGTTAGCAAAAGAATAGAAATTCTCCTGAAAAAGTTGGAGCAGTGAAACTGGAATAAATGAAACTCCCTTTATTGGATATTTTAAGCAAGCATAGACTGCAGATATAACTTTTTTTTTTTTCTTTCTTTTTTTTTTTTTGAAACAGAAAGTATGCCTAAAAATGAGAGTATTTTTAGTATACTTCTATTATTCTTGCAGAGCCAATTTTAGCTTAACCTTCTCTTTCTGAGACATGATGGAAAGCTGCAAAAACTGTTGTGTTCTTGGTTTCATTCCCAATGGCACACTGGCATACTACTTTCACAAGATTGCCTTGAGCAGTATTCTGTAAACTAAATGATGATTATGCGTATACGAGCACTGGGCCAATAAAGCACAGAATTTGCTATTCACTTTTATGACTGTTGTGTGGCATCTCTTTCTGTTAAGGCAAATAAGCATGTTTTTATATTAACATGCTGAAGAAAATAAAAATCAGCTTGAAAATCTCTGTGTATGAATATGCACACAAACAGAGTTTAAATTAATCATATATTCTTTGGTGGATGCAAGTAAAAAGGAATGATTTGGCTGGTTTAGTACTATACATTTTAAGGTACTAATTTATTTCCAAACTGGAATTTTGCTGCTTGTTCAAACTAAAGACTGTAACTCCTAATAAAATAATAATTTGGTCTGCAGTAAATGTCATTCTGTAGTACTGCTCAGAGCGTAGGCTCCTAAAGGGCAAAATCGACTCAATTTTAAAAAAGAAAATTTACAAAAATCCCCACCTATAACAGATGCTCTAGCATATGGCTGGGTTTTAAGTGAGTGCATAGTTGAGCACAGAAAATAAATAAGGGCATGACAAGACCCCTCCTCCTCCTTTTACCCCATAGATACACTAATCACATGGTCACCAGATGGCATATACAGAACTTTGAATGCAGTACAATATTTATAGCCACCAATTTGTGGCCTTAAAGTCAGAATATTAAACTGTTTATTTCATATGGCTGCAAAGAGGTACTTTAATGCTGTTTATTTTTGTTGTCATTACTATTGAGAACCCAGGAAGAAACTGGTTTGTGCAACTGAAGTGGGTAACTATGCCTTGAAATTGCCTCAGTGATCTTGCAGCCTTGGTGAAGGGAGCAAAGCCAGTTGTAAACCCAGTTGTAAATTAGTCTGGGAACCTCTTCTACCTTAATTTATTCCTATCTTGCACTAGACATTCCATTTAATTTTTAACCTTCTAGGTCAGTTCTGGGACAAGATCAAGATGCTTCCAAGAAATGTAGTCTTACTATCCCATACAAATGTGGATTCTCTCTTCTCATAACCTTGTCCCTGGTTGAAAATCTTGGTTGAAAAGCACTGGACTTAAATTTGTTGCAGAGCTGGGGAAAGTTGACCAGTTGCCCACTGTGTCACAGGGTCCTCAAGGGCAAGTATGGCAAGGGTGGCTTTACTCCCAACCCTGCCATCGTCACTATCCCCGTGCCCCTCTCAGATGGAGGGCATCACAATGCACAGAAGCCCCCTAGAGCTGATGTAGCATTTGGATCCCATTGCACTTTCCCCCAAAGTCTGGTTTTCTCTCCAGTTATTACAGGAGCAACAGCCGTGCTGGATGCCAGAATGTCCTATTTGCTCTTTCTATTGGAGGCCACAAGAGGGAGAAGAAGATAACGCAGCCACAGCGCGAGCGGTTGCGTGCTCCAAATCCTCTTTGAGCGGCATAAAGTCTGTCTGCTCCTCCAGCTTCCTGGGTTCAAGTAAACAATCATTAAGCTTTCAAAATCTGAACATCAGAAAATCACAACTGAAAGCTAAATGAAAATGACATTGGAGCAGCGTTCGCCTTTGTGTTGTACCATACCCTAACTGACAAGGACGGAATATTTCTTCCCGAAATAATACTAAATGCCTCATAGAATAGAAAAATTAAATACTTTAATACAAATAGAAATCCAATTAAACAGAACACATTTCTGCTTGGAATACATTTACAAAAAAATCACTGTGTAGATATTTCCTTGATAGAAGATACTGCAGAATATTGCACAGACTGGGGGTTTTGAGCCTTTGTGAATTGGAAGAAAAATATTCAGTTTCTTTTGTGGATGTTCTTTTATATCTGAAGAAACTGATAATGCATACTCTGACTATTTTAAGGAAATCAATTTGCATTACAGTACAAATTTCTCAGATGCAGTTGTATTAAAAAAATTATAATACCATTATGAGTATGTACACTTGTGAAAGCAAAATGTAGGAAACGTAGTGTTTCTACTAGACACTACATCAGCCGTACTAGTATTAAAAAGGCCAGAATTATATAGGTGTATTATCATCCTTTAGAGTGTTTATGTAACCTTTTTCATGAATTTACACTGTCAACTAAAAACCTTCAGTGAACTCAGTTTGACAACATTGCTGAAGAGAGTATGTAAAGTTTATGTATAAAACATATTATTCTGGGCTATAAAATACTCTTTCACTTTCTTCCTTTTGGTTTATTATTTGAGTGCTGTGTTTTTAACATTGTTTGAAGACCACCAGGGGACTGTGGCAATTCATAATGTTGCAGCACTGAAAATAATGTGTTTGATTTATTTTTAATGTGAATACAGTAGTGATTTTGGTTGTCAGAAGCCATGGGGAACAAAATTGGATATTAGACACTATCAGCTTCCATTTACTATAACAGGAAATGTAACTAGATCGTAAACAGAGATATGATTTAAAAATGCACTCTTTTATGCTTAAGGAAATGATATTAAAATGTTTTGCTGCTACAAACAGAATACGTGCATTTCTAGCCAAATTGTAAATCTTCTAATGCAAAAGCAAGGGAAAAAAAAAAAAGAATATGGAGAGGAGATAGAAATAAAAAAGAATTAGCAGAAACAGTATTTTTTTCACAGTAAATTTTAATCTCTTTCTGAACTGATTTTTTTTGTTTAGATTAATTTATTCTTTTTTTCTTGTTCTGATCTTAAAAGAATAAGAAGCAAAAGTGAAGATGTGAAAATAAATAGGCAGAACAGCTAAATGATTTAGAAGGTTTTGCCTAATTTTGTGCAACTGCTCATGAAAGACCAATTAAATTATATATGCAGATCCTTGTAACAGTAAGACAAACCAGTTTAATATTTTGTGGGGAATGACAGCATGATCCCAAAGGGTTTTTTTTTCCCTTCTCTTTTTGTGTTTTGTATTTTTTTTCTTTGTAAATTTGATTTTAAGTTGCGCATTCTTCTTATGCCTTATAGAACATAAAATATATATTTTCATCATAAAACTGTATATTTTTTCTCACATTTCATTGTGTCAGTTCCATAAGTTTCCTGTCATGTCTCCAGTCTAGATTGTTTAAAAATTAGACAATCAATCTCAAGAAAACAAAATGAAAATAATTTTGCCCTAATGCAACAAGAGCAGTGATTTTGTTCAAATTTGCATGGAATTCAGTTTTTTTTTCCAAGCACATTTTTGCATTTTCTTTTTTAGATGGAGACATCTTTTACAGATCTAGGAATTAAAGCTTTTAAACTCAGATATTGTATTCTATAATAAGCTACTAAGATTAAAGTTCTATTTCTTTCAATTTTCTCATTTCTAATCTCTTCAGTTCATGGTAAAGATCCCAATTTTGCTATAAAACTGTTATTTCAGGTTTCTGACAGCATGATAGCAAGCATGATCCTGGTTAGATTTACTCAAAAACTATACAGAGCAGGTGTACAGAAAAGTGAAATTTTTTTTTGTTGTTTTCCTTTGTTTAGTATTGTTTCTTTTACTGCAGAGGGTTACAAAGTGTGCTGGAAACTCTAAACCAGTCTCAGGCTACAACAAACAGTAAGTGTCACTGCTTACCAAATGACAGATGGGTCACTGCTGTGACAGCAGTAGTTGTGTGGGCCACCTGGAAGAATACAGACCACCACTTACTTGCAAGCCACTGTCAGGAAATACTCCTTGATTTACCATCTGCTTGTATGAAATGCCCATGAAATTAAATATCTTAATGGAAGCACGGAATGGGATGGTATGGCATAGTTCAGTGTGAAACTTTGTGTGTGACTTCAGTGAAGGAACAAACCACAGCTGCTCCTGTCTATGCTGTGCTGTTATGGTTTTGTAAACCTGTACTCTGCTTCTTTGCCTGTAATAAACCAAATTAACAGTGGATTTCAGATTTTATTCTAAAACGCCACATTTTTATGCATTATTCTTATTTTTTCTTAACAAAATAGTTTTCGACTCTTAGAAACTGCAAATGCTCGAATTAGTAATATTTATTTAATGTCAAATACCACAATATTTATGATACAAATTTGCAAGCAAATGAGCTATTTATTTGAGTACAGACATGTGTGTGTTCCCTAGATGCAATTTATCTCACTGTAATAGATTTAATTATATAGACCTTGCTTTCATATCAGTTTACAGAGTTTTGGATGCAAGTATTCTTCTGTAGACAAGAGTTATGTAGGAGAGGCTTAAATTAATAAAATATATTTCCAGAGAATACTTAAATGAAGAAAAAAGGACTTAGGAGGAATACTTTTATGCATATAGTATTCCTAAAAGGAAATATCCACTTTTTATTACACCTTATAACTATTAGCCTCCATGGATTCACTCTACAACCGCTAAAAAACATGTTTGATTCATAACACAGATTATAGGATTTTCCTTAGTACTCATGTGAAAAAAGATCTGAAAGATAGCATGGAAGAGATTTGCTACATACTAAGGGCAACAAGAGAGATGAACATTTTTGCATTAGTAACTGCAACTTGTGCAGGTGAAGTCTATTTTTATACATCATCTGTGCTTGTCTCGTCTTCACAGACTCAGACTAATGGAAAAATTTTTTATAGTCATTGTCAAAATCATTCCATTCTACTTTTTTATTGTTTGTTTCTTTGGTTGTGGGGTTTGGATTGGTTTTGGATTGGATTGGTTAATTTTTTGGAGTAGAGGTTGGTTTTTTCTTTCATTTTTTTTTTTTTTTCATTAGCACTTAATTCTGTGCAAATAAAAAAGAATCCTACTCTTTAGCATAAAACATCCAAAGTTTTATACATATATTTGTGTGAACATTAGCAGAGAATTTCTACATGCAATACATGAAGCAGTATTTGCAGGGAGAAACAGCTGGTGACAAAAAAAAAATCATTTGCAAAAAATACCGGTTGGAAGCAATTGCCAGTCAGATGTGCTGGAGCTGGCTGGATGTTGGAAGGGCAGAGATGATCTTGCTGGAGTTCAGCAGCCAACACAGAGCCATATCCAAGAGGCATATACAGGAGTTGAAAAGTTCAGGGTAGGCCTTAAGCATTCCAGCATTTTAAGAGAGGAAAGATTTCCAGTTTATTTCAAGTCAAAGAATTACTGTAAAAAACATGACTATTATGGACTATGTAAGGACAAAGGATACTGGTTTTCCTTGCTAAGTTTTTGGCTTTTTTGCTTCTCAGATTTTTCCATATGTTTTAATTCTATTCCAGGTTCTGTCATTTAATATAGGCAGGGAAAGATATTTTTAAAAGCCACAGTTGTGCTTGGGTTGTGGAAATGGGGGCAAAAGGTATAGCTTTGTGATGTGTGTGGGATGGAAGACTATTTCTTGTCCAAGCATAGAATGGGAAGTAAGGCAAAAATATCTTTTTTCTTCGCATAATAGCTTATTTGTGGAAACTATCACATGGAATGTCACACAGAAATAGTCCTTCAAATATTAAATAAAAGGTTTCATAGAATTAGACACAAAATCATTCAATGCTCTTTATCTCAATACTTATGCGGTGACAACAGCTATGTCTTTTCCTTATTGGAGTTTATAAGAGGACATTAAACTCATGACATGGCTACCTAGCTTTATGTGGGATTTTTTTTTTCTTTTCCATCAAATAATTTATCTTTTAAAAAATAATTCTTATAATTATCCCACTGTATAGAAAGATTTTTTTCCCCATTAATGTTCTATTTGCCAGACATTTATGCAGGTAAAAATCCTTCAAATCTGTATCCTCAGAAACATTTTGTTAAGGAATAGATGGAAGGTTGTGTTTATGAGTGTATTAGAACTTGGCCCATAGTTGACATTACTTCTAAATGCCATTCAGCATAATTTTAAAACAACATTTTACAAGAATGATAAAGTGAGAGTATTTGGCTGAATATGAATGAAAAATAAAACAATAAAACCTTGTAATTGCCAGCAAAACAGGAAAACCCCCTCCTTTTCATTTTGGAGGGCAAAACAAAACTATCAAATGTAAGCTGCTCACAGTTACATCCCTGATTCCTGTGAAAATGGAAGTCTTTCTGTGGGGTATAAAAAGCTGCTATTACACACACGCTGACAGACACAAATATATACATTTTTAAAAACTTTGCTGCAGACCTCCTTTCCTTAATAAACTCAATTTATTCCTTCTTTAATACACCAAATTTAAAAACACTATTCTGTCTTAAGACAGTGAAAATAATTAATCAAGTTAAACAATGTAAGGGTATAAAGGATAAGAAGGGGTATATTTAGTCCTGTCATGGAGACTGACCTACAGTTTAAAAGAGAGGGGTAAAACCATTGTGTCCCTTTGCCAACATTTTGTGTAGCAAAATTTTATATGAAAAGTTCCATATAAGACTAAGCAATCTTTCCCTACATGTAGAAACACTCCTTACTATCTCAGAAAGATACATTTACCTATGAGACCACTGCTGCCACAAAGAGTCCAATAGGGGCTAGAGAGACCATGAATTTATGAAGGGAATGACAAAAAAGAGCCTTGGTCTTCCTTTTTCCTGAGGAAAGCAAGGTTTGCAGTCCCATGTCATGTTGCATAGACCCACATACACATCTCATTAGATATCTATATAGAGCAATCTTTGGGCTTGGCTCTTTAACCCCAAAGAACACAAGCAGGTTTTTTTTTTTGCAGCTCACTTTTTGGCTCTCACTGACACTACATTTTTAGAGTCAGTCAGCAGCCCTTGAAGAGCCATCTGAATGATGCACATACAGGTGGAATATTGATGAGATGAAGCACACACATCTGATGTAGAAATTAGATGGACCATTTTTCATTTCTAAAGTGCTCTGCAAATATTAAAGGTCATTAAAGTGAAATAAAAATAAATTTGTCTTTATGGATTGCTGCTCCTTTATGTCCCAGTCTTGCAAATAGCTTCATGTAGGCAGGCAATTTTGTTTAAGTACAGCTTGTTTGCTGACTTCTTGCAAGATTATAGATTTCAACAATGTGAAAATGTCAATACATACATCCTGCTTTTGCCTTGGAAATGATTTTTTTTTCAGTCAAAGCAATTATTTACTTTCTTTAACAGAAGTGTAAGGCTGACTTTTTCTGCTCATGAGTGAAACTGTCAACTTATGCTACTTACTGGGGTGAAACTTCTCCATGAAGAGAAAGACATATGAAAAACTCCTCAGGAGAGAATAGTTTCCTTCTGGTGAGTGCATGGATGCAGACAGAGGACACTGTACCAGATCACTTATCTCTCTGCTCTTGTTGTCAGTGCAAAATGAAATATAGTAACAGAAATATTTCAATATTTACTCTTTTTTTTAAACAAAATATTTATTTAAGGAAGTTGTGGGGAATTTTATTACATTCCTCATTGAACGTTTTATAATTTGATCTTATTTGTGGCTATACAGCTTATAAGAAAATCTCTGTTCAGTGCTTATGATCTAAGTAAAATGTCCCATAAATAACATAGAGACCCATAATACTCCTTCATACACCTCCAATTTCAATATTTCCAGGGCCAACAGAACTATTTGTCTTACATAGCTTTGGTAGATATACAGGGCTGAAATTTTCTTGCTCACTGTCAACTGTAAAAAAATAATGTGTAAAGTGTCATAGATTTTCTTTATACATATTTATTCTGTTATGAATGAGATACAGAATATATACAGTCTGTAAATATAATGAGGGGGATAAAGCCCACTGTCTGCATATAATTAAAGTCAATGTGTTTTTGGTTTTTTACCTCCTCTCCAGCACTAGCAGCCCTCAGCAGCTGCTCACTTCTGTGTGCTGGGCTGCTCTCAGCCCTTTCCCATGAGCAGAAGGAAAAGCACAGAAACTGAACCTCCGAAATCATCCACTGATTAGCCTATTATCACCCATGATGGAGTAATCCTATATGTTAATTACACATAGGGAATTCCATTTAATCTCTTCACCAAATCTTTTGGAGAATTTGTAGTAGTTTTTATGGCAGACCCTCCCTTGTCAGGAAGCCCTTAGGTTTTACCACTATAATTTCCTTGCCTTCCTGAGTGTACTGTTCAACATCTTTCTTTTGTTTCATTTCTTCATGTTTTACAGATCTGGCAGAGCATAGAAATAGTTCAGATTAATCAAAGAAACTTAATGCATCTCTATGGCTTAAAAGAATGTTTAAGGCTCCAGCACTTTCCTTCTTAAGTTTAGGAAATGAAGACTTATATTTATTTTTCTTTAAAAGTTAGATGAAGTTCTTCAGTTCCTGACTCGTTTTTTTTCACAGAGCATTTTCTGTTTGTTTTTTGCCTTTCTGAGTCATCATGAAATCTAGCCCTTAAGAGATTAGCCTCTTTCTCACAGTTTCTGAAGTACACAGGATATTTTGTTTTAAAAACTGGACTTTAATATTACTCCAGTAAGTAGAGATTTATCTCCACATTTTCAATTCAATAAAATGAGTTCAAAAAGTAACTCTCTTCAATAGTTCTACGCCTGGAAGAGGTATAGAAAACAATATTGGCAATTTGTATTACATGTGTTCAATGGGACTATGATAAAATTGTTTATTGTATGTCTGAGAGAGTACAGTAGTGTGTGTAAGTCTTTAAAAAGCTACTTTAATCCAATCTGCACTGTTCACAAAATTGATTCTCTTTAAATTTTAACTCTTAACTCTTAAAAAAATGAAAAAAGCCTGTTGTTGATACCCTTTTTCCCGAACTTTCCAAAATTGAACTTTTCATAGCTTTCATACTGTAATTAGCTCTTTGTAGACATAAATGAGTCTTTGGGGAAATAAATGCATACCGTTCCTGGGACTCATCAAGTATTTTTCTTCTCCTTCACCATTTCAAGTTCAAAAAACCTTTTGGAATCATGTATCACATAGTGCCCACTTCTGACCACACAATACTTCTGTTTTCAATGGTTGTTATTTCTGAGATTACCATAAGAATAAAAGGTTTCAACCCAGCCAGAAGACTGATCTAGAATCTGTTAAAACAGTAGAAAATCTTACAGTTTCTGCAGACAGCTTTGAAATAAACCAGGACTGAATGTTTTTGTCTTTTAGAGTTTAATTTAAGTGCAGGTACTTCCTGTCTCCTTTGCATTTAATTTCAAGTTGTCTACACAGGTTTTATATGACAAAGAGAGACAGAAATTGCTGGAACAATATTCAGCAGCTGTTGGCTTTTGAGTGAGTGAGCCTTTTACAAAAACATTCTTCAGAATAAAATATTGTTATTTAATGTTAATGTTTAGATGTGAATGGTATATTGCTGATAGTGAAGGAAGTCAGGGAATGCTATTGCATCCCCATAGTTATTAGGAAAAATACGGGTACTACCACTGAGTAAAAGGACAGCGATCCAAATTATTTTTTTCTCTGGTTTTCCTCTGGATCCAAGTGATTCTTGAACTCTATAACAGACTTAAACTGTTTCTACATGAAGCTGCTATGTAAACTCTCATACTTCATATTTTTATTGCATCTCATTCAAATGATCTTTTGCACCTTGATTTTTAATTTGATAAGCCTTGACTAGCAAGAAGATTTTTCTCTGTGTTTAATGACATTTTCCTCCTCTTAACATGATTAAGTATAAGATATTTTGCCTTTGCCCTCTCCAAGTTGTGCTGGAAGCAGATGTTAATATTTTATACACAATTTTCCTTAACCCATAATTGGCAATAAAGACAAAATAATGTAATGTTTCAAGATTCCTCAGTATTAACTAATTAAACCAGCAGCAGGCCTCGAGCATGGGACAATGGCAAACTTTCAGATGAATTAATTTTATGGAAGACCAGCTGAGTAATTGGACTCCAATTACAGGCTGTTTAGCTCCCTCATCACCTTCACATATAATTAAATTCAATTGGTTGATACAGCTTCTATTTTTATGAGGGCACTTACAAGCTTTTTGAACCCCACTGTGACTTTGGATCTAGGCCAATCAATTATTACTCATTTCTCTTTCAAATGGAAATTCTCTAGATTAGTCATATCTCCTATAATGTACTGCTGGCATTTAAAAGATCTGTCTATAGCACACTGCAGCTGAGAAATGGACAAAGATAAATGTTTATGGATGTTTTTGTGCTGCAAACAATATATAGGATGCAACTGTACATTTGTTGTTGATTTTGATGAACGAATGCCACGTGTTTTTATGAACTGTCTTGAGAGATATGATGCTACATCTCTTGAGAGAGATGTGATGATACACAGTGCATCATTATATTTGCAAATGCCATGCTTATTCATGTTACAAATAATTACTGAAATCACTCATTAGATCTAAAATTGTCTTTATTGGCATGTAAAAAGTAAGTCATTATGTATAGCTAGCTGTGAATCCCTCAGTAGTCCTGTTTTCCTTCTTTAATTACTTTTCAAATTAAATTTAAACATTGTTACTAATTAAAACAAAAACCTAAAGCCTCAAAACTCCTAAATTACTGCTTATCTAGAGAAAAAAATTAACAACCCCATATCCATAAGTTGTTAAATAGTTTGTCTAAAAGAAAGAAAAAAATATTTCTATTTTGAGAATGCTAGAACTGTTTTCACCTTAAAGCACTTGGCCTTGAATTAGTCTGTATTTTCAACTACAAACAGAAGATAAATTAATAAGTATGCTTGTAGCATTTCACCCATAACTAGTCTGTAAGGAGATTAAAAAAATGACTAGAACTGAAATGGCACTTTTTCCTGTTCTTAGTATATTGCTTCCAGTGTATTTATTACCAAAGAGAGCAATATATCATCATTAATAAAACAGGAAGCAGGGAGGCAATAGTGACATCAGTGATCTTTTCCAGCTCTACTGAGTGATCAATAAAGAAAAAGGCAGTGTCAAATATGAAATATTACTTTTCTTTAGACCTTTCAGTTAGGGAAATATCAAACCTATTTCTTCAATCCTTAAACTCTTGCATTTGAATACAAGCCATTGATTAATCATGTAAAAAATGAAATTGAGACATGCTAAATTACAACAAAGTCTCTATGAAACTCTGTTACTACTGATTGACTAACAAAATGGAACATTAATGATTAATGGGTTTGTAATAAATACCAGAGAAGTATTGTTCACTACCTTCTCTTTGGGGGTTTCATTTCCCACAAGACCAGAAAACTCACCACTAAAAACAGCAGGGAGTTCTCCTCTTGGGCTTTTTTTTCCTTTCCTATTCCTCCCACAGAATTCAGATAGTATACATTAGAAAGTGGCTGATTAAGATCTTCACTGCTTAATTTTGATTTTTTTCCTGATTATTCTGTAACTGAAAAAAGAAACCCATATACTGAAAAAAAAGCCTTCACCTTTTGTACAGGGGAAAAATACAATAAAAAGATTCCTGAGGGAAATGGTTTTCATTGTTATAAATAAGTTAAACATCATATTAGATGTTATCAATATGTGCTATTAATGCTAGTTAACTTTATTATTTTAGAATCAAGTAAAGGTGGTAGATATGTTAAAACCACGTAAAGTCCAGGTTTGTCTTTTGTTTGTTTTGCTCTTGCTTGCTTGCTTTCCTTTCTGAATATCTAAGGATCTGCTTTAAAAGAAACTAGAGTTCATGTATCAAATCAGTATGTTGACTTTTCCTGCAAGAGTAAATGTTTAATTACTACCACTATTAATGTTGTAAGTTAAGGCTGAAAACAAATTTTTCATATATGCCTTCTGCTTCAGGAGCTTCACAGACACTGCCATTCAGATTAAACAGGCTCTGATGATGTGTTTTGTGCCCCATGTCTAACATGTGTATCATCCATTAATCTAGTTGGTCCCCTTGATGTCACCACAAGTTCATGAATACTTTATTTCTGCTAAGAAGACACAGCATTTATGCAATAAAAGCATAACTAATAAGATAGTATGGACCATTGCACTTCTAGGAGAGAGAAGAAAATTAGTAGTGCTGTCACAGGCCTAGTATCAACTCACTTGAGGTGGCAGTCAGGAAAGAAAACTCTCTAGATATTTTTTTTTCCAAAGCCTAGATGCTTTAAATCACAGTGTTCATTAAACTTAGTCATCATTTCATCATTTTGCTTCATCAAGGCTCTTGTTCCACATGTGTTTTGGAACACTTTTTTCTCCCTAGGTGGGTTAACTCAGATCAGAAAGCACAATTGGCATTTCTTGCAGAGACAAAGTCAGAATCGATTAAGATTAGAAGACAAACTGCACAGAGAGAAGGAAAGACCTCATTCAAGGTATAATTTTACAGGATTTGTTATTCGTAAGTGAACAGCCACCTTTTCATGGATTTTTTTCTGAATAATGACGAGAATTAAAAAGAGAGTAAGCTGGTTCACCAGTACACTTACTCAGGAAATATAAGCAGGTATTAGAGGTTTAGTGAAAACACCACCAGTACCATGAGGAGAAAAAATAAAAGCCCAGGAGGAGCATTTCCTACTATTTTTAGAGGTGAATTTTCTTCTCTTTTGGGAAATGAAACCCAAAATATTCATGATCTGACTCTGGCATACACTGACCAAACCATAACCTCATTAATTGTCTTCCTGCCAGCCCGAGTTTTTTTGCATACCTTTTTTCCCCCTTTCTTTCCCTAACTCATGATTGAGAACATAGTCTCATTTTGGGAAACACCTTTAAATATAAGACAAAAAAAAATTCAAATCAAAAAATCAAATTCCTTGCCTCCACATGTGTTTTCTTTGGAAGTTAATCGACAGGCATATTGTTCTTTTAATAGTATTGCTGATCTTAAATGTTGACTGCCATTCTGCACAGCTGAGAACAATGGTTAATGAAGAAAACCTAAACAATAAAAGAATCAAAAAGTGACTGGAACATGCCTAGTCTCTGTATTTAGAAGCATACAACTTTTTGCTATGTAAATGAAAGGCACTTAGGTATGAGGAGAAAACCTCAAAATGGAATAGCTTTTACGTTTAATCCCTGCAATACAGTGTGTTGGCAGCGCAGTGTGTTGCTTCTGTGGCTTTGGAGACACTTTAACTCCTAATGGTTGATACCATCAGTGCTCCCCTCCAAAAACATTCCTCATATACAGTACAACAAAGAGCAGTGTGTGCCCACGGCCCGAGCTTAACAAAGTGCATTGAGAAGGACGGCTTCCCGGGCAGAAAAGCACATCAATAACACAGTGGGAAGTGGCACCAACAGAAGGTAAACACGGGTCGGTCAGGGGAAGCTTAGTAGGTGGTGGGGCACAGATCTTCACACACAATGAAGGGAATGACATCAGAGAGATTCATCTTTCTCTGTGCTTGAGTTCTCAGTTATTAACTAAGGCATAACATCATACGGGACAACAAAGGCACAGAATCAGCCAGTTTTTGACTGCCTCACAGATGACACTTAAATGTGGATTTCAGTTCTGCTGAGAGAATGACTGTGGCAATTGTGTTAGCTGAACCGTCCAGCCCAGGGAAAACAAAACAAAACAAAAAAAGTGATGCATTAATGTTCTGGTTAAGTAAATATTATTCAGACATGTAAGCCACTAGGCTTACCCAGTTCTCTGTCATTATTTATTAGGTACATGTGAATGGTGTATAAGAGTTTCAAATTACCAAGCATAATTTTTCTGTCAAGGACTGGCAAAAAAATAATAAAAAATAGTTGTTCCATATGTAGCTGCTTATATTTTATAGCTGAGCAGGAAATATATTTTTTTAATTTACTTTAGATAGATTTAGTAAGAGATGAGTCTTTACAAAAGAGGCTTTTCCTTTCCATGCTGCATTAAAGTGTATTCATCTGTAACTCTCTTTATCTCTGACCTTTTTCCTAATAGGGAAATTGTTAAGGAATAGGGAAGAATTTAAATGCCACTCATATCAGATAGGATGATGATTTTTACAAGCTGTTTTGATTATGAAGAGTATTTATTTATGGAACTGTTCGCAGATTTTAATACACTATCTTGATTTTGATTAGTGCTTTATGCTGCAATTTTTAATTTTGCTCTCAAAATTTAGGCAAGAGATTTCTGTACATGAAACTTTTTGTACTTTTAAAAAGGTTTTGTAAATATCATTGATTCTTCATTGCAGTAGTATCTACACTTTTTTGGCTGTGCAACCATATCAAAAATTATGCGCATTCACTGCCAATATATGGACATTTGTGGTTTTCTTTATAATTTGCGTACATGTACTACTACAATAGCATATTATAGACATTATAAAACATGCATAAAATGAGATGCTAAAAATGGGACAAAGATGAAATCTGCTTTTTAAAAAATATTTATTATTTAGTAATGATTAAAAAAAAATTCTTCCTGCACCGCAGTGGATTGTCCTATGCATTCCATTGGCTGCATGCACACCACATTGGAGAAAACTTCCTTATTAACAATTTGCCATCTAATTATTATTACGTTATAAATATCTAAAATTCACTGCAGAAGGAATACCTTAGAACAAAATATATAGTAACTTTATTGATTTTATCCAAACTTAAAAGTTTTTTCTCAATTTTTGAAGTACTAATTTCATGGACCTGCAGACCCTAATTGACTTCCCAATGAGACCTTTGTCCAAATTAGATATCCATAACTGCAAAGGACTATGATTTTGCAGGAATGAGAGACTAACATGGAAAGAACTGTGAGGTACATGCTGGAAAATGTGTTACTTAATTCTCAGCTTTGTTATAGCTCCAGTAGTGTAGTAAAAAGAGAAGTCGATCTCCAGGCCTAGGTTGTAAATCTGAAATTAGGCCACCTGCACAAGAAATCTCAGGTATCTAGAAAGTCAGTGAGTCAGTCTTTTGCTCAGACCAGCAGCATATGCTTTTCCAAGTGTTTTCACTTATCAGAATAAATGAATTTGTTTATCCAAAGAGTTCAGGAAATTAATTTATTTGATATGGATTTTCAGATGACCACAACCCAGTACTGACACTGGACATCTGAGATATTTAATGAAGCAGACTAAAAGGTAGAAACCTACTTCGTGGAGGCTGCTACACTGTAGTCATGGCTTTTGCCAAATGAGCAAAGTCCACGACTGAGTGTGTTTGAAAAAGAGCTGCATTTATCAAAAGTAATCTTTAAAAAATGAGAATACAATACTCTTGTTATTTATATTTCTTTTGTGTATCTATTAAATATGCGTGGCTATTATTTGAAGAAACAAGCCACACTGAGAGGGTGCAATGAGGAACCACCACAAAGAAAACTCCTTGCTGAATTCATGTACCTATGAGAACTGAGTTTTGTAGTTCACAGCCCCACAAGATGGATGTGTCAATTTTCTATCCTCTGGAAATATTTTGTTATACTGATTTTTTTTTTTCATATTTTTATTTTAAACATTCAAAACTGAAAGAGGTGAAAACACTCAGAAAAAAAAAAGAACACAAAAAGGTCAGGAGGAGGAAAGAATTTCAACACCTACTAGGAATTTCTGAATTTGGAAACTTAAGTTGTTTATATATTCAATGGAATTTTCCTATAGTGATTCAGAGTATCTAAAGGTTAAAAATCAGTCTCTGGGGGTTACAAATAAAGAACCTAATTAAGACACCCACACTGATAGTGCTATCTCATATTGCTCTTGCTCCTTTTTTAGGCTGACCATTACAAGCACCTTTACAGAACCATTGATTTCTCATTTCCAAATAGTAGGTTGCTTTGAATATTTCATAGTTCATAGATGTTGAGAAAAGGAAGCCAAGGGTAAGGAAGATCTGGGATTAACAATACAATGCATTGCTTAAGGAAAGTTAATGAAACGAAGATGGTAATATCTTTCTTGATATCCTTTTTCTCATTACCTCCTCCAGAATTTTATGAAAATATCTTGTCAGTCATTACATTTCCGTGCCTTCAAATCCAGAGGAAAGTTCAAAATTAGCTTGCATTGGAAGTATTTTCTGTTATCTATTGGTTGATAAATAATTTCCAATGTGATAAGTAAGAAAAAGGCATTTCGCTGCATCTCAGAAGAAAAAAATCCTACAAATTTCAAGAAAAGATTAAAAGTTTTTATCTCAATGACCTTCAATAATGTAAGAACTGATGACTATTGAAACATACCAATGCCTGAAATTTTCACTTGAAATGTCTATGGAAACAAAACGTAGGATACATTGACTTAGAAGGGACATAAAATGGGGACATGGAATTACCAACCTCCATGAGATTCTGCACGAACTGCAATCAATCAGCAACAACAGGTCAGAGCTGCAGCATGTTCTCTATGTCCATGCAAATACGTACTTCTGTTGCTGTCATCTTAAACCTCTCTTCTCCATCTATGGATTTATTCTATCCTTATGTTTCATCTGGTCATTATCAGAATAAGATTTCTGCAGAATGGAGACTGCATTTTTTTTTTAACTAGAAATCTGGATGCACAGCATGCTTTCTTCAAAGTTAACCTGTATGTTTCCACAGACATAATTTCACATGTAAGTGGGGGCATTTTAGAATCCAATGATTTTACAAGACACAGAAGTGACTGTGGGGAACCCAGACGCCATCTCTGGTTTCCATGCAGAAGCTCAGCCACTGTTACTAGCATGATCACATTTCTGTCTTTTCAGTGAAGCACCTCAGTGAAGTATCAACAGTATGAGTTGAATCCTGTTTATCAAGGAAACCATACAGTGTTGGTGCAAAGGCAGAAAAAAGTCCCCCCCGCTACATAAAATTATATTAAATAAAATAGTATCTTATTTGTAGTAAGTGGAAGATGATTTTATCAACTAGCTAGCAACTTTGCCAAAGCAAAGAGTATGAGTGACTGAGGAAAAAGATGTTAATATATTTTTTTCATTCATCAACAAAAGAAAAAGAAGTTTGTCCAGAAAAGTATAAGCCGGTTGAAGGAAAATGCTGGATTTTTTTTGATTTTATTTTCCCCCTCTTTTTCCCTCTCTTCATTTCCCACCCCTACCACAGGATAAAATTGCTCAGATACTTTTCAAAGGGATATTTTTTTATCCTTTATCAGTTTTGATAGAACACTGCAAAAAAGTAGATTTAAAAACATCAAATATCCTTTTTTAATCTAATCTCACTTCTTATTTGGCTGCAAAGCTTTCATTTTAACTTGTGGAAATAGGTAGCAAAGTCTGCTTAGTGCCAGAAGGTTATTGAGAATAGTCAGGTCTAAATGTGGCTGTAAATGCTTATGCAAAGATCAGACAGTACTGGATGAGGAGGTCATCAAATGAAGAGGTGACAAATTTGTAAACAAAATTACTTTCATATGAACTTATAAATAAAAATATCACTAATGATATATGTAGAATAGGAGACTAAATTGCTTCTAATTGCAAAGAAGTTCTGTGAGTCATTCAGATCTCTGAAACTGTCAGCAATGGTCAGAAAAAGACCTTGTAGAAATGCCAGAAGAATGGCAAGTATGATCAGCTATTTGAGGGAAGGCTAAATAGACAAAACCTTTTTGTTTAGACAAGAACAACTGAGGAAAAGAAGCAATGCATTAAAAGTTTCCTTAAAGAAAATATTCCAGATATTATTAATTTGATGAAGAATTGAAATCTGGAACTCTTTGTTGGCACAAAGTGACACAAGGAATGTTAAGCACAGGCAGGTGTGGGCAGCACAGTGTGAGTGGATAGAGCCACTCGTCTGTACATTAAAATAGTGTGATCCATAGTCAATGTTCAGTAAAAGTCCAAGTACGCTACCTACTAGGGGTTGAAAAAGTTAGTAATTTTCTAATTTACCTCTCTGTTTTTCTTTCTTTCTTAATCGTTTGCTTGGGGGGGTGGGGATTTTTTTTGTCTTTGTTTTTTGTTTGTTTGCTTTATTTTGTTTTGTAATTCTTGCCTTAGGTATATCTTACTGATCATTAACATCAGAGATATGATGTTTGCATAGAGGGATCCTTGCTCTGTTCCAGCATGTCTGTTCTTATCCTATTTAGATTTTCTGCGCATAGTATTCTGAATTTCTAAAGAAAATATAAAATTAAAAAAATCAGAAAGAAATAAAAAAACATATGAAAAACACACTTTTTCTATACCATTTCAGCCCTAAATACCTCTGCTATGCTTACAGAAATACTTAAATTTAGATTGACTCTCAACATTTTCTATTTTTTGTTCAAAATTTTCTACTCAGACTAATTTCATAATTGCTTTGATGTATAAATACAGATGGATGCACTTTGTACATAATGTGTATGTGTATGAATGTGTATTTATGGAATGTATAAATGTGTGCATGCAAAATAGGTTTGATTTTGCTGTTAGTGAAATATCTTTTAAATTGATAGATATGGAAGAGGAAAACTCCATAGAGATCATGGTTAGTCAAAATAAACCTGTAACATTACTAAAGAAACTCAGTTTGAGAGGTGTTTGACAGAAAATTAGACTCATGTTCATGAATAAGAATTAAGCAGAACTATAAATTCATATTTAATGCTATTTTTTTTTAATCCATGTGCCATTAATTGCATTTCATTTTCAGGTTAGACTTGCTGATAGTTTGCATGAAAGATTTCTAAAACTCCTTTTCTATGGAGCTCATAAAACAAGCCAGAAATTCTCTGGATTCATCACAGCTTATTATACTACAATTCCTTTCTGGAATCTGAAACATGACTTGGCTCTAATATTTGGTGTTAACATTTCAAATTTAGTGTTTTGGAAAAATCCAGACTAGTTTTATCTTGCAGTGCAACAGTATATTCGCCTCTGAGTCTTTCAGAATTACCACCCTCTCCAACACTGCTTCATTTCAAAGAATGTAATTTTCAAAATGCTAATGTATTAATATTGCAGCTTTTCAGGAAGTGCTTTCCTTTAGAATGATGTTTCTGGGACTCCTACAGTATTTTATTGCAGTAATTGCAGGTTAAGGCTGTGAGAGGAGGAGGAGGAGGAGAGCACCCTATAGAGAGATAACATTTCACTAATTAAAAAACCCTTCAATATATTTTCACAAAAAGCTTTACCACAGGTGCATTTTCTGTAAGAGAACATATATTCCCAAATTAGAACCATACTATTTTCTTGCATCCATAAAATTCTACTTGTTAGTCTTGGCATCTATGACCTTAAAGAAAATATGCTTCTTAGAAATACTATAGAGTAGCTGCTGGTTCTGGAAGAAGTAAAACATCAAGGGAATGTTCAGCTTAATATATATTGGCACCTCATGACATTTTAGGCACTACTGCTTATTCAAGGAGGTAAGGAGATTTTGAAAGACCATTTAGCAAAAATCAGACTGGTGGTGGATTTATAAACACAGTGCATTATAACTGTCTGACAGAAAGATGGAAATAATGTCCCATTTGCCATCAAAGCTGCTCCAAAAAAGAGAAAAAGAACAATTCTGTCTGGGCACGGTCAGTTCAATTTTGACAAATTCTCAGAGCTCATCTTGTTGCCAAACGACACTGAGAAAGAACAGATACACCCCCTTCCTACTCCTCCTTTCCCTTCTTGGTTCCTTAACATGTTGGACCTTTTCCATCGGTCAATTACGCTGCAAAACATCGTTGTCATTGGCAAAACTCTCAAAGGGAAGGATTAAACAATTTGAGTTCAGAAGCACATTGCACTGTAAAAAATCAGACTTCCATGAAATTTTGCCTCTCAATATTTAGGGTGCTCAGACACCACTGGAGATTGAGCTCAATCATTTAATTCACTAATAAGAGGATATGGAGTCAGACCTAACTGGACAGACATCTGTTACAACATCAATTTGGAATTATTTTTACATATTAAGCAGCTCAGGGGAAATAAAACTAAAAGTTTTGGGCTCTAAAAGCTAGAATAACTATAAATGGGCTCTGTCTTTTCTTTACTAGCTAAGTGTATCTCGGGTGTTACTTTTTACTTTCTATACTTTGCATTTTGATTGTCATGGAGATGACAAAATTCTCAGCTGGAATGAAGAAGTAATATTAACATTTTACCAGATATTGAATTATTAGTTAGTAAGTCAAAATGCATTTTCATTAGTAGAGATATTTCACCAAAGCAATGTCATTTAGAGAAAAGCCCAATGTTCATGTTAATTTTTTTTTTCAATTCCTTTTTCCTGGAAGAAAAGGCAGTTTGTTTCAGTTCATTTTATTTTGTTTTTTAAGCATTATCTTACCACTACTTTTACAGAAATGGACAAAGAATTCTCTTCAAAACATATTTGGATTAGAGACAGATATGGTAACATATTTTGCTACATCTTTTGTTTTTAGGTTTTGCATAACTATAAATAGCAACTGTATGTAAGAGTATTAGAAAATTCAGGTATTAAGAGTTACATTTCCACAGATATTGTTACACAATTGATTTTATGCCTTGTGTTAATAATTTTACAACAATTTTACAACAATTTTTTCAATCAGTGTTTTCCAGAACTTTTATTCATAAGACCACTCAAAGTTTCAGTTTATGACTTTTAATAACAAGGACTCAAAGATGCAAAAAATTTAGGTCAGAACTGAAACCTGGAAGGATCTGTAAGTTCAGAGCAGATTTTCAAGAGACAGTCTCCTCTAGTTGTGCCAAAATTCCTCTCCCAGCAGTGGATTGATCATGCCCTGCTGAATAAGAGTGTCTCTTTTTATTGTCAGGTCCATGAAAAGCAGCAGCAACATTTCAAAACCAGGAGAAAAAAAGGACAAAAATAGGAGAAAAAGAAGGAAAAGTCTCAGTTAGGCTTCATATCCGATATTTCCAATACTTTTGCTTTTCTTTCATCATGAATTCTTTAATTGGGTTATTTTTATTTACTCCTACTCTTGCTGCATTATTTTTAAAGAATAAATGTGAAGGCTTAATGGGAATAGCTTCTAACAATTAAAAACCCAGGCTAGAATGCATTAACCTCTAGGATGGTAATGCCAAGTGAAACACATCTTCATTTTGCCTTGATAACACAAGAAACAAGTTCATGCAGAGGAAGCTTTCCAAACTCAAGAAAACTAATAAAATAGAGAATTTGAAGAGATCACTGAAATGACTTCTCTGTTGGGTAGTACTAATCTTGTAGGCAATGGCATACTTTGAGACATTCAAATATTGCTGTTTTTAATTATATTGTGCTGTGTGGTTTTTTTGTGTGTTATTTTGGTCTGGTTGTCAGTTTGGGAGGTTTTGTTTGTTTGATTTCCTTACAAGGAAGCAAAATATGTTTTCAAATTACACATTTATTTGTACTCAGAGCCTTTTTTTTCTAGATGGTTAGTCCAAAATCTTTCAGTGCCTCTTTTAAGAAGTTTGATCTGGAAACTTCTGCTAAAATTTTGTCTAGTATGAAAGACAAAGAAGATAAAAAGGGAGAGATTTTGTAAGGCAATATTGGTAAAAAATATTTACAATAATGTGTAGAATACTGCTAACTTTTGCCTTATATGTCTGAGGACAAATAAGTGTCATATTCCTTTTTTTTTGTTTTTTTCCAAACCAAAACAGCTGCTATTATCAGAAAAAATACCAGTATAATAGGCAATGGATCAAAAAAGAGAATCTCATTCTCTGAAGGATAGTCAGAGAGCATATTTTGTACTTGACTACAGAATATTAATACTGTAAATCAGGATCAATGTCCCATGTGATGTGATCTCCATTTAAAATATTTTTTCTAATGTCCTGCCTGTACTATTACACTGAGCAAGCCATGTTGGCCTGGACAGCAACAGCTGAAATTGCCAAAAATCCATAGGAAGGCAAGATCGTGGTAAATGCAACAGTGCAGTTACATTTTTGAAAAAGGAATTTTTTTTTTCTTCTGATTTTTCCAACAGTTTGATTCCACTCCCTTAGGTTTTAGTAATTTTTATTGTAATATTTTCACTTGAGAAAGGGTTCTTTACTCCAATCTATGTTAGGACACAGCTGAAAAGATTAGATCAAATTCACTACTGAGGCAACCCTGTTAATTTCAAAGGAGATAAATTGTGAGCGAGTTGGTCTAATGAAGACTTGTTCAATATCAGTTAACAAAAATAAAATATTTCCACAATTATAGGTCCTGTTATCTTTGAAAAATTATTTGAATGGTATAGAAAAATCATAACATATTTGAAAGAAAAAACACATACAAGTAACATATGCACACATCCTTTCCAATGCCCTCATATTCTTTAATTTTTACTTACACCAATTGACATCAGACTTTAGGATTACTCTTGAAGCTTGAAGCTATGTTTCTCATTAATCAGGGTAAGAGCACTGGTCCATGAACTTCTCTACTACTTGAATCCTCCTTGTTTTTTTCTGTTTTGGCCTGTGCTACCCAGGCACAAAGCAAGGTCAGGCATTGCCCATCACAGCCTGGGTGGGCCAGACCACCCCACTGCCTTCAGGACCAGAGAAAAGACACCCCCATCCATTTTTTTGTACTAGTGCACACGTGACCTTTATGGCCATGGAGAACCACTGGGTTCTGAGAACCACTGCTCATCATTAGCAAAGGTCAGTTTAGTGCTGCCCTGATACCTAGAATTGTTTTTTAAAAGATATTCTCTCATATCCACTGATGGAGGTTGTGGAAACTCCCTTAGGCTTTCCCGTTTGCCTTCTTTTTTTTTTCTTTTAAAGAATTTTGATGGGCTATAGCAAAGTTTGAGTCCACAGCTACTTATCTGGCTTTTGAGAGTGATTGTCCTTTGTTTAAAAAGGAATCTTAATTGATGATAGAATATATACCTACAATATGTTCTCAGTCTGTTCACACATAACAGTGTGTATGTCCTGGAGAAATGTAAATGTCAGAACCACTGTTTCAGTAAAGTAATTACTGTTTCCAGAGACATTGGTAAATGTAAAACTCAGTACAAATGATAATTGTTATTGCTACTAGTATTTGCTTCCAAAGCACTTGGTATTATGTACTTAGGTACTTTGAGAGAAAGTTGTATTGCATGATCAGATTAAGAAGAAAGGAGGAAAATTTTCTTTTACTTCTCTCTTGACTATTCTAAATTTAGACCTCCATTAGTAGATATTTGCTGGTTATTATTGTTATTGCTACTATTATTTGCTTCCAAAGCACATAGTATATGAACTTAGGTACGAGAAAGCTGTACTGCTTGTTCAGATTAAGAAGAAAGAAGCAAAATTTTCCTTTTACCTCTCTCTTGACTATCTTTAATTCAGACCACCATTAGTTGACATTTGCTCATTGTTGATGTGTTGGCTAAAAGGGGAAGATGGACAAGAAGACGAATTTTTATTAAGATTCTACTTCTTGACTGATGTAACTGAGATAGTTTTGATCAACAAATCACTGTATTCACTTTAAAAGAAATGAGAGGAAAAAGATATTGTCTCAGAAAAGTACCTTCTTCTCTCAGTTGATCAGATGTTTAGATTGTTTATGATCTTTTCCTAAGAAATTCTGTTTGCTGTTTAAAAAAAAAAAGTGTGAGCTTTGGTAAATGCCTGTTATCTTTTATCTTTTCTTCTGTACAATTTTGTAGTTATTTTGATCATCTAATAGTTTATCTAAATCAGTTATATAGTGGTGAGGGGAAATGAAGATAGCTAATGTATTTCAGGATTATATTTCTACTGTAGAGATGGAAACAAATGATCCTTCTCAGATCTGGTTGATGAGGTACAAAGCTTTATTAAAAATTACTGCCATTGTGTACCAATAGGCTTTCTCTGTCTTTATTATGTTGTTGCCTCCAACTTTGTGACATTGATTTCAGAAACGCATGGACCTTTTCACAAAATCATAGAACCACAAATTGGAAAAGGTCCTTAAGATCATCACTTCCAAGCGTAAACATTACACTGCCAAGTTCGGCATTGACCATGTCCCTAATTTTAATTTCATTTGTCCCATTACCCTTCCTTGAGAGGCATATCTCCTAGAACAGTTGTCACAGAATAAGCTGAGTTGGAAGGGACCCACAAGGATCATTGAATCCAATCCCTGGCCCTGCTCAGAATACTCCCAAGATTCACATCACACACCCAAGAACCTTGTCCAAATGTTTCTTGAATTCTGTCAGGCTGTTCCTGTGGTCACTTCTCTGGGGAGCCTCATCCAGTGCACAGCCACACTCTGGGTGAAGAATCTTTCTCCAATATCTAAACTGAACTTGCCCTGACACAGCTTCAGGACATTCCCTCACTGGTCCTGTCACTGGTCACCAGAGAGAATAGGTCAGATCTCCTGTGCACCTTTCAAGGGAGCTGTAGACTGCAGTGAGGTCTCCCCTCAGTCTCCTCCAGGCTGCATAGACCAAGTGACCTCAGCCGTTTCTCTTACAGCTTCCCCTCAAGACCCTTCACCATCTTTGTTGCCCTCCTCTGACACTCTCTGATAGTTCAATGTCTTTCTGATATTGTGGCACCCCAGACTGCACACAATATTCAAGGTGAGGCTGCCCCAGTGCAGAGCAGAATGGGGCAATCCCACTGGTGCTGCTGTGCCTGATGTCCCCCAGGACACGCTTGGCCCTCCTGGCTGCCAGGGCACTGCTGACTCAAAACGTGTGCACTACTGTCATGTGCACAAAACAATGATATCAAAGCTGCTGTTAGAGTTGCAGTTTTATGGAAGTAAAACCAGTAACAGCAATATTTTCCTAATAAAATATGCATAATTTTTTAATCTTACATATCATCTATGAATTAATATTTTAAGTGCCTGACTGGAGAAAGTATTGTAGTAGTTTTATATTGATAGCACTGGCAACCTCTCTTTCTTTTAATAATAAAGATGGTTAAAGATATATGTAACAAGTGCTATAGAAATTCTGTAAAATTTGATCAGATTTGACACAAAACCCTAGTGCTCTACTGAATAAAATGAAAATATATATATGAGGGTTTCAGCCTGATCATGACATGGATTTTTATACCTCTATCTCACCCCAAATACAAAGCTGTGTCTGAGTAAGTCTCAGGCACAGATGAGAGCAAGCTGGCCAAGTCTCGTACAATTCAGATTTAAATGATTAGTGTGGGATGTGGAAAGCAACAGGAGGCTTTGGATGAGGTTATGTCATCTCCTCTGCTTTGAGTGCATGTGCCTGGTTTTTGTTTGTGAAGTTCTCAACATAGGGATCTGATTAGATTTGCAGTTTCTTCTAGATGATCAAACAGTACAATAGTACTAACCCTTCTTGCTCCACCTGCATCTGGTTAAGAGCTTGTGTGATTTCCTCTCGGAGCAGAGTCCTTCTCTGGTGACTTAAGATTTTATTACCATGATGGTGGAGTACAGCAAAGATAGAAGGACACCTTAAATTCATGCTGAGGATGTGACAGAATACAGCTGCCCATCGGATAGAAAGGAGCAATTTATAGTGAGAAAAATGATGTTTGTATGTAAGGATAGATATATTGATGGCCACTTGATTTTGTTGAATTCTGAGGTCAGTTTTGACTTAAAAAATGCCCAGCTAACCTGGCAACAATCCATATGGGACACATTCTCTCACAGTTCAATGTGCAACCAAATCAAAGACAGTATAGTCTGGAGTTTAAGGATATTTGTATCTGGATCGCTCTGAAATAATCTGATATTTTACTTTTCAGTTTTGCAATATAATCTTTGCAATGCATATTTATAATCTAATGCACTTGTACTGATTGTGGCTGGGATAGAGTTAAATTTTCTTCTAGGAACTCACATGGTGTTATGTTTTGAATTTGTGATGAAAAGAGTGTTGATAGCACAGGGATGTTTTATCTGTTGCTGAGTGGCACTAACACAGAGCCAAGAGCTTTTCTGTCTCTCACTCCACCCTACCAGTGAGCAGCTGGGGATGCACAAGGAGTTGGGAAGGGCCACAGCTGGGACAGCCAATGCCAAATGGCCAAAGGATGATATTCTTCATTCTTTCCATACGGCATTATGCTCAGCATGAAATACATGGGAAAGAAGAAGTAAGGGGACATTCGGCGTGATGACATTTGACTTCCCAAGTCACCTCTACTTGTGGTGGATCTCTGATTTTCTGGAAGTGACTGAGTACCTATTTGTCCACAGGAAGTGACAAGGGAATTCCTTTTTCTGCTTTGCCTGTAGTTGTCTGCAAAAACAATTTTTGCTTTACCTATTAAACTCTATTTCAACCCATGAATTTTCTCACTTACATACTTCTGAATTCTTTTCCCATCCTAGAGTGAGGAGTGAGTGAGAAGTTTGTGGGGCTATTTTGTCCATTTCTAAAGTATGAAACCTGCTCCAGTTGCAGTTTTGTAGCATCTCAACTCCTGGAACCCTTTGAAAATTATGTTACCTCAAGTGCTTACTCTGTGCTGTTCATTCATTGTACAGGAAGCAAGCATGGATCTTCTATACCTGTGACAGTTCAGCAAGAAAAATACAGGCACAGAGAGAAATTTCAAGCATCTGGAAATATACAAAATGAGGGCAACTTATGTCTCATTCTTCACTGGATATGGGCTTAAATAAATTGTATTTACTTTACTCATCAGTTCAATACAATTGAACGTGTTGTTGGTTTCCGTTCTTTGTTCTTCTTATCAACAGCTGTGATGCTAAAATTATGTTGGTGTTATATAATTTCATATTTTTAAGGTATTATTTAAGACTTTTCAGGGTTTTTGGTTTTTTTAATTGATCATTTCATAGAAAAAGCAAAACCAAACTTCTATGCTTGGTGGGGCATTAAAATTGGGTCATTATGCCATTTTGCCCACCGATTATCAGCTCTGCAGCCACTAAATCAGTTAGAAGATGCTGCTCTAGCACTAAAAATTGCAATTTGGCAAAAAAAAAAGTTAAGTATTGAAAGCTTTTGTGGGAATTGCCTTGGATAACAAAGTACTTTTGGAAGTTTTGACTAAGCAGCAATATAATTACGTGGTCCTTACAGGAAGTATCAGAAGCAAATGAATGAAGTAGTTTTATGGCTCTGTTTTGTTTTGGTTTTGGTTGGTTTTTATGGTTTTATTTTTCATACAGAGAACAGACGCCTGAGAACTGGCTGTGGATTTATTCGGTTTAGAGAATAGTGAGCATCGTGTATCAGGTACTGGAAACAAGAAATGTGTTGCAGCTGGAAATATGATCCTGTTAATTCACATAAGCACTGCTACTTAGATGGAGGGTTTTCTTTATGTTGGATAGAAAATGTTTTTCTTTCATAATTTCTTGGCAAGGAGTCTAATTGTAATTGTTGCCAGATGGGTGGTCTCATGTGAGTTTAAAATAGGCAGTCTTCAAGCAACACTTTAATAATCTGACCTTCTCATTGGGAAAATTTCATTTATAGGTCTTGTAGGAAGTTTGTTTCCACAAATAATATATTGGTGATAGAAGGAAACTCCTCCCCCAGATTCTAGTAAGTTAGTAAGGCTAGAATTACTCAGTTTGCCTTAAAAGCACTAAACTTCATTCACGTCTGCTACACTGAACTATTTAGGGTCATTTGCAAAACTAAATTTGTAATTTCTGTCTTCCTGTAATCTGCCTGTCTAGCATAGCTGCAGAGAAGGAATTGCAGTGATCTCCTTACTTCTTTCTGCAGTGGATCAATATCAGCCAAAAACATCACATCCTTTAAACCTTACTAGTGTAGGCAAGCTCGCTTCTTAGACTTGTGAAATAACTACATTTTTGCATGAAAAAGGTCAATCTTTAATTGTTTTATGGAGCATAAGTTTCAAATGAACGAAAGCAACATTATTTACGTATTTGAGCTACCTCAGATGTCTAACCAGCTGCCTGGCTACACAGGCATTATGAATTCTTCCACACTAAATCATGGTTCGAAGTACAGAATCTAGTTCTTTTTGATAGCTGGTGAATTTGTGACCTCCCTGGAATAGCTGGAGCTGTAAACCATTAAATGGATAAATGATGCATAGCAGTAGTTTCTTTATCTGTGACAGATGTAATAATGGCCTGGGCACATTTTTCAGGTAATATAAGGGAAAACTTTGTCCATTCTTCTATCCCAGAAATATTACTTTTTGGACTTCTGTGCTGGAAGTAGCATGTACTCTCTGTTTTTAAAAAGTCCTTAAAAAATATCTACAATGGATATAGCAAAAAGTATAAAGCCTTATTTATCTTTATGGTAGTATTAAGATCATTTTTATTTTTGTTTTTTCTTAGTATGTTATATTAATTATATTATATCAGATGACTAAAATTCCTTTAGAAATTTCTTTAGGAGAATCTCTCTTTTTCAGATTTTAAAATGTTTACAATGCTAACAATGTTTTGAGGATTTTCACGTTTTCAACTTAATTTATATGACAGACATATAAAACCTTTTATCTATGACTGAATTATCTTCTGCTACTGTGAAAAGAGCTAGTTGTATTGCCAAGTTTGAAGCTAGGACTTAAGCAGAGTATTCAGTTTTCACTGATTATTGCCTTTGATTCACTTGTTTTCATATAGCATTTCTCTTGAAGTTTGGGGGTTATTTTGTTTGTTTGTTTGTTTGTTTGTTTGTTTTGGCATTTAGTTGAAGGAGTTTTATAGATTGAAGAGATTTCATTTCCTTAGGCAACCTAGAAGATCTTCCCAGTTATCAGACATAAATTCATGCCTCCTTCTGCCCTGACTCCATAAAGGGGGAAGGTCTTGATGTAGGTTTCTTTCCCTAGGGAAAGAAAATCCAGGAAAGGGATGTGGACAGATTTAGACAAAGTCTTGGCTGCCATGGTATCCTTATTGTATGGTCCTAATCCTTGCAGGTAGGTTTGACATAAATGCATTCTAATATTTGCTTTAAAATTGATGTTTATCTGCCAGCGACCTTATTTGCTGCATTTGGTACAAAGTGTAAGGACAAAAGATAGGTAGAAATTAATTTAACTTTAGTTTAAATGCCTGTTGACATTAAAGCCTGTCACACTGGGACTCTTACTAGCAGGAGATACCAACAGGCATATAACCTCATGGCATTTTCCCTTCCTTGTCTGCATATAGAAGAGAGGTTAGATAGTGTGATGTTTATAACATAACCAAAGAGGTCCTATTTATCCAATAATTATTGTCTAATTATTATCCAGTAACTATTTTACATTAAAAAATGTAGTTTTTCTGCAGATCGATCTATTTCAATTAATTAGTTGTTTCAATGTATAATTTTATGTGTTTTGTTTGGTTGGGCTTTTCAATATACATTGAAAGAAAAAAAAATATGGTAGAAGATGAACAGTTAATCACAGAAAATGCTAGAGCACTAAAAATCCTAGAATAGCATCACCTGGTGCTGTCTGTATTTCGGTAATGCTTGGGAATCCAAACAATGAGTTATGACCCTTCTCATCTGTGTGGTGTGAGGTAGAGCTACAGCATTGTCCTGTTCCAGTTGAGGTGACAGTCTGTGCACTGAATGCAGGATGAAAACAGAGCACTGCAAAGGGACCCTGAGACAAACACTGCTTAGCAATATAGACTATGTTTTAGTGCCCCAGTTGCTTAGGGGCTTTGGTTTCTTTTATGCATCATAGCCAATAACAGCTTTAGGAAGAGAATTGATGGTGGATTACAAGATAGCTCTAGGGGTCTTTTAAAGGAGATCCTCCCAGGCATGAAAGGAAGTATGAGAGTAAGCCTGAAATTGCTTGCTGCAAAATGTAGCAAGAGTGATGAAGGTATGCAGGCTTGGGCTCATAGAAAACAGAAAGTAGGTATGTAGTGTGAGGATTGGCCATTAGGGTGCCTGTTAATAAAGAAAAATAGTGTGTATTTGATGAGACAGAAAAATCGGTGGAAGGGCATAAAGGGAAGAAAAGTGAGCTAGGAAAATATTCCTTACAGTAGCATTCTGAATAGATTTGACTGAGGCAAGATCATCTCTCAAAGCTGAAAACAAAGACTTTCCAATAAGCAAGATATGAGATGATGAGGATCTTGGGAGAGATTTTGCTTCACAGACAGAGAGGATTATGGTATCTTATAGCTATTATGTATAATGAATCAACAAAAATTAGATGTAGCTAGGCTATGAGGCTCTGGAGAGCAGACTGAGTCAAAGATGATGCCTACGTTATGGTCCTTGCTCCTATACTGAGCCTAATAGGTTCTTTATCATTAAATTTGTTGTTCATCACAATTTTAGAGTAATCATGTAAAAATATTTCAATAGAATAACAAAAGGACAAATGCATTTTTCAAAGTAGGGAGGGAAAACTGCCCAGAAGTATTGACGGACTAAGGGAAAATCTCCTAAAATACCTGCCCTAAGTAAAACATATAATCATCTTCCACCATTTGTGACAATGGAGTTTTGGGACAACTAAGGCAAAGGAAAAAACATGAACAGTAATTCAACTTCACAAGCTCAGTTCAGATTTTTGTTCTTTGAGATTTTTGTTCTCTGTCATGTTCACTACCAGGAACGTTTTATCAATTCCCTGCTCACAGTGTGCCTACCCATCCCAAGCTGGGAAGCAGCTTACCTTTTCTCATGCGCCAATTCACCTGGGTCTCTTAGACCCTGAAATATGCAACATCACATAGAATCTTCTGTGCTTACTTTTTGTACTGACAACTTAGAATGTCTGTGCCATAACGTGGTCACTGAAGGTCACTTTAATGGGAGGCTGGTTGAAAGTTGTAATATAAAATGGTAAGACAATTCTAACTGTGGACAAAAATGAATACAGGTTTTTTTAGATATGAGCAAACTGACTTGTTCTTCCCTTTTTTTCCCAACCCTTATCTATCTCAGTTTCACTTCTTACTTTTTACTTTCATGTTATCTGTGTGGTTTTTTTCCCTCATTAATTTGGTTTATCTTACTAAACATGTATCTTTACTCTCAGAACCATGAATCTTCTTTCTCAGTGTGGACAAATGAAATAGGAATCCTTTTTTGATATAAATCTGGCAATGTCTACACCTACTTTTCAGACTAGGAAATTGTAAAACTCTATTGCTGCTTGGGATTACATCTCCCTTTATCCCTTAATATTACATTAGATAACCTTAATTAAACTAGGAGATAAAATGTCTGGGTAGAATTTTGCAGGAATTTTATTTATTTATTTACTCTCAGAAGTTTCTGAGGGAGAAAATACCTAAGTATAAGTGTGAAAAGACAGGTCTAAACCATATTCCAGGTATAGTTCCTTGGTCAAAAGGAGGTTTTGAATCCATATGGTAATTCTCATCAGTAGATAACATCAAATGGGTAACTGACCTTTTTGAGAAAAATAAAACAAAAGTAAACCTTCCAAAACCTCATGAAAAACCAGCTCCAAATAACTAAAAATATCCGAAATAATCTAAAGCATGATACACAGTAACTCAAGTCCATTAACTGGTTTGATTTATTCACTTTGACAGGAATGGTGCACAGTTTTGTGTGCACAATATGATTCCAGATATTTACTTCTTGATTTGTTTTTCTATCATTTTCCCTGTTGCTTTCTGTTAGAAACTAGGTTATGAAGGCTCACATTAAAAAAAAAAAAATTTCAATCAAGACAGACAAAATACTAAGATAGCAGTGACAAATAAAAATCCTTTCAGATATATTAGGACCTATGTGTATTGGGTTGTATTATTTATTCACTACTTATTTAAAATATTCTCACAATACTGCTTGTACTTACTCCTGAAAATAATGAACTGTTACATGTATTTTACGTGCTGGCCCTCCCATGAGTGCTTTTAGCAAGCTCTGCCTTTTGAACAGCCTGTTTTAATGGAGATTGAGGCAGTAGAGAGAAGAAAGCAACAGAAAAAGGTTACAAGTTAGGGAGAAAGGTTGTGATTAACTAGCTTGACATTCACTACGTCTTTGGTACAAGGTGGGAAAAATACATTTCCTCTGAAATAGCTGCAGCATTTAGAGCTGTTCATATTTGTTTCAAGCTATTCATCTTCACTTTTTTATCTAGTATTTTTATATTGAATACTAAAGTGCTAAATATAATTCATAGCAATTGACTAATATTTTAGATAGAAATATTTTTTTTTCAGAGTTCTTTGAGTTCAGAGCCTTTCCTTCAGCTTTTTTATTCTGGTTTTTTTCATTATTCCAAGTCCATATTCACTCCACATAAACTTTACAAAGGGTAACTTCTCATTTTCATATACTATGAATAGGGATAATGACTTATTGAATACAATTCACAAAATAACCATACAGGTAAGTACTAAGCTAACAGTTGTGGTGTAAACTTATGAAAATGCTGTGATTTAAGTCAAATGATTTAAATAGAATGGAATTCAACCTCCAGCTGTAAGAGAGGAACTGCTTTTTACAGAGGTGAATCTAAATTTTCTATCTCAACTAGCAATATTTAGAACTCAACAGTTGAAGAAAATGTGACTAGTTTAATTAGGTCTTTGACTAGTTTTTAACAGGGAAATTTAGGGGATACTAAGTTATGTCATTGTTGAAGGTGCTCATTAACCACCAGTACACATATTGTTAGAGGATGGAACTTTCTCATATTACCTAAATAACTCTAGAGACAAAAATATTGATGGAAGATTTAAAACTGGTATTTCTCTTTTCCTAAATATGTTACTATAATACTGAATAATGTCTAATTTCCTTCTCTGTATCTCCCCTGTGAGTATTTATATATTCAGTACTCATGCTTATACACACTGCACTAAATTAAGATCACCTCCACAGGACATATGATCATTCTCTAAATTACACTATCCCTTTTACCAGATCTCTTTGCCACCACTCGAACTGTTACCTTTCCCTTTATTCTTGCTAAGCAAAGAAACTATTTCTGTTTCAGAAACCTGAAAACCTCTGTTTTCTATATTGTGGCGTGTTGATCCCATCAGGCATCTAAAAATCACATGGTCAAATGCTTGCTCCCCTCTGCTCCAGCTGGACAAAGAAATGAGCAAAAGAGTAAAACTGAAAAATTCCTGGGTCTTGGTGAATAGTTTAAAAGGTGAAGGAATGAGGGAGAAAATCCAAACAGATAAGTGATACAAAATCCCTGACTACCTTCACAAGTATGCCCAGCAATACCTGAGCAATGACTGAGCACACTCTGAGCAATGACTGTCTCCCCACAGTTTTTAATAGGAACACAAATAATGTTTTGTTGCTTCAAATGTCCTTTTGATCAGTTTGGATCAACTGCTAAGGTTGTGTCACCTCCCAACTTATTTTGCTTCCTCAGGCTTCTCATTGCAGGGAGCAGATTGCAGAAAAAATGAACCAGAACAAAACAAACCCCCCAAAATCTTAGTGTTGTACAAGCAATGCTCAGAAATAGTCACAACACTGTTCTTATCAACAGTGCTTTAATGAGAAATCCAAAACACAGTACAACACTGGCTACTATGAAGAAAATTAACCAACTCAATATCCAACCCAACCAGACCCATAGTGTGAATATATTTATAAACATATTTAAGTTATATACATTTAAGTTCAGTCATAATACCTGACTAACTGAGAGACACATATTCAAGTATTTCCCTTTCTTTTGCCTGACCTTTTCCCTTTCTGCTTTCCTTTCCCTTCCCCTTCCCCTTCGCCTTTCCCTTTCCCTTCCCCTCTTCCCATTTCCCATTACATTGTTCAGATCAGGATGACTGGTACAATACACTCTATACTCAACTGGCAAGGTGCTATTCCTACCCTTACATTTGCTGCAGAACTTCTACCAAATTCAAGAAGCAGAAAATTTGTCTGTGGGTGATTACCACCCATGTATCATGGGAATGTTGTTTTGTTTGGTTGTTTTCTCAGCATGCTTTCTCTCTCCTGTAAGAGAAAAAGTGAAGCAAGTACTGGGGAGTTGAATCATGACATTGTATTAAAATTTTCACTTTTTCTATCAAGAAAGGGTAGTCTTTGGGAACCAGCCAGAAAATCATCATAAAAACATAATTTTGAAGAACCGAGTCTCAGTGCTTAACACTGTTTCCCTAATGGCATTTCACCTTTCATTTCTATTCAACTGAAAGCATTTCCTGCAGTAAAACAAACTGTGATACTGATGAACACTGACATTTGCTTACAGTATCAAGTAGTAAAACAAAGGCTGAGAATATAAAAGACCAAAGAGGAGAATACTCACAGATTAGGAGAGAAAGAATACCAAGAGCTCTTAATTGCCAATTCAGCCTGCTAATCTTGGATTAAAAAAGTGAAAATCAGTTTATTATTATTTTCTTTTGAAGTTAGCATCTTCAACCAAAAAAAAAAAAGGAGCCAGAAGAAGAGTGGCAGAAGTAGCTTGGGAATTGTAAGACACAGAGAATACAAGGCTGAGGGATATGCAAGAAAGACAGCTCAGTTTTCAGGAGTCCTTGATTTCCTACAGTTTTAAACCCTGGGCTGTGCCGTGAAGCTGATCATACATAAACTACAAATTTTAAATTGAAAAACAAATAAAACTCTGAATATATATGGAAGAAAAAAAATGGTTTTTGCAATTAAAATGCTGCAGTTAATTTTCCTGATCTATGCAGACTCCTTATTTTTTGGTCTGTTAACAAAACATAAGTAGAGGCTTTAGTTGAGATATGTAAAAATGTTGACAGCAACTATTAAGTGTAGTGTTTATATGACTCTTTCAGGTTTCAAACTTGTTTTGTATTCATAAATGTCGACTTCAGTATTCTTTGGAATCAGTTTAGAGTTAAAAATACGGTTTCTGCATGGCACTTTATACAAAAACTTCATTTTTTGAGCAACTAGTAGATGTTAACTACATTTACAATAATAAATATGGGCTCCAAAAGTCTGTTTGTGCCCATGTGTGTGCAAATACAATGAAAACACAACACATTTATGCAGAATTGAATATTTTCTTTGAAATGTCAATGACTTTTTGTGCACAAGGCTATATAAAAAAATTCATGTGTGAAGCATTTTTTTAAAAAAACCCAGAAATTAATAAATGGAGACATGCAAAAGAATGTCTTAGAGATCCAAATATCTGTTATAGAAAGTCAAAGGAAAAATATTACTGTCTGTTTTAAGCTTCCATTCTTCTGACTTCTCAAACTCAGCTCCCGATTTTCTCTACTATAATGTTATATCCAAGGATAAAGTGAATCTCTGTTCAAGAAGGGATACTGTTAAGTTTTATCTTTGCATTATGTTTCATTCTAGCTTTTTTTTATAAAAAAAGGATTTAGTGTGCTTCTAAGATTGCTGCATAAATAAATTTTGTACACACAAACACTTTCTCTAACACTTCACTTGAAGGAAATTTTAATATGAAAAAGAGAAATGTCAGTCTGAAAAACTTACTGGGGAAACCTTTTCACCTGAAACAAAACTCTGCTACTGTAGAGATAGTATGTGAAGATGTAGCATAGAGGACTAAGATTATGTTGAGCTGGAGGTATCATAAGGAAGAACATGTGGGAGAAAGGACACAAAAAGAGAAAGTAGGGATAATAATCAGAAAAAAGAAATTGAGCAGTTATAAGTGTGAAGGCAAGAAGTCTCCATGTGGGATGGAGAGGCGAGGAAAAAAAGAGGAAAAAACAACTAGAAAGACAAAGAAATGATTGACTCAGAATGTGTAATTCCCAGCTCCCTCTACCACCGGTGGAGGTTTCATGGAGTGAGGCAGACACTCACTGAACTGACCGCAGCCTCATGGGAGAGGGCAGCTACTCCTCTCTGCTGCCTTGGGAGGTGATGAGTAATGCATACCTCGGAATCCAGAGGAGTTAATCATAGCCAAGGAAGGGTATGAAATCCACTCACGTAGGAAAAATAGATACTGATTTTTTCATTTATTATTTCAGAATAAACATTCTTCATTATTCAGATGAGCAATAATCAGGGGAGGAGTCAGTAAAATCCTTTACATAATCCTTTACATAATAATGTAAAGTAAGTCATATCTTTTTGAAGATTTTTACATCAAATACATTAATCATTTTTTTCTTCAATATACTCTGAATATAGATGCTGGGGACTAATTATTTAATTAGGAATAGTAGTAGTCTTGCAGTGGAAGATAAAAGTGCACTTCTAGTCTTATGATCTTGAGTATTTTGAAAAGCAGCATATTACATTTCCTACTGTATGATTTCAACTTTCTGATCAGTTAAATTTAGCAGTCAATTCCACTTAGTCAGATGGCACTGGTACAATACGTTCTTTTCTTTTGTCTTTAATCTTTCGTCTTTTATTTTTCAGCTGCTCTTTCTTTCAGAAAGAGAAAGCAATTGACTAGTTGCTGCACTATCTCCATTAGGACTGGACTGGGATCCCAGTGTTCTCTTGCAATAATTTGCAATTAAGCCTTAGGATTCAATGCATTTAAATACTGGACATCATAAAGAATTCACATGCATATGGCCTAATACAATCTGATTTATCTGTGAAAATGGACTGACTGTTTGAAGCAAAACACAATTCCCTCTTACAGCAATGTTTCTCTGCATCTCCTTCACCCCATGCCTTGGTCGTTCTTTATTGAAAACAAACCAGTACTTCATAGATGATGAGCATTTTTATGTAATTAGTGATGATTACTATTTCAACATACCATATTATTTGTAAAAGTAATTAAAATGTGTGCTTGCATAAGCAGTGCCTACATATGCTTATTAGAGGTATTTACACTCTCAGGTTCTGCAAATTCATTTAAGAACATAGTTCAGTCAAACAAAAGGAGTACAAATTGCTATAAGGATTTTTATATCAAATTTGTACCTTATCTATATATTCTGCCTGAAGACTTGTAGCAGAAGAATTGCTATTACATTGCAATTTGTACTTCATTCATCTTCACCATCACAAGGCTTCTGTGATTTCAATTTACAATGAAAATCTTATCATTTCTACCACATAAACAAACCTTTAATGTGTAGAAGGTTTCCTTTCTCCCATAATTATAAATTCATATATTGTGAATGTTGGATTTAATATTTTCTATTGTTAGATGTTTGTGCATTTTGGAAAATGAGTGGAAGTCATTTGGGTTAAGTAAACTCAGCCTTTTTCCCCTGTTGTTTTGCTTCTGTTCTCATATCCAAGGAGCAGCAGTGAAAATGTCATAATGGAGTGGGGAGACCTTGAAGAGCCCTGCTATTAAACAGTGCATTAAGCAAAGCCTCTTCAGACAGTCCATTCTGAGGAGAGGTCTGCTCCATACAAACAAAGCTCTTGAGATGCACTTTGTTTTGTTCTTACCATTCAGAAAAGCGCTATTATCCTGTGCCTGTGACTCTGTGCACAATATTTCAATTGGTTCCATTTCATTGGGTTTACAGGGAACAATAAAATAGGCCTCTTGTTCCTGGCCATCCAGCATGAGAATAGACCATGCTGAATCTCTATCATCAAGCATTTAAAAGCCTCGTAAAATATTTAATGTATTCATTCCTTTTAGAAGTCATAGACAAACAGTCTTGTTCCGTGAAACCAAAATTATTTTTTAAATTACAGCAGCACCAGTAATTTACTATAAACACAAACAAAAAGTTTTTAGGATTTAAATTTACTTAAATTTATATGTAAAACATCAGAGGAGAATATCCGTGATATTTTCTCAAAGTTGTTTGTGTCGCAAGCATGAGCAACTGCTTTCTGACTAACTTGAGAAATTAGGAAAATAAGTCCCTTAGTCTCTTTTCAAGGAAAGCCGTCTTAATAGTATGGAAAGAGCTTTGTGGTGTAGTGTTAGCACTCTTGCTCCTTTCAGATGTAATTAGAAAATAAATTATTTGCATTAGTTTTGGTGCAAAATCATACAAGAGATTTCATTTCATTTTATAATTCCAGTGCATTTCAGATTGCCTTATGGTCATTAGGCTGACAATCCCCAGATATGCTGCATGCAGTTTGGAAAGAAATGTCAAGGGACAGCTCAGGTGATGAGGTCTGGTTTTGGTACTCAAAATGTCCTCAGCCCAATGTGAGGCGCATCTGGGCAAGCAGGCATTTACAGCCCGGGGTGATGGGGCAACACCGACCTCTGCAGAGCTGGCTGACTTGCTTCCTCCCACAGCTGGAGGCTGAGATTTTCAGCATCCTTCCTGCCGGACACATGGCGCTCACCCAGCATGCAGAGGCACTGGAACTGCTTAAGAGCCACATGCTGCTCAAAAGACGCTTGCCGACTATCTTGCTTCAGTGATAATCTATATTTAGCTTCACATGTAACATGTCCAGTCAGGAGGAAGTCTCTCTGTCTTGCTTTTGTTTTATAGACTTTTCTACTTTTTAATGAGGAGAGGAAATATGTTTTTAAGAACAAGTACTCACTTAAAAAAAAAAAAAAAAAAGAGACAGATAGAGAAGAAGGAAGTTGTGCCTTTTTCTTTACTATGCTGTTATCTCTTTAAACTACTACATGTTAGAACCGGTTTGCATGGCTACGTGAGATTGTTTTATTCAGTCACAAGTGTTGTTGTCAATGCTTTTAAATTATGGAACATAAATATCAAATATGTTCTCTAGTTTCATGTAATTACATGGTAGCTGTTGCAGAACACACAATCATTTTTGCCTCTCAACAAAAGTGCAAGTTGGGCAGTTTTCAGCGAGGTCTGCTAAATCCAGCATCTAAGTTAACTGCCTGAACTTGTAATTATCAAGCTGCAGTTTATTTTAGTTTATTTTGCAAAGTCTTAATTTTCAATTTGCCTTTGATGTCGAACTGTTCTGCAAAAATCCCATGCAGTAAACTAACTTTCTTCTAGCAAGTCCAGTCACATCAAAACTGTTCCAATGCCTTGAGTTCTTGTCAAATGCCCAGTGACACGGCAAAGTGAGGTATGAGAGACGTGAAATATATTGTTTCAAAAGTAGGATTGTCCTTCAGCCTTAATTTTTTTTCTGCCATAGCCTTCTTCTGACAGTGCAAATCGGTTAACCTGCCATTTTTCACAACTTCAATTAACCCCAACAGGATGTGCCTCTTTAGAGATCCAACAAAGGGCCCTATTTTAATTTGTTGAGCAGCAATGTTTTTATCATGTGGGAGGTGATCAAGGTTAATTACTACTAGCAGTTGAACAGGTTGTGTTAGAAATATGTAAGGTGCTTATGGTATATGTGTAGCTCTTTAAATATTATTCTTCACATCCCGGGGTGTGAACACAAATCTTAGGTAAAGAGTACTATTCTAGACCAACACTTCTGCAGGACCAAGTAGCCTTCTGGTCTCTGCTGCTGGTAACTGGATTAGTCTTTTAGATGACTATGTTTTTCTTTATATTGTGCTTTCAGAGCCACAGGACTGTTTCTTATTTTTCACTGAACTTTTCTTTATCAGGAAGAAAGTTATGAATAAAGCAACCCGCGTAAGCTCATCAGCAGATAGAGACCAAAGGGAAGGATTATTCTATCCAGATTTAGATGTATATACCCAAAATAGATATCCTCAGCTCTATAAATCTGTAGTCCAGAGATGAGAAGGAAAATAAAGAAAATCAAGGGTGTGTAGAGTTCTTCTCCAAATCAGTTCTGAGGGACAATCCTCTAAGGATGTCCTTTGTTCCCTGGCTGTTAAGGAAAACTTGGATGACTGTCTTAGGAATAGGCATTTTCTCTGTGATTTGGAATGGCCAGAATTCCATCAGTGGACTAGATGTATATTCCCTTCTCATGCAGAAGAATTATTACTGATAATGACTTTGGAAACACAAGGACATAACATATATGAAAAATACTGCTGATAGCCGTATTCTTACCCATAGATCTCACAGAACTGAACTAAAATCCTTATTGCTCCAACTATGGTGATTTTTCTCCATCATTGGTCACATATCCCACCATCTCAATTCCCCTTTCCTGCTGCAAAAAAACTCTCACCAGTAAAATTAAAACCCCTAACAAGAAAATAATGTAACTCAGTGAATTTTGTTAAATGTTACAATGCTGAGAGAACAAAATAAAAAGAAATTTTTGCATATGTCAAAAATGAACATTTCTTTCCTCATGGAAAGATTATTCCCTAATTCTAATCTCCATCTTCAGCCATCATAACTGACCAGAGGACTAAATTGACCCAGATTAAGCTTTCAAGTGAATAAGGAATCTGTAAGTGGCTTTTTGTGAAATTGGAAGGACTAATCCCTAAGAAAGTCAAAACATGAGAATAGGTTAAAAAAAAAAAAGGGTGGGTTACTTTTTATTGAAAATTAATGTGTTTCTATGTATGAGTTTTGCATGTCTATCTACACTATCTATTTGAATAATTTGCTTATAATTTCTATTTAGAAAAACCTATACAGACTTAAAAATATAATTTTCCAGTCATAAGAACACCTGGCTTTACATCACTGGTTAACTTTCACATGAAAATAGTACACAGTTCCTCTAAACAAGACCATTATCCCCACCTTCACTGCAGAGAGTATTTTGCATAACAATCAATCCACAACAAGCAAAGGACATCTCGTAGGTTCACTGTGCTAAATACAGTGGTTACCCAGACACTTATAGCTACCATGGGTATAGACCTTCCCATTTTAAAAGAACAGAGCAATCCTCCACTCCTTAAAAATAAAATAAATTTGTTTAAAAAATCTGATATTGCAGAGCTAGAATGAGTTAAGCGTTTTGGTTTCTTTTTGCTGTTGTTGGGTTGAGTTTTTTTGTTTGTTTGCTTGTTTTCTGTCTTCTTTGCTGCATTAATCGGTTCTGCTGTTCAAAGTACAAGCAAAAAGGAGAAGTAATTATATAGCAGTATTATCTGGTTTCAAGTAATAGTTTTATTTGTATACTTATTATAGTTATGTCTGGAATACTTCATTTCTATATTTAGTAGGCCAGAATAAGACTCATCACATTGATATTTCTGAAATATTGTTTTAAGTACAAGAAAAAAAAAAAAAAAGTTAAAGAACTACAGTAGGTGTTATCTCTTATTTTGCCTGAATCCACTAAAAAGACTTTTGATTAATTCTGAGAAAAAGAAATGGACAGACTTTTATACTGGGTTGGTTGACCCACATACCATGGAAACCATGTGCCCTTCTGTCTTAGAGAGGGTAGTACAGCTTACTCTGGAGACACACAAGGATAGCCTCTTCTTCCTGACACAGCCCAGAAGTGCTTCAAGCAGGACTCGAGGTACGGCTGGAAGTAATCAAAGAGGATTGGTGGGTTTTGAATCATTGTGTGAATGCCTGAAGCAGGTCATCTTCCTCTCCTGAGCTCTGAAATGCTTAGGGCAAGCTGATACTTCTGAATTCAACGAGCACAGCAACATCGATGAAAATCTGCGTATTCTGATTAGATTTATTCAGAGAAAGCTATCATTTTTAACAGATGGAATAAATAAAACTAAGATGTAAACTGATCCACCTAGCAGAAGAGCAGTTCTGATTTCAAAAGAAAAAAACTCAGTATTCTCACAGAAAAAAAAGTAGAACACACTGTTAATTTAGTCAAGTTCTAATCTAAAGCTCTGGAAGTCAAGGATTTAGCATGGCAATGAGAAATCATATCTTTCTGCAATGCTATAGATACAGTAAATAAATTCTTGAGAAATACGTGAGGAATGCCTGGCCTAAAGGCTTTGAACTGCATCTGTATCCCTCCTTAACAAAGCTAGCCAGCCAGCCTCTCGGTCTGTCTGCCCTGTTCTTCTCATTACTATCCATAAACTAAATTTCCAGAGTCCTGAGCAGTGGTATGCAAAGATATATATCTAATCTAAGGGATATCAGCTACAGACCAGATTCACCAGGACAGCCTTGCTGCTTTGTGTCATGATGGCAGCAAAAAGCAGCTGCAAATCCAACCAGTGCAGAGAATTTACAGCTGCTTCACTGTGTCAGAGAGATACAAAACAGCAACAGCTCACTAATGGATCCTTCATATAATCTCCAAATAAAATTTGCTATCATAAATATAATGGTTTAGGATAATCTTCTAAATAATTCCACGGCCTAAAAAGAAAAATTGTATATATAAAAAAGGCTGCTGTTTCTGTTATGACCATTTACACATGGAAATTCTTTGGAGAATGCCAAATAATAAAAAATGCAATATAACATAGCCAATCTCATAGCCATTTTGAGGTTGCACTGAGACTTACAGATAAAATAAGGATGAAAATAATTGTAATTTAAATGAGGTTTTATGGAGACTTTCTCTGACAAAATAAAGTTACAAAGGGCAAGAGAAGGGAAAAGAAGATAATAAATCTATTTTTCTAGCAAATACAAACACATTCACAATTCTGAAAATATTTCCTTTGGAATTATGCTTTTTGTTTTCTAACATCAAAACCAAACTAAACCAGAACATAGCTTACAAAGAAAACCTACAGGAAAAATCATTAAAGCTCATGAAATGGCATTTCTCTGCATTATTGTCTGTCTTATTTACTGATCATAGCTGCAGATGAATGCTCTTTTCCCTCCTCTCTACATTTTATGATTTAGATTGACATTTTGGAAACATGAATTTTCTGACACTTCTCTTGTGGCACTTGTTATGAGTATAGTGTCTCATAAATTTGTGCTAGTGTTGAAGGTGGTACCTCATGACTATGTTCAGATTTTACAGTTATGTGTGACAGCAACAAATGATTAATTCAGAAGAAGGTCTTACTTCAGAGTTAAAATTTTGTTTTTCATGTCTTATTTCTCATTAAGCATGGAAACCATTTTAGTACTTACATCTAAGTAACAATATTGATATTGTCCATAATTTTGTGATAACTTATTTATCAGAGCTTCCATTGGGAACTAGAAACATTTAGAGAATTCTTTACAGGCAGAAAAGACACTTATGCATCTTCAGGCTGTGAAGCTGTGTTAAAGAGTGTGCACCAGACTATTTCAGTCCATATTTTTGCTAACTTTTCCCAACTGAAGGCTGTATAATGTAATGGTAGAAATGTGATTTTGGTGCAAAAGACTTACTGATCAAGTTAGTAGTCTCAATACAGTAATGAATATGGTATCGTTATGTTTTACAATGAAAAAAAACAAAAACCAAGAACAAGGATTAACTTTTTTAAAGTTGTGAATTTGGTGGGGTTTTTCTGTTTATTTCATGAATATATTTTATTTATAAGAATTCAGTAGATGTGTTACTGTCCAGCCTTAGGTACAACAACATAATAATATCACTTTTAAAATTTCTTGAAAGAGAACTATTGGGTTTTGAATGGATTGTCTAAACAACTAGATTTCAACAAGGCTTGGACATCCAAGCAGACACGGGGGAATTCCAGGAGAGAATACAGGTCTGTTTCTCTGAGAAAGCTGATCTCAGCTATCCCTCAAATCTACACCACTCAGCTCGCTTGCCATGATCAGTTTGTCTGAACAAAGAGGTTATGTCGAAACAGAATTAAGGTACAGCTAAGACTTCTGGATATTAATCCTTCCTGTAGCATGTTCATGCTACTTGCTGCAAAACTTAAGCATGGCACTGCTTTCCTTTCACCACTCTTTAGTCCTCTGCTGCCCTTCCTCAAAGCTGCACCAGAAATAGAAGTTAAACAGATTCTGGTGAAGGATCCAGAAGTCCGTAAGTGACGTTGCCTATGCTAAGTCAGAAAAATTCTACTTCAGTTGTGCAGACATCTTTGGTCACCTGAGAAGCCACCAGAATGCTCAATTTCTTTACCAGCTGTGAGTCCAGGGGATATATTCATGGAAACAGGTGAGTGGTCCCAAGGCTCATAATTTTCTTGGTTTTACATAGGTTTGTAATCTCCTGGTCTGTCAGAAGCAAGCCATAAAGCAATGCTTGATGGCAATCTGTGTGCTGAAAAAGCAAAGATCTTTTATTTTTTTTTTTTATTTTTGCCAAATAACATGGGAGTCACTTCTAAGATTTCTTCAGAAAAGAATGTTCTAGTTGATATATCTCTGGATTACACTCAATGCATCACAATCTGCCAGCAGAAAAAATACAATGCCTTGCTATTTTTTGAACTTTTTCAATGAAAGAAGAATGGAAAATAGTACTGTGAAAGTTGAGTGACCTTAACAAATGCAAACAACAAGATTATGTTAAAATTCAAATATGAAGAGCTGTGTAAATTTGTGGATATTTGATATGCAATGAAGTCTGTGCTTCTATTGCTGTATAGAAAATACAGCCTCTTCTTCAGTGTGAGGATTTAATTTAGTAAAAATTATGCTTTCAAAAAAGTCATAAAAGTTCTATAGACAACTAAATTTCACTTCTTCAGAATAAGAACTGCGATGATCTGAGCAATGTACCTTAGAATGACTTTTAACTCCATTCTCCTTAGATAAGCACATAAATATTTACAGGATCAAATCTGTAAGATTTGCCTTTCAGTATTTTTTGTCATTTTGGGATATGAAAATGTTAAGTGCAAACTAATGCATGTCTTTACAGACGGATAATGATGTAAAAGTTAATTGTTTTTATATACCTGAGGCATACAATGAAAGTCAGTTTGATCAAAATTTTTGCACCTTCATTATTTATGTTGGAGTTTCTTTCAGAATATAATAATACTTGTGGCTGGGCAACATTAAAAAAAAAGTAATGGAAAAGGACAACTATTTTACAAAGATATTCAAAATGCAGACACTGTTGTAACTTAATTTGTTCAAATACAGTTGGGCAATATAAAAATAATCCACATTAGCATCCAGCTGTCAGTGATAAAAATGCCTGAATAATCATTCCCTGGACACAGTTTCATAATGTTATAATAATTAACACAAAAGAACTTCAAAACAAATGCAGTTGTGCTGCACTTATTAGCAGGAGGCCATTGTGTGTATTCTCAGGAGTTTTATTTGAATAGTTTTAGGGTATCCATATCCATGACGGCTCTCACTGGGATAAAAAATCTTGCTCCCTGAAAACATTTACAAAGGGGATTCAGATCTGATTTTTAAATGTGTTTTAAATAGCTGAAGCTAAGATCTTAGATAATTAAATAAATACCACTTAAATAATAGTCCATTTAATTCTCTGTCTGCATAAGTTCACATTCAAAACAATTAATTTATCTTCAAGTTTTCATATTGTCCTCTATATGTGGTTGAATATTTTACTGTACTCTTGACAAGCTTTAAGAAATATTCTCCCAGATGTTTACATAACAGCAATGTGGATTATAGATTTTGTGAACAATTTACAACATTATTTAATACAATTTTGAATGTTCCTCAAACTTCTAATTAGAAACATTATAAAGGCTTGGATATGGACAAGATCAAAACAACAAATGTTCAACTAAATTAAAAAGTAATGTTATGCAGTAGAATTACTGGGAAAGGCATGTCCTAAAATAAGAGCTGACAATAATAAAAGTCAACTTTCGTATGAATAAATCCAACATCACTGTATGGTTGATAAACATGACTAAACTGATATGTCATGTTATATATGTTAGTTTGCTTTGAGATAAATACATGATTTTAAATAATAACAAGAGTAAATATTTTAAATCCTTATAAACAAGACTACCATTGTTTGTAATTATCTGGCATAATAGATTCCAATGAGGAAGAGTTTTGTTATGAAAGTGTAATCTATTATTAATGTGAATAACTGTAAGTGATTTTAGAAATGTTCAAAAAGTTATCTGCTCAGGTTTGTTGTGGTTGTCAAATGGTTATGTAACATATCAAAGCTGCTATAGTTACACATCCTGAATTTTTATTTTTCAACAATAACATTTACTTCTTTTCCTCCACAGTACTGTGCCAATACTGCCTTACCTGTCAAAAGGAACAGATAAAAATTTTATTGTCAATGACATTCTGCATATGGCCTGAGGCTAAAACATTGAAGTCCTGCAGAAACGAGTCTGTTTGAAAAAAGAGTCCTGAAAATGACAATCCATATATTTGCTTGAATTCATGAGATTACTGTAAATAAACAGCAATCACGAATTACAGAGCTATAGGATGGAACACTGAGTTAAGAAAGTTGGGGGCGGCGCATATTTAATGCATGGAAGAACGCTCATAAACTGTAATTCCAAAAGTCAGGCTAAATGTAGGTGTCGAGATTTTTTGGTTCACGGGACACCCTCAAGATCAGTAATATGAAATGGTGGTAACTCATGTTTTCAAAGTTCACGCAGAGAGAAATCCAACAACAGAATCTTTAGAAACAGTTTATCTAAGGCACTGAAGTTGTTACAGTATGATGAGCTGCACGAGGGTGTTTTTTATATTAGCCTTCAACGGAGTTGTAGATTGGAATATAATAGCTTTGTGCTAGAAAGAGGCATAAAATAGAACGATACTCTGAAAGAGTCTTGTACTTCCCATATTGACTAATTTGTCACCACTAGCTTTCTTTATTGATGATGAGGATGAAGTTTTTTCCTTATGGTTTAAATATTTGAAAAAGTGTGATTACCAGGCCAGTATGGAACAAAAAGAATACGTGATAGCTGATGTCTTTAGAACCCCAAGCTGCCAAGCTCAAATTTAACATCTTATTTCATTTATCAACGCAGATGATTTTAGTGAAAAATGCACCAAATTACGAATGTAGGTAGGCAGCTGGGATCACAGATATGAAATTACTCTAAAGCTGGGGGCTCTAAACAGAGGTGCAGCAACATGACATGGTCGTATTTCCAGTTGACCACTGTACATAAAATGTTTGAATAGCACAGTCAGAACTTCCAAGTCTGTGCTGTATTGTGCTAATGGAAATCTGGTTTGTTACCTTTTGACTTCAGCAGCTTTCTATTTCTTTCTAACTTAAAGTTCATTCTTTGTTCAATTCACCACAAATGTGTGCCTGGATGGTACCACCATTTCCATTTATCCTTCACTCTGGCAGTCTGTAGTACGTCTGTGGGGATGGAGTGGCTGGGTTGAGGGACTGGGTCCCTTGCCCAGTTTAGAGCATACCTTTCAATGAGAACAGACATTCCTTTGTTTCCAGCAGTGGCAGTCTAGCTACACAAGCAGCAGCATATCCTCCTCCTCCAGGAAAGCCTTGGCTCTTGTGAAAGCAGTTGTATTTTTCAGCCATCCTGCAAAACCAGTGCCTCTTTCCATTTTCCCCTCAGCAGCTCTCCTGCAGTGCCTGGCAGGTTGCTGAGTAAGAAGGGGAGGTAGCAAACCAGGGTGGGCCAAGGCATGTTTGCTGCAGCCAAGTACACCAGATTTCCTGTGGGTGCTGAGAGTAACAAAGTGGTGGCACTTTCATCTGTCCCTCTTCCTTCTCACCCTCCTGCCAGCTTCGTCAGATGGTTCAATAGTCGCCTTCTGAGCTTGCTCTTTTTGCTCTCTTTTCAAGACTGATACCATTGGTAAAATTCAACCCCTACTTTCAGGCAGAATTTTTTCCTGCGACAATAGCTGTGATTATGGTACAGGGTTCAGAATACACTCTTACTGTTAATTTCATTGGCAGAATAGAATTGAAAGCAGTTTAGTCCTAGATCTACAAATGTATGCAAATACCTAATACCTGCTTAATTTGCTTGAAGTCAGGTGCTTAAGTGGTTTTTGGAGTCTGGATCCTAGTATTTGCTTTCTTTTGAGTATGTGTGATTTTCTGTAATTGCATTACAGTTAAAGTGGAATTTCAAGATCTTTAGACATCAGAATGAGACATTTTGTGGTTGGCTTTGAATGCTGATATGTTATACTAATGTAGAGACTTTTATTCATATGATTTGGAATTCATAGGTTTATTTGATATCTCCAAAGTCTGAATATACACAATATAATCACAGACAGAGTAAATGAAATAAAAACCTTAAGTGCCAATTTACTGGTAAGACTTTATTACCATAAAATTGATTAATGTTTACATTTAATGTGAAGTTCTGGTTCTTACTATTAAATTATCTAGGGATGGTTTAAAGTTCTGATTAGCTCATTGAAAAATGTTAAAAATGTTTCTCAGTCTTGCCTGAGAAATCAGAAAAGGTAAACATTTATGTGCTTCAATATGTGACTTTAATAACAAAACAGGTCACCACTGAGCTACTGAGATAAGTTAAAGAGGATCAGATAAATGTTATCAGAACAGAATCTTTTCATTCAATTGGGTCTTTACATTTTGAAGATAATCGATTACTCAATTTGCATTGTTTAGGTATTTTAAAATAGGCACCAATGCAACAACTAGAGTTTCAGGTTTTTACTGATTCTGTTGAATATGTGGCTGCAGAGGAAAGTGGTGTCAGGATCAGTAACAGCAACATGGTAAATAAATTAGTAATATGAGAGACATTTCAGAACAGGTACTATGCAACACTAGTTTTATTAAATTAATCCTTCTCCAGCTTTCCTGATGGAAGAATTCATATACTTCTCAGAAACAAAAGACTGGGAGATAAATCACATGATCCTCTTTTCAGGTCCCCTTCTCCTCACTTTTATCCCATGCCTTCTATCTGTACACTGATCAGCATGGAGGACAGACAGATTGATCTTGAGATGATTTTCTTTGTTCACTCTTTCCACAATTTTAGAGAATCCTAAGACTTTGAAGGGAGGCCTAAGGTGGGCTTTAGAATTAAAACACAAGAAAAGAAGATTAGGCAAGGACTGTCCCTGTAATTTAAGACACTGTATGTACAAAATGATCGAGGCTCAAATTTTGGGTAGATTACCCCAGAGGTGCTATGCTTTCTTTGGGTGTGGTATGTGGTAACATAAGATTTCAATATTCTGTCGACCTATTTGGATCAAATCTCTTTTTCTTTTTTACTTGCAATTGCAGTGGGCTGAATGGGATTCACCAGTTATCCTTTCCCTATCTTTTGGTCCAATTTGCATATGTAGACACGTACTTGCTAGTCAAGACTGCACAAGAGGTTTCAGCAGCATGAATCTTTTTCACACCCAAGTAAACTGGGCAGCAGGACATGGAAAATAACATTTGCCTTTTAGATCTGTAACAGAAGCATGTTATTAACTCAAGTTTAATTTCAGGTGATGTTGGGTGAAAAGGCCAATAATTTGGTTTGCATGCATTCTGGTGGTTATTTGACCCAAAACTAGGCATCTCAATTGGTAAACAGAGAGCAGACATTTTTCACGACAGAGACTTTTCTGCTCTCAGCAGTTTGACATTGAGAAGATGGTGTCCTTTCTTTCTTGACTCCTTTGATTGGGCTACTTTCAATTCATCATGCCCCAATTACTTAATTTAATAGAATAGGTGAATGGATGAATGTGTTGATATTCATTAAGTCAAATGGGAGTATGATACTTAGTAACCAGCTATGGTTTAATTTGCTGACTTATGCTGACAAGAGGGGTATGGTGGGGTGTCAAAACTGAGTGGACAAGACCTATATGAATCTGATTATGAGTTTCCCAGTTATTTAAATATATGAGAAGGGGGTCCCTTCTCATATATTTAAATACCAAGCAGTGTGAAACAGATGGAATTACACTGGAATGCTGTAGTGAGATACAGAAACCAAGGACAAAAGTTTGCGCTAGCTGGATAGGCTTGGAGCAGAAAAAAGCTATGTGGTTGCAGGCGCTCTGGTTCTCTGAACCCTAACCCTAATCAAAATAGCATCTCAGCATTATACCTGAGGTCCCCATCACCTTGAGTGGCCCAGACCAGGTAAGTGTTGAGGCAGCCATGTAGATGTCCTGCTGTGATCCTCTTGGCATGTCTTTTCCAATAGCAGTATCCCAGGAGCTTTGGGCTCTGTGGCCAGCTGAACCCTAACCTACCCTTAATGAGATACTGTTGAGCTCCTAGTCTCCATGGGTGTCCTAGATTTGAAAGGTGTGAAGGCAGCAACGTTGGTGTCATGAAATGACACACTGGGCATATACTTTCCAGCCCCAGTTTTCCTGGGATCTTGGAATTTCTGGCTCTCAAACCATAACCTTAACCATAAATAAGTCTGGGTTCTGTTCCAAATTCCCTACTATGAGGAGGTGTTCCAGATTAGAAAGATGAGGATGCAGCAACCTTGGTGTCCTTTCACTACTTTTCTGCATATGTATTCCAGCCCTACTGTTGCTGGAAGTGTAGGCTCAATGACCCTCTGAACACTAACTAATCCTAACCATAATGAAATTATGACACTGTGGGTGAGGTCCCCATTACAGTGAGTGGCTGGCCTAGAATGGAAAAATATGGATGCAACATTGATGGTGACCCTGCTGTGATCCTCATGGCATTCCTTTTCTAGTACCAGTGTTGCTGGAGCTGTCGTCTCTGTGGCTAGCTGAACTCTAATCCTAACTGAATCTTGGTGTTGCTGTTGAGTTCCCAGTCTCCATGGGTGTTCCAGACCTGAAAGGTGTTGGTGCCCTAAAATGATGCACTGGGCACATGTTTTCCAAGCCCAGTATCCCCGGGAATGTGGTCTTTCTGGCTGGCAGTAGTGTTAGAGTTCAGTGAATATTTATGAAGCACAAGGAATGTTTTTTAGTAGTCCTTTTTTCTGTAAATGCCAAATACATAGTGTAATACCAGTGTCTATTCTGGAAGACAGTCTTAAACTCAAAATATATTCTTCATAACATGGCTTCCAATGTGTAAGGCAGAACAACATAGGGTGCAAAGAAGGCTCTTGTGAGTTCACTGTATTTCAGTGATGTGTAAAACTCCATTTAATTATAAGTAACTCATGAGCTAAGCTATTCAAAGTAGACTGATTTAGATCAAGAAATGCTAGAAAGGTTAAAACTGAAACAGAAAAAATGCCTCTAAGTAAAACCAACAAAACCCAATTAATCAAACAAAAAAACCCCTCAACCCCCAAAACCACAACCAAATAACCAAACAAAAAAACCCGAAACAAAACAAAAAGAAACCCCAAACCACAGTGCAGTGGGCATTGTAGCAGCTGAGCTGATCTTTCCTTCTGGCCAGAAAAACTCTCTAATCATATGTGTACATTAGGGATGGTCTTGGGGTTGTCCCATAGGATGGACAACAATGCAGAAGCACAGCTGTAGACATGCTGTGAATCTATTAAATAAGTTTTAGATGCTGTAGGTCTGTGTGTTCTGCAGGAAAGAAAATGAAAAGCATGCCAAGGAAATTCCAGTAGAATGAAATGGGAGCAGAAAATCTGGAGTACCTTATAGCAGTTAATGAAATTAAATTTTTAGAATTGTAAAAAGAGATATAACATGAGCCATCTGCATTTTTTTTCTGAGTATTTTAACGTTATTACTTAACAGTGACCATTTTTGCCCACAATATGATTAAAATTCACCTGTGATTTTTAATAGGCTTGTTTATACTGAAGACCTGCTATAAACTTTCTTGCTGATAAAAATTAGAATTTGAAAAGTGAATAATAAGTATTACACTCTAAACATATCTTCTGATTTTTGTCTTAAATTTTCAAAGATCTTTTCATACAGCTGATTTTGCAACTATGAGCTTGTATTTACTTCCCTTCCTTTTCTGCTTTGCTAGGTCATAGGTTTTTTTAGTGTCTCTCTGGCAGAGGTTTGAAATTTTCATAATGTCACATTCAATTGCATTACACTTCCTTTATATATAGAAATAAATGAAATAGTAATTGCCTTATTTTTTTTGTTCTGAAAAATATTTCACAAAATGTGAAATATAAACATTCTGTTTTTTTATTTATTCTGAATGTAATTGATCACCTCCTTATCATGCAATATTGAAAGGGTTAAACAGTTGAAGCTAGAATAGGAAACTGAAAAACACAAAAAAACATATCAAACAAAATTAATAAGCATTTATTTCCTAAAACTGAAAGCAAGAGCTTGAGATGCCATAAAATAAGTGCCTATAAAATTGTTACAAGTTTCTATATCATCCAGGTCATTATCTGATTGCATTTTGGGGAAAAAGAATCCTGATCCCATATTATCCTAAGGTTTAATTATAGTATTCAGACACATACACGTCTATTTCTTGAGCACATAGAATCATAGAAATGTTTGGGTTGAAAGGGACCTTTAAAGGCCATCCAGTACAAACCCTATACAATGAGCAAGGATATCTTCCACTAGATCAGGCTGCACAGACCCTCACCCAGTCCGACCTTACTAGTTTCCAAGGACTGGGCAATCTACCACATCTGGGCAATCTGTTCCAATGTTTCCTCACCCTCATTGTAAAAAAACCCTTTTTCCTTACATCTAATCTAAATTGTCTCTTTTAGTTTAAAGCCATTACCTCGTGTCCTGTTGCAACAACTCCTGCTAAAATGTTTGTCTCCATCTTTTTTGAAGTCTCCCTTCAGGTACTAGAAGGAATCTACAATGAATCTTCAAGACCTTCAATCACATCTATAGGGGGAAATGATTCTACTTTCCTATGGAACTCTTCCAAGTACTGGAAGGCTGCCTTGAGGTCTCCCTGCATCTCTTCTCCAGTTTGAACAGCCGCAACTGTCTCAACCTGCCTTCATGGGAAAGGTGTTCGCTTCCCCTGATCATTCCTGTATCCCTCCTCTAGACAGTCTCCAACAGGTCAATGTCCTTTCTGTGATGAGGATTTTTTGCTGAATGCAGAGCCCCAGGTGGGGTCTCACAAGGACAGAGCAGAAGGGCAGAATCCTCTCCCTTGACCTGCTAGCCCTGCTCCTTTTGTTGCAGCCTAGGATTAATTCATTCATCTTGCTTTTTATCTGTTTTATTTACAAGGTTTTCCTGAATTGGCTAACTGAATGAGAAGGTTTGGAAAAAAAAAATAATTGAATTGAATTTAGAAACATCTAAGACATATTTTTCAAGCTGTCAGCAGTAGTAGCTGCTGCTTATTAAATCAAGCCTTTTAAGACATGATATGTCAAATATGTAATTCAACAGTACTGATTTGCTCAGTTCTGGAATTCTGGCTTTCATCTGTGGAAGATCTCAGGAATTAAAAATTAGTAGCTTTTTTTTTTTTTTAAAGGCAAAAAGCCATTAGAAGAGATGAATTTGGCCTGAGTAGAGCTGAATTTCTAATTTCTAGAGCTATTCTATTATTCTGAATAGTTGAGGTTATGTTTTATTTTAATAGAATCTTATGATCAGTTCTCAGGATTTCTAAAAGCATAAATAAAAGAAGGTATGAATATTTGTAACTTTTTTTTTTAATTTCCGATTCAATAAAAAATGAAAATAATACATTTTTATAGATTTGGAAGGGAAGAAAAATTTTAAAAATGGCTCACTTTTAAAAAGCCAGTTTGGCAAACTTAGTTATCTTGTTGCCTAGAATAAAACACAAAATCATTCCAAACAGTGTTAAAATGATAATATAAAAGCAAATCTTTAATTGAAAGCCTTCTAGGTGCACAACATGGTCATATTGCACACATGATATACCATGTTTCTACAATTTTTAAAAGGTTAGTTAATTAGTATATCTATTGAATATTGTCCAGTTAGAAGGTTAGGTAATTTTCCCCTGGGTTCTGCCCCAATGAAGCCCTCCCTATTGATAGGGCTATACTTTTTTGTGTCTACAATATATACTGCAAAACAAATTGCCCTTGCTAGAATAAGGGCAAGCCTAAACAGTTTCAAGAATTGATTAGTAAGGGTTTGTTAAAATATGGGAAAAGGCAGGAAAAGTACTACAAGTTATAACAATGCATTTACAACTTACAAAGTTGCAAGCATATGAAAAATATATAAAAAGCTAAAAATCTTTAGGCATCGAACTGAGTAAATTTCATAATTTCATTTTTGTTTCATCCTGAATTTTCATGGAAGAATAAAGACATTACTTTTTGTCCTAATTATTTGCAAATAATCACATACCTTAAAGATTTTTGTAGCAGATATGGTGTTTTCAAGCTGAACTTGCTAGGAGAAGACATTTGTACTTTTAATTTTAATGGTCTAAATTGTTCTTCAGTATTCTCATATGATTTGTTGAAGAAAGCTTTTATGGGTATGATACTCCTGTCTAGATAATAAAGACTTGGACATATTGCCTTGCTTATATAATTTTAGGGACAAGGATTTTAGAATACTCTATGTAGGGAGAGTGGATTTATACTGCAGATGGAGGAGGCAATGTAGGATAAAGCAGTTACAGAAGTAGGCTCGTTTAAACCAGTTTCTTGCACAGCTGTTTCTGGGTTGGTACAGACAAATTTAATTTTAAGGCTCAGTTCAAACTCAAGAGCTGTACTTTATGCTTTTTCTGCCAGGTTAAGACTTACTTGATTTAGAGACAGAATGTGGAGGAATCTCTGTAGGCAGAATCTTGGCAAGAGTCTCAGACAGACACCATGTAGGAAGGAAATAAGGGCCTATATAAATACAGTCTGGATGTAGAGGACTAAGGTTTATTAAAGAAAATAATTATGGAAAATATTTTTGTTAACTTAATAACAAGAAAAATGAGATTATCAGAGATAAAAACTGTAAACTATGGTTCAAAATTTGAGATATTAGAACTTTGATCTTTGCATCAGTGTTCCATGGTGCTAGAAATGCTCTTTATGCTCTTATGTCACAACTCACTAGCTTATCTTTTCTGGGTAGGATTGACTCAGATGAGTGCAGTGGAGCACAAAATGCAGTCTTAACCAGGATATTCAACCCACAAAGACAAGAGGAAGCATATGGGATCACTGAGCTGACAACAGCTGCTCATTGCATTTTTTTTCCCCCAACTTTCTGCAAAAGAATTTTTTAAGAGCACATCTCGTTTACTGACCAGAATGACCTAACAGGTGCTACTTTCAGGTGGTCTCTTTTGGAAGACACAGGAAAGTACATTTGTTTTCTTTATCTTATGATAACTTCTGGGAGGATATTTCAGAGGAATGTTTGGTCTAGCTTATGAGACACCGTAGTTTTTTGATCTCTCCTGAATCAGATTAGAGTAAAAGCAAACAAATGTGGGCAATTCCTCTTTAAGCCTGTTCCAAGAATTTACCATTCCAATGGTCCCCTTCTAGCATTAAGCAGGATATATAAACACTTTGATGGCTCGATTCCTTTTTAATTAAAGTTTAATTATCTGCCATTCAGTTGCTAGAGATGAAAGTACATATGTAGGGATTTTGCGATATTCATATACAAATGTTTGAGGAAAGAGTATGCCCACATAGCCATTAAGTGAAAACACTCAAAGAGCAGGAAAGCAATCTGTAGAATCAGAAAAATAGGCAGTGGTGGCCAGGTTGACAATGCAAGGAGAACACTAAAGCTTGAGTACACAAGGAAGAAAAAAACCAAACAGCAAATAGTCAATTCTTTGAGGGCAGCCCAACCAAGATAACTGTAATGCTGTATCCTGTCCACAGGACTAGAATGCCCTCCAGAGAAAGAGAATATTTTTGAACTAGCAGAAGAAAAAATTGTTTTGGCTGCTATCTTTGATATGAAAGATTTGAAAGCAGGACAAGAAAGCAGAGGAAGAAACTAAGAATATGAAAAGGATGAAGCCATCCTTAGTCTTAGTTCCTTTATTTTTTCTTTCACTTATTTTTTTCCAATCTTGTGGAGGAATAGCCAACATATTTGACTGAAGTTTTCCTATTCAGGGGAAGAAACAGTAAGAGTTTATTGAAAAAAGGACAACTTTTTATGCTAAAAGGTTACTGAGACCTTACTGCCTGGGAAGCATAACTATATGATTTTGTAAACAGAGATAATAAATATTAAAAGAAAAGAAAGAAAAATGTGCATCTGAAACTAAACAGAAAGCAGTGGAAAATTAGAAAATTATAGAGAATCACTATTATTTGTTTCTGTTTGTTTATTTTTTTCCCTGCAGTGTAAGTAAAATCATGTTCAATAATAGGTTATGAATACAGTGTGTTGACCAGGGAAATGTGGCATGAATATTGTGACGTATTTATGATCTGCTTTCAAATTTTAAAACAAACCAAGATTTAAGTGACATAAATGACTTTTAGCAATTATGCCTGCTAGAAACTGCATTCTGATCAGCTAAGAGGAAAAAAAATCTGCATTGATTTTTAATTCTGGAACAGTTGTAACTAGGTGTGTTGATTCAAAGTCTGCAGGTAAAGTACTTCCACTAATAGGGGAATGTCACAATAGGACACGAAATAAAGATGCTCAACTCCAGTCAGCAGGCAGAAGAGAATCAGAAGGCTTTATTTACAATTTATTCAGCCTTTTTACAACATGATGCTCTAAAAAAGCCACATTATTGGTCCATAAAATTGACACCTCTCTCCATTGACCAAGTAACAGAAATAGCAAACAACACCTGGGAGAGAGGTTGTTATGGAAAAAAAAATTGTTTACTTAGAAATGTTATGTGAAAAATAGTTATATATACAAATTTGTTTTGGGAAAAGGAAAGCTATTGAAAAGTTTCTCTTGGGAAGGACTAGCAATTCTCAGGCTCAAAAATATTGAGCCCACAAGAAATTATAAAAAATAAGAATGGAAAAGTCTTAAGTTAAAGTATCATATTATTCAAGATAGAACAGAATAAAGTTCTAATGTTTTGTAGCCCAAAGCAGCATCATAGACCTTAATGGATAATCTAGGCATCCTGGGAGTATGGCAGCCTGCCAAAGTTGATCAATCCTGCTTCCTAACCCAGCATAGCACAGGAAGTCATAGCATTCCCTATTCCAAAGTAAGCCTTTTGATACAAATCTTTGTTTGCTGATGCATACAGTAACACTCAGAATAAATGAGTCATGAGAGAGGGTGTGTTGGCTAGAAAAGTCAAGTGATGCCTGCGACAGAATATAGCTACTCTCTACAAATACATCCTCTGTGTAAAGAAGCAGAAAGGAAAATTACTATGGTGGATAACAAACAGTGTTGGCATAAAAACCAAGTTCATTTATTGGTGGAAAACTCACCTTGAGAGCATTGATAGCATTGGAGGACTTTGAATTATTTGAAGCGTTGGGGAAGCAATAATCATAACTAACTTTTGACAGATACTTTTTCCAGGGAGAGACAGCAGCCTTAATTTTGTCCTCTAAATCTATACCATTTTCCCCTAAAAATTCCCAAGCAAATCTGATATTGAGATAGCTTGTAATTTAATTTATTTTCATTGTGTTCCTAGTCCTAAAATCCCTTTCTCAGTCTCTGCCTTTTCCATAATGCTTTATAATCTGTTTCAGGAAGATACTGATTTGTAACAAGGAAAAATTATACACTCGGAGTCAGATTTGGATTCCAATGAAGAGCAATAAACATTGTTTATAGAAAAAGGAAGGAGAAGACAGACTTGCATTAGGTATCACTGCAGAGATCATTGAATGCCTAAGAAATCAGTAATATGATTTTGAGAACTGTAGAGTTGACCCGGGATGGATGCCAGACACCCACCAAAAGTATCATTCTACTCCTCAGCTGCACAGAGAAGAGAATATATTATGAAGGCTTCATGAGTTGAAGTAAGGACAGGTAGAGATCATCCACCAAATACTACCACAGGCAAAACAGACTCGAAGATATTAATTGAATTTATTACTAAAAAAAAATCATAGCAGGATAATAAGAAGTAAAATAAGACTTCAAAAGCACCTTACCCCCACCCCCACTCCTTCCCAGCTCTACCTGTTATCCCTCAGTGGTGCAGGGGGACGGGGAATGGGGGCTATGGTCAGTTCATTACATGTTTCTGCCACTGCTCAGGGAGAAGAGTCCTTCTCCTGTTCCAGTGTGGGACACTCTTCCATGAGGTGCACTCCTTCAAGAACAGGCTGCTCCAGTGTGGCCCCACACAGGGTTGGAAGATACACCAGGAAACCTGCTCCAGTGTGAATTCCTCTCTCCACAGATCACAGTTCTCTGCAGGACCCTGCTCCTCTGTGGGTTTCCCATGGGTTCAGAGCCTCTCCTCACACATCCACCTACTCCAGTGTGAGTCTCCTCCAGAGAGTGTAGGTGGATTTTTGCATCCCTGTGGTCCTCTATGGCCTGCAGGGGAACAAACTTCTTCACCACGGTCTTCATCATATGCTGTCAAGGAATATCAGCTCAGACACCTGGAGCACCTCCTCCCTCTCCTTCTCCACTAACCTTGGTGTTTGCAGAGCTGTTCATCTCACATTCTCACCGCTCTCTTCTCTGGCTGCAAATACATCTTCAAAGTAACTCTTTTTTTTTCTTAAACATGTTATCACAAAAGCTTACCACCAATTTTAATTGACCCATCCTTGTCCTGGCTTTGGACATGGCTCTGCTGGACATAGAGGAAAATTCTGACATCTTCTCACAAAAGCCACCTCTGTAGCCCCTGGCTACCAAAACCTGGCCAGATTGCTAAACCCAGTACAAGAATAAATAGGATTTGGAGCACAAGAAAGGGCTAGAGAATAAAACTATAATTTAAGGGACAACCCAGAGATTTGGTGTCTAAATTTCAGCCCTCCTGTTTGCATCTTATCTTTGACAAAAGTTTAGATTAAGTCAAATGGTGCCATTCCTTTCAAAAAATGATTATTTACTTTAGACTTTCACTCCATATCAGTCTGATACAGTTATCCTGTTGATGCTATAATTTACCTAGTGTGTGTGCAGAAATATTGTCCTATTTGATTTCAGAAAATTTGGTCAGTGAACTAAAGTTATGACACTTGTCTAAACAAAGCAACTGTCAGCTCATATCACAAGCTCCTCCTAAATAAAGACCTGCTCAGCTCCAAAATTTGTTTTTCTTTAATGAATCCAAGCCTTTCCACTGTCATTATTCATTCTTTCTAAAAACATTGGAAAATGCAATACATTACTCAGCTGTGACCTAGCATGTCCTAAGGTGCATATTTTATTGATGTAAATAAATGAGATTCTAGTCTACCCAAATGCTGATGTTTTGATTTAATAGAAACACTGTTTACCTTAAAAGTTGTCATTACTGCAATGATTATTTTCCCTGGAGGCTTTGATGATAATCTGGAGGACAACTGGTAGAAGCCTGCTTAGGATCTGCAGATTCATTGGGCAATTAAACTATTCGATTATGGAGTAAAAGGAAAAAATAGTTAACATGCTTGCTACTTTCTGTGCTTTACTCTAATATATATTTTTCCTTACATTGAAAGAAAGAGGTTTGAAAGTGCATTAGTTTCGTGTCTGCATAAATGCAAAATTTTTGGATAAAATTACAGTGTTAATCTCTGTTGTTACTAGGCATTAAATTAAAATCAATCAGACACTGGGAACTTGCTATTATTTCAAATTAAAATCAAATAAAAATGTATATTTTGCAGTCCTCAGAGCTAGAAGAACTGTCATAGATATTTTCTTATGCTTTTAATGTCAACTGTCCCTCTGGTTTTCTTCGTGGATATCAATCTTGAAAACCAATACACATATAAATTCTACTTCCCTTCTTTCTGCCTTTAGGTGGTATCCAGTTTTATCAACAGGAATTCATTTTAGAAAGGTCACTGACTTAATGAAATAGTTTTCAATGTTTATGCCCATACCTTTCTTTGAAAAATAGTTTTACCTTAACTAGGTATTCATCAGTACAAATTAACTGGATATATTAAATGCCATATCATTGCACGGAAAAAAAAAAAGAAAAATGTGCTGTTATTGCTCTGGGGAAAAAATAAAAAAAAATAAAAAAAAGAGGGAAAAAAAGACATAATATGCTGCATCAAAGAAAAAGAAAAACTAAAATCTTTTATGGGTTGGACATCCAAGGAACCTACCTTACTCCTAGTGGATGATCTTCCCTGGGATTGTTGGAAGCTAAACAGGTAGGATAGGTTTTGACAAAAGTTCCATTTCTCTCTAAAATATATATGCCACATATATTTTAAAGCTAATACTGCTGGAAGAATTAAGGTAAAATAAAGGAAAAAAAAAAAAAAAAAGGTCATGCCTCCATCACTTTTCTCCACAGTTAAATCTATCTTGGAAAGAATTTTGGGTGACACTGGGCTTCTAGCAAAGACATAAAATAGGAGACAAAAGGGGACTGATTTCTGAAATTATTACCAATTCAGAAGTTGAAATTAGTTATTATAAGCCTACAGTTGTTTCAGTATTTTTGGGAGTTTAGATAGGAAATAAACACATGGACCAGTCAAGCTGTTTGTAATATAAAAAATCAAATGTGATCAAAAGATCAAACATTCTAGAGCTTCTGCTTTAGACCCTCTCTTAGTATTGAAGTATAGTAGAAGAAATATAATCTTGATAATTAAAGCACATATCACACTCAGCATAGGAAAATAAAATCCAGCACTACCAATTTTTTTTTTTGTTTTGCGGACTATTTAATTCTTCCACATAGATTTAACTTTTTGCACACCTCATATTTACAGTAACATTAATGGTTTCTGCTTTAGAAGAGCACTTCCTGCTGTTGCCATGGTGGATCAAAGATTACTGAAAATGACCTGGCAATGACATCTGTCAGCTCCTTCAGGACTTGTGGGAACATCACATGGAGGGCCCATGGGCTTCCCAGGCAACCAGTAACAGGACAAGGGGAAACAATATTAAGCTGTACCAGGAGTAGTTCAGGCTGAACATCAGGGAAAAAAATTCTTCACAGACATAGTGATTGGCCATTGGAATGGGCTGACCAGATAGGTGGTGGAGTTACCCTCCCTGCAGGTGTTGAAAAAAGGATTGGACACGGCACTCAATGCCATGGTTTAGTTGGTAAGGTGGTGTTAGGTTGTAGGTTGGACTCAATGATCTCAAAGCTCTTTTCCAAACAAGTGAATTCTGTAATTCCGTGATTTATGTCCATTCCTAAACTACAACAATCATATTTGCCTATTTCTATTGACCCTTCATCCATTTTGGGAGGGTTATTGGTCAGTCACAAAAAAAGGATGCAGTTTCTATACATTTGTAAAATAGAAAGAAATCTTTCTTAGATTACAATGTTAAATTGTATATATACATTTATATACATTCAGAAAAAAAAAAAAGAAATTGACAATAAAGGCTCTGTCACTTTGAAACTTTTTGTTTCTGGAGTAAAAGCTGTTTTTTTCTTTGAAAATTCTTCATTTCACTAGTTTGATTATAGTACTAAGAATTAGTTACCACAGTAACAGAACAAGACAGCAGATATTTTTGCTGACTTTTACTAAAACGTGAAATCATTGTTAATGCACAGCAGTTGCTGAGATATAAAATACATCTAATTTGCAGGTGATACAAAACGCTTCCAGCAAATTTAGTACTACAAAGTTTATGATACAAGTCAGATATGTAGTTCAAGTGAGAGAAACGCATAGAAAACACATGTAGATTAGAGATAAACTACTTGTTTAATTAAATCCTCATCACAAAAAACCCAACCAACCAACCAAAAATCGGACAAGTTCCAGTACAACCCCAAAAAACCTCCAAAGCCAAACAAACCATCGAAACAAAAAATACCCAGAACAAACAAGCTTAACTTGTACTCAAGTTGAGAAATCAATTCCTATGCATGTAGAGTGCGATCACAACAGCAAGTAGGGAGAAAGCAGATGTGCCTTTCTGTGGCACTCATTTTGCATAAATTTACTAGATCTCCTTAGATGGTTTTAATTGTTTTGACCCTAGGTCAAGAAGGAGGAACTAGATAATTGGTCTGTGCTCATTTGCAGCTTGATTAGTCTAATGCCATACAGCTGTGCATCACCACATAAGTTGAGATTTCTAACTGCTCCAATGGGTAGTCTTTAGCTAAGCCTTAAAAAGTAAATTTATCTCTTGCCCTTCTATTACTGCTCACTCTAGAAAATTAAGCATAATCTGACCTCAAGACAATTAAGTAAAGAGATTTAAATGTATTGTATATTTGAGTCATTATCTCTTTTACATATTATTTTTACACCTGACTTCAGAATAATTACTGTCAATTCACCATGGTACAGAAGCAGACTCAAATCGATTTGGGTGTAGAAAAATGATCTTCCTGGAGGAGACTGAGTATTGCTAACTTTCACTTATGTTTTTGCCAGAAATATTGTCATTTCAGTCACTCCACTTTGCACGGCTAAATTTCTGTTTTCACTCTACCACATTGTTACTATTATGGGGCAAACATGTGGACATAAGTCTCATTTCTGGCTTTGACACTATCAGCTCAAAAATGTTTGTTTATTTAACTCATATCTAAAACAATTGGGTTTGGGATGTCCAAGCAGTAACTGAAATACCTCAAGGTTGGATGCCAAGGCTGTTAAAGGACACTTAAAGTTAAGGTTGATTAATCAATCTTTTTGCCAAAACAAAATGAAAATTACACAGGAGTTTTTCTCTTATAATATTGTAAACAACATAAATTGATATAATATATTTGATTCTTCCTTATAAATTGTTGGAACTATTTTGCATTTCTAACTAAATTCTCCTTTACTGTACACGTATTGCTCTAGAGCAAAATATAAATATTTTCGAGATCACAACAGACAAAAGCTGGTGATTAAAGATCAGAAAAAGTTTATTTAAGAGAAAAAAAAAAAATCTTAGACATATCTAAGTATCCAGTGTAAAAAGGAAATAAATAATCAAATCATTATTTTGCAGAAGTATTTTTTCCTTTACCTAGTTCTCTGTCAGTTCATTACCTGCAAGATATGTTCTGATTCTAGAAAGATGTTTACATGTGTTTAACTTTATGCAGTTGCATGAGTAAAATCATTTGGACTCCTGTGTTTAGAATAAAATGAGTGCAGAAATATTCTGGACTTCAGTTCAGTAAAAGATGTGAGAAAGTAACTCTCCTGACTGAAATGAAATTGGAGATGTTTGAAAAATAAGTAAGTTGATGAAAAATTGCATAGCCAGATAAAGATTGATTGACTAATTTAAGTTTTCAAAAATTGAAATGAAAAAAGTTCAACAGCCTCTGACTTAAAGGTATTACAACATACTGATGCTTATTTCTAATTTCCTTAGGCTAGTTTAGACATATGTACATCACACAGTTGTACTTCTTACCTTCAAATTATAAAAAAAGGCATTCAGAAACACATTTTTAATGTAACTTTGCCTCTTGTTGCCTTTAATATCAGGGTCACGTTTGGTTCTCATCTTGTGAGCATGTATGCATTGGTAGAGCAGGTTTTATAGTATCACCTTTGTAGCTCCGGGAAATTTTGTGACTTCCAGCTGCTTGTCTAGAACACCAAAACTTCCCTCAAGGTCTTAGATCATATGTCAGTCCGGTGCAGATGTCTCAGACACTTCAATGTCTCAGATGGAACTAGCTGCCTCTGTTTAGGCTCTTGAAATCTCACCTGACAAATTGCGCAGATGAAATCTTATCTGCAGTGTGTGAGCTCAGGATTCACATTGTATAACTAAATTTCCCTAACCAAGTCTGGAAGATTTCAAATAGGAAGAAAATTGTCCGATTCTTCACATGGGAAGGAAAAGGACTTGTAATAATGAGAAACAGGACAACAGATGAGATTTTGGACCAGGTGATAGGAAAGAATAAAAGATTCTGGAGCCAAAAGTCATCAACTGATTATTAATATTGTTAGATATGGAAGTGAACACAAATGTTATAATTAGGAATGAATTAGCAAGATCTTTCGCATGGAAGGTAAAAATCCTGGCATAGGCAAACAATAAGACGGAAACTAATGACCTCTCCATTCCTTTTCCTACTTTCCAAAAATATAATTTGGTACGGGGTGGGGTGTATGTGTTTGTTTCTTTGTGGGTTTTTGTTTGTTTGTTTGTTTGTTTGTTTGGGTTTTGTTTGTTTGTTTGGTTGGTTGGGTTTTTTTTCATTAAAAAAAATCTACCAGGATTTTTCCTACATTTCTAAATTCCACATTTTCAACATGTCAGTTGAGATATTGGTCTATATGTTATATCTGAGGTGTTCATATTTTTTATATTTGGGCTGTAAGAGTTATTTTACAAAAGATGCTAATGTTTCCCAAGTCTCAACTGTGTGTTTTGTACAGAGTTCTTGCCCAGAGGAGTCTAGATTCTAGTTGGGCTTAGACAAAACAATTTGAAGATCAAAGTAAAAGACCTAGTTGTAGCAGAAGCCTGGGGATCTGGAAATCTGCCTGCATCAGTAACACAAGTGCCATGGGTCTGATTTAAAGACAAGAAAATAAAAGGTTTATGAAAAGTTAGATATAGTTTACTCCACAAGGACAAAAAAGGGCAAGGAGTAGAAAACAGAAGTTTAAATGTGCCAGCCCTACTGATTATTTCACATTTGCAACAACCACATTAATTCACAACAGTCTCCCATCAGCTGACCTGCTTAAATGCATGCTCGTTGAATTTTTTACCATTACATTTTCCATCATGTGTGGAAAAACATTTCTTTATTCTTCAGTCCTTCTTTGAAATATCTTTAAAAGTTTATAGAAACCTTGACCATCTGTAGATGGAGGTGTGATAATGATTAATGTAGTGCTCCATGGTCTCTGTACTGCCTATAACATTCCTGCTATAATCATGTGGTCTGCACATCTGGTTTCAGTAGCTATTGGTTAACTCTACCTCTTTAAGCCAACAATTTGTCATCTTTAAAAAGAAAAAAAATGTGAATTCATTAATTCATTACATAGTCTATCAAGTTTTCTACCCAATGAATTACCAGTAATAATCAAAACAGAAACTAAAAGCAAAGTATTTTGGACGTGTACTTTTCCCCTGAAGAGAAACTAACAGGTAGTACTAAAAAAAATTAAAAAACCAAGAATAATAGTAAATCAAAAGAAAGAAGCTGATTACTTTGCTGAAAAACAAGAGGAGTTTGGGGTTTTTTTTAAGAACTGAGGTACAACTGAAAAATGGGAACAACATTTCACAGATATTTATTGATATAAGGGAAAAACAGGAAAAGAGGAAAGAGGAAAGAGGAAAGAGGAAAGAGGAAAGGAAAGGAAAGGAAAGGAAAGGAAAGGAAAGGAAAGGAAAGGAAAGGAAAGGAAAGGAAAGGAAAGGAAAGGAAAGGAAAGGAAAGGAAAGGAAAGGAAAGGAAAGGAAAGGAAAGGAAAGGAAAGGAAAGGAAAGGAAAGGAAAGGAAAGGAAAGGAAAGGAAAGGAAAGGAAAGGAAAGGAAAGGAAAGGAAAGGAAAGGAAAGGAAAGGAAAGGAAAGGAAAGGAAAGGAAAGTCATATATCTGTTCAAGTGATACATACCAGAAACAATAGGTAAGTAAATATGGGGATTTGTTTTAGAATAGTAATTGCAGTAAATGTAATAAGTGATGTTCATGATGTTCACGATGTTCACATATCTTTTTCTTGCTGTTACCTCCAACATCATTCAGATTAGGTTAGCCTAAGCCATAGTTAATACCATCAAAAGTGAATCCATGACAAAATGGGGTACATAGGAGTGGGCATAATTATTTCCACTTTTACGCATCACTTTTGGGCCAGACATATTAAATTTAAGAAGCAAGAAAACATCAAGAATTCAATTTTGCATATTGTAATTTATCTTTTAGTGCAGATAAGTAATTCGCTTGAGATCAGTTTATAATCCAATATACAAATGCCAAGTCAAACACAGGTCTCTTGACCTTTCTCTATGGGTATATGATCACACATCTTGGATTATTAGCCAGACTGCAAAATCATCCTGTGCCAATTAGTGTCTTTTAAGAGCTGATCTGTCTTCTGATTCTTGTTTTGGAAAAGATCATGCCAAGTGGCTTTGTGTAATTGACTAATGTAAATCCATATTCAAGTAGCTGCATAAGATGCTTTGTATTCTAGCTCTAATGTTTCATGACTGAATTCTCTGAAAACACTTACAGAACAATTCACTGTTCAAGATGACTTCCACATGAGACAGTACCAATGGAATACTGGTAAATTTTTCAAAATGACCTTAGAAAAACACTCAGGCAGGTTAAACATGTCCTCATAAAAATTCAGTATATAGAAATTAAATTGTATTGTGTAAGAGAGAAGTCATAATGCAAGTTTTCAATGCTTTCTAGTCATTACAAATACACTATGGAGTATAGCTATATAGTGGCCTGTAGTTCCATAGGTACCAGCTGAAGGACCTGTATTCCAATATAGTCAGCTTATTTAAACAGAGACAGATAATTGTGGACATATTCATCCTTTATGCTGGAAAACCAGTGCTGCCAAGAGATAAATGAAGAGCTTAATTTGTTCTTTTCATTTTATAAAACAGTTAAAACCCAGTGGTTCTAAGACTTTCACACATTATGAAAAAATAAATCTGGATCAAACTAATAGTAAAATTGTAATTTAAAGATAGTAGATTTAAACAAAGATTTGGCCCCCTTCTCCCAGGCTCAAGGACAAGAGGAAATGGGGTTCAAGCTGTGGCAGGGAAGGCTCATGTTGGACATGAGAACAGTCTGCCCAGGAAAATGGTGGACTCACCATCCCTGGAACTGTTCAAGAAACAGCTGGATGTTGCACTTAGTACTGTGGTTCAGTTTAAGATGTTTGGTCAAATGTTGGACTCAATGATCTTGAAGATTTTTCCCAATTTTAATGACTCTATGATTCTATTTTATGGTTATTGACAATGTATCTAAAAATTCATTTGGATGAAATTTTTCTTTCAGTAATACCACTGTAATTCTGATTCTATTGACATCAGCCCAATTGACTCATGCCAGAATTGACTGTTAGGCTTACACCTTGTTAAAATCTGTTTACACCCTTTTATGTATTACAATGAAATTGCCACTAGAAACCTGATGCAGTGTAAATTATAAACTGAAATGTCAGAAAAGAGAAGCACAATAGTTAAAGCAACTAAAAAGAGGCAGTGTGACTATGTGAATGGTAAAGAGATCTATCCTTAATTTAATTGCACTTCCCTGTAAAAAATTAGTATGTACCTGGCCAATGTAGAATCATGTGTCAGTAAGGAGGTCAAAGTCTGCAGCTCGTGAAGCCTAAGTGAATGTAATGGTGCTTAATTATGCCTCCTTTCTGAATCTCTCAGCAGAATTTTTTGGTATTTTTGTTTTGTCTAATGCACAAAGTATAAAGTGCTGATATGTTTACGTTTCCCTTCGAGTGCTGTTTTATGCAGCAAAAAGGACTTTTTTGCCTTTGCACATACCGCTTACTTACATTTATGATAACCGAGCCACCCATGTTCTCAACCCTTGCTCTTCTCTCAGTTGTCACATCTCACACTTGTTCAGTGGCCCAGAAAATCCACTGCCATGTGTTATACAGCAGAAATGTTAATGGGGAGATTTTAAAGTAACAGCATGCTGTTTGGGAAATGGGATTAATTCAGAACTTCAATTTTGAATTCTGCAGTTGGCTTCTCTGGGCTGTGAGAACAGGAAAATGCTGCACAAGAGCAGTGCTGGCCAACTCTGCTATTTTTACCTGGAGTCAATAGAACAGATGACCTTTCTTTTTAAGAAAATGTCATTTTTGTGATATGCTCCAGCTTCTATTGCACATCTCCAAGGTGACTTTTAATGCAGTCCCCCACAGAGTTTGGTTATGCTCTGAAAAGAGTAGCTCCTTACAATATTCGTCAGGACTGGAAAAAACCACTGTTTTTAACTTAAGGCTGTAAAATGAGGAATCTTCTATAACAGAACCTGTGGTATGTGTGAATCTGGTTAGCAGAATCACTTTTCTCTCTTATTTCTGCACTCAGGATGAAAAGTGAAATGTGAGTTAATAAAATCTAGTGGTAGCTGAACTGGAAAGTCTGAGAGCTGATTTAGGTCAGGAATCAGGATTCATGACCTAAGAGTTTGCAATTCAGTAGAGTCTGAAATTTTGATTCAGATACAGATTTAGCCAAGTTTATGTTCTGCTTTGATAAATGTATGATATCTGAAGAAACTAAGTAATGGATTTTTTTTTTTTTTTTTTTTTTTGTGTGTGGTTTTTTGTTGTTGTTGTTTGTCTACTCTTGTGGTTGTGTATAACATTTTAGAAATAGAAGATGCACCTGAAGTTTATGCATTTTTATTTGGACATAATCCAAAAAAAGTAGTCATAAAATAATATGCTGTATGGGTTAGCTGTCTTATAATTTTTTATTCATCTTTTCTTCTAGTTCCAGAGCATTAGAGTTTTATATTTATGTTGCCATATGAAGAAGCATTTTCACTGTGGTATAATATTGTAAGTTACATTCTAGGTTAGGTGAGACATGTTATTAAGAAAATGATGTTTTGGTCGGGCAAGTAAATAAGTGTAGATTTAGTGACCTCAAGTAAAGGAGCTTCTCATTTCACTGGAATCTCCAACCATTCTTCTTTACTGATTTCCTCTAATCCTCCACCTCAATACCAGATAATCCTATTTGGATTTATCAGGAGACAATATGTAGGTATATTGAGAGACAAATTGTGGACAAATAGGAAACAGCTTATTGTGTCATTAAGAAAGGGTGGATGGGAGGAGAAAAATAAACAGCAAAACCCCAGAATACACTAAGTCATAATTTTTTTTCTATCAGTAGATTCAAGGAGACATATTTTACAAGGAGACATACGGGGAAACTGATGAAGAGCAATGACTATTGGTAACCACATTTTCTGTACTTTGGTCTGGTGCTCCCTCTTTTAGTTTGCAAGTACTTTATTAGCAGTAGAAAATTAAGGAAATCCAGAACTGAAATCCTAGACAATTACGTGAGGAATGAAAGAGAAAAGGAGATCCCAGAGGGAAAACTATGACTCCAGATGTTTACAGTGAACTCCTATAAACTGTGTAGCAGTGCAACTGTTCCTAACCATGAAGAAGAAACCCATTTCAGGAAATCAAGTGGGAAATAAAAATTGCCATAACACTGAAAAAAAAAAAGCAGAAGTGTACTTGTAATGACCACAGAACTAGTGGAAATTTAGAGAAGAAAAATAAGGAAAAGCATCTGAAATGAGAATAACGTCAAAGTTTACTGTAAAAGGGACAATAAGTTTATTTAATTTGTCTTAATTTCTGTCCTGAAAATATCAAATTTAATGATCTTTTTAATTAGCTTTAGAAGGGATTTCTGTTCTGTCACTACTAGACTGACTTGTAAATTTTGTCATTAGCAGGCAAGCAGAAGCTAAGGTAGGAGGGAAGCTTTGTTAATAGCTAAACATATCAATTGCCTAATAATTATAAATATAATGTTTCTATGTTTTGAATCCTGTGAATAGTTGGTGCCATTCAGCCCAGCTGACTGGAAAGAAGGAACTGACTGCTTAGGACTTCCTTTCAGTGGACGGCAAGATACTGGTCAAAATAATATCATTCAAATTCATCACAGAAATACCAAAGACAAACAGATCCCCTTAAAACTACAGTAGCATTGAAAGGTTTTCCAAGTAATGCAACTTATCTTATGAATTAGGAAAGAAGAACAACTCCCAGTTCACAAAAAAGTGTGATGATGGTGCCACATAAAGCTAAAATCAGCCATTAAGACACTGTATGTGTGGTGTAAGTCATAAAAAGGTACTAGTCCTGATGCTGTCAAAAGCCTGAAATGCTATTGTTAGATGGTTTTCCTAGTTATGTGAAAGATTGAGCACTATATGGTCCTTTCTCTAATAGATTACTTGTTTTGCACTGATGTATTCTAACTCTGGAGAAGATAGAAAGAGTTTTGGTTTTCACCAATCAAATAATCTAAAATTTTATATTACTTGTTCTGAGGCTATTATGTATCTCTTTGGAATAACTGATGCTAGTACTCATTCTTTCAGTTTCTTGAAGTGGATTTTTGGTTGACTGCTGACCAAGGTTCCCCAGCATATATATCTGATAACTGTCTTCCTACATTAAAATAAAATAAAATAAAATAAAATAAAATAAAATAAAATATAAAATAAAATAAAATCCAGACCTCAAGGATTTTACATGTGCTAAAAAGATGTTTAAAACTGAAAAATATTTTGAAACAGTAGTTTTCTATAGTTTGGGAATAGCAATTGGTGCCATATCAATTCTCATGGACTCTGCTTTCAGATATAGCTTAACTTAGTGGGAAAAGGACTGTGAAAAAAGGAATCTGTCTTAGATGAATTATCCCAACTAATAGTAAACTAGGTGGTTTGCCTATATGTAGCAAATTAGCCATGAAAGCAAAAAGCTTCTTTCAGGCTTCATTGCTTCTTGCTAACCCTGTAAAGTACATGATCCTGGGACAAGGAACCATTTTACACTTCTGTGTTTACACAGAACAGGAGTTTGGCTGAAGATTGCTGTTAAGAGAGTGCAAATAATAAGAAGTCCCACAGCTATTACTATCTGTTGTATTTACACTGAGAATACCGAGCTTCTTGGTGCTATGAGCTCAGAACTTGTAAGAATACAAACAAAGTTTAATTTTGCTGCCAGGAAGTTGGAAAATGAGAGGTCGAGTGCTGGAGAGAAGGCGACCTGGGAAAGTGATTATTTTGACTTCTGTTGGACTGTGGATAGAGGGAAAGTGCTGTATGTTAGCATGCCCCCAAAAATATCAATTACACAAAGTCTCTTCTGTGATGGAACAGAACTTAACCCATATCTAAGTCTGGGTGTAAAAGAACCGTTGCTGTCTTGGTGTCTTTAGACATCTGCTTCTTCAATAACTTCCTACTCTGCCTGCTGTTATATCAGACCTGACTGATCATCCAGGTGTCTGTGGATAATAAAAGAAATGTAACAGGAAAATTGGCAGTGTCTCTGGCTTCCCTCTAAAGACAGCTTTCTAGGAGCCTATTAAATGTGCAAAAAAGCTTATCGCTTTTTCAGCAATCAGCCTAAATGTCTGAGGTATGACACAGAACAGGTTGAAGAAACTGCACTAGAGTTTCTCAGATCAGCTAAATACACGGGCTTTGTAAACAACTTTTGCTCACACAACACTTCTTAGTATCTTTCCTTTTAAATCAATTTGAGAATTTTCTGCAGTAGCTCTTCTTTTTAGTCTAATTGAAAGCTTTTATAATTTTCAATATTACCTCTGAAAACTTGCTTGTAACACATAGCCCAAGAAGAGAAAAATACTTTTTGGCTTGTACATCTGAACAAATCTTCCACAATTTGAATACTTGAAAAGTGACTCACAAGCCAGGAGTCTTAGGAAGAAAGGCTCATTTTGTTGTTTTTGTGGCTGGTTTATTTGATAATGCAATAAAAATAAAAATAGCAACAAGAATTGCTTTCAGATATTAAGGAAAACAGATTTACTGTCATAGAGACATTACTAATAATGTCTTCTGCTAACTAACTATTGATGGATTTCAGCAAGTTATTGAATACTCTGACAGTCTAGGAAAAGTACTATGCACAATTACTTAACTCTTACATTAGCAGAGGAATGGTGTCTAGATGCCTAGTGGAATAGGAATGAAACCAACCCTATAAAGTTGTTCTTAACTGATCCCATCTTGCTCAAATCACTGTGATTATTTTAGTTTCTTGAGCAAATCTCCCCTCTTCTGTACTTCATGAAAGTAATGTGAGGGTTAAATTATCAGCCTCAAGTGTACAGAAGATATTACAGGAGGACAACTAGTCCTCAGTTAGGGTGCAATTAGCCCTGCAATTAGGTAGATGATCTGTCTTGCCACAAAGTATTCCTCAATATTTGCAGAATTCTTGCCTGCTATTTCTATCCAAACTATTTTACTAGGCCTAACTAACCTCATAGATCTTACAGCCAAAGGAACTAAACACTTATTTTTCCACTATCTAATCTGCTTTTCCTTTGTATTTTTGTTTATTTATTTTCCACAGGGTAAACTGAGGTTCAAGTCCTCACTCAGATACTTCGTACATCTCTTAAATCCAGTCCCAAGCCTCAGGCTCTGCATTTTATTACCAAGCCAATACATATTTTGATCTGCCAGAACATGCATTATAGCATAATGAGAGCAAAGCTTTCGTTTTAAACATGTTCCTGCTTAAAAAAATGTAATCTATGTATTAATGACAGTAATCTATGACATACATGAGATTGGTCTACTTAATCTAATGGCCTTACAATCTCTATCAAACACCAAAGCAGTACTATATATTTCAGGATATCATAGTATGGGGATCATCTTATGATTCACTGAGAATTAATGTCATATTTACTTGCAGTAATAGAATCATGGGGTGGTTAGGGTTGGAAAAGACCTCTCAGGCCATCAAGCTCAACTGTTGACCCTGCACCGCCACATTCGCCACTAAAACATATCCCCACGTGCCACATCCATAGGTTGTATGAACATTTCCATGGATGGTGACTTAATCAGTTACCTGGGCAATCTGTTCCAATGTCCAATGACTGTTTCAGTGGGAAAGGTTTTCCCAATATCATAGTACCTAATATAATTTAAAACTCCCTTAGTTCAACTTGTGATCATTTCCTCTCATCCAGTTGCTTGTTACTCGGGAGAAGAGACTGCACCCTCCCTCCCCTCCTTGTAGTTGAGAGTTAAGGTCACCCCTGAGCCTCTTTTTCTCCAGGCTGAACACACCCAGCTTCTTCAGCTGCTGCTCATAAGACTTGTGCTCCACACCCTTCCCCAGCTCTATTGTCCTCCTCTGGACTCGTTTCAGCAACACAATGTGAGGGCTCCAAACCAAACACAGGATTTGATGTACAACCTCACCAGGATATGCAGGGATTTCACCTGTAGAGAAGCTCCAGGCCTTAGCGTTCTACAAGACTTACCCCAAGATACCATTCTGAGCCACCACATGTTTTGTTCAGTCAGATCAGATCAGATCAGACTGAACGGCATCCAAATACTGCATTTTACCTTGTCTAGTCGTATGATGAGTCATACTAAAATTGCTGCTTCATACAATGTTTTCTTGAATGCAAAAATCAATCTTCACTGCAAAATGGAATGTTTATCTTTAGCATTGCTTGTCAGAGACTGTGACACAATATCTATCCACTAGTGAGACTTCTCAGGAGAGCTATTAGAGAAGGAACCACTCTTACAATGTTTTTTATACCTCTTTCATCTGTTTATTTTCTAAGTGTTCTTCACCTTTATGTACGAAGGCTGATTCCTGTATCTTGCAGAAAGAAAATTTCTCAAACTGATGCCAGAATTTAGCATTTTACCAAGCTTGCAGAAAAACCAGCAATATTTGATTACCATATTTGATTTATATAATTCTGTATTATCAAGAAAAACAATGCTAGCAAACACTGAAAAAAACCAAAACCCTTTATAATTTTAAATAGTATACTTTTTTTTTTTCTGATTTAACAAATAAAATTACTTTTGTTTTCTGAGGGATAAAATTATTTCAACAACATTGAATTTATTAATATCTAGTTTAATTTCTCAATCATTCATTTTTCTGATTGAGTTTTTGAAGAACTAAATTATCTCCTATGACCATACCTTATTTTTAAAAGGTATGGCTCCTGTGCCTGATAAAAACCCAGAAATATCTAAATCCCACAAGGATCCTAAATTCTCTATGCAAAGTTTTTGTCTCTACCTTTAGATATCTACTCAAGTGAATGATTTTCCCTACACATGACAAGTCCTGGCTACTCTTTTCAAAATTAGTCTCTGACTTCTGGCCCACATATGGAAAACCTATTAAAAAAAAAAGTCTGTTATTAGCTATTACTGCTCTTTAGCCAGCCTCCCTTCTGTTTTCTGTGGACACATTCAAATGTGATATTAATCATCTAGGTACCTTTGTGTCTACAAATGTAGACAGTTCATTGCTGTAAATGCATGTTACATGTCATTCTTGGTTGGTGACCTTTCAGTTACCATGAAGATAAATAAAATGTCTGGAAATCTTTCTGTAGAGTCCTTTTATTATATGAACTGCACACCCACAATTAAAATTTTAGTGCATATTTTTAGCATTACGAAGTGCATTGTAATTGTTAACAGCAATGTTTTACTGTGGAGTGACTTGACTTTATGAAAATAAACACAAGGCAAATCTCAGTTTTACATGAAATGGAAATTGATGGTTTTGAAGACAAAGACATTGTAAAGCTTTTGTAGTTTTGTACTAAGTTGCAGTTAATTAGCTGGAACTCTATGCTTTGTGATTTGCATCATGAAAGATGAAAATATGAGAGACATTGATACATTCCATCTTTGCTTGAGGCAGTTTTCTTCTCACCTTTTCATGCTTCTGGACATATATTAGGCAAGTGTATTTTACCATGTTCCTTGAAAATACTAAAATTTCATACTAAGCTTTAGTTTCCTTTTGTTTACAGGGAAGTTTATATACACAGAAATAATTACTCTTCCATTTCAGAAGTTCCTTCAAACACTCAGGCCTGTACTTCACCAAGGTCTCAAGGTTTTAATAGAATATTTTCAAAAGAAGTTT
>VZSR01003803.1:47637959-47665736 GCA_013398615.1 Brachypodius melanocephalos
CCTGTCCTTCAGGTGTGTCAACAGCACCACTCAGCTTGGTGTTATCTGCAAATTTCTTGATCATGCATTTGATCCCTTCATCTATGTCATTAGGAAGATATGATATAATACTGGTCTCAATACAGACCCCCAGGAGACAGCACTTATCAATGATGTCTACAGGGACTCAGCCCAATCAACAAAGTTGTATTTACAATTGTAATTTTATGGCTGGAATGACAGACTGAATTTTTACATTTTGAAATTTTTTTTTTAGCATATTGTTATCAATAAATAAGGCTTTATAAAAGAGAGACCTTGTTAAAATCATGGCTCAGGCCTGTTACCTTGGCTAAGAAGAAAAGGACCGTGGGAAAGAAACTCAGCTGAATTGAGGCAGAAAACCAAGTTATATAACCATGGCGTGTTCACATTGGGGTATATGGTGGTTGATTGAATTATGTTTGCTATGATTTAAAACTATGCAACTGATAATGGGCTAACTGCTTAAAAATGCCAGGCTTTTGCAATAAAGTAGCTCTCTTTTTGCACCTGCCTGGGGACTCTGTGTCACTATGGACCCTCACACATTTCTATGTATCTATTCAGTAATTTTTATAATCTGCTAAACATTAGTCACTTAGCCTTATTCTGCCTCCAAAGGAAGAGTGGTGCTAAAGAAGAGCTGCACACAGACATGGTCACCTTATTGTAGGAGGGGAATTCAGAATCACGATTGACCTGAGACTTAAATTTGTGGTTTACATATCAGTAAAAAGCATTTTCAGACAAATATATTGATTAGTTATTAATAGTTTTCTCAAAAGTCTACATAGTTCCTTATGCGTCAGACCTCTGACAAATGTCATTTTCTAACCTGAAAGAGCAGTTACACACTTTAATTTTTAACTATATATAGTTTAGGTAAGCTGAAACTGAGGCTTGTGGCCTCACCATAATTTTAACAGGAAAAAATGTGAAATTCAGTGTTTTGAAAATGGTAGCACATTGGTAAGCGCATGTCAAGAGCCACAACTCAGTGTCTTTTCTAAGTTTATAATCTAGGCTTAAACCACTTATTTCCTCTTTTCTTACAATGAAACTTCAGAATTGTAAAGCACGTTATGTTGCATGGTCATGTCTTCCACAAATAAAACAATAAGTGACTAGAGGCAAATGACTAGGAGGCAAAAGAAGCCCTATGCCAGCTGCAGTGGCTGATATGTTGATGTACATACTAAATGAGGGGCAACATACGTCACAGGTTGTGCTGCTTTTATAACATGCAGAGCTACTTTATTCTCTAGCTCTTTCTTTTCTCCAAAACAAACTTCAAAATCCAAAACTTAATGAAGAGCATTTTACCTTTTTGCCATAAAGGAAATTTCTTGAACCGGTGTTTAAGTAAAACTAAAAAGCTGTAGCAGTTGTTTATTGTTAAAAAATAACTTGCTCAACTCCTCTAATTCAATGTGTCATATGAATTGTGGTTAAATAACCATAGCTTATTTTGAAACACAAATTAATTATCTATTACAAGCATGCTATTGCTTATCTCTTTCAAAGTCTCATTAGTATGCAAATGACTCTAATTAGGTCACTGTCAGACAATATTTGTGTAGAGTCACTTTCCAAGGTTTTATGTGATGGTTTTGGTTCCTAAATATTCATAAACAGTGCTCCTAAAATCAGCTTTACTTAATAGGGATCATTCTGAAAGTCTCATTAGTTCAGTGGAATTAATCTCAGATGGCAAAAAAGAAAATTTTTTTCTTTTTTTTTTTTTCCAAAAGATGATATCTTCCAATTTCCACACAAAGTATTAACAGATTAGAGAAAGAGTATTATATTTTTAATAGGAATTAAATTTTAAATGTTTTGTTGTAGAAACTGGATATGTTGTCTTTGATCTCTTGCTTGCCTTGATAAACAGATGAAGACAAGAAATGGAAAACTTTGTGAGTCAGAAAGAAAGTCTGATGCATTGAAAAATAGGTAATGCAGACTAGAATTAGCATGTGCTGTTGTAAATATATACTTATTCATTGTTTTAATGTGTATAATGTTTAGCATATGGAATTTTTATGACTTTTTAAAAATGTTGTATAGAGACAGGGAGACACAATAAAAAACATTTATGAATCAAAGAAAATTACCCCCAGAAAATAAAGTTTTGAAAGTTAAAACTTTTTGATAATACGTTGCAAAAATAGAAAGCAGACATTTTTCCTGTCCTTCAGGAAAAGGAGGAGAGAAGGCAAGGGGAGAGAAACAATTAATTTTTGGGGGGTCAGTCTCTGGATAGGCTATGATTTAGAATAAAGAAAAAATTAATTTAGAAAAATTACAAATAAAAGTGAATTTTTTGCCATCTGTAGAATTTCATTTTAATGGTCTACATATATGCAACATAGCTATTTTTATACTGATATCTTGATAACGGAATTTTTATTTAAAAGAAGTAACAAACTATGCTGATTTTATTTGGGGTAGAGTAAGTTTCTTCACAGTGTCTGGTGTGGGACTGTGTGTTTTGGATTTGTGCTGAACACAGGGTTGATACTAGAGAGATGTTGTTGCTGAGCAGGGCTTACACAGAGCCAAGGCCTTTCTGCATTTCCTACTGCCATGCTGGAGAGGGAGTTGGGGGTGCAGGGGAGGCTGGGAGGAGACACAGCCAGGACAGGTGACCCCAACAGACCAAAGGGATATTCCAGACCATACAGCATCATGCTCAGTGTATAAAGTGGGGGGAAAAGGAAGGAAGTGGGGAACATTTGAAGTGATGGAGTTTGCCTTCTCAAGCCATCATTACATGTGACGGGATCCTGCTCTCCTGGAGACAGCTGAACACCTGCCTGCCTGTGGGAAGCAATGAATTCATTCCCTGTTTTTCTTTGCTTGTGTGCATGGCTTTTGCTTTCCCAATTAAATTGTCCTTATCTCAATCCCTGAGTTTTCTAGCTTTTACCCTTTGAAATCTCTCCTCGATCATGCTGGTGGGGAAATGAGTGAGCAGCTGTGTGGAGATTGGTTGCTGGCTGTGTTGAAACCATAAGAAAAAAAAAAGAAAAAAGAAATAATAACAGCAAATTGACTATTATTATATGGAATCTAATTAAATGTCTTATTTCAGATTTTGGATTCAGTATCATCCAGAAATAAAATCCTTCTTTCTATAAAATATATGGATGGTGTCTATGATCCGTGCAGAGTTCACAACAGGATTAAGTTCACAGATAGAGAATTTGTATTGAAATAGTATAGTGCTATGCTGTGGTGGTGCTTTTTCAGTTATGTTCTGCTTTTGAAACCCAGTTCTCTGTACTTTGCAGTTCTGTGTACCCCAGTTACCCCCTCTTGGTTCACTCCACTCTTCCCTCTATGTTTTCCCGCCCCCGAGTTGGTTTTACCCATCACTCAAAGTTGTTCTCCCCTCAGACCCACCTGTCAATCCCTGTAATCCCTGCCCTTAGAGCCTGCCTGTCATTCTGGGGCCTCTCCCTACCTCTAGAAGTTTCCAGGGAAGGCGCTGGATGATTGGGCTGAGTTCTGGGGAATCCCCTCCTGTCCCCCATGATTTGTCAGCCTTGTTGTCTGTTATGTTGAGAGCCACTCCCTACATTCCCTCCATTGGTGCCTTCCCAGAATCCACCCCTTTCTCCTCCCCCAATAAAAGTTACTGTAACTGGGTGCTCTTTGCTCCCTGAGGCTGACACCCTGAGAGTCAGGATTCTTCTGCGTGGCTATAAACCGTCCAATAAACCTCAGACGTTGTCCGCTTTGAGAGTCCTCCCTTTTTCCTCACCATCACCGCGCTGCATCCGAACGGGAGCCAAGGATCCACAGGATTGGCGAGGTCCTCCAGAGGACTGAGCCATACCTTCATGTGTTACCGGTGTGCCCGGAGCTAGCCAGGCTGGCAGAGGGTGTGCACCGCAACACTGCACTTAATTTAATTTTTAAGATAATTTGAAGAAAGTTAAAATTACCTTTGATACTGAGTGCCATGGTAAAACAAAACGTATAAAGTATGATTTGAAGGTAAATACTTCTTCCACAGGAAGCTGAAAAAGTGTAAATGGAAGCTACTGTTTGAAAGATCTTGCAGTATTAATCATAATATTTGTAATTGTAGTAAAGAAATCACAAGATAGTTCCAGCTGTGTCATAATTTGCATGATAATTTCTTGTTTTTCAGTAATTTAATTTTCTTTTTATGTATAGGTGAATAGAGAAAATCTTCAGGTGGTTTCAGCCACCCTGAACAAACAGCTTTCCTCACTTTCCATGTGCCTCACAATTCATGCCAGAAGAGTGGTCATACTGAAAACCCAATTAAATTCATCCTGGCAGAAGGACACTGCGGTTAAGCTGGTTGTTAAGGGCCAGGGGCTGACCAAACCCAACAGTAAGAGTTGGAATGACAAGGGGGCGAGAAGCAACCTTTATCAGCATTGTGCAGAGAGAAACACACATCAATGATTAGCTGTCTTATTAGATGACGTTAGATGACATGTCCTAACATTACCTAAACATTACCTAACAGACCAGGTAAAAGTATGCTAGCTTTGAAATATTTCATAAAATGGCAGGAAGTAATGGAAATCATTATTTACTGTTTTACTCTGTGGTCTACTGTTGATAAGCACAGTGAAAATGTTCTCCGTAGCATGTTCACAGTAATGTGGCTGTAAAGAGTGATCTCTCTCTCTCTCTCACCTAAATAGTACTTTGATGTTCCTCTAGGAGATGGATCTGCCCCTCTGAAAATAAAACGATTCTTTAGACAGGTGAGAATTGAGCAACACTGCATTAGTGCCTCATTACTAAAACAAACAGAGTTTGGAGACTGAATGAACAGTCTGTCATTGAAGTTAGCATTCCAAAGGGAAAAGCTTAGAGGATTAACACAGAAAGAAATTTAATCTTAAAACCCTTCTTGAAATCCTACATCAACTCCCAGAAGACACAATGAAAGACAGGGCAAAGAAACCATGGAGATGTGGACAACAGAACTATATTTCATTGTTGGGGTTTGTTTGTTTGATTGATTTTTTTTAACTATACTTTGACTTTTTTTTATTCTTATGCCAGGAAGGTTTTGCTTTTTAGTGTATTATACATCCATGGTCTCTGGGAAACATCAGCCCTTAATGATGTAGCATTTAGAAACTTTTGTGTGATATTTCTACAACCTGCATAGCCGGCATTTCCCCATAAAGAGAAAAATTGACTGCAGGTTTATTTCAGTCCATTTCTTAGACATTTTTGTATTTTTCTATATTGGAAAGATGTTACAAATATTTTTCTAGCGTCAGTGTTTTTACATGTGAAAGGTACACACAATTGAATAGGTGTCCTGTTACTTCTTATATACCACCATATTTGAGATGGGGGTCTCCTATCACTCATTCAATGTTTTATGCTCTTTTCACGTTTCACCTTCTTTTAAATTCCGCTTGGATTACGTGATCTGCTTTCTGAATCTCAGTTTTTCCTGCAGAGATGTTTTAGAAATCTTATAGTCTTTTAATTTTTTTTTAGGCTAAAAATGTGGAAGTTAGAAGACAACTGCATCTTGGAAAGATACTAGAAAACTTTGCATCATACTAGTCTTCATACAAGAACTCATTTCAAATTAGAACAGCTTTGACCTATTTTATTTCCTCTCCTCTCTTCTCTTTCTTTTTTTTTTTTTTTTTCTTTTCTTTCTTTTCCCAATGTGGCATCTATTTTAGACTGTGTTCCAGTCTAAACAGTCTAAGTATTATTGTGGGAATGAACAGTCATCTATCTAGCTGCCTATATTTAGGACTAAAATGGAATTTGGAAAGATTATTAATCATTATTATAAATACAAGCAATTAAGTTGGGAGATTTTCAAAGCTAGACAACACCCTATTTTGGCATGGCACGAAACTCTGAAGTATTTCATGTCTTTCATCTGAATGAAATAGGTCTATAACCAGAAATCTCATTCTATACTTCCAGCGTTGATTGCAGAAATAAATTTTTATGCCTGAATTGCCTTCATTCTTTCGTTGCCCCTGTCATTCTTCCTCCCTGGCCCCTTCTTTCCTTTTTGAGGTACTTACAAAGAACATATTTCTAGATTGGGACTTGTGAAAAAACTTCAGGAATGTTGAAATGTTTTCCAGTTCTCCCTAAATGACATTTTAATCCAACATTCTCATTTATTAAAAGAAGTAGTTTGAAGACAAACTCCGACAAAGTCCAATGCCTACTGAATTGTACATTTTCAAACTGAGCAGTTTAGATGCTGAGTTTGAAAGGTTCAGGATTCACACCTTCTTTCTCAGGCATTTTGGTGATACCTGGCATTGTAATATTACTTCTCTTAGAAGTGGTGATATTCTGGACTTTACTATTTAGTAATTGTATGTAGGCTGACTGTTTTGCAAATTGTTAGATTTTTTCTACAGAAAATATATTCTATATGAGAATTGTGTAAAAAGTCACAGAGCACCTTAAGTTTATTTCCATTAGGGTTTTTTTTGTGTTTTTTTTTTGTTTGTTTGTTTGGGTTTGGGGGGAGGTTTTTTTTTTTTGTTTTTTTTTTTTTGTTGTTGTTGTTGTTGTTGTTGTTGTTGTTGTTGTTTTTTTTGTTTTTTTTTTTTGTTTTTTTTTTTTTTGTTTCCCCATATAATTTCAACATTTACTTGGAGTGCATTTACTTAAATTGTTAATGTTAAATCAGGGCAAAGTGTGGCTCACCTGGTATTTCCCTTGGAAATTGCTCCTGAAGGAAGAGAGGTGAAGACAGAGAAGGAAGAGTGTATGAGTAAGTAGAAATCAGAAAGTACATTTAAGGGTGTAGCAAAGTCTTTACAAATTCTGTGACCCTAATTAGAAGTACTCTCTAATTTGATTTAGATATCAAGGAATAACAAAAAAAAAGGCAAATTTACATTTTTTTCCTCTTTTCTTTTTACATTTGCTGTCTGGGTTTTGTACTTTTTAGAAAAAAATATTATAAGCAGAATGCAAGTAGTTAAGCCCCTTACACTGAGAGTGCAGGTGAATTTTCGTGTTTACGAAACATGATTGATCCAGCCTCAGGGAAGATTAGGGTGGTGTTCTCCCTTTTCATTTCTGGAACACCTCTGTCTCTCCTTCTTGCACATATTTTCTGTAACTTTTTTCTCACGGGCTCTAAAGAGCTACATTGCAACTCTTTATTCACTGTGGACAAAAAATACCCCCACATTTCAGGGCGCAAAGAAGAATTTTCTAGTCAAGAAATCCTCAGTAGCTATTACTTTTAATCACTGAAAAATAATCTAATTTATTTTTTATAATATGTAATAAATATTCTTCTAGATTGGTATTTTTTACAAATTTAATTTAGTTGAAAATAATCAAGGTTTATTCAATACGACTAGTGTAAAGACTGCTGTGGATCTATAGACTGGTTTCTGTGTTTGATACAAGATTTCTCGTTCCTGAAAAATTTAATTTCAAGAATATTTTAATCCCTGCCACTAATTGACTTATCTGTTCTGACTGCCCTACTTGTCCTACTTGTTCTTTCATAAATAAATAAATACATACATACATCTTCCCACTTTCCCTCTCTCTGCAAACTACAGTCCTGTACACTTGCCTGCCTATTTTGTGCTAGATAATGAACTCACCATGAGTTGTCAACAGGATTTTGAACTGCTCCATTGTTCACGTGTTATGCAGACCCTAGGTGTCAATATCAGGAATCACATTAACTTGCTGCCTGTCCATTAGCTGTTTAGCTCAGTGTTGTTGCTTAGACAAAGCCAGGGTTAGACTCATCCTTTATGAGCAAGAGGAGAAAAGACGAGGAGATATGTGCCATGTGCTTGTTGGAAATAGCCTTCTGATATCAAAAGAAAAGAGAAAAGTAAATTATGGATGTAGAGGGAAGTAAAAGCAAATGATTCAAAATAAGAAAAATAATTAGATAGAGTTAATGTTTGGTAAAATAAATTGAGGATAAGTTCTATTTGTCCAAGGAATAAAATCTCAGTGACAACTTATGAACACATTCAAATTAAATGCATATGGTAGGGATATCTAAATTATCGATCAATTCTTCAATAGCAGTAAAACGAATCCGTGATTTATTAGACATTTTCCATCACCCATTTTTATCCTATGAAAAGTCACTTAAGTAATGGAACCATTTTGCATCATGAAATAACCTTTATCTTACTGCATTTTTCAGTGATTACCAGTGGAAACACTCTTTGCAGTCTGTTAGGAGGGTGTGTGCATGTAGTAGAGTCGTACTCATCTTGTGTCTTACCAAAATAATATTAAATATCAAAACTCAAATTACATGTTTGACTGTCTTTTCTATTCTACTGCTTCACCTCCTGCTTTTTGTGGTTGCCTTTATATTTCTGAAGGCTTTGTATCGAAAATGTGGTTTCTTATTCTTTGCTTCTTGTTCTTTTTTAATCCAGCTGGCTTTTGGAAGGTAGCCCTCCCACTCAACATGGAAACTGAACCATCTGTCTGACAAAAGGCAAAGACTTTTGATCTCTAACAGAAAACACTGAACCTATAAAACCAATCAAAACCAAAGAACCAACAAAAATAAATGTAACATTGTACACTTAAATATTAACCATTAATTATGCAGTAATAATACTCATAGTTGACAAAAGAGCAGCAAATACAGGAGTGCATAGACAGAAGAGAATGAAATCAGCATTTAATTACAATAATCCAGAATACTCAGAGTAAAATAGAATTTGGTTTAGTTTGGAAGGGGCCTTAAAGATCTTCTATTCAAAAGCCCTTGCCATGGCCAAGGAAACCTTCCACTATGATCCATAATTAATTAAAAGCTATATTAAAAAATTAATCTATATTATTTACCATAAATACTTGTTATGAGATGGTTTAAAAATTCTTGTTTTTAAACTATTTTAACTTTAAAAAATTTAAATAGAATAATGGGAGGAGAGTAGTTTTAATAAGTTTACATTTTGGGATGGATTTCTTACTGAAGAAAGAGTAAAAGTTTTGTATAAATAAATCTGATTTTAAGAGATACACACCATTAAGAAACACGTTTTTGAGTTAAGAAAGTACTGAAGGTAGGTAATGTTATATTCCATAAAACTTCTAGGCTTCACATATGTAGCCACAGATATTTGATGTGTAATTTAGAATGTGAATATATACATATGAGTAAAGGTATGCTGGTCAGATGAGCTGTTAACTCAGAAGGAAACTTCTGTATATCTGTTTTCCTTGCTTTCTATGTTTTGCATAAATTTTTAGTGTTTTTTTTTTCCCAATAATTTCACAAACTATCTTAATTGTGTATTTACATAATATTTTAATTGTTAATTATTTATAAATTCAGTGTTCTACACTCTGATTGGATTTTTAAGTCTGATTGTTTTTAAGTTGAAGGAAGGAATGCCCAATTAATTAACCACTGCAATTTTTCAATGAAAATTTATTATTCTTTTGGTTTTTAAAAATGAGAAGGAGATAAATCTGGTTCAGGGAATCAAGTCTCTCACTCCTTTACAGTTTATATGTAGATGTGAGGACCATCTGCACACTAAGTCTGCCCTATTTTTTAGTGGTAAATCCTACTTCTGCTGTCACAGAATTCTCTAGGAGTTTAATGGACCACGTTAAAGAGGAGAAAAGTTGTATTATTTCAATAGGAATATTATTCAAGAATTATCTGCAAGCACTTGGATGTCCTGAACGCTTCATTTGTCATTACTTTTCACAAATACTGTCCACGGGCTCTATTGAAGTCTGTTTGCAATTCTTTTGCTATCCATTAAGTTTTACTAGACTGTGTGGAGTTATACCTTACCTGTGCGAATCTGAAAAATACTTTTCTTACCCCATGACTTCTGTAAAGGAGTGCAGAGTTGTTATATTTCACCTTTTGACAAGTATTTATATTCTGTTCATGCAAATAGATACAGAAAGTTCTGTGGAAGTTTTAAAGAAAATTTATGAAAGCCTGAGAAACAACCATTTAAGTGAATCAGCTGATGGTTGACTGGTTTTAAAGGTGACTCTACATATTTATTGCAAATTTTACAGGCACAGAATATAAACTATCAGCCCAATGTATAAACATGATAAATCTTTCCACTTGAACATATGTCTCTCACCACAACTATATGGTTAACTAAAGTGGTGGTACCTCCTTCCTGCGACAAAGTAATCAGAGCTGAACTAATTTAAACAAATTTGACCTTGAAAAGTATAAAGCTCATTTATTCTACGGAGTGAATGAACCATATTTAGTTTAAGTTAGTTGACAGATGCATATAGATTATCTTCAGAGACAGAAATCTTGGCTGTGCTGAAGTCAATGTAAAATTCAGGGACTTCAGTGGAACCAGGATTTTATCCAAAATGTTGTAAGCAACTGGTCTGGTGACACCCAGCTCCGTGATGCACTTGTGAAGATTTGCAAGTGTGTTTGATTTCAGTTGCCCTTATAGCACCACAGATAATCTGTCATCTACTCAGTTAACATTCCTTTGATAAATAGTTTCTATAGCAGTTGTTATAAAGGAGTGTCTTTGACATGAAGGACAATAATGCTCAAAATATACTTTGATAGCTAATTAGGCACCTTTTTTCTCCAAAATGTATTTGTCCTTCCTTGTTTCAAAAGAACTAAAAAGCATTCCAGCACCACAGAAAATAATAGGAAGATATGATTCAGTTTTTCTTGTCAACCTACATTTTTTACTGATGGGCATATTGTCTTGAGGTTTCTTTCATGTGTGATGTAAAAGCAAAATATATTCTAGCAGTAATTTCTAACTGAGAACAAGATTCTGCTGTTTCTGACATCCAACCAGCCATGAAGAGATCTAAATACAGTGGCTGCCCTGGAGAGAATCCAGCAGCCACCCCACAGGAGAGCAGTATATAACAGATGGGACTAGGATGACTGATTTAATTAGAATATTTTAATAGAAGAATGGAGAAACATTACACAGCTCTATCAGTTAGTGAGAAACTCCATTAAATTCCTCAAATTAATTGTTCCATAGGGAGAATATGCCAAATAAAACATATCTCACTGAATCCACTCTCTCTTTTTTTCCCCTCTTTCTCTCCACCTCCCAACCCCCCACATGGTTTTGGTGGGGATTTTTTTGCTTATTTGGGGAAATTCCAGCTGATCATAATGGAAATGAATCTGCTACGTTCCACTCATGACACACCTAAAACTCTAAAGGAGAAAAAAGCATTTGGATATACTTAAATCTAGATCTATTAAATAAAATGGCGAACGACTTAAAACATTTGAATTTTTCTGATATTTTCCATTCTAAAGATTTTTTTTTAATTCTAGAAGTATCTCTCCTAATCACAACATCAGGAAAAAAAATTTGTACATTTCAGATATGATGTGCCTTTTTTCAAAAAGATAATTGATTTGGGTTTTTTAGGGAATGTTTTTTAGCTAATACAAAATATGTAATGCCATGTGTTTTAGTGCCTATTAGGATAATAATAATTGAAATAAATGGATTAAAATAAATTTCTTTACCTTTTTTTTAAGAAATCCTAAAATAATTTAGTGTAAATCCTGTCAAATCTCCAAGTAGCATCTCATTATGTTGTCTTAGGAGACAGAATTCTTTAAATTATCTTTCCAGTTCTTAATAGAATTCATATTAAATAATTTTAGCCAGATAAAAAAATTCATTTGGGGGTTTGAGGAAAAGGTTATATATTAGGAAATAAAGCAAGCCTACTGCTGCTAATGAAAGAATGACATACCATAAAGCTTAGCAACACAATGCTTTATGATAATTCAGTTGGAATAATGGAATCTTTATCAATTAAGCATGACAGAATCTCCTATTGAGTAATTGTTCAAGCGCTAAGAAGAACAAATAGTCTAGCTAAGAGCACAAGAGCAGAAGCTCAGTATTATTTTACAGGACCTTCCTATTAAATCAAATTATAAAGGGTCAGTAACTACTTCAAAGAACATTTAAAGAAGACAAACAGAATACTTAATAGTAATCTTTGTAGTTTATAATGGGGACAGGGTTCTTTTAATTTAAAGGAAAGGTTTACTTGCTGAAAATGATGAGTCACCACAGGTCATATTTTTATCTTTTTTACTGAAAATGAGGATGCTACATACTTGAATGTCAAATTTAGCGAATCAAGATTTTTTAAAGGAAATAAGGATGACATGTTTGATTGTGGGCTTTTTTTTTGCATATGATGCACAGTCATTTTGATTTTCATTCTGATTTCACTGAAATAACCATTTTCAGGTTGGGTTTTTCTTTTTTATTTTCTTGGAAGATTTTTATATTACAATTTAATTCACAATTTTTAGCTTTTTAATCTATATTACTCTTAGCCTTCAAGAATGATACCTAACAAAAGCACACATAGTCACTCTCCATTCAGGAGCAGCTCATAACTGACCTTGAATTTGTTTTTTCTATAAAATATTTGGAAGGGTACTTATCAAAAACCCCCCCAAAATTTAAAAAACAAACAAGCAAACAAACATACATTTCTTCCAATTATGTGGCTTGTAAATTTGAGCTCCTACATTTTTCATTGCTGAGCAATTCAGTGTGACATATACTAGCTTACTTTCTCTTCCTGTAGTTACTGTTTCAGCAGGAGTCTTGATCAGAATCCTGCAAACCTTAAAACCATCACCTCTGCCGTGTCATTCTGACATTGAGAGTGTCTTAATAAAGAAATTATTGTTGCATGGAGAATGCAATTATGGTACAGTTGATGCCTCAGTCAGAAAAACCATTCAGGTTAGAACTCGCATCAGTTTAGGCATCACTAAATCCAAGTTGTTATTTAAATTCTCTGAGTTTTGGGAGAGAATTAACTTTGTCTTATATATAAGTAACTCCATGTTCTGGCTTTTCTTGCATGTGTGCAAGCTCAGCAACTCAGCTCTGGTTGCAGCAAGGTTGCTTGTCAAATTTGATAAAGCAACTGAACATGGGTCCTTTACTTCTTGTGAGGAATAATGTTCTTGGGAAAGATCATTTCCTCCTCATATGTGTATGATTTTAGGATTAATCCATTGCTGCCTGCCTGCTACTGTACTTGGAAGGCCAACGTTGCTCACAGCCCAAGGAGAATAGGAGGAAATCTGAATGTTAAGTATAAGATAAATGAGTTGACCTTTAGAAAATCTGGTAGTGATTGTTATTGAGATCAGGGAAAATGGGCTTAGGAAGAACTGTCAAACAGTGGGAGAGAAATAATAGCATGAAGGGTGACATTGGTTTGCTAGTCAATGTCTTGCTTGGAGTTAATTTCTGATTACCCCTTCATCATCTTTCTCATAGTATGTAGAAATATTATAAATCTAGATTGTAGAGAATAATCAACAAAAAATGTATTTCATCAGAGATTTGAAACTACAGATAATACGTTATTAAGGAAATGCATATGAAGACTTCTAAAAAGTCCTAGACCACCTAATGTGAATTTTCCTTCACTGCACTTTCATCACTTAAAAATCTCATGGTTTGGAAACCAAAAAAGAAAAGATTTGATGGGAGAGTAAAAGAGGAAGAGGACAGAGGGGTTTTTTTTTTTTGGGTTTTTTTTTGTTTAGTCTGGGAGGCGTTAATATCTCTAGAGAAAAACCAGGGTCACAGCTGTGATTACAGATCCTGGGAATGATTTTATATGCTTAAAATCATGTATTTATGATGAAAAATAATATTTTTTTCAATTAAAAATCAAAATAAAATTTTATTTAGCTGTGAAAATTTAAGGAATAAAACAATATATACTTTATGAAATAAAAGCAGAGATTGTGATTTCTTTTTCACATCTAACAACTGGCTGTCATTTCTGTGATTTTTCAATTGTTACTTATATTCTGATTAAAACAAGGCAGAAATATTAAAAAAAAATTAGAATTTTTGCTAAAATTATACAAAAATGCCTGTTATTTTTGAAATTAAAAAGACAAGTATTTCATATCTAGAACTATCTTTATATGGAATATATAAGTAAACCTACACGAAACTATCTCTTATAAATACAAAAATCAATCACTAATAAGCAGGCATGTATGTTGAATGGAATCTTCAAAACATGAAATGCTGAAATTCAATATTTGACATTAGCACAGGACCACAGGATCATTCACATGTGAAGGGACTTTGAGATGTCCTCAGTCCAAACTTGTGTACAAACAGGATCTGCTGTGTGATCAAACAAGGTTGCTCAGGGATTTTTTGAAACATCATGAGAAACTCTGAATGAAGGCTGTTTAACCTTTCCAGGCAAATCTGTCCCACTTCCTGTGTTTCTTCACTGTGTTAGAACTCACTTCAGATCATGTCCATTGTCTTTTCTGATCCCACTTGGCCCAGTCCATGCTCCTCTGCGAGAAGCACAGCTCTGTTCTTCTGTTGCATCTTCTTAGATGTCCCTAAAGCCATTACTACTCCTGGTTTGACAAGTCCCTCTTTCCCAGTCTTTCCTCATGGATTTCAGAACAATTTTCTCTGACCATCTGAAGAAGATAAAATTTCCTGAGCGAAAAGACCTCTTAATGAAAAGCTTTATTCAAAAATTTCACATTATCTTGGCTAATTTATAAATGGTAAGATCTCCTGTGAAGCAGCCTATTTAGACTGATCAAAGTTTTAAATAAGATGTATAAGTTTAGCAAAATCTATACATGTATTGTAAACCTCTCTTAGTATAAAGTAATCTATGACAAGGGAGAAGGGAGAACTGTTGTTAATCCTGATGGCTGCACTTTCAGCTCCTGGATATACTGTTATCATGCACCTTACTCCATACTCAACTTCCCATGGAGATGATATTTGGATATTTATTAAACTTGAGCCAGGTTATTTATTATTCCTTGTGACTTAAGTTTTTGTAACAAACCTTAAAAATACATGCATGTACTACTTAAATACATTATACTGAGAAGCAGTGAAGATAATTAACAGAAGCTGTGAGAGAATATTAGCTGGCTCACTCAAATTTTCGGAGATCTTACCACTCTACACATTTTTTGAAGAAAGTAGATGACAGTCTGATTTCCCACATTTGGCAGTTGGAGGGCTCGTAGCTTTGTTCTTGGTTCCTATACCATACAGAAAAATAAATTGGTGGAGACCTGTTCCTATATTATGGAATTTTCTGGATGTCATATTGAAAAACAATTTCTTCTGCTTTTTCTTTGAGATTGATTGTTCGTTTATGCACACTATTTTTTAACTGGCAGTAAATTCACTGACAGGATACGTCCAAGTGTGTTTAGTCTGAGGCACTGGAAGAAGTTCAAGACCACAGTATCATTTAAAAATCTTTGCTTGTCTTCCATTAATCAAAAGATAAATCTATTTCTCAGCAATGTGTGGCAACAGGAAACACACACAATAACTGTCTCACTATCTTTCTTAATTTCTTTGATAATATGCCTTTTTAATCCACCAGGTGCACTTTCTAAGACTGGTCACTACATATATTTATACACAGATCACTCCAAGAAAAGCATAGCACTTTTTTCTTCAGCTGTTTCATACAAACTCAATTCCATTTGATGTTTTATATATTGCATTGTAAAATATCTCACAATTCAATTTATGAACGTTTTAATGCTCAGCCTCCATTTCCATATCTCCACAAAATAAATGACAAATGTTTGCCTCTTCATAAGAGGATCAGACAGTTCAGAATAGGAAAATCTATATAGTGACCTAATTTAAAGTTTAAACTTTTTAAGGGTCATAATGTGTAGTGTGGTTATGGCTGTAAAGGTCTAGAGAAGAAAGGGTTTATTGTGTCTCTGTAGACCGTGAAGTAGTTTCATACTTACATGTGGGGAATACAGAATTATTATAATTAATTTATTTATCTGGTGATTTATAATCTAGCCTTTGTTCTCCTTTTGAATTACGCATAAGCCATGACACTTTTTAAAAAAGAATTGTTAATTTGTAGCTTTGCTAATTTTAACCTAGAGTTTGTTCAGTTACTGGTAGATGCATTTGCTTATGAAGTGGGAAAATAACTCTGTAGAAAAACTTTCTCAGTGTATTTTATTATTACTTTTTCCTAGTATAAAATGGTTTATTTTGAGAATGATTTTACATTGTCAGAGGTGTTAAATGAGAATGGAATTATTAACTGACAGTGACAATCTTGTCATCAAACCATACAGGGCTTTTCAAATCCCTAGCCAGGAGCAGCTTCCTTCATTATTAGATATTTTAAATCACAAAAGTGACTATATAATTAATGAAGAACATATTGCCTTTAGTGCATAAAATGAAACATTCCTGAACACCCTGTGGCTTGTTGTATTTCTTATTTGCACTGTGAGATTCTGCACTGATGGGTTCTGAAGCCTTTTTTTCTTGGTCCACAGAATTAGTAACAGTCAAAATGTGGAATGTATTTGGAAATCAGATATAATTTAGTGCTGGTTTATGAGCTATTTTTAATTAGAAAACTTATTTATTCCATCAGAATACAATACACAAGATTATCAGTGCTTGAAAATTGTGAATTTATAGTTTTATGGAGGACTTTTGTTTTATTTTTTAATTTTACATCTCAGCTTACACACCTATTCAGCAATGTGCTAAAGTCTGGGTTTAAAACTAAATATTTGATAAATCTCACTCAAGTCAATCTCAAATTTGCTGTGCTTTCTCACTAATTATACCTTAGACCTCAAAGCAGTTATGTCAGCTTGACAAGTGCTGTGTGACATTATAAGCTGCTAAAATTACTGTAAAACATTTCATTTAGAAATAAGCATTCTCATGATGGATAAAATTATATCCCTGAGCTTTCTCATTTGAATGTTCAGGTAAGTGATGTGAATAGTGAATTAACAATGTTTGGCACTGTTACAAATTGCTAAAGATGGTTTGATAGAGCAAGCCTAGTCACAAAAGACTTGGACAGTTCTAAAATTCTGGATGAAATTTAAAGTTGATAAAACCTAAAGAATTTACACATGGAAACACACTTATAATGATGATTTCTGAATTAGTTATGGCTGCTCAGAAAAGAAATCTTAACAACACTGTGAATACAAGAGGCAGTATAGCATATTAAAATTTACCAGGGGCACAGTAGAAAATCAAACACGAAGTTGATTATGCCAGTAAATGACTCTGCATTTGTCATGAGCAGAGTGAGGAAACCAAGAGTGTGAGCTACTGAAACAGGCAGAGACCATCCAGAGCTTGAGTGTTCTTCCTGTCCCTCCTCCCATAAATAGAACAGATGTAGTCCTGGTGACAGGGTCCTGGTCTAGAGGTTTTGTAGTGAAGAACTTCAGCTGTTCTGACATTCTTGTGCCTAGTGGTAACACAAAATGAGTTTGGATATGAACGGAAATGTCAACCAAAACTGAACGTCATTCTAGATTAACCTCTAGAGGATAGTTTTGGAAGTATATATGTTTTTGTTAAAAATCTATGCAGAGAAAGTACCTTTTTTTCTATCAGAGATATTTTTAGATTCCAGTCTGAACAAAGAGCTCTTTAGACTGATCTTTTGGGAGGGAAAGTTTTTTGCATAAAATGTACTGCTTTGAAAAACAGGTTGAAAGGACACATGAACAGTCTACCGGGGATGGGATCAGTCAGGCTGGTTTGGATGTATTTCTTGTGATTTGAGGGGCTTTGTCTTATATCAGAAGCAGACAAAGGTGCTGGACCAAGAATAAAACCATTCATCCCTTTCCTGTTCTCATGGGTCAGTCAAAGGAAGGTCTTAGCTGGATTGCAGCTGGCAAAAAAGCAACAACATTCAGTTTATGCTCTAACCTTGCTTTGATAGCGAGGCTGGTCAAAGTCACTTTTTTTGACATTCAAGACATTCAGTAGAGCCTGTGGAAAAGTAACATTCCCCAGGTAGTGTGTGGATAGATGCCTCCAAGAGCAAAAGCAGGGAAGTAGATGTGTTCAGTTCTCTTTCAGAGCACTTTTCCACCACTGCCAGAGTCAATCCTTAAAGTTTGCTGTAATTTAGTGTTGTAACGTTATGCAGCGGTACATCAAAATGATCTTGTAATGTGGTGGATTTTTTTCCTTTCCTTATATAACAGTGTTTCCTCTCCATTTTTAGTTTGTTTCCAAATTAATTTTTCAGTGTATTCATTGTATTTTAGTAGTCTTTCAACTAATGAAAAAGAGAGAAATAGACACGGCTTCCAGCAGTTACAAAAGCTTCAATAGACATGGTGCTGATAAGTGGATACCAGCACTGTGTGGATTTATGTTATTTATGTTTTACTTGGTATTTTGCTCTAGAGACTGGGTGTTCTGAGATGATGCAAGTTTCACAAGAAAGCACTGTGCAAGAGTCATGCTGGAAAAAGGTTAAAGTGCATTGGCATTTTCTTTTACATTTTAATTAGGAGTCCTTTTTTATTTATTTTTTTTTCCAGAGACTCCATGAGATTATTAGTTTGTAAAGTCACTGCAGAATATTGCAAATATCGCATTCTGGGTTTTGCTGAATGTGAATGATTTTTTCTGTTTGGCTTTGGTGTATTAAGGACAAGTCACAAGGTTGAAAATAGAAGTAGAACTACAGTGTATATTTCAAATTAAGAACAGATTGAGAACTCTGACTACTTTTTCAGAAACACAGACTTCTTTTCTGTGGTATTCTTTTTTTTTTTTTAAATATGTTGTTAAATTCTTAGCATCTGCTTCTTTTACAACAACTCGTTACCTTTCCATTGTTCCAAATATGACATTTATTTTCATATTTGATAATTTTGAGGTTTTAAATGGAGGCTTTGGTAACACCTGAGCAGAACCATTGAGACCAATTTTGTGTCTTATTGTATTTTACCTAACTGAGCAACAATGATTTGTGCAGTCACTGTAATTAAAAAAAACAAAAGACAAAAACCCATAATTACAAGTGAATAAATCTTTGGTTTATTGAGGTCTCTGCTTCTCAGCTGGACTGTAACTGCTTCCAGAAAAATACCATAAATTTAGGAAAATTTAATATTAGTTTCTTGGATCAAGCACATATCAAGAAATTAATTTATCTGGTTTTAAAAAATTGCGCATTTTTATCCTGATGTAGCTCCTTTGCCTTTTTGCTTCTATTTTTTCAATTTTTATTCCTTCATGATGATCAGTGTATACTTTTATTTACTGTTTGAAAAATAATTTTATTTACTGTTTGTTGTGAAAACAATTGCTTATATTTCAGATACATTCTGCAACACTTTTTAACTGATCTATACCTATAAGATTTCTGCTGTATTAAGTTCTTTACAACTTAATAAAAATCAATTTCTATTCAGAATAAAAAATTTACCTCCACTTTACAACTAATAATTTTATAGACAATTGATAGCTGCCTGCAAGAAATAATCCAAATTCACCCTTCATACCAGTTGACAAGTTAGCTCAATTCTACAATAGTTAAGGTCGAGATCCTTTCTACACCAGAATTACCAGAGTACATCTCCCATTGTGTACAGTAATAATTCAGGGCAGGCTCTTTCAAAGCAGAGGAAATCTGGTTCATAAATTGAACAAGGAAGTCAGTTAATAGAAAAAATACCAGAACTAGAAGACAATGGAAAATGTCAAGGGATTGACTGAGAGCTCCTATAAAGCATCTTTGAGTTTTCAGAGAACATTTAATCCCTGTTTTTAACTAAATACAAATATATGCCAAAACTGCCAGCTCACAACTTTAAATATATAGTATAATAATAAAAATATTTTTGACTGATTAAAATGTGCACATAATATTCATTTGGCTATAAAAACAATATTTTTTGAGTTTTTTTAGTCTGTTTCTTAAATTTCTATCATTACTTTTCAATTTCAAAAAATGGGGTAATTAATAACGTAGCTGACCATGTTTTGTAGTCCTATGCATGGTTATCACTGTTATCACATGCATTGTTAACTTTCTTGAGTTGCAGAATTATCCGAATATTTCACAAGACAAAATCTGATAGATTCTCAATTTCCTGTCTAAAAGCAGAGTGAAAACAATCAGGTAACTTAATGTGGAAGTACATGCTAGCTGTTGGGAAAAAAGCTCCCAGCCGATCTAAACAGAAGTCCCACTGGGATTTCAATAACAGTCTTTATAGTTAAACAATTTAATGGATTTGGCAGCTTAACAAAATACTCTCCTTTCTAATTGTCAAGATTTTGAGGTTGTTCTTTTTTTTTTAAGTCCACAATGTAGCTAATGCTCTCCTCACACAGAGGGCAGCTCATACCTCTTTATAGCAGAATCAACCTTTCCCCAGACAGACAAAAGTGACTAATGTCCAAAACATTATAATAACATTTGTAGCTGCAGCTGAGAAGGGCCAGCACATACTAATTTGTCATTTGGTGTATATTTATCAATGGGTTTGTGCACAATTGCCATGCTTAGGCTGCTAAAACCCAAAGCCATACTTAGGCTATTAAAAACTAAAGCAGCTAGTGCTGCTGAAATCAAACAGTCTCCATTAGTTTTATTATGTGTACACATATTTTTATTGAAAATGTATTATGTATGTTATATGGTGACTGTTTCTAAAAGACAGCAGGTTTGGAAAAGCTTATAAAAAATTCATCACTGTGTGATCAAAGAAGTATTTTCCTTTTCTTTGTTGCATTACAGCTCCAGCATATCCTTAATGAAACAGTATCACTGATGGAACTGGTACAACAGCAGCTGGTAGTTACCATGACAATCATAATTTTAAAATATTTTTTGGCAATAATCTTTCTGATACTGCATCTACTGAAGTAAATGTATTCAATGTCAGGCGGGCTTATAGTTTAATAAACATTTTCATATTTCTTTGCAACTGATTACATCTAGAAAAATAGAGGAAACATGCATGTTGGACTATCTTCATCTTTGTGACAATTCTTACTTGATGAAAATGAGCTGGTCCCTGTTTATAGAATGAATGTGCCTGCCTATGGGGAAAAAGTGTAATGTAAATATTAAAAATCCTTCTATGCTTTAGCTAGATGCAGTATGTCCTCACTGCATTTTACATACCATTGGGTATCTTGCCTTGAAAGTGTTGTTAGGCAATACATAAAGATTTTTAAAAGGAAAAAAAAAGTTATTTATATGATCCAGATTGTTGCATATGAATTTTTATTTCACAGTACAATGTGCTTCTCCATTTTACCTCACCCAAAATAGTTCCAGACTAAAATACAAAATTCAGTAAATATTAGAAAATATATATTTGATAATCAGATGAACTATATATTTTTCTTTTTTCCCCTATTGCTCTTTATTTATGAGTGTTACAGTGTCGACAAGAAGATATTTTAGAGCAGAAAAAAAATGAAAGTACCCATGTTCTCATTTCCCCAAAAATATTCGGTGAAGATTCTAGTGGAACAAATTGTGGGTTTGTCTATTTAAATATTATGTATGTGTATTGAATAAAAATCCCCTGGTTCAATCAGTAGTGGTCAGTAAATCACAGGACATTTTATCCTTATGTATGGTTCTTCTTATTAAGTATACAACCAGATGGGTGCAATTTTATTACATAAATATTTTTCTCCATTAAAAAAAAATAGTTATAAAAAGCCCTACTAATTTTAAAGATACTGTTTTTATTAAAAGAAAACTTGGCATACATGGATACATTAAACTGCATTGAAAATATTGTTTGAAATTATGAAGTGAATATTTTATGTTGTCAGATTATATCTGAAAACCTCTCAAATTGTGCTGTAGCTTTGAGAGTGAGTGGCAGATACTGCATGATGAGTGACCTAATCAAGAGACTTTGGTGCTGCCAAATTCTTTGGAAGACTGAGGTAAAGTATGACAGCATTTGCAGGTTGAGTGTAGTTGTCATAAACACTTTTTTCACATTTTTTACCAAAAAACCAAGTATAACTCTTCACTGCTGAAAGAAATTAATAACTTTTGATCAAATGACATGATGAATTATTTTTCATCTATTCACTACTAGGAAGGGTATGCTTTTCTTGTATAGGTTCTCAACATTATTCCAGATAAATTACCTTTGGGAAGTTTATCAGTTCATTATAGCTGTTCAAGTCTCTCAGCACTGCATACCATCCCTCTCGATATTCACACTGAAAGCTAAAAATCTTGAACAGTGATCTCAGTGAGGGATAGGTTCAGATATGGATATCTCCCATGACAAGGCTATTTTCTAAGTGCAGAAGGTTCATCTCTAGGTTTTTGTGAAAGACCAAGATACTATTTAAGGTCTCACTTAGCCTCAAATTATGAGGAGGAGATTTTGAAAATTGTTGTGAAATGTATTAGTTGCCTTTTTGCACAAACTGAATTCATACTTACTCATTTAAGATTTTCCTGCAGACTGTGTCTGGTACACTACCACCAACAAGGGAGAGAAATACAGTATACCAGAGTACTAGAATAAAGTAGGATTGAAGTGATCTCTGAGGTCTTATCCACCCTTCTGCTGACAGCAGTGGGAACAAACAGCTCAAGACCTTGCCCAGTCACATCCTGCCTCCAAGAGTGAAAACTCCATAGTCTGTTTGGGCAACCTATGCCAGTATTTCATCAGTTTATGTTTAAAAAATGGATGATAGATAATAGATAGATAGATTAGATAGATAGATAGATAGATGATAGATAATGCATCTATGGCCTCCGTTTCCATTTATGAGAGAAATAATGTGTTGAATACCATTTTAGAATTACAATAGTCTTACTATTCAAACACTGCCTGAGAAGCTGACAGGTTAGATTACTTCTTTGCCTGTCTGCATGTGTTGTAGATGTGGCTGTAAATAACAGATACTATGTCTGGCATCTGACATTAAATATACTCCGTAGCTAGAAACTTCTTATTTCAGACTGATGTGAACTTTTTCTTTCACTATAGCCCAAGTATTCCTGAAGGAAACAGGTAGTATTCCACCCACTGCAGAGTTGTAAAGACCTCATTCTTGTTTGATCTGGGACACATGTATAGAAGATCTCAAGCAGCAACCAAACCCACAAAATGAACTCCTGATTAAAAAAAATTTAAAAAAAAAAAAAAAAAAAGAGAGAGAAAGAAAAAGAAGAAGAGAAAAAAACCCCACTCTAAACACTAAATAATACCTTTATGTGATATGAAAACTCTATTTCATACTTGATTAAACATAAATATGTTATGGGTTTCAAAACTAAACCATTGGTTATTATGTTCATGACAAGATAATACCAGTGCAGCATGGTCTCAACCAGCAATACATATAGTTGGTGTTAATGCACGCTCAAATTTTATACAAGCATGGTAGCTACCAGAAAAGTAGAGTGAAAAAAAACAGAGTAAATGTTGCTCAGGTGGAGAGAAGACAATATTGTAGCATTTCACATTAAGAGCAAAAATTTTCATTGAATTTTCATATGTGCATAGTGCAAAAAGTAAAGGCAGTAATTAGGTGTCAAAAATATATTGTTCCACTTTTCCTTCCATAGAATACAAATATTTACAAAATAATTCCATTTTGTCTGTGTACTGTGGACAATTTTATTATATTCACACTGGAAAAATGAGGAGAGGAACCCCATGAATTTCAGAAAGAATAAATGCAAGTTCTGCATTAAGGGAGAACAGCAAACAACCCCATAGAACCCCATGGTGGGGGCCAGCACGCTGGAAAACAGGAAGTTTTCCAGTGGCCAAGGAGGCCATGATGAAACAGTGTCCCCTTGCCACAAGGAGGTCTGTGGCTGCATTAGGAAGCACCTTGGATCCAGGGAGGTGATCCTTCTGCTGTACTCAGCACTGGTGGGAAATATCTGTAGTTTTGGGTCCAGATCAGAGCTCCCCAGTGCAGGAAAAGTATGGACTTACTGTTCAGTGAAGAACCAGAAGGATGGTGGAGGGTCATGAAGGTGATGAATGCACTGAAGCCTCTGGAGGAGGTGGGTGAAAGAGCTGACGCAGTTCATTCTGGAAAAGGGAATGCTCAGGAGTTCCTATCAATGTATATAAATAATCCACATGGAAGCAAAGAAGACAGAAAGACTGTTGTCCAAGGTGCCCAATAAGAGCAAAGGAAAAAGAGGGCAAACACTGGAGAAAAGGAGTACCTTCCTCCTGACCAGCAGCAATGCTTAGTCACATCCAGAAGGGTTTCAAGAACTAGGAGTGTAAAAACTCCTGCAGATTGTTTTGGAGGCTTTAATTTACTGAAATTAAATCTCTAAGAGAAGTATTCCATTTTCTTCCTTCTGTGGAAGAAACATCAAGTAAACTATTTGCTGTTAACTGTTTTGAAAAGTGGCTACGAAATATTTTCAACTCTCCACTGTACAGCATTTACATACTTTGGATTTTTTTTCTAGAATGATTTCCAGGAATATAGACTCAGCTAAACCTGGTTTAATTGTTTTCTACTGTTGGACTAGCATTTCAGAGAATACATCATGTGCCCAACTCTATACACTGTCATAATTTCAAGAAACTTTTCCTTTTGAGAAACTCTTGTAAACTTTCTGTTTGAAGTTATAGTAGATTTTTAAAGATATTTAAAAGGAAATTTCCTTTTTTGTAGCTAGGTTGTGGCTGCTCATTTTCATTACGTTTTTTTCATGTATGAAATTTTCCATCATCTGCACTGATGAACATTTCACTAAGTCAACCTGTTGGTTACATAGCTTCCTATATACACTACGCTGCCATCACTGAATTTTTTGATTACCTCTGAAGTGCAGCACATGAATTTTCTAGAATCTTCTAAGTCTGAAAAAATATAAACAGATAAAAAGAATTAAGTGCTTCTTAAAGTAGAGGATGGTTGGGTTTTTTGTATTTTTACAGATAGGGACAACTGTGGTGGCTGACAAGGTGAGAAAAGTTAAAGCTAGCACACATCTCTCTTAAACTGAAAAAAGATTGTAAACAACATTGTTTCAAAATTACCAGGGAAACAGTGTTTTAATTCAGCTAATAGGATTGACATTTTCAGTGGTCACCTAGCGCAGGATGGTGGTGACAGTCAAGAGAAGATGACAGTCAAGGGTCCCTCTGAGGTCACCTACAGTCCACACCCCCACCTACCCTCTGTATCTCCAGATGTAGAGATATAGACATTAGAGAAAGTATCATGATCTTTTTATGCATACCTGTACTTACACAAAATTGGACCCAAAATAATTCCCTGCAGATGCTGAAGTTTATGTTCCTCCTGAAAATTTGATTTTGTTCAGATGACATGTTCAATGTAATATGAGTGGCACGCTAGCCAAAAAATTCATGTGAAAGATCATAGGAAAACTCTGGCTGGAAAGAATAACTGGGGTTTAGATGACTGTTGTGGTGTGTCCTAATTCATCAACTATTCTCTATACTCTTATCATCGTTTTTATTTTTTTTTTAATCAGTAATAGATATAGGGTTAAATACTATGCATTTCAAGCATATCTTGAGCAGACTCCTAGTGGCACTTCACCAAGATTTTTGCAGTAAAGTAAGACTCTGTTATAGCTAAAATGGCAATAGTTTTTGCATCATTTTCATCTTGGGCATAATTTTATGGAGTAAAAAGGAATTCTAATATAAAATGACTCTTCAGTGTAAGTTGCACAACACAGAATGATGCCAAGGGATTTATAGTTGCTTCAAGCCACCCACAGTGACTTCCAAAGCTGTTTGCACTACCTCTGAAGCATTTAGTACACATTCTCAGAAAGGCTTTCAGTATTTATTGGAGATAAGTTTCTGGTCCAGAAATTCAGAGGATAAGCCTGTGTATGGATCATGTCTTCCCTTATTTGTCAAAGCCAAGGTGGTTTCTACTCTGCATTTCAATCTCAGGCATGTTAAACAACTTTCTGCTTTGTAGAAATCAAACATGAAAGATTAGAGATATTTTCCCTGACTTCTGAGAGGTCAGTGTACCATTTCCTTTTGGAAGAGAAATGAAAGGGTGAAGATGTATAATGCTTTACTGAGTCTGCTTTTATGTGCAATATACACAGCCTCCCTGATGACTGTGTTTTTGAGCAGAGGTATGAAATAATCAGAACAGACTTCAGAAATAATTTGTGTTCAAATTCCCAGTGAATCTGTCTTAAGTAAAGAAGTTGCTACAAAACAGAATTCAATGGCCTAATGTACTGAGCCCTTTTTTTATAGCTACATGGTTTTGTTAGCAGTGAATAACCATAGACGTAGTGTACCAGATGGAAATCAGTTAAAGCCCATGTTCATGGATTTGGAATTGTACTTCTATGTGTCTTTTGTGTCTTCTAGAACGATAGCAGCTTTTTTAGAATATATATTTCCAGAGTAATACAATAAGAGAATTCCCTTTATGGATATATGGCATTGATATTTATATCCCTTTGTGATATTCTGAAATGTACTCTGCATAAGAATATTACCTACAACTTGATGAATAGCAAATTTAATTATTCAAATAATGAGTTTGATTATTTAAGTAAAAGCATTTTGTAAGAATTTCTATATGAACTGTAATAATACAATGTTCTTTTTTTACTTGGGATTGAGTTAAATTTTTTTCTCAAGTGTATTTTTTAGACTCACTAAATAAACCAGTTTTGATTGGGATTTTATGCTGGTTTTTGAATTAAAAATAGGTATATTTTTGGCAATTAGAATAGTTAATGTAAAATTAAATTTAAAATACTTAAATATTTTTGTATTAGGAAGTTGGTACTAAATGTATGTTGATCTTAACAGGCTAAATCACACAGGATGATTTATTCCTTCAGTCAAAACAGATTGAATTCCAAATATGAAATGAAACCACAAAAGCTCCACACCATAACTTTTATTAAATTTTATTGTAAATGATATGAGGAATAAATGATTTTAAAAGTTTCATTTATTGACAATATATGTCTAAATATGCCTTTTTGTTCAAGATTTTTTCTAGTATAAAATTATACTTGTAATCTGTGCTATATTGAATACATTTCATATTCACTAGTATAAATTTAACATTTTATTTTATGATTACCTGGATACTTGCAGCCACGATTAGAAAAAAAAAAAAGTATTTTTCACTGGGGATTTCTTTGCAAACACCAGAAGAGAAATATTGTACATATATCAATGAATTACATGGTTATACTTAAACTGTGTGTCCTGGCTTTAATTGGCATTTTTGCTTTACTTTAGTACTCCCATTGCTACCGTGTAGATCTTAGAAATACATTAAACACAGGCATATGGATCTACTTAACATGGTTTCACACTAAATTTGTACAGTGCTTGATCTTCCCACTCTATAACGGCACTTTTTGTGTTATCAACACATTCATGGCCTACAGCTGACTGCTTTTATAGCTTTTAATTAAAATCTGAAGTAGAAAATGTCTATTGGTCGTTGTGTGAAACCAGTCATAAAGAAGAGGTTGTACAAGCCCTGCACAAGATGGATAACATTTACATCACTTTTCCCACCTTTGTCTTCATGATGAAGAGAAGCTCATTCAAGTTAATGATATCAAAGTGGGAGGTCTGAGAGGCAGACCTCAAGCACCCTCAATTATTAAGGATTTACAAATATATTTGCAAGCCATAAGTCTTATCAATATTTTATTTGATTTCACAGACTTGATAGGGAATCTCTCCTACAGTTTGAAGACTCATTTTAATATTCATGTGGTTCATTTTCTTTTAGATTGTCAGCTGACATTCCATATCATGTTGCATCCTTGGATATTAATTTTTTCTCTAAAAGGTGTGTTTTCAGAATGCCCGGAATGTACACACATGTTTCCAGTCATGAATTTGAAGAATGTTAATTTGTTACACACTCTGTAAATAAT
>VZSR01003803.1:47665836-47724583 GCA_013398615.1 Brachypodius melanocephalos
CATGTTTGACCACTAGTCAGTCAGAGCCTCTCATCATGAGCAGTTCTACTGCTTCATTAAATAAGTAAATGAGACTGAAATTTGTCTCCTCTTCCAAATCATAAGCACACTGTTCAAACACTCATAACAAATTTGAAATAATTTAAGAAAACTCCTAATGCACTGCCTTTCTTAAGTATATTTTTATTTGTATATGGAGAGGAAAAAAAAAGCAAAACCAAACAAACTAATAAAAACAAACACAAAACCCCAACAGCAAGAAAACCTATTGCCCAATCTGACAATTGCTTTGACATTTAGACATTGATTCATTCAAGTCTTTCCTTCCTTTCTTCTCCTTAGACTGAAAATATCTTTCTCCTTTCTAAATCCCCTTCTCCTTTTCTTCCATAAATAGTCTTTGCTGCTTTCCCTTTGCTGTCTTACTTCCCTTGCATGTCCTTTCACCTCTGACAATATTTTGTTAGCTTTTTTTCTCTTTCTTCTCTGAATGTATTTGCCATTAATGTAGTTGTTGGTTTCATGTCACTGGCAATAGAATGATTTTCTTTAAAGTTTTTTGACTGTTCGTGGAATCTGGTTTTATTCTTTGTAGTAAAAGTAGTGGCTGTCAAGAAAGAAATCAATATCATCTGATGAATTCCTTATAAAAGTTAGAATATTTTTTAAAAGGCTTCAAAAAGAGGGTTGTATAAACTGAAGAGATTTCAGTACAATGCTCACAACTTTGGATATCATATTTAAACCAAAAACTGATCATATTATATTAAATCAAAGTGAATAGTGTATCTGATAATAAGACAATTTAATCTTACTATGAATTTATATATATATGAGATTATATGAGATATGAATATAAATATATGAATGTCAATGACAATTCACCAGTTTTAATTGAATAAAACAGAAATCTGATTTAATTTTATTTTTTTCAATAAAAACCCATGTTTTATTCTTTCAAATTTATCAAACAAGAGCCCAACTTAAGGATTACTGGCACAGAATGTCGATAGGGACAGTATATGGTAGTGAGTACAGAATGACTGGCAAAGCAAGATATAGAGAGATCATTACACTGAAAAGATCACGTGGTATTTAACTCGATGTTTTTTCATCTTGGCATAGAAGATGAACTCTCTGTTACTTAATTCTAAGTAAAAGAGAACTTGGGAGGTAGAACTTTTAAACATAAAACAATATTTAATTTCAAATTTTTTTTTCCCTCTACTCTTTTCCCTAAGATTTTAGTTGTTTCCCATCTTCAAGTAAGGAATTCAAAAAATAAAACTATGGAAATGCACAAACCTCTCCATTGTTCTTCATCTGGCACAAAAGCAGCCCTCAATGTCCAGCATGAGGAATGAGAATATATTTATAGCAGGAGTTAAATAGAGCAAGTTCATCCAGGAGGGCAACGTGGGTGTGTGTAAAACATCTTAAAGCCTGAAGATTCAGCACAGGCCAGGACTGTCAGGGAAGGTTATTATCAAGATAAGCCTATTGTGTTTGTGAGTACAAAGAGGCAACTGTACTAGCAACTCAAGTGGATTTGAAGGTTGCACCTTTTTGAATAGTTGGGGCTTTTTTATCAGCTGCCTTCTATACACTACCTATTTCAAAGGAGTGTGTTTTGTGGACGGTGCTACAATGACTGAAAAGTGAGTACTTTGTCCATTCTCACAGAATACAGTCTTAAAACAAGCAGTTGCTGCCATGCAGACATTCCTCAAATTACAGGGTATCACCAGTAATTGTGGTGGAGAAGGCCAGAGAATAAAAAGGATGTTAGTGTGTATTTGATAAAAAAAGCAGTCAGGGACAGATTTTCTACAGAAATTAAGCTATGATTTGCTTTCTATATTTTAAAAAAATCTTTTTCTCAACTAAATGGCATGGTAGAGGGCAAGGTCTTTCTCTTTTTTAAATGACTTAGTGAAAAAAACCCTTATCTGTTACAGGCCTTCAAATTGTATGTTCTGTTTATATTATTAACTTCTTAAGAATGTGTTTCCCAACTGATAGCTTTAACTTAAAAAAGTGACTACTAGGTTGTCACACGCATAAACTTAATACGAGAATTTTATTTATTTATTTGTTTCAGCTGCAAACTTTGTAGGTAGTGTTTGAAGCATTCTAAACTCAACATTTGCAGACAAAAGCATAACGTTAACTGACAGTGTCCCTCTATATTGTGAAATGGCAACCACAAATAAAAGGAAAAAGAAAATTGTTTCTGTGTGGCAGACAGCCCATTTACCAGCAATAGCTTTCATTTCATATATTTTGTGTGTGACCTGTTGTGGAAAATCGCTCCGTTCTCTGAAGCATCTGTGCTAGACTGATGAGGAGAGATAGATTATTGTGTTGTGCATTTTTTATTATTATTTTTTCTTCCTAGGTGGGTTTGGTGCCAACTGGCAAACTTTAGGAGCATATGCAGGACAAATCTGGTCACTTTGACTATTTTCTCCTCCATCCTCTCAAAGAGTATCATCCACTTCAAAACAAGCACTAAATTTTCCTCCATATTGAATCATCACTCCTATTTTTTTTTTCCTAAAGTAACATGGCAAAGAACAAGTTGCAAAAAATAAACACAACACATTCCCAGCTTTCTATATGTTGCTAAATGACAGATAATATGATAGCTTTATTAGATTCTCTTTTATATTGTATGCTTCCAGGCCTTTGGTGACAAATGGATCTCAATGGGCTTGGCATAGAGGTTTTGGAGATTTCAGGTTTTATCATACAGTGGGTTTGAGGCAACAACCATCTGTCTGCTTCATTTGTCACTGTGAGCCCTGGAGCTGGATGGAGCCAAGTATTTTTCATACTTGTCACCTTCCAGCCATAGACACTACAGGTGAGTGATATGGGCAGCGCTGCCGTGCAGCAGGAGTGTCCAGTGATCACAGGCAAGCCTGAGAAAGAGTTTATTGACTGGGACACTTGTGGCAGAACATTATCCAGGCCTTTTGTGGGACTTGGCCTGGGTTGGCAGGAGATCTACTGCATCTAGAAGATCTGCTAGAGAATTGGTGTTCTATGGGATTACTTAAGTTTTTTGAGGCATAGGGTTTTTTGCGTGTTTTGGATTGCTGTTTTTTTGTTTTGTTTTGGTTTTTTTTTTTTTGTTTGTTTGTTTGTTTTTTTTTTTTAAATTCTGCTAACAACCATTGCCTTTTCACCAGTTTTCTCTGAAAGGCAAATTGACTGGTTTAGTGTGGTTTTATCCCTGAGATAAAAACTTTGGTTTGAAATTTTTTTCAATTTTACGATTCTATGGAGCATATATATACACAACAAACTATGTCCAAAATTGGCTGAGGTACTCCATCATCTGTGATTATGCGTATTTCAGTTAGTCATTGGTGCTGACTATTCATGAAAATGGAATTAAATACAATTGGTTGTTTCATCATTTAAGCATTGTTCTCATATTCTCAATGTAAGCCTTACTCTCAGCTGAAAAGGAATGATAATTTACATCAATGCATATTAATGCATGAGATTGTCATGGTAACATTTGCATAAACATTATCTGTGGCATCAGATGGTCATATGACAGTTGCACCCTGAATAATTATGTCTTTTAATAAACCAGTAATAAAGCTATCTAGACCTTTGCCCTTTTCTTTCCATGCCCAGATTTGCAATTATAGGTGTTGTGTGCATACAAAGCATTTCATGGTGGACAGTGAGGTTTTAGAAACAGTGTAAAACCCAGGTCTGCGTCATAATGAAAGATAAGGATCTAAAATAATATTTTTTTTTTCTTTAAGCAGTGCATATGCAATTGTGCAATCTTAATCTATGCAAATGGTATCCAGAAGTAGCAGCCAAAGTTCTGTCATTCTCTTTCAGTACTGTGGCATTAAAATTGTTTTCTAAAATATGTGTCCTTTGCACTTTCCCTGTTCAAGATTCTGCCTCCCAATTAATATTCAACTTAATGTTTAGGGGCTTAGCCATTGTAATTAATCACGTTGTAACTGTAGAAAGATACCTAATACCCCATCCCTATGCATTATTTAGATTATTTCCTTAGTGAAAGGATCAGGCAAGAGATTAATTAAATCAAACACTTTGGGATCTGTTTTCTCACTGATGAACAGAGGATTTATATGCAAAACTCAGGTTAGCATTAAAGTAAGTCTGTTGCATAAATCACCTAGGAATTGATAGGAGCAGTGAGACTTTCAGTGACCTCCTTAAACACTTTCGTCCATCACTGCTGTTTAGATCATCATTGTTATTAGTGAAGGAATACTATTAAAATGTTTTATGAGACAACACACCAAGTAATTATAGTCATGAGCTGTAGCTGAAAGCTCAATATAAAAGCAAACTATACAAACTTACAATAAATACAGGCACAAGCAAGATTTCAATGACATTATAATTGCGAATAGTTTCTAAAAAAAACCAACACTGGTCATTTTTTTTGTATTTTCCTCAGAAAGGTGCTATCTTTTCATATTACCAGAGAGAGTAAAAAGCAATTAATCATCTAAAGGATCTTGTTGATATTTAGCGTTTTTTCATACGTCGAACTGCATAATTTGCAAGGGGAATCACAGTGAAAAGAAACCCTTGACTATTTTCTGCAGGTGTTGGAAATTTCTACTAACATCAAAGTCATTGCTGAGTATGAGTTATTTACTGTAACACTTCCTCACTTACTTTTTCTGGGGTGTAACCTCTGTCCTGGGTCATTATTTCTTGCTGGCTACATTTAATAAGAGTTTTTTCAATGTTCTTCAGGCTGATAGTTTACTCTCAGGATTTTGCCTGATTATTTAGATAAGGATTGATAAAAGCAACATTTTCCTTTAGTACTGGTAATAACAATAAAAAATCCAACATGAATGAACAGTGTTTTCCCACTTATTTTGTTTGTCTGCCTTTCCATTCATTAAAGAAAAGCCCCCCTAATTTGCAGAGATATTTCTAATGGGCTTTGTAGAAAAGCCACGTTTTCTTACACATCTGGGCATGCCTGTCTCCAGAGTTGGGCCATATCCCTCACATTCTCACCAGTGAACACTTTTTATCAAATTTACAGTTTGACTTTGAATCTTTAGAAAGTATATTTTTGTGTTTTAAAAAAAAATCTTTGAGACATTAACTGCTTGGATAATCAGATGTGAGGTTTTTATGTTTTTTTCAGCTGCAGTAAATCAGCTTACTCAACTTCCATCTTCATAATGTCATTATCTAAAAATATTTGGGTTCTTTTTAAAGGCCAAATTTAAATATACGGGTCTGTGAGTAACTGACTACTAGAGATACATTTCCAATGTTCTTCAACCAGTTCTTTAACTGCACATCTGAAATATTACAAGTGATGCTATTCAGAATAAACCTCATGCTTTTATGTCATTTTAAACAGAAAACCTGTCTCCAGTTTTTTTTTTTTTTTTTTCTTATAAAGAAGGCAAAAAATAAAGACTGATACTGTAGAAGGTGTCTTTGCAACAGGAGTTGCTAACACATCAAGGGGCATTGTATAGCTAACATTTTTCTAGGAAGGAAATGTTTCGTCTTTACTCTTTATTGAGATAGTTTTGTGGTTTGTAAACATTATTTATTTGAATATAAACTGGTAGCCAGGGAAAGAATCTGCACAAGGAAAACTTACGTATTAGGAGCTTTTCCTATACCATTGTAAGATTATTCCCCAGTCTATAATTATGACTTTCAGTGTGGCTCCTTCTCTTGCCACATAGATGAAGAATAGCTACTTAAACAATTGTGAAACTAGTACCACTGAGTTCCTATGGCTCACTGCTGCATATGCATATGATTTTTGAAACTCACTCAGAAATAATTCATTTGTTATCACCAGTAGTTTCATCTCCTGATTGTTGGCTGTATATTTTCATGATATTTGAAAAACAAGAACTATTCTTTGATGAAAATGCAGAAAGGAGATATCATAAGCTATTAAACCAGAAGTGATTATTATGCAAAGTGAAACAAATGACTTAGTATTGGAGGTGTACAGTTTTGAATCCTGAATTGCTTGGGGGCTTGTGGGAATGCAGCAATGAATGCAAAATGTGAAAGCAGAAAAAAAAGCCCTAGCATTTTTGAAAGATGGATGACGGTAATTATCATGAGCAATGACTAACTATTGGTCTCCACTTTGTCTCCCCGTATTTCTTTCTCTTTTCTTTTCCTTTTGTGAAACATTAACTCCAGGCAGTCAGTTACAAAATGTTAGTATCTTTCAATATTCTAAAAGACACAGTCTTCAATAATGCTTCTAAAACTTACTCTATCTTCTGCATATTAGAGGACACATGTGATCATCTAATTTATCACATTGATAGTAGCTCATACTTTAATTAACACCTGGTAAAGCATAGCTTACAAGTATTTTTTTCTTCATGTATTAGAATTGTTTTAACCATTAAATTTAGCTGAGTTCTATTGTTTGTTCAAAATAAATGTTTGCATAAACATAAATGCTGAACAATTTTGCCCTTAAGTGATAAAATCTACATTGCTGTGTTTGTTCTTGTCCTAGTCACATCTAGACACATTTTCATTGTCCTAGTCACATAAAAAAAAAAACCAAAGAAATTCATCCTTTAATTAAAACAAAACAAAAACAAAACAAAAAACCCCCAAACAAACAAAAAAAAAACCACCAAAAAAACCCCCCAGTTAAAAATGAGTTGAAAAGGGGGAGTTTGCTCAGAAGAATATATGTCATGGAAATGTCTGTGAGTAGTATATATAATGAGAAAAGTCTACCCAGAACTGTTTCAGAATCCATTGCCAGGAAAACTTCTAACTCTTCTGAACCAGCTATGCATTGTAATAAAAGGGGGATGGGAAAAGAGAGGATATGGTGCAGATAAGACACAAAGTGGTGACAAGATCCATTGACCAGAGAACTTTGTGGAGGAGAAATGAAAAAAAAAAAAAAAAAAAAAAAAAAAAAAAAAAAAGAAAAAATCCCCCAAACAAATCCAACGACATACCCTCAAATTAACCAACAATCTCCAACAGCATAAAATCAATTTAAAAAACCCACATTTTTTTTGAGTGTGAAGTCAAAGAGAAAGCTCAGGTAGGACAGCTGAGATAGGAGAAATTGCAAGAAGAAAGAAGACTCCATCAGAAAAAGCAAGGGCTGGAAAGAAAGGAAACGAAACCTCACAAAACAAAAAGGTATAAGAAAAAGGTATACCTGAATTCAGGAATATAGCAGCAGAAGTGCATGCAGGGAAGTAATACAAGGGGAACAGGTCAGCTTGGATGAAATTAATCCCTTTCAAACCATGACAGTTTTATGTAGAGAAGAATTTTCAGTCAAGTGGTGTGAAAATAATTTTTTTCTTTAGGACAATATATAGACTATCTGGGAAAGAACAAGAACTAGGAGACTGAATTGAGAGATGGAAACAACATTAAGTACAGGAAACACTTTGCTGTTACATAGAAAAGTGGATGTGGCAGGATGACAGGGAAATCCTGATGTGAAATATAAGAGTAAAGATGTTTGGCAAGATAGAGTAAGAGAACAAAGAAATAAACAAGTGCAAGTAAAGTGCCATTTTCAAGGAAGGAGAAAACTAAAGGATGAGATAGTTGGGAAAAACACTTAAAATTACAAAAAGCTTCAGAAGGAAGAAGACACAAATATAAACAGAGTAGGAAATTAACCGTAAAACAAAAGAAAAATGGAGAAAATGTTCCTTCACATACAGCTTCATATAATTGAATCTTTAAGAACACAGCAATATGTTACTGTGTTGGGCTTAGAAATGAGTGATTTAAGCCTATTGAAAGTTAGAGAGCATTGATGCTGTTGTTCTTTCCTGGCTGCAGAGATTACCATGGCTAGGAAAGTTGTTCTGAATTAAACAATTCCCCTGTTGTCTCTAGTGTGTGTTTCAGCAGAGAACTGTGAGTAGGTAGTGTTGGTAACCAGTCTCTGTTGAGATATGGAAGGGAATTTTAGCTGGAAGTTGCTTTTTTATGTTCCGTGCTTACATCCTGGGAGAGAACAGTTTGTTATGTTTGCCCTGAAGTACTTAGCACACTTCTGAGCCCTGTAAACCAATAAATAATTATATATTAAAAAACTGTATGTGAATGCAATTTATGGATGCCTATAAGGCACCTATTAAAAGCAATTCTTTAATGTTTAAAATCTGTTTAGATTAAGCATCAGATGCTTCCCAGACTCTCAAGTTGTCATTGATTATGCTTAATGAAATAACTTCTAAAAATAAGGAAACATCTTTCAAAAATTGTCTTAATTTCATCCACACATAAGAACAGAATGAAAACAAATTAAACAGTGGCAAGCCATTGATTCAGATCTTACAGCTTAATTTGTTCCAAGAAGAAACAGATAAATGCAGAAGTCTGACACAGACCTTTTTCCCCTTTGTTTTTCCTCCAGTCTTGACTGCCACAAATACTTTAGTAGTTACCTCTTTCCTCACTCAGAGATTTTCTAATAGTGTCTGTATATTTCTAAGAATATGAAATTATAGTTATGATTAGGAAGGTAGTGGGGCACATCTTCTAGTTGAAAATTATTGATGTTTCTCTTCTTAGTTTGTTTTGTCAGGATTAAAAGAATCGAATGTTACAGACTATTCATAATGATAACTCTTGATTTATTTTTAATTTATTAGTATTTGATTTTTAATGGCTTCCCAAAATTAATGAGCATATTTTTCGGTGCTTTAAGAATGAAAAACCTTGTGTTATGTCTGACGGGATGGAGTTTCATAGCAGCCTCTATGGTGCTAGATTTTTTGCCATGAACCATGTTGATAGAACACCAATATTAAAAAGGCTGCACAGGGAAGTGGTGAAATTACCACCTGTGGAAATGTTCAAAAGGCTCGTGGATGTCGTGATTGAGGACATGGTTTAGTGATGAACGTGCTGGTCCCAGTCTATATCTTGGACTTGATAATCTTAGAAGTTTTTTCCAAACTTAATTCTTCTATTATTCTATGATTTTATTTTTTTTTTCTGAAATACTGAGTAAGCTGAGCTGTGCTGAAGATGCACAACTGTAGTAGATGGCTTCTCCAGGCTTGGAGAAAAAAGAATGGGTTTTCATGGCTGATTTGTCTGAATTCATCTTCAAACTATTCTTGTCTGGCTGCACTGAGACTTCACTGGTCCTAAGCTGGTGCTCTGCCTCATTCCCATCTTTATTATTCCTAGCAGAGCTCTGCATAATGTGCATTTGCATATTATATTGTAGAGATTTGATTTGCACGTGGCTGCTCCTTGAACAAAGTGGGGGTGATATCAGTCTAACTGGAAAACAAACGTCCTCTGCTATCTGTCTGCAGAAGTCTGTATTAGCTGATACAGACTATTTATCTGCTGGAGAAAAAGTGATGGAAAAGGGAAATTTCAGACATGGGACATGAATATGAAGAAGAACTTTTTTTTATGGTAGGGGTGGCTGAGCACGGGATGTCCAGTGATGCTGTGGAATCTTCTCTGGAGATATTTAAAAGTGTCCTGTCTGGACACTTTTCTAAGTAATGTGCTCTAGGGAGCCCTTCTATGCAGGACAGCTGAACAAGATGACCTCTAGTGGTCTCTTCCAATTTTACCCATTTTGTGATTCTGTGGTTTGGCTGAGTAGGTATCACATAGTACTTCTCCTGTGTCAACAATACAAGAGTTACTTGCTCTTTCCCCCTTTGTGATAAACTGTATTGCACTGTGGCATGTTGCAGTTGGAGAGTGGTGCTTGCAGTCCAGACAGCTAAGATATTATATCATGGAATATATTAATTTTCTGTGTGTGGACACACATAGATTTTCCATAGTTTGTATTCAGTTCATATAGCCTCAGTTTCCTGTATAGAAAATAGATAACATTCTACTCATAAACAATATTTTTTGATGTGGTTACTGTACAAAATAGGAGGGTGGGCTATTTACTAGTGTCTAAATTTACTTACTGTTTCATTTTGATCTGATGTTGGCAGTGCTTTATTTTATTTCTTTGCTTTTACAATTGTGTTGTGTTCAGTTTTTGAAATTTTTATTATTAAGTATGTACTTAACAAATTGTCTTAGCAGTGTGAGACAAAACACTGGGAATACTGTCACTCATCTTTGTTCAATAGTATAGAGTACTGCAAAAATACAAGCTATTAAATAAGAATATAAGAAAGAAACAAGAATGGAATTAATTTAGAAAAAAACTTGTAATTACATCATCCAGCGTTATAATCTAGTTCCTAGACTTTGCAATTATGCAAAATGAGTCTCCTATGCCTATATTATCATACATCGTTAAAAAAAATGAAGTGTGTTTTAAAATTTAGGAACTACGATTTTTATAGGAATATTGTTTTCAAATGTCTGTAAAACATACAGAAAAGTATGTTTTCAATATAGTGAAACATCTAAATTTGGTGGTTACAGTAGCTGCAATGCTACTTCAGAAATATAATTAAGAAAACACCTACTGATGCAGCTGTATTTTTTGATTTTTCTATGTTGCAGCCTGTTCTTAGAAATGGAAAAAAGATTTTGAAATTCAGAGACTACACATAAGTTAATAATTCAGTTCAAAGATTAACTTGTGTTTATAATTACATCATTTTGAATTATTCCCTTTTTTAAACCTTTAATTTAACTATGGTAACATAACAAATATTCTGAGTACTCCATGTCATGGCAAAAAAATTCTCAGAGGCTTTATTCTATTCCTCCCTTCTTTTCCATTTACTTTAGGCAGACCAGAAATCCATTTTTCAAGGAAAGATAGGGTTGCACTCCTTCCGTATATTCTATGTGTTCAATATATCTTATTTTTTTCTCTCCTTTAGTACTTGGTTTCTTCCAATTTGTCATCCAGTAACTTTAATTTCTCTGTCTTTCTGTTCATTAGCTGTATGTATTAATTTGTTTTTTTCCATGTCTAGGATATTTCTATGCACCGCTGCAGCTGAAACGTTCATCTTCCCAAATTTATTGTCCATCTTATTTTCTAACATGCTGAATTTTGAGTGCAGAATAGTCATAGAATTAATGTTGAATGCTGCGACATTTTATTTGCCTGTTTATCTGGGAAATAAAGGACTTATCCTGAACCCTTCTTGTATCCTGTGAAATGTGTGTATATGTATATATATATATATATATATACACAAAACATGATGTCAAAATGATGTCAATGATACTCAAACATTCTGAAGGCACTGATTGCCCAGAGCCTTTACCCTCTCAACTCATCTAACAATTTGCAGATATATTCAATATGAGAAAATATTGACACTTTTTAAAGGCTTCTGAAGGGTTTCATGAGGGTTACAGAGTGAGTAAGTCAGTCTTGAAGCGGCTAATAAAGTATATTTTGGGAGTTCCTTACAGTCAGTTGAAAAAAAGACAGACATACATATAAGTGATTAATGTGTGGATGGTCATAAACGAATTACAAAATTAGTGGCTGCATGAACAGCAAAACTGAGGCTTTATATATAATTCAAGGTTGATGCATAATAGAGTGTAAGTATTGGCCGATGTAAAATTGACTACAAATTTACAATTTATAATTTCATTGTTAATGGAAACAATTCACAAATCCTTTTTTGTATGTCAATATCAGATTAGTGTTATAGCTACAATAGTATGTCTCACCTAAAAATAATAAAATTTTGAGAACTAAACTGAATTCAAGGTGTATTTTTTTGTTTGCTTGTTTTGGGGTTTTTTACCATTATAGAAACAGGTTTTTAAATTAAAAGACAGGACTTAAACACCATCTGCTATCCCCATTATCCTTCTTAACAATGAAAACCATGGTGGAATTTTAGAAAAAAATTCTTCTGCAGGTGGATGATTGAGACATTCAAAAATTTTACTGTTGGTACTGGAGGCAGCACCTTTCATTAAACGAGACTTTGATCCAAACACTCATTTGGTATGAATCAGTGCAGTTCATTGAAGAGACAGCACAGCCCCAATGTCTTTGAAGTTTTCCATTTACCTATTTAGACTTAGGGGTTAGACTGCCTCTCTAAATGGAAAGTCATGTGAGATACTTATTACAGGACTGAAATGCTTTTTTTTAACAGCAAGTAGTACAGTAAGCAGATCTGTCTGTAAAAAGTGAAAGGAAATGAAAGAAGAAGCAGTCACATGAATCTACCTGTGACCAAATCTATTTTCTCCTAGTGAATCAATTTACACATACTTATTCAGAAACTACTGTGCTTGTAGCTCACACCTATTCCTGGTGCCAGGAATACTTGGACCTGACTGTGATTTCTCCAGACAAATAATAGGGATATTAGGTATTTCTTGAAATTTATTATGACTCTGTCTAGACAGGTGCTTACCCATGAAGTAACAGGCTGCCTCTTTAAAGTCAAAGAGATTCCTTATCTTTTTAAGGTTAACCAGGTGGTGAGGTGTCTGTGACATCTAGAGCATTGTGATTTCTTGTTCTCAGCACTTAGGCTGCCTTTTCAGATTCGGGCAGCTTTGCAGAATTTCCTTTGAAGACATGAAAATTAAGAAGGAGGATGTATTCAAGGATGAAATCAAGTCCAAATTATATACGTTTCCCCACTTCCAGAAAGAAACCACTTTAAACAAACAAAAGTAGTTTTTAAATTTTCCATTGGCCTTCTATTTGGAGTTTAGTTCTACTATCCTATTAATGGAGTACAGAAAGGAAGAGATCCAAGCGAAAAACAGACGCATCCATAGAACTCATAATAGTTTTTCTGGTCTTTATCCATCTAGTTCAGGAAGGCATAAAGTGTGTGAGGTTACACTTTGCTCAGCAAATTTTTCTGTTTTGAATTTGTTTTGTTACGAATATGAGAGTACCACAGAAAGAGTAGGTTTCAATTCATACCTGGCTGTCTACCATTCCTGTCTAGTCAATTGGAAGGTAAAAGTACATTTATAAGGATATTTTTCTCATTCATTCTATGAGAGAGGTCTAAAATCAGGAGACTAACCATGATCTGACTCTACCCTCCTTTCCTCTTCATTAACTATATAGTAAATACATGAAGTAAGCTGAGAGAAGTCCAGACCAATATATACATAGTCTAAGGTTTCAATTTTTAAACCCAAAATAGAGTAGAAATAGTCTTTTAAATCTCCAGTATTTAAATGGGCTGTCTTAAACTGACTTCTTCCCAATCATATTGTATGCCAGAAAATGGAGAATACATGTTCCATGTTGTGTTAGGGCAGGACTGGTAATAATTTGTTCTTGTTTCTCATGTTTCTCCATGAGCAAAACATTCGAATCAGGCATAGAATTTTTGTAATAGACCTTTTATTAAATATATTTTATATTTTACTTATAGGTTTTGGATTCATTTGGTGGATAAAAATCACTCATCAGCCAATGAATTATCATTTTATAAAGGTTTGTGGAATCATCTGTGCATAATTTTCCATACTTTATAAATCAAAAAATATGCTGCTGCTGTAGAGAGCCAAATCTTTGGTGTACTTTTGTTTGGTGTATCAGGAGTTTTTTGGTTTTCACTTATAGTTAAATATTTGTGTACATAATTCTTTCTAATAAATGAAATTGAAATTTGATTTAGTTCAAAAGATAAATAAAGAAAATTTCTTAATTAAACCTTTAAAACATCTTTTGTGTTGAAGTTATTTGAGTTTGAAATTATACCAAGAAAGATTTTTTTAAAAACAACCTTTGTCTTTCACTTTAACTGAATACATCCATCATTAATTAGGAATAATTCAGTCCCAAGCATAGATCTTGTAGACAAACCTGCGGTAAATTTAAAGTTTTTAAAAGTTAAAAACTTCTGAATCAGCACCTCAATAAAAATTGTATTTTGATCTAAAGTGTAGAGAATCTGAAGTTATTTCTGTAGCTGTTTAATTCAAAGAACTATTTAAGGTGAAGGAGTGAAAAACATCCAGGTCTAAAACCATTTCACAAAGGAACAGTAAAAGTAGTGACTGAAATACAATGTTGCAGAAAGTCCCAGTAATGAATGTAAATCTCAGCTTTTCTCTCAGACACACACACACACACACACACACACACACACACACACACACACACACATTCTCACCTACACAGTCCCCAGCATTAGTTACTGCACTTATATTCTGAAGAACTGTAAGCCTCTCTACAGCTATTGATCTGCAGACTTTCTGAAATTAAACTGCCAGGTATCACTGTGTTCTTGATATGTTATTGATTTTCTTTGGAATGTTTTGAGGAAAAAAAAATATGACAGAGCTGTAGGACAAAGAAAAGGTCTCAGTTTTATTTAGCAGAAAACTTGATTATGCAGCAGCTGACCACAACATTTTTGTTTCTTTCCCCAGCTTTCCTTTGAGAACTGCTGCTAAAATAATGGTATTTTCAGGGGTTAAAGTGTCCTCCTGAATCACCAAATCTTTATTGATCTGATTCACAAAGGTTCTGAGCCCCTCAGGTGGCAAAACATTCACCTGCTGCTTTAAGGCAGCTTTGACTTTGCTTTATATCCTTCAGAGACTGGTGTTTGTGGAAAGAACATCCAACACATCATAGACCTGCCTCTTGTTTATAGGCATTGTTCAATTCACAGCCCTGATACTGCATTAAGTTGCACTCATCTCTAGCTTTCAGGGTCACCTTTATAGAAAGAAAAAGTTTGTTCACAACCAGTTTACTGCTGCCGTATCTTTGATTCAGAATACGGAATAGGGAAAGAGAACAGCAGATTTTTACCATTGTAGATTAGACAGTTACACTAAAGAATTTACTTTTTGCCTTCTTATCAATAATTCCTGACCAAACAGCTCTTTGTTGCTTTCAATCTTCACAACATTAACTCATTATGTTCACCACCCCAGCTGATATCTATTCTTCTGTACTCTCTCTGGCTGGGACAGGGTAAATTCTCTTCATAGTAGCTTGTATGAGGCAATGTCTTGGTTTTGTGAAGAGAACAGTGTTGACAACACATTGAGGTTTTTTAGTTGAGCAGTGCTTGCACAGTCAAGGCCTTTTCTACTTCACACACTGCTCTGTCAGTGAACAGGCTGGGGGTGCACAAGGAATTGGGAGGGGACACAGCCAGGACAGCTGACTCTAGCAGACCAAAGGGCTACCCCGTATTGTAGGGTGTCATGCCCAGTAATAGAAGTTGCAGAATAGATAGATGAAGGAGGAGATGTGGAGAATTGGAATGCCTCTCTTCCCAAGCAAAGTAACAATTACATATAATGGAATCTGTTTTTCCTGGAGATGGCTGAGCACCTGTCTGCCCATGGGAAATGGTGGATGAATTCCTTTTGTTTTGGTCTTGTGCACAGCTTTTGCTTTACCTATTAAACCATCTCTATTTCAAACCATGGATTTTTGTGCTTTTCTTATTCTCTTCCCATTCCACTATGAGACAGTGAGCAGATGGCTCTGTGAGGTTGAATTGCCTGAATTTACCCCACCTAATTGTTGCCATTCAAATATTAAGAATTGCAGAGGAAAGCAACACTTCAAACCTGTTCCAGGTCTCTGCAGTCCTCTCTACCATAAATCACTTACGGCCCTCATCTTACTATATAGAAAATATAGGATGAAGTTGATGATTGAGATGACCATTACGTTAAAGGTTGCTTCCAACCCAGGCCATTCTGTGATTCTGTTACCCAGACTGTAGACAGAGTGGAGGTCAACACCTCCCTTTTCTTTCCTTGGGGAGCTGATATCCAAGCCATTTAATAATATCTCCCTCTAATCTTTTCCTTTAGTATAAAATTCTTTAAGAGCTTCAAAGTCTTTGGATGGTGTTGCAGTACACAGTATACTAAATCATATATCAGTAAGAAAGGACCATTTCAACTCCTCTGCTAGTAATATAAAAAATCATGGCCTCATACCACATAAATGTATCCAGCACCTGCAGCCTATATACATTTGTAAGAGTTCTCCATCAATATCACAATCACTCACCTGTGCTATATGTGCATTATTATTTTTTCAAAACATTTTTAGCAAAAATTTTGGCCCAAAATAATATGATTCTCTCTCAGGTAAGAAAACATAAAAGTCAATTATGATTCTGTGTTGAGTGAGTGTCTAGAAGAGCCCTCTCCTATGAAACATCTGCTGTCATTGTTATTACACAGAAGGACTGCCAACAACTGAGATATTAGTGAAAGTATAAGAAAAAATGAATTTAAAATTCTAAAAATTGGTCAGTAGGAAAAGATAAAATTAAATACAAAGGTTTTACTACAACTTTAAAGTTCTAGCAGATATATGGTTTGTAATATTTCTGGAAGAGCAATGTAACTTTTTCATTTTCTTCCTGAGAGCATCTCTCTTTTATGGCATTTTATAGTTGTAACTGTTGGTTAGTGTTTCAAAACATTTTCATGAATTATAGCCATATAAACAATTTCATTACAATTTGGGTTAACATCCTTTGTTTTTAAAAAAAATCTGACATAGTTGAAGAAATTACTGAACTTTGCTGGAAAAAAAACCCTTAAATCCACAGAGTCAATACTTAAAATTCTTTTCTAAAAAGGCATTATTTTCAGACTAAGTAACAGCTGTATCTCTTACAAGCATTTTATGACATCACTGCCCACAGAAAGTTTCTTCAATTTCCAGACTGAAATTGAACTGTATCAAAAATGTAATTTCTCCTTCATTATTAGATAAGATCATTGTTTGTTGATACAACCATGGAGTCCTGTGTTTTCAAACCAAAAATTGCAATACTGGAATGCAGCAGAATCCTCAGGTATCAGCATGGTAAGTCTATACCTAGAGTAAAATATTGGTTAGTTTTTGGCAGAAATGAAAATTATATTGTTTTCAGTACTGTCTGTCAGTATGTGACAGAGTTTCATATTTTCTGAGGGTTTATATGGTGACAGAAATCACTAGTGGAAAGTTTTCTATATGGGAAGGAATTGCCTTAAGTCTGTCTAAACTGGCCTTGCATTTTCCACAGAACAATAAATCATTACATCTTGAACTTCTCCAGCCACAGATCCCACATAAAGACTTAGGAAATCTTCAAATGATAGCATACTTGTGGTCAAAGAAAGGCTTTAAGCTTCCTGAAGCAAAGTTTAAACTTTGACTTCGTAAGTACCACAGCACACGTCTGAATACATATAAAAATCATAGTACACAAAAAGCATGGAAAAAATTAAATAAGCATGGTAGGATTCTGGAAAAGTACTTGGAAAAGTATTTGAAGAAGTACATATGGTTATAATCTCTTTTTTTTTTTCTACTTGCATATTAAAACTCCTTGGTTTGAATATCTTTTCTTGTGTACAGAGAGACTGTTTTGTTTTTGTTATTTGTCTTCACTTCTTACTCCCATCATAGGGACTGGCCCACTGTGCTGTTTCCTGAAGATTATTTTTTAATTAAAGAGACTGATCAATCTGTTTTACTAGAATAATATGTTTCTCAATCCAAACAGTGGTTTCTGAAGACAAATCAAGAATACTAAGTAATTACATAGTAAAATCACCTGGCAAATCCGACTTAAAAATAACTTAATCAAAATGCTATCTCTAAATAGGGCATCTCAAAATACTTACAGGTTTGAACTCTGAGTTGGTTTTGTTTGGATTTAAAGAGCTGGTTGCTCACATATTGCTACGTGAAATATTTCTATACAGAGGTAATGCATTTTTGCCTTTCTTGCAAATGAAATGTGATAGATTGTTTATCTTGGGCTTCTTTGCCTCTTGCTTCCCACTCCACACAATACAGTTTTATGAGTAAATGTCAGATAAACTATTTTCGCACATAAATTTAAATATATCTAAGTACCTTGCAGAACCAGAATCAGTTTTAGAATTTTAGAGGTCATTAAAATGTCTTCATAATATAAATCCATTCTAACCAATTAGTCTTTATCTATTTTATTTTCTTTTCTTGGTGGATGTTGGTGATAATATTTTCAAAATTTTAGAAATGTGAAACATTAAGAGTATACACTGTCACGTTTTAAGCTATAGCTAATTCTTTAAATAGCTGCCTCACATGAAGACCACAGTTACTTATGAAATAATAAGATGTCTCATGATCCAGCTGAGCTAGTGTTGAAATTGGTTAAACAGAAGAGTTGCTTAACTGTGTTACGCTTAGCCTTGGTAAGTACAGTTAATTTGTAGCAGCTAAAACACATGCTCTTCCAATCCCTTCAATTCAGCCGTGTAATCTCTCCCAAACCCAAACTCTCTTGCCACCAGCTAATTAATCCTTATCATGCATTTTTAAAAGGCCAGTTTATGAAGTCAGATAAGGAAGAAAAGGTCAGTGAGGTGTATTTTTTTTTATCCTTCTTTTAGCATTAGCAAGAAGGACAATTACTGTTTTAGAATTGCAGATACATTTAGCTAATTTCTACTTGGTTGCATCAAAGACATTCCATTCTCTAATTACTGAAGTCTTCAAAGAAAAATACCGGGGAGAAAAACCCCCATCTTTCAACCATCACTGAACTTCTCATTCTAGTAGAAGCTTAAGGCCAAACCCTACAAGTGAAAATATTGACCTACAGAAGCAGGGTATATTCCCTTTTCCCTTTAACATGTAGATGATAAAAATCTAAACCATCACCCAATATCCTGATATCCCACTTATTCTTTTTATGCTTTTGCTCTTCAGATATGGAAGTTCTCTTCCAGTCCAAAGGGTTTTGTGATGCTATGCTTGAACTATTTTAAAAAGAGCAGAATAATTTCTTTTAACACTTGTTACATGTTACTAATTCAAGTGTTTCAGAGGGATTGAAATTATTCTTTCAAAATAAAGTAGAACAAAAAGGTGGAAAAAGTGCAATGAGGAGAGATGGGCCATGAACAGAGATTACATTGAGTTTTACTTTGGTGGCCAAATTGTGAACAAAGTCAACATTGTGAAGAAATGACTTTTAAAGTGTATGCAATTAAGATATATCCTACTTAGAAACAGAAATTTAGCTTCTGTTTATGACTCTTTAAAAAGGCCACATTTAAAAAAACCCTAATATTTAAAATGAAAGCTGAAATTTAAACTAAACCTGGAACAATTTGGCTCATAAATTGTCTCCCTCCCTACTAATAACTAGATTGTACCACTTTTACAAAAAAAAAAAGCCACTCAGAATTGAAAACTGTAAGGAAGTATTGCTTTTCAAGTGAAGAATCATTTCAAGCTTTCAAATCAGCAAAACTATTTCCTGTAGGAGAGCTATAAAAATATGTCATATAAAAAAATTGAGGAGAACAGTGTTTCTAATATAAAAGAGAGGATGATAATGAGGGTGATTATGAGGGAGAATTGTTTATAAAATAAGCTTATTGACATTAAAGATATATTTAGAGAGATATTTATACAGAGATAGGAAAGGCTGGATGAAAAGCATTTTATCATATTCAAAAGTGCCCAAGATTTTAAGTAATGACAGTCTGCCCTGAATTGTATTAAATTCAATTTAGCTCAACAGTCAGATTTCCTAAACTGATAGAGAGTTGACAGTGACTGCAGATAAAGTCAATCAAATAATACAGTGATTCTGTTAGTTGTTTGATAAGTGTGATTTTAATATTTGAGCTTTTAAAATATGTGGTAGGAATATCAGCTCAGTTTATTGGCACGCAATGGAAAATATTTTATTTCTTACTGCTGTAGTGGGAAAAAAATGAACCCCCTAATCCCTGTCCTCCACATAATAAAAAAACCCCAAGAAAATTCACCCCAACTTGTCCCCACAACAATTTGTTTCTTTGATATCTGAGAAATGACTAAATTATCCTTAATTACAAGAGTGAAATCTTCCTTTATGTACATTTATTCTAATGGACCCTCCCATGTATACTGTAATTGTAAAAAAATAATGTTATAGAAATGCTTTTTTTTTTTTTCAGAAATGAGAGTCAGTATTTCGTTTTAATTAGTTGCAGATCTATTCCTTTCCCTGCCCACTTGAAACAGAAAATAATACTTTCTGTTGTGAAGGGCCTGCACAAGTATAGCTGACCTAAATATAATTAATGAGCACTGAAGAGAAGAAGGTATTAAAGATGAAGCCTGTTGATGACAGAAGACATTTGTTGCAGATTAATAATCTTCTGCTGATTGGGTTATTGATGTTATTCCCAAGATGTGACCATGGCAATTTACAGGAAAATGAAAACTTCTTTGTTTCCACTCTTAAATAGCAGTACATCATGACATAACAAAAGAAGTGGTTCACATGCCACATAGGTAATTTAGTTGCAGCTCCATTCTTATGAATCACAGCCAAGTAATTAATCTTTTACCTAGGAGACAGTACTGGGGATATTAATAAAATGTGGAAATAATAATAATTTTTATATAAGGAAAAGAAAGTACATGATTTAAGGGAGATTGATACTTTTCACAGATACGAAGAAATTGAATTTTCGTTTCAGTGTAAGAAAGCCTTAATTGATGGGTATTGCTATCATACAACAGCTGGACAGAGGAAGGAACTGAATCTGGATAACTACACATGAAATTTATAAGTGTTGCAACAATAAATTTGCAGGACATTTTGTATTTTGTATGCAGCATGTACTGTTTTCAGCCTAATTGGTTTTTCATGGATTTGAAGACACATTCTACAGATAAGACTACATCTGTTTTCCCCAAGACAGACATTATTCTGATTAAATATTTGAAATTAAGATAGAGTGATTTCATGTGTTAGTTTTGATAATGGTGGTTGGTTCAATGAAAAAAAAAAATATTGGCAGTCTCTTATAAATGTTTCAAAAATCTGAAGTGGCATGACTTTGTGATTAAAATTGTTTAATTAGCATTTCCTGAAATACTAGGAATTAACCAAATAAAAGAATTGCTGTAAGAATCATTTGGCAGTTTTGCACTATAAAAGTGGGTTTTTACATTTATGCATGATTTTTTTTTAATTGAATCAGTGTGAGATCAAAGTAGCTAATTCTATGTCTGTAAGTAAATTTTCCTGTTAATTTGCAATGTGCATTGACTCGTAAAAAGAAAAACAAAAAGTAGCCTTGTATTCTTCACAGCCTTTCTGCATGAGAGTTTTTATTTTAAAAAGAGTTGCTGTCTGCATCAGGAGCTATTAACAAAGCCAAAGCAGAAAATACTCAAATTCTTCTACTTTCAAAAATGATTCATAGAATAATTTGAGTTAGAAGGGACCTTTAAAGGTCATCTAGTCCAGCCTTCTTGGAATGAGCAGGGGCATCTTCAATGAGATCAGATTGCTCAGAGACCTATCCAATCCTATTTTGAATATTTCCAGAGTTGGAGCATCTGCAACCTCTCTGGGAAACTTGTTCCAGTGTTTCACCATCCTCATTGCAAAAATAGTTCATTCTTATATCTAGTTTGTTTCTACTTTTTAGTTTAAAGCCACTAGCTCTTGTTCTCTCACAAGAGGTCCTAATTAAAAACCTGTCCCCATCTTTCTTATAAGCTGAATGTTAAATATTGAAAGGCAGCAATAACGTTTCCCTAGAGCCTTCTCCAGGATGAACAGCCCCAGCTTTCTCAGCCTGTCTTCGGAGGAGAGGTGTCCCAGCCCTCTGAGCATCTTCATGGACTTCCTCTGCAGCTTCTTCAACATGTTCATGTCTATCCTATGCTGAGGACACTACAGCTGGATGCAGCACTGCAGGTGGACTCCTACAAGAGCAGAGTAGAGGGGCAGAATCACCTTTCTCAACATGCTGGCCACATAGCGGGGAAAAAGATGTTATTATGCCTATTAGAAAAATCAATGCATAAAAGAGATTACTGACCTTTCCATTTAACAGTGCTAGAACCCCCCTACCTGAAAGTAAGAAATTTGACATTTTCCAGTTATTATTCCTACATTGGGTGAATGTTTTACTGATCTTATCAAAATCTAGAAAATATTGACCAAATGAAAAGGTGATATAAAATAAATTTGCTGGAGGCTTCTTAAATTTTTGCATCAAAAATCTCCAAACACTGCAGTGAGGTGAGCTGGGTTTTTTTCAACTATTCCCTGAGCCTTTAAGCTACCTAACACACAAACGTTGAAAACATAGGAAGTAAATTTTATTATTTGCACCTTCCTGTAGCAGCAGCATCCGAGAAGAAAAAGCTGGTTTGAATAAAGAGAAAAGAGGAGTCAGTATTGAAATAAAGTGTATGTTATATAAGCTAAATGGGCATCTGGCATAGGTGATTAGATATAGGAAGATAGGGGAGAATGCTTGGAAAATTAAACTAAGAAGCAACAGAAATATTGAATAAGAAAATAACAGCAGACATATGAGTGTTGAAAAAGGAAATATATGGCAATGGACACCAGACTGGTGGTAGGAATGCGGACAGATTTTTGATAAACTAAAATGAAAGTCCTTCCCACAATGTTCTTCAGACAGTTCAGTTGCATTAACCAAGGATCATATCAGGTGAAGACCTCTGTTTCTGTGTTCTGCCTTGTGCTTTCTAAATTTTTGTTTGGTAATGTGGTCCCCTGTCCTGTCAGCAGGTAACCACATTTAAAACAGATCCTTTTCCCTCTCATTACGAAGGAATTACAATGTTATTTTGAATAATTTTCTTAAACGCTTGGATAATTTTAGTGCATATTTGCCATCCCACCTCACATCTGAAAAATAAAACTGGTGGAGTGAAATGTTTTAGAAAGAGCACATGAGTACTGAGAATTAAGACCTTCTGCAATTTCAGAAGTGTTTTCTCTTCTCTTCTTATCTGCCTGATACTCTGTGTTTTGGACTGGGACATCCGTGGGAAAAAAAAAAAAAAAAAAAAAAAAAAAAAAAAAAAAAAAAAAAAAAAAAAAAAAAAAAAAAAAAAAAAAAAAAAAAAAGCTTGACAAATGCAACCTACAGACTTGTTATATTACTTATTTAATATTTCAACTATCATCAGAAGTAGCCTGCTGTTTGAATTCCATAAAGTATTCTGACTGGTTTAGATGGCTGGCTGGTATTGAACTTTACTAAATTATGAGCTTTTCTGAGACAGAAAGCCTGGATAAAGATATGAATATGTTGTTGATTCTGTTTTTAAACATTTTTATTTAAAAATTATTATGATATTATAAAATCGTATTAGAGCTATTTTTGCTAATACCTTTGATAGTGATTCTTTGAGTGATCCTAAGCCACTCACTCACAAGACAATATAAGGAGAAGATTTATTACACCTATTTTTAGCCACTTAAGACTCTTATCTGCTCTTTCTTAGTTAGTAGGATGAAATAAGCATTTTTCAAGAGTAAAATATTCCATACAAAGTCAATCATTCACTCTAAGATTGCATGAATCATTGCTTGAATGTGATTTGAACATTTCCCTCTCCATTGCCACAAAAATCAGTGTAGATTATATTAACATAAGGTAAAATATTCATTAGGAAAGGCACATTTAACACTAGCTGTGCTCAGTGTTTCCACAGGAATTTACATTTTGAAAGAGACAATTTTGCTAATTATAGTAAAACAAAATCAAATGTCTTACAGTAGTAGTAAAAGTATTAATGCCAATTACGTTGTACCTATTACACAGAGAACACTTGAAATGTGTTAATGAGGAAGAGACAGAGGTCACTTCTCTAACTGCTAGTTCAGGATTATGCATTTTGGCAGAAGGTGGATGACATAATTCAACAGAAATTTCAAACATTACATTAGGCAGAGCTAAGTGCTTCTGCTATAGAATTTGCTTAACAGTTGAAATATTTTTTCCAGACAGAGAGAGACTCAAGTCACATTCTTTTAATCTTAACTACATATACATGAAAAACAAAAGCACTGCAGATATTTGATTCCTAAAAGAAATATAATTTGTTTATTTTCATGTTCTTTTTTAATTACTATTTTTGATTATTATTAATGATACAGTTATTCAAGTCATTCTATTCATAATATATATGAGTTCTCTTATTGAGGGAGATAAAAGAATTTGAACTCTACATAGAATTCTTCTTTTTCTCACTATAAACATTAATTTCAGAACTTAGTTTTTAAGTTTCTTTTGCAAATAAAAGTAGTATTGCTGCTTACAAGCTTCTTTGTACAAGCATTGATCATTATCAAAAAGTTTTTGGGAGGCAATGGGGGAACCCCAGGGGATGATCAAGGTATTAGATATTTGCCTACCTAAAACTCTGACAATAATGAAAAAGAAATTAATAAAAGTCCTGTTAATTTTATTGTTTAATTCTAATGTTATGCTATTTTACCACAAATATGAAAAACCAATCCTCTTCTGAAAACATCACAGTACAAAAATTCTAACTTTAGGTTTCATTAAGGCATTCCGTAAGAAATATCTTCTTGTTTCCTTCCTATCTAGTTCCTATCTTGTCCTAAATTCAGAGAATTATTAAGGTTAGAAAAAGCCTCTGAGGTCCTCCATCCAACCTTTGACTGAACATCACAGTGACAACTAAACCATACCACTAAATGCCACATTCAGTTTTTCCTTGAACATTCCCAGGGGTGGTGACTCCACCACTTCCTTGGGAGGTCTGTTCCAGCATTTGACAATCCTTTCAGTGAAGAAATTCTTCCTAGTGTCCAACCTGAACGTCCCCTGGTGCAGCATCTTGTCTAATTTTGAGTGAACAGCTGGAGACTTCCATATGCATCAATGCATGTGAGATATGCAGTGGATGCATGTGTCAGTGCAGGTGGGAGGGGAAGGACAGGCAAGACATTGGAATACACAAAGCACCCTGAGCAACTGGGCACTGACAGCAAAACTTTCAGTGTTTTCACTGAAGAAGAAAGAAGTTAAAAAAGGCATGAGCTTTGCAGTACAGATGTTAAATGTATATTTAAATTAATCTTTATACTAATATAGTAATTTTTTAAAAAATCACAAATTCTTTTCTTGTCCTCTTTGCTATTTATAATTTCACAACACAATTTCTATCCAAAGTTATCTAAGACCTTTTAATTCTTTCTGTTAACCAGAATATCTTTGGATAGTGAAATAGTAATTCAAAGCAGAAAACCCTAGAAAAACATTAATTTCTTAGAGCATGTCTGTGCATTTTCAGGCTTTATGCCACTAGACAGCAGTAAGGAACCTACATGTGCTGGAAGTCCTAGTAAAAATGAGCTGTGAAGGTGTTCAGGGGTCTGGCTCCACAGTCTGATGATGTGATAGCCTGTTGACCACAGCTGGATTGAATTGAGCATCCAGGTGGAATACAGCCAGATGGTGATGGGGAGGTCTGGCTCTCAGACAGACCTACCAAAGGGAAATCTCAAGTCAAAGTTACCACAAGTCTGAGGTTTACATATTTTGCTGGGTTGTTGGCAGAACCAGCCTGGTTTTATGATTCAGCATTTCTGTCTCTCAGTCCTTAGTGACAATTGCTTCTTTCATTTGTCTTGTTAAACTATCAAGGTTTTTTTTTTCTTTATTTATGTTTTGCTGCTGATTATCCAGTCAGATGGGCTCATTTTTAGGTATTCATGGTAACTACTCATCAAACATGAAAATATAATATTCACTTACATTTTATAGGACAATATAAAAAATAAAAAGAGAATGAATCTATATGGGACTTCCCTGTTCTCTTACCCTTTCCCCCTTTCATATCCCTGAAAATAAGAGCAAGGAGCTAAAACCTGAGCTCTAACCAAGTTACAGAGAATGCAGTCATAGCAATTTTAATGTAAATGGTTTCAAAGTATGTCTTTGCACATTCCGATGCATAGCAATCCCACCGGAACACATGGAGGTCAGTTCTAATTTATGTCAAGCTGTTGTGGTCACGGAGAGCTGAAAATAAAGCCCAGCAGTTATCATTAACATAAAAGGTTTTTCTTTATTTTTATGGAAAAAAAATAGAAGGGAAAAAAAAAAAAAAAGAGTGAGAGTCTTTGTGGGAGGTCTATGCACAGGGTATTTTCCCTTGATCTAGGAAGTTCTTCCTTAGCAACCCAATGTCCATCTAAATATAAAATATGTTTCTCAATCTTCAAAATAAATTTCTATCAAAACTGGCTGCTAAAGCCCTCTCTCAAGCTCAGCAGATAATAAATACTCTCCCTTGAATATTACTTTCTATAATGCTAGTCACAGAAGATGTCATATTCTATGGCCTGTACATTACATTGCGGTGTTAATTGTGTTAGGGCAAAGAAAAAATCATAAAAACAGCTCAATGAGAGAGTAGCTGATATACAACTTTATGTAAGATAGTAGAATTTTTTAAATTAAATTTGCTTTTACAAAACTTGATAATGATTTGAATTACTTGAGCATCAGTTGACAAGTGAGTGTATCAGTTGTGTAGAGAGGATAACGTCCACTCTGCCTTTAGTGCATAGATTGTCTTCATTATGCACTACATTATGCAAAACTGTCTTATCCTCATCTTTATTATCAGCCTGTGTATGGTAGTTGTACGTCTGTTCATCATTGTTCAGTATAATTCCCCATTGATTAAAATCACTTTGGAAAATTAAAGCCTTTCCTCAAGCTTGGACAAAAATATCTTCAGTTCCTGAAAAGTCTTTTCACTGTGGCAGGAGGTTTTACAAAGTAATTCATATTTATGTTCCTTTCAGAAAAATATTCTTGAGAAATGACATGTACTATGGTACTGGAAACTTTATCTTCCTGTCAGAGCTGATGTGGTAAAGTCAACTGAACAAGATAATAACAGATCTCTTGTAAAGGTGGAAGGTGAGTCAGTGCACAGGGGAAGAAAGATGAAAGAAGCTTTCAATCTCAAATTATTTTGGATCAAGCAGTAGTCTACTAGACAGTCTTAGCTGGCTAATGTGATGCATGCCAGGCCTAAGAATATTGAATATGTAAGTAAAGTTAAATAAGTCTGGAACTGGAACACAGGAAAATACCCCCAAAGACATTGAAACTATGATGCTTTGGTACTAGAAGAAATATTTTCATTTTAAGGATGGTGATTGATTATTGTTAAAGTATATTATCCACGGGATATAATGGAAACAAAAAAAGGAATTAGTAAGTGTGATTTTTCTTTTAATAGTAAAAAGGAAAATCATTAAATACATTGGGGAGATTTAAAAATATCTTAAATAATTAAAACTCTTACTATAGGCATTCTAAATGTTGTATACTTTTGCAAGTAAAGGTTTGTCTTGGAAAGCTTATATGTAAGTTTGGTAAGGTTTCTGAACAAGTGATTTCCTTAATGTTTCCTGACTAATGTGGATAAAATCTAGGAAAAATTGCTGTGGTTAAAGTGGAACAGTATAGGAAATTAGAGCTCTTACTGCACTCTGTTGTGCATTTTCTTGATCAAGAATATACTTCTCCAGTGACCTCATTACTGAAGGCTGTGAGTAGGCTGGTTTCTGACAATTTACCCCAGAAGTCTACAGTTTATTTTTAATTTCTTCTTCCTCTATGGTATTCTCCAGTAAACAGAATTGTTTCCAGAATTTGAGGATATACCCTACCCTTTAAGATAAACCTGCTCTTATTTTTTCCTGATGTAACTTTGAACTTGTTCAAGGAAACTATTCATTTAGAAAACACCTTCAAGTTTTAAATAATCCAAAGACAGTACCATATAGGATCTTACCATCTATATGGATAATAAAAAGCACTGTCTATTCTCAAGGACAAGTTTACTTTTTGGGAAAACTGACAAGCAAAATGAAATATCAACGGCTACAATTAGATGTCTATGAAATGGGTTTTTTGCGGTTAAAGAACTATATGATACTTATATACTGTGTGATTTGTTTCTTTCTGCTTAGAAATGATGTCTTCTTCTATGACTTAGTTTTTATTTTTCTAAATGGTTTTTGTGGTTTTCCCTGTTTCCTAATGATATAGGAGAAAACATTAGTTTTTTGGAGGGAGAGGTTCAATCTTTGTGAACCACTTTTTAAAAATGTTGTTCTTCAACCTGAAGCTGCATAGCTCTTCTTGATGCTTGTAAAGAAAAATGAAATCTGACAGTAATTTTCAAAGCAGCTCATCCAAACTATCCTGAGGAACTCAGTCCAGAGCTGACTCCCAGCAAAACAGCAGCCAGGACAGTGCTGGATTAAAAAGTATGGTAGCAACAAAATCTCCCAAGTTACGACTTTGCATAGAAGAGCCAATCAGGAAAAAGTAAAAAATCATTTATGCAACAGAAGATATGATAAAAAATGTAAGATTTTGTACACTTTCTATCTATCTTATGTGCAGACATATTTTGGAAAGGAAAGTGAGGCACAACCTTTGGATTTCATAAGTCACTAAAATAAGGAGTATTGCCTTGATCTGTACAGAGAAAATTATATTTGTATAATTTTAGTGAAAACTAATACTTTATCTTCTCTGAGTGGAAAATAGAAAGCATATTGTAAAGCTGAGGAAGCACTATTTTTTCCTCTTTTATAAGTTCTTCTTGTCTTTTTCTGAGATGTTTTAAATTAAGTAGAGCATTAGGCCTCTGTGGAAATCTGCAGGCAGTAAAGGTTTAAAGGGTTTTTTTTATATATATTATTTTATTCTTATTCAAATGCTAGTAAACAAATATAAGCATTGACATTTTCTGTCTTGTTTTTGATGTATAACATGAAGGGAAACAGAAGATGGCATGGTCTGTTAGAAGAAATTAAAAGAAAGACTGTGGTTGTTTATGGATCTGATGATTTGGAATTATAACTACACATAATGCTGTGATAAACAAGCACCATGAAGAACGTTTTATTTTCTTATTTGAAAGAAACATTTTGGAAGCAGGTTTTGTATCCTCCCTGTGATGCCTCTGTCTATCTGAACCTATTAATTCTTTGTGTCTATAGAGAGTCGAGACTTAATTCACATTCAATACTTCTAAATAGCCTATTGTCTTCTCCAGATCATTTGACCATTCTCATATTTAAACAGATTCATCTAAAGATATGACATTCTGGGAAAATTTTAGGAAAATCCACAATGGTAAAATTGCCATTATTTCTTCCATATACAAATAATTTGGATTAACAATTTTAACTTCTAAGTACTTAGAATTAAAGCAAAAAATGAGTTAGACCCCTTTCTCCATATTTCAAAATCCCTATGAAACCTAGAATTCAGCCCACAATTCAGAAAAAAAGTATTGCAATTATCTGAACTTTTATCATTAATCTAAAAACCTAAGAACAGAATGGCTTCCTGCAGTGGCAGCAAAAGGTAAAAAGCAATCATTCTATTTCTTGAGAAAACATGAAAATTTCTGTTATTCAAATACTGAGAAAGAAATCAAAGCTAAAGTTAATTGGTAAAGAAATCTGTATGGCACTAGAGAAATCCATCAAGTTTCAGTGTTCAGAGGACTCAGTGAGAAGTGAAAGACGTTTTTCCTTGGTCTATCTGAAAAAGTTGAATGTCTCTCTGCCACATCTCATCTGAATCTCCCAACTACTAAATAAATTAATGTCTTTATAGGCACAGGAGTTTATGTCTCAGTTTGACTAAAGAGCTTGGATACGAATGGGACGTTTTAGTGTTAGAATTTGAAATTTTTAAGAAAATGGTCTGTTCCAAGCTCCTGGAAACTTTGTTTTCTGGATCAACACTTTGTTTATTTTGCTTTATTTTGAAATATTATATTATACAAAGTAGTGGACCTTATTTAATAATGGCCATAACACATGTTTACCATGTTGAATTAGAAATATGTTTCCATTTCAATGTGACTGTTCTTTTCCATGTTCTAATTTCTCTCTGCGAGAGAGGGTATTGTTGGTCATTTAGATGATATGGTTTATGTCTTCTCTTAGATCAGTGACTTAGCCATAGGATTTCATTTTAAAGAGGACTCACAGGTCTACTACTGCCAACAATAAGATGACCTGGTAATATTCAGAGTTCAAAGTTTAATTGCAATAGATCAATCATTACAAAGTTCAAAGAGCATTATTAAGCAAGCTGCATATTTTAGGTCTTGAGGCAATATAGAATTAATTGTCAGGAAAACAGTGGAAGAAGAAAGCACTTTAATCTTCTTGTCTTCAGTGTGACAAATGTCAAATTTCCAAATATGCAACATGATATCATAGCTGCAGCAAGAGTGTCCAGTTTAGACAAGGAGAAGGTGCACAGTCACCGACTGGAGCTTTTTTTAAATTATTAATATTTTGAAGTTACTAAACGATCTAATATTTAAAGGTGCAGTGCCCAAGTTTTCTTCTAAATTTTTTCTGCAAACTCCGAAGGTATTTACTGATAGTGACTCTTTTATTTTTCCTCATGGTCAAGTAAGTGTTCAAGTAAGTGAGTGTTTTAGACTATAAGTTCTCTTTGAAGGTTCATAATAATAATTCATTTTAAGTTAGGAAGGTTGAACAGATCTCAGTATTACAAAACAATGATATTTCTTACAATTAATCACATCTCACACTCCTGGAAATCTTCTGATGCATCTTTAGGCATATTTAGCTGATCAGGCTATATATATGCACGAAACAAAGTTAGTTAGTAAAAGGGATGAGAGCTTAAAGTCTGTAGTTTTGCAATGCAGTGACTTCTGTTGAAAGTGGAAAAATATCATAATAAATGTGATGACATTTTAATCAAACTTTCCCTTGTTTACTTTTTTTTTACTTTGTTTATTTTCTTCATTTTGTGTTAAACAAGCGGTATGGTTTTCTCAGGTAAAAGTCGTGTTAATGATATCCACACAAAATCATTCAGATTCTTGGGTTAAAATAAGAGTTATACACAGTTGTTCCTATGTCTTATGCCATCACATATGGAAATATGAATAATTTTCCAGTCTACTAACAAAGTTTCAACAGCTCTAGTATGTTGACTTTCAAAGAATGATGGAGACAGTCCAAAATAAAGGAATATGAATGATCAGTGATACAGAACACTTCATACCTAAAGTATACTTGAAAAAGCAAAGGTTTTATTATTTGAAATTAAATATAACTAAATCTATGACTTAATCATAATTGGAATTCTGTTGAGAACCTGAATTAATATTCTAATGTATTTTGCAGAAATATATTGGTGACCCTAGTTTTTTTATGTGCAAAACCTGGTACAGATGGAAACTAGAGCATGCAAAATGTAAACAAAACTTTACTCTGAATACAATGACCATGACAAAAGTCAGTGGTCTTCTACTAGTTTTTGTTTCTTAATTGAAAACTTATGTAACTACTGTATTAACACTTTCAGCTATGGAGTAGAATATCTCTGAATAAAATCACAGTGAACTGGTGTAAAACATCTCTGGATTTAGTTTAATCTAGCGTATTTGCCTTCAGATTAAAATGGGCTTTCATCATGCACTACATGTGAGAAAAAAGGTTCAAGAAACAAATAGGTCAATTCGTTGATGACTTCCTTTCAAATGAAATGGGAAATCTGGATTCATATGTCCTTTTAGTCCACTGAGAGCAGTTTAAAGGAAATGGTTCAAAGCAATTTGTTTGACTTCATTTGGAGGCTCAATAGAAGCATGCAGAAGAGAATGTCTTCTCAGACTTTTAGAAGGTTGTAGCAAATCATTCTCTTCTTAAACAATTCTTAAGAGAAAAATACATAGGATCACTGGGTTATGAAGAATGAACTCAAAGGTGACAGATTTATATACGACATGGAACAAAGAGAAACATTCCTAAGTGCTACAGTAAAAATTAACAAACCATGAAAACCAATGGGAGAATGACAATGGTATTTTTGTCCAAGTAATTGACTTCAGGATTGAGTTTATCAGGGCTGTTGTATGGTTTAAAATTACATGTAGTCACAGAATCATAGAATAATTCAGGCTAGAAGGGACCTTCAAGACCATCTAGTTCTGGCATGGGCAAGGATACCTCTTACTAGACCAAATTTCTTGAAGAATCATCCAACCTTTCCTTGACACTTCTATGGAGGGGCATCAACAGTTTCTCTGGGCAATTTGTTCCAGTGCCTCACCATGCTCAAAGTGAATACTTTTTTCCTATTATCTGTCTAAACCTGCTGTTTTCAGTTTAAAGCCATTTCTCATTGTCCTATCATTACATGCTCTTCTAAAAAAGGGCATACCCTTTCCACTTTTCTCATAGGCCAATGAAATCCCCCACATATGTATAAGCTTCCTGCAATAAATGGGACAACAAATAACTGGCTTTTTTTTTTTTCAATGGAAAACATAATTCCTGACTTTCTAATTGAAAGATCTTTGTGAGGATTCTTACTCTTGCTGTATGCTTAAAAACTGTACAATATGAGAATTTGGAAATCTTTCAAAGGCTCTGTCTCTACAAAATCTCTGGGGTGCATTGCATGCTCCATTGTGATGTTTGACCTGATGCTGAGAAGGTCTCACAGGCCACGTGTAGTGTTATAAATACTGGGGGAAATTCCAGTGGCTTGCAAGGAAGACAATGACAGACCCATTGTCAAGGCTGTCCTTTCTTGGCAGTGCATTGGAGGTACAACATACAGGCTATAGAAATGAAGCCAGTTTGCATCTAATCTAAGCTAGGCTATCGTTGTGAAAATTGTTCTCAAGAGCAGCTCATTGTGTCAGTGTAGGTGTGGTTCTTCTTCCCCAGCATATTGTGTCAATCCTTAAGAAGCAGCCACTTATTGGAGAAGCTTTAAACAGTGGTGGATCACGAATGAGCCACTGGAGACATAAAAGGCTGCAAAAGACATTTGCCAAGGTCTGTATTATCATTTAAACAGTAAATATACATTTTTCACAGCACATTGCCCTTAAATTAGTAAAAATCTTGTATCAGCATAATTATCCAAATAGAAGTCAGTAGTCACTATTTCTCTGGAAATACATCTTCAGTTATTTATGTATTTCCTCCACATAGTGTGAAACTACAGTTTGATTTGACTTCTCACAACACCATAAATCAAAACAAACAAACACACAACTATATACCTAAAGGCTGTGAGTGAGAGAAATATACTTTCTTTACTCATGCTCTAGAAGACTAAATGAATTTAAGACTACAATAATTTTAATTAACTTTTAATAATATTTTAAGAGCCCAAACACACATTGGGAAAAATATTCTTCTGACAGTGTTTTTTTTAAACCTGAACTCCACTCATTTCTGAGAAATAACATTCTTAAGTAAGAAATCTTTTCTAGTTGAGTACTCTCTTTAAGCTTCTTTAGGCAGAACATGTTTGCAATAAAATTAGAACCCCACTTCTCCTAAAATTTAGATTTGCAATGGTAAAGTTAGTGTAAAGCTAACTCTAAACTAGTGGTGTGTCTGTAGAAAGTAGTTTAAACGTCTTTATACACTGTATCTGTTGTTTGAAAGTTGTTATTTGAATTATGGCTCATTTCTGCAGTTTAGAAGCTTGTAAAAAAGCCCAAGAAGACCCAAACTCAAACCTGTTTTTGTTTTTGACTCTGATCTAATCATTAATTAGGGTAGTTTGAAGTTTCAGCAGGGCACAGAGAGACCATTTTAGAGAGTGTTTTAAATGCTGTAATTAAATTGTAGGAGCTGTATTCTCAAAAATAAAAATCTTAATGGAAAAAAAAATCTTGCTATAACTATTTGGCCAAGTGCCTTCTTGTTTTACCTCCCATTTTCACAGCTCTGACATGTAGCAGTGCATATTTTAACATAAAATAGCAAGTCTGAAACTCTGACATGCTGTATATTTATTCTTGTGTGAAGTAAAACTTTTTTTTTAATAGTACAGATGATTATATCTATTTTTTTCAAACGAAGTGTTTCTTTTAAAGTGTAAGGTTTATTTTCACACTTCTGATTACCAGAGATGCAGGAAACAGAGTGCTGTACATCAGACATTTAAATCCAGACATTATGCAATCATGATAACAAGGATTAATAAAGATTAATTTAGCTCCCACTTAAAAGCCTTGGTGTTTCAGAAGTACAACTGTCTAGCTTGTATGAGGGGGGAATAATTACGATTTCCTTTTCAAATGTGCCTCTTTGTTGCATGATTTGAAGAATATTTGTGTCAAGCTATTCTCTAGTAATTTTCTTTAAGATATGGCAGTTAAAAACAAAGGACTGTTTAAAAAAACAAACAAAACAAAACAACAAATACTCTGAATGGCTGAATGCAATTTATTAGTTGCATGGAACATGTTTTTTTTTAACTGAAGTGCAAAAATCTTCATTTTCTTCATTGATCAAAACCATAAATGATAAAGACATAATTTCCAAGGGCCTTAATTTAGGAGTTCAGTCTTTTGAAGATGATAGCTATTCATGAATATAATAATTGTGTTCTATTAAAACTACTGTGAAAAATAGGATTCCTGTACAACTGCATACTCTGTGAGAATGTAACAGGTGGCCACAAAAATAGTATTGTGAGGCCTAGGTATACTTGCAAATGGGAACAAAATCCTTCAATTTAAAATCTTCTTCATTTTATCTTTCAACATCATTTCTATGGACTGATTGCTATTACCTATATTATCTATTTTTACGTGTTTTCCATTTCAAAATGATTACTGTAGTATCAATAATCATACTGTAGTATGTATCTTCTCCCCACAAGAGCAATTCTAACATTTATTTTTATTTAAAGCCATTTTGCAGAGATAATCATGTTTCTTATAAGAACAAGAATGAAGAAGTGATCACAGCAACTGCTAGGATTTGAGGTTGGCGGTGTTAAAAAAAATCAGAAACAACAATTGACAAATGAATGTCTCAATAAAAAAAAATTAAAGTAAAAAAACAACCAAGCAAAAAAGTGCTACTCACAAAAGAAAAATGTGTATCAATGGTAGCAAGAGAGAGCCAGGAGGAGCATGGACTACATAAAACATGAAAACAGGATTATAATGTAAAAGAACAAAAGACAAGGCCAGAAATTCACATCCACATCAAGAAGAATCAAATCTGCATTACTAAGACCTGCTTTTTAGTAAAAATTTGACAACTGATCCTAGAGTTGATTCAGGGAATTGAAGCTTCTGCTGCCTGCCAGGAATTGATGAATCTTGCTAAACTACACCTGAGGCTGAAATGGACATAACAGCAGGGAAAATGCTACAGAGCTGAATTGTCAATGGGATAACCAGCACTATGAGGAAAAGTATGACTACACCCAGCTGCAGAAATGGAATCTCAGCTCCTAGGGGCTCAGAAGAGATTTTAATGATTAGAAGCCAGACCATATTTAAGCTACAAGAACAATTTAGGGATACTTTATTATTGAGATGCATGAGCTAAAAAAAGTAATTCTTTTTTAATAGTAGACTCGATCAATGTTCCAGGGTGATAACTTCCTGGACTAAAGATTGAAATTAAGGCCCTGACACTAAGGCATGACAGAAATCAGGGGAGAAAGATACTGAAGAAGGATTTTGAAGATGCTTATGCTGCTTTTGGCTGGGGTAGAGCTAACATTTTTTGCTTGTATAGGTCTGTGTTTTGGATTTGTGCTGAACACAGGGGTGATAATAGAGATGTTTTTGTTGTTGCTGAGCAGGGCTTACACAGAGCCAAAGCCTTTCTGCTTTTCCTACTGCCACACCTATGAGGAAGTTGGGGATACAGGGGAGGTTGGGAGGAGACACAGCCAGGACAGGTGATCCCAACAGACCAAAGGGATATTCCAGACCATGTGACATCACACATGTCGCTGTATAAAGTGGAGGGAAGAAGGAGGAAGGGGGGTCTGATGGTGTTTCTCTTCCCAAGTCACCATTACATGTGATGGGGCTCAGCTCTGCTGGAGATGTCTGAACACCTGCCTCCCCATGAAAAGCAGTGAATTAAATCATTGGTTTTCTTTGTTTGCCTGCGTGGCTGTTGCATCCCCTGTTAAATTGTCCTTATCTCAACCCATGTGTTCTCCATCTTTTACCCTTCTGATTGTCTACCAGATTCTACTGATGGGACAGTGATTGAGCATGGGGCTTGACTGCTGGCTGAGGTCAAACCATGACAGTAGTCCATAAGGTTTGGGTTGTGCTAACAATCTGGATTATTAAAATTAACCATAGGTGTTGAAATTTTACAGCTCACAGTGAAAGGACGACTAATAAGGATTTTTGTTATAAGCTTAGGAAGAAGAAATTGCATACTGTAGTTGTCACACGATGACTATGACATACAGCTGATAATTAATGTGATTCTAAAACATGTGATCTGAATGGGATCTTGTAACAATAAGAATTATTAGTGATATAAAGAAGACCCTCTGTTCTAGGTGAAACTAGTCCTAAAGTGGTTAGCGTATAACACAGCAAACAGTGTCATCTCCTTCCTTTCAAAAAACCCTGTGAATTAAATGGTTGACATTAATCTGGTCCTGTAGTCAGAAACTCTTATGCTTGGCTGGTGCTGGACAGTAAAGGGTGGGAGAGACTCTAAATTAGGGATGATTCTGTCTCTGCTGTATTTTGCCTTAAGGAGAGGTGTTCTGGACAGAAGTTGTATATGGAGGAGTCAGACACCAGCTGAGGCCAGTTACCTACAATCTGAGCTGTGAGTAGATTCTGATGAGGAATAAAGACCCTAGACTTAATTCTTTATGTAGGTAATATTAGAGGGAATTCAATAATATGGTTAAGTTAATCAGCAGTCTCGTGACATCCAACAGAAAAACATCTGGGATTCATTTATTCTGTCTTTTTTTTTGTAGTTGCTCTGCAGTTTTCTTTAAGCACTGTGTTGTTCACTTGCTAAGCATTAGATATTACAAATTCCATCTCTAGAGATAAATACATTATTTTCATAGTAAAAGACAAGTACTGTGAATGTGTGATGTTGAAGACAGAAAAAAATGATGAAAAAATAGTCTGAGTCTAATCTAGTATAAATACTTTTGTATTATTTCTGTATCAGTTCTCTAAACAGGCTTTGTCTATCTGTGTAGTCTGAAAACCTGGTTCATTTAACTGAGTTCAAATAATCTGAATATTTCATTTTTCTTTTAAAATTATATTAAAGTGAAATTACATAAACTTGTATATATGTGTGTGTGTATATAAATCTAATATTTTATATAAGGGAAGCATATTCTTATCCTGATCTCTTGTAGTTCTTGTGTCCTATCTGACAGCTTCATGAGCACTCCAGAGGGACATGTTAGAATGCCACTAGATGTATATGGCTAGTCACATCAAGTTCACTGTCATTGTCTTCAGTTAACTGAGCTGCTTTTTTCCCTTTGATGACATCTCTGGCCTGACTTTTATTTACCAGAAAGCAGCTTTTCAAAACTGGATGGATTTTTGTTCTTGTTGCTTTTTGTAATTTTTAATTATTTTCCTGGGTCAACATATTTTTAACTCCTGAGTAATAAGTATTTGTTATACTTAGTTCTGTATTTCGGGGGTGTGTATAACCCTCTTTCTGTGAACTAATGACAAGAAATTCCAGTGTGAATGTTTATCCATTTCTGTATGCCTGTGACAGTCTGGAAGTACAGACCCTGCTTGATAATGGCTTCAAACTCTCTGTGGCATAAGCGACTAAAAGAAACACAAGCTCTTGTGTTTTTATGAGCCAGTAGCAGCTAGATAAAAGTCCTGGAGTGCTTCAATGCCAATGTTTTTACCACCAATACTTGTTTCCCTAGTTTTAAGTTTAATGTGAGGTTATAAATATACCACTTTAAAATCCCTCTTATAATGGAAGATGGATCCTTAACTGCTCTTGATTTTCTTTAAAATTGTTAGCTTTGTACATGTTGCCAGGAGTTTGGCTATTATGATTACATATTCACAACATTTACTGCAACCAATGGAAAAAGCCCTACTGAACTCCTGGTGACCGGAATGGTATGGTCTTTCCCTATATCTTCTCTTTCATAAATTTAGAGACATCTGCCTATAAATGATAGACTTATTCATCAAAGCTACCTGTCTACAATTTAGAATAGAGCCTACAAAATATTTTAGACATATGGCTTGAAACTGCATATTTTTAAAAAGGAAAGCAAACACCCTCCTCCTCACTTTTAATAAATGTTTCAGGTAATGGGAATTCCACATTTCGGCAGATCATAACATTGTCTACAGGGAAATCACCATTATCATGCTTCTATGACTGGTTCCTGGACTTGATGTAAGAGAGTAGAGACCTGTGGCTACACTGATGCTTTGGGAAGTTCAACACAGGCAGAATAGCCAGTTAGAAGGACCTTAGTTACTGTATGGAACAAATATTTCGTTTGATTTATCTTACTTTCATCCAGTCTATCCTGAAATCCCAGACTTTGGGAAGTAAGTATGAATAGATTTTTTGGACCAGGAAGGAGAAAGTATTTTCATTTCTGCTCATCTGCTGGAAAGAAAAATTACTCTAGATGAAGAGGTCTACATCATTTACAGATAATACACTTTTTAAGCCGCACAAATTTTAACTTGACACTCATTGTAACTAAGAGTCAGTTATGATGATCATAATTAACATTGTAATTACCCAGAATGGGAAAAGCACAGATAAGTGGGCTGTTTAATAGTCATAGTATTAACTACCAAAAAAAAAAAAAAATCATGTCACATGTTTAATTTCAGAGTTTTGGAGGTACTTCTGTTTATGAGGTTACTTCAGTAATCCCTGTTTAGGAAGTGACTGCTGGGTGACATAATATTTTCAGAATAATCACTTTTGAGGCATTATATTTCTCTCATTATTACTTTATAACACTTTAAAGGCAGTCAGAGGTTTGCAATGACTATGAAAATAAGCTCACTGTGAGAAAATCTGACAATTAAGTAGATAAAATGAAGATAGAGGGAAGAGAATTACATGTGACTGAAAACAACTGGGCATATATATGCAATTAAAGACAATATCTGCATAGACATCTATTGCATCCTATCAAGATTACTTCCAGTATCTGACTCTCTGTATGCTGGGTGTCATTTCCTATAATCTGCTCTTCTTTTCAAGCTCTCAAGTTTTTTAAGAATTCACTTTTCTATGTCTTCAAAATAAAAATTAGGAAAAAACAAAACAAGATTCCGTTTTTACTGAAGTGGAAGAAAAGAGAAATTTTATCCTTTTTATTATCAACTGGTAATAGAATTGGATGTCTTAAAAAATGTTAGCCTTGTCATTCATAGACAGATCTTATATATAGCTAGAACAAACCTTTAGATATTTTAGAAGGAAAAATAATGGGAAAAAATAATCAACCTTTATTCATATTCCCTACTGAGTGAGAAAAACATGTTTTTCTCTTTAAAATATTAAGAACAAAAGCTTTTCATTGTGAATGTTTTGGTTATAAAAAGGTATAGTATTTTTTTTTCTTCAGAAAGCTTATACTTTCAAGTATAAAAGAGTATGATTCAAAACAGCAGATTTAATACCCTAAACTCTGAGGTACACAAAATCTGACTTTTGAAGCTTGAATGCATGCCTATAACTAATGTAACAAAGTTACATGCAGAGTTTCTTAGGTTTTGGAATGCATTTTACTTTCCTTTTTTCTTTTCCATCTGATTTTCTGTAGGTCATTTCTCTCTCTTTTGATCTGTGATGTATTTGCTCAGGTGTTTCCCATTTTTACGGCGGTGTCAATTAACTCCCTTAAATTTGCCCCTGTTGCTCTCAAAATGTCTTGATGTTCCCTTTGAAGCTTTCGTCTCCATTAGCCACCATTTTCAGCATCAGAGACTGACCTCTGTGAGAGGAAAGTTTGCTGCCAATAAGCCCTGCCCTGCTAGTGGATGTGTGTTTAGATTAAAGAAATGGAATTATAAAATGAACCTAGAAAGTAGCACTAGTGCAGTCTAAATACTCTAGACAAGAGTCAGGAATGACTCAGATCCACACTTGCCCTTCCAGTATTCAGGAGTGTTTGGGTGTGGGGTTCATATTCCAGTGCAGTAATTAAATTTAGTGTTATGAACATTTACCATTACTTCCCTAGTACATTTTTGAATGAAGAAAGAGGGGCGGGGAAGTAAAAAATAATGAAGACTTTAATTTTAAAGACTTCTAAAAATCCCCAATTCAACCTCTGTAAAACAAAATAGTAGGGAGGAAAACCCGAAAACCAAACATCTTTAGCAAAAGTTTTCTGTAAACAAGTTAAGAGATACATGACTCATTTAGGGCTGGTTTGAGTTTTTTTAACCAACCCATAGAATTTTGGAGTTGGAGAATTGGCATAAAGTTGAGTGCAGTTGTATCTAATCTGATGTTTTCCCCCTGAAATGACCAATGTCTTAGTATCTAGAAAGTTTTACAGATTTTTCTTCTGCCTCAATTTCTCTAACATGACATTTTTATTTCTGAGGTACTGTCATGGTGAACTGTTTACAAACATTAGGTCATACCTGATTGATTGTGGAATATTTCTTATATAAAACATGTCATTTAAATGAGACCATCACCACATTTTTTACAAAATAAATAATATTCCTTTCCTGTCCTACTTTATACTATGAAGCCAGATACATAGATTGCATTGTCTACTGCTATACTTCTTAAGACATAAAAGGTGTGATGTCACATTAAAACCCTCTATGGCACACAACTGTACAGTAAAACATGGCACATATAAAGTGGCACCCTTCAGATTTTATTACTGAGGGGAACAGAAGTCATGTTGTTAAACAGGGAGATTCAGAACAAAGCTCTTCTGTTGTAGTTTTTAGTTCTCTCTAACATACTTGTTGCATGACCTTAACTGTATCACTCATGGCAAAAATTAAGCAGGTCCAGTAGCTTCTCGCTACTAAAAGTCTTGATTCCTAAAACCCTCCTTCTCCTTGCTCTTAACTACAAGATATTGCCATATGCCATGGACCAGCTTTTAGAGCCTTCCATCAGCTGGTTTGACTTCTTGGCCTTGGTCAATATTTGATGCAAATTCAGCCTGAGAGATGGTAGTACAGGCTTGCAGAAGGCACCAGTCAAAGCACATGGGAATAACAATGGCACTCACAACAGATAGGAAATGTGTCTCAAGTTGTGTCTGTTGGGTCCTTCCAGATTTTTTTCTTGCTAATAATCTTTCCAAAGGTCATCCACTAGGTGTCAAAAGTTTGTAGAAGAATGTGACTTCTGAAATAGAATCAGTGATTAATAAATATCTGAAATAACTTTCTCTATCCTGGACTAATCTTATTTAAAATTCTGAAGTATTGACTCTCAAAAAAATTTTAAGATCATTTATCTTAATGTATGGAAGCATCTTTTATTGAGGAAAATAAGTTTATACTCTTAAAAGCTGCATACCCCTCCTTCTGAATACTTAGTTTATCTTGCAGTGTAAGTTAGGTATCACAGAGCCTGTGCTGCGTGTTTAAACGAGTCTGGATTAAAAAGTACAGACAAACCCAAAGCTTTTACACCAGGTATTCATACTTACCTGAAAACAGAGGGAAAAAGGTTTGCATGCCTACCTGACTTCTATTGTAATTCTATTGTAAATTTGACATTTTACTTCGGAATTTTTCCTCAGACCAAGGCAACTGGGATGCAATGTCTGCTTGATGCTCATCATCCTCCCTTCCGTCTAGTCTGAGGATGTGGCTGCCATACTTTACTGTCAAAATGGAGGAATGTAAGGTCCCTTCTTCTTGTACTCTAAATAAAGTCCAATGTCATGGTCTGACTTCCTGACTTTGCCTAAATTTTGTCATGACATTGGAAGAAAGGTTTCTTTTCAGGGAGTTCAACAGACTTTTATGTTTTGGAGCAAAACAGTCAATGTAAATTGGTCACCTGGCAAAGACATGGCTTGTTTGACATTTAAGAGCGAGTAGTTTTAGATTTAACTCAAATTCTCAGGCATATATTTGTTCCATCTCCTGGAATATATTGATATTTTACTGAAACAATAATTAATATTTCCAGAAAATCATAAAATAATTTGGGTTGGAAGGGGTTTCTAAAGGTAATTTAGTCCACATCACTCCTATCCTCATCCTTTTCCCTGGCAAACAACTGTTAGAACTGCTATAAATAGGATATCAGAATAGCCTGTTTCACAGGATAAATAGTGTAACAAAAAGGATAGAAAATATCTGCTGTACAAAAAAGGAACATGTGGGAGAACAGACTGCCAATACCTTTAAAGTAAAGATATCAAAAAATCATCTTGACACTGTTTTCAATTTTACCTTAAAATAAGTAATTTTATTATGTCATAATTTTTAATTGTATTTTTTTCTTTATTTGAACTGCAGTCTTCAAAACTAAATTATATTAATTTAATGGAGATATGTCATTCTACCCTAGTACCAGTGGCAGATTTATGAAGAATGTATTTCGTTTTTGATGAACAGCTCTAGCATATATCTCTTTCTGACAAGGATAAGGTCACCTGTCATAAAGGTGTATTTGCTGTCCAAAAATTGATACGTAAATATTGAAAACTGTGCATTACTTTAAAAGTTAAGATATGTAATAGAGCTTTTGACCTTTACTTTGGTAGAGGTAATACAGATACTATCATCAATGCATTTCTTATTTTCTTAGAATATATGCAACATTTCTATTGGCAAATCATAGATATAAACTTTTGGCAAGCTGATTTTTTAAAAAAAACTTAGACTTTATATTTAGTTTAAACTCTATATTTAATTTGGACTCCGTATTTACATTTAGAATAAGCATACCCCACCATGGTGCTATTTTGCTGGGTTTTTTCACAAGTGAATTGGAAAAAAAAAGGGTTTATTTCCTCAAGAGACAGAGTCTAGGACCTCAAGTCAATATTGAAAATTCAGGAAAACTCCATATGCAGGAGTCTTAAATATGCAGGGCTTTTATTTAATTGTGTTGGGTTTTTTGAAGTTGAACAGAGCGGATCTGAGCTACACAACACAATGAATACGTAGGTTGGAAAATGTAAATAACATTTACCTAAAATAAGAAGACACGGTAAAAGTATTAAAAGACAAATTTAAATTTGATAAAATGAGATGTCTGTTTTAGCCTTTATTATTTTCTAACTCAAGTTATCATTAGACTTAGGATAAGACTGATGGAAAAGAGTGGAAACTTGTATAGAAAATAGGATCACTCATACTCTACTTTAGACTTAAAACTTTGGAAGGAATAGAAACCTCTTTTTCAGGAACTGAGGTAACTCAGTTTTGTGGCTAGGAAGAAATTTCCTGTAAATATCATGTTCCCTACACTTGTTACCTGTGGGTTTTCTTTTATTTTTACTATTAATACACTCTAGGAAATGAATGTCAGATTAAAAGGACCTCTGTTTTAATCCTCTTTATGGTGAACAATCATAATGCCTATGGTTCTGTTTTTTCTGTACAGCTGAAATAAGGAAAGGTTACTATTGGTTTTATTGAAAGTAGGACAGAATTTCAAATAAGCATATAGAAAATTTAGAACTACTTCCCAGATGCAGAGACTTCCTATATTTAGATATTCCCTTGGCATTATCACATTGTTCTGTTTTAATACTGACAATTTCAAATCAAATTTGATTCATTATGTATAACACAAAAAATTCCCAGTGTTATTTCTCAAAAACTCAAAGGGAAAAAAACTTCAGTCATCAATACAAAAAAGTTATTATGAAAAATCTTTTTGTTCCATACATGAAGTGACTATGGGAAAAGGTGCTTAAGATTCTAGGACATGGTCATCAGCTTGATCATCTCACTAACATGCAGATGCAGGCAATGTCATTCCTCTTTACTCTTTCCTTTGAATTCATCTTGGAGATGGAGAATTATTTAAAGAACAGGTGGAGCAGTTCACCTTTGTAAGAGATTCATCGCTGTTCAGACTCTATGCAGAAAATTACTACAAAGAGGGTAAAAAAGGGGGGCGTGTCTGAGGAGGAATTTATTATTTATCATTAGGATCATGTTTGGATTAAGTACAAGGGTAATATTGGGAAGAGGGACCAAAGCCCTATATCTCCTACATATTGCATTAATTAATTAAGTAAACCCCAGTCTGGAATGAATCATTGTCCCAGAGGGTCACTTTTATTTTTTAACTAGCCTTGACATAAAATAATAAATAATAATATCAATAATATCAATAATAACAATAACAACAACAATAATAATAATTTTGAAGTGGTAAGTAGATGAATGTCCATCAGATAGCAATACTTAACTTTCTACATTTACATAGCTGCTTAAAATTAGATTACTAAGGAAACATTTCAGGATATATGAAGTGAAGGATATTGATTCATACAGATTTTTCAGGCTTTGTTGCACAAGTAGACTTAGTGCTGAAAATGGTGATGCTATTAGAGAATTCTCGTAGAGTGAAGAAGCCTGTGCAAGTGGGAGTGACCAACACTGGCAGCAATTAGTATAGGGGAACCTTTAATAATTTAGAAACACAAATAATTTAGGTCTGGAGACTGTCTGGCATCCCAAACACTTTAAAAGATATATTTTTGAAGTTATATCCTTTAATCCTGATAGATTTCTTTAGAAATATGCATGAGGTCATGCTTTCAAATGCCTTTATATGGGCAAATTTTAGTTACTCTGGTGTTTCAATGTTCTTCTGGTTTCTGTCAGCTTATCAAGAGCCATTGTCATCATGGAAAGAAGAATCTAGTCAAGTAAACAAATAATGCAAGTAATTTTATGACTGGTTCATATAAATTCTGGATATTCCAACACAGGACAGAGGTGTACGCATAAGGATGCATGTACTACCTTCAGATAACTTGTGCCTCTAAACACCCATTGTTGGATCTGATTGTTTCCAATTCTCTGCCTTTGATTTCTTCACAGTAGCAAATCTGAGAAGCAGTCATTCCTTGGATATCTTTGCTATCCTTCATGCTTTAGATGGGTTGAAGAGAATGTTCAGCAGGTTTGATCCTTCAGCAGGAGTTTTGATATTTATCTTTTTGAACTCTGTGCAACCACAAATACATTTTCAGTCTCCATTGCTATTGTCTATAATTAGGCTAGAGGTATGGACTAAAAAGAAGAGCTAAAGGCAGCAGCAATGCAAAGAGTAATTGGAAATACCTGATTAATGTCACAAAGAATGTCATATAACAACTGACGGAAAATAACTCAACTAAAAGCCAGTAAAAGTGCCACAATTTCTGGACATTTGTAGGTATCCAATATACTTTCACATAAAAGTTTACAGTTGTATTAAACTCCAGCAGTGAATGAATTTAGCTACTTTATGTCACAGCAGCGGCATTTATCTGAAACCAATGAATGTATTCTAGAATAGAAACTTGCTTGCCTGAAGTTTCTCCTTTACTTTTATTGGTTATGTTACAATCTTGTGTTTCATTTTTATTTATGGCCATAAGGTTTTGATTGTGGGTTTTCTCTTTTTTTCTTTGCTTTTTTCTTTTTAAACCCCAAAATATTTATATATCAAAAGAAAAATTAATTGGTTACTGAAAAAAACACTCTACTTAATTTGAAGTATCATCAAGATCCATTTTAACTGGTTATTGGTCATCAGAAATAGCTAATTATCTATTCTAGTTAAATATTCGGTTTCATTAAATACTCCCTATTAGTTCATAACATAAAAGAAGGGGGAAAAGGGCAGTTTTTATTGACAAGACTTTGAAGATAAAAATATTTACTAACCATTCAATCCCCAAAAGAAAGGGATCTAAATGAAATCTAAACTGGTCTGCACTAATGAACATTAACAAATCCAGACGTCTTTATCTTTTTATGGAAACAGACTCTTTAATTCCAGCTGAACCAGCACATCAGCCAAAAGTGTTCCAGTGATGTTTATTACTTCTCTTGCAGCATTTACTGGGTTAATTAAAAAAACCCTAAATACAAACCAACAGAAGCCAAAAAACCTAGTTGCAATGAAAAACTTTAGGTCCTAATTCCATCTGGTTTAAATGCGTGTTGCTAGTTACACAAAGAATCAAAAGGCTGCTAAAACTCCAGCTATGACCCCTATTACACTATCTGCAAAATAAATGATCCAGACTTATTTGAACAAAGAATATGCTTGTGCTTTCTCCTTTATTAATTCAGAAGCTGCCACAATATGCACCATGATGACAGATTTTCTGATTCTAGCCTCAAATAACAATCTTTTCACTGATTATGATAGCAGCAAATCTCATTTTACCAGCTAAGAATACTATTCTATAAATTGTGAACTATGGAGATGCTAAGAAGAAAGAAGTCCAAATATACCAGAATAAATTCTTGGAAGAATCCCTTCTATAACACGATAGTAACTGTAAAACACTTCAAGATTTTCTGAAAGGTGCAGATAGGGATTAGATTCTTAATTAAATTAAACATTAAGACAAGATGCAAGAATCTTGATAAAAACAGGCATAAATGAACAATACTTAAGGAGCTGGTGGAAGTGTTCACCCACCACTTTCCGTCATTTACAGACAGTCCTGGCTCACTGGGTAGGTCCCAGTTGATTGGAGCTTAGCAAAGGTGAGACCAATGTACAGGAAGGGTCAGAAGAAGGATCTGGTGAACTACAGGCCTATCAACCTGATCTTGGTTCCAGAAAGGTCATGGAGCAGCTTGAGTGCCATCACAGGCTGGTACATGACAACCAAGGGATCAGCCAGCAGAGGTTTAGAGAAGGCAGGTCCTCTTTGACCAACCTGATCTCATAGTATGACCAGGTGACCTGCTTAGCGAATGGCGCAATAGTTATGGATGTTGACTGCCTGGAATTTAGCAAAGATTTTGACAGGGTCTCCTATAACATTCTCCTGGAGAAGCTGGTTGCATGTGTCTTGGATGGGTGCACTATTCACTGGGTTAAAACTGGCTGGATGGCTGAGGGCACAGAGTTGTGTGACTGGAGTTATTTCCAGCTGGAGCTGGTCACCTGTGGTGTTCCCCAGGGCTCAACACTGGAGCCAATCCTGTTTCATATTTTAATTGATGATCTGGATGAGAGGATCAAGTACACTCTCTTTCAGTTTGGAAGCAATACCAAGTTGGACTGGAGTATTGATCTGCTGGAAGTCAGAAAGGCTCTGCAGAGGGATCTGGACAGGCCGGATCAATGGGTCGTGGCCAGTGCTACAAGGTTCAACAAGACCAAAGTACCAGATTCTACACTTGGATCACGACCCAATACAGTCCTCCAGGCTGGAGGAAGGGTGTCTGGGAATCTGCCCAGTGGAAAAGGACCTGAGTGTTCTGGTCAACAGCCACTGAATGTGAGCCAGTGTGTGCCCAGGTGGCCAAGAAGGCCAAAGGTATTCAGATCTTTATCAGAAATAGTGTGGCAAAGAGGACTACAGCCATGATCATCCCCTCGTACTCAGCACTGGTGAGGCCATACATTGAATCCTGTGCTCAGTTTTGGGCTTCTCAGTACAAAAAAAGACAGCTTATTGCTCTCTACAACCACCTGAAAGGAAGTTTCGGTAAGGTGAGATGTTCTGCCAAACAACAAGTGATAGGACAAGAGTAAATTTCCTCAAGTTGCACCAGGGAATATTTGGATTGGATATTATGAAAAATTTCTTCCCTGAGAAAGTTTTCAAATGTTGAAACAGATTGCCCAGGTGGATTCAGCATCTTTGGAAGTGTTTAAATTACATTTAGATGTGGCACCTAGGGACATGGCTTATTGGTAAATATGCTAGGTTAATGCTTGAACTCAATGGTCTGAAAGGTCTTTTCCAACCCTAACAATGCTATGATTCTATGAACTGCAGGACCTGCAGTTTGCCTCAATAGTATAAAAACATACAATATCCTGAAGGCAATCATAGCATGCAAAATTATTTTGAAATATTGACTGCTGACATTAATGAATATAAGTGTTGTCCACTAAATGTTGTTCTGTGTTGAAGCTAAAATGCATATTTCACAGTAAGGAAATTGGCATCCAACAGTGATTTAAGCTCTTAGTTCTAAAGATTCTTATGAAAAGTAAAGTAAAACTTCAGATCACCTCTGCTGGCAAACGTAACCCTTTTTTTTCTAGCAAAAAAACCTGAAATATTTTATAACTGCTAACACTAAGCCCAAGGTATCTAATATTATATAACACTTATGTAAATCTATCTCATGCCCAATTAACATAGAGTAGCTGAGATTTTGTTGTGACTGCCTGAAAGTGACTTAAACATCCATGGGCTGAAAAGACTGCATCTGAACAAAAATGAATTTTGTACAAATATCTTCCATTTGGTAATATTTAGTTATTTTTAATTACGACAGTGTTTTTTCAAGGATTTTTGTCCCTCCGTCTTCTCTATGTCTGTTAGCAGTAGCATATCTAATTAAATTATCCATTTTTTATGTTTCAAAGCATTCCTTAGTGTATCAGTAAAAGGGGTGGATTTCCTGTTCACCACAAGAAAAATCCCAAATGTGTTTTAATATTTTCTGGAAGCTCCACATCTTTCCATGTGCCATATTTTTAACACAAGTAATTTAATTATCTCTGCTCTCTTATCTAAGTACATATCAAGAAAATATTTTGAATTTTTGACTGCAGCTTTAGTAGACACTACATTGTGTCAGTGCTTGAGACCACAAAATACCTACTGTGTTTTGTTGGTAGAATAAGGCCTCTATCATCTTTCTGTCTAATGCAAAGCCTTCACTCAGAGCTCTGTATGACATCTAGGATCCATGTTAAATGTCTGTTAATAACACTGAATGTCCTCTGGCTGACCCACTCCTTCCCTTGAACTCAATATTCTTCCACAAACACTGTGCATGAACATTTTCTAATGAACAGAAAAACAGTTGGAAGATGGGAAGAGCGGAGGGTTTTCACACAAAGGTACAAAGAGAAATGCTCTCTTCTGTGCGTACTTTCCTAAGAAAACTTGGTGCTTCAAGTATACAACCAATAAGACCAATTGAAAATTTCCAAAATACATTTCAGTAGAAAATTGAAGTTTTGCACAGTAAGGCTCCTCTAAAATTAAAAATACGTCATTTCAACAGAGCTTGCAAAAAATAACTTTAAATCCCCTCAAACTCAGACCTAACGAATCCTGCTATGTCTATTTTAGATTTTAATTTTAAAATTACGTTCTTGACAACAAAGGGAAATTCAGAGCAATGCAAAAAATAAAATTTTATTAACTACAATAAATATGTGTACGTATCCACAAAAAATTTAAAACCAATAAGCTCTTGCACAATTTTTCATTAAATGGAATACAACATTAGGAAAGATTGTAAATATATAAGCAACTGATTTTATACTTTCCAATCAGGCACATGAGGTCCAAATATAACATGATATGAACATTTACTACTAGGAAGATAAACAGTTGAAAAACCTGATATTTGCAGGTCACAGGCAATATAATTCTTTATATAACTGTTGTTACATGTTGTGAATGGCCAGATGAAGAAAAATCAAAATTAGGAATGGCTGGATGAGAGAAGTTTTCTAATTAAATCTCTAATTTTCAGTTTCATAACAAGAAGATCTGGATAGGAAATACTACCAGAATTAAACCCAAACCTAGAGATAAACCTATTTGAGGGGGAGGAGTTACTTTATCACTTCATCTTTCCTATTTTTCTTTTTATCTTGAGGTAAGGAGGAAGTCAGTTCAGGAACTTATATCAAGACTGGTTTTATGTTACAATAATTATCACCGTGACCATTCTCTTCACTGTTTTCATCATGTGTTTCAGAGTAAAAAGCCTGTTTTGATTATTTTTTATTTTTATATGCTTTTTAAAAAAAACCTCCCTTTGATTTATTGGTGACACATAAGTCCTGCACCAGAAACGAGCAACATTTCTTTGAAGCACTGACATTTGTGTTTAATACAAACATATTGTTATAGCATTTTCTGACCACAGAGCTTAGTTCCTGTAGAGAATACGTGTGGCAACACTTGGATTGGAGAGACATTATCCAACATTATTTGTGTGTGACTGATTTTTAATTGCAGAATTAGCTGGAGTATGAAGATAGCTGCTGTGAAATAAAAGAATTTGCTAGTCAATGTATATTGCGTAGCACTGCTGTTTCTCAAAGTTTTATATGAGTTTGCTTCAGAATGAAATTAGCATGTAAAAAGAAGATTTACATTTCCATTAGCACTATTTGTATCACACACTTATCCTTAAGAAGTACATAAACCATCTAAATGTGTCAGTTTAAATACTTTCATGGCTTTCACTAAATTTTCCTGACCTGCTGTTTTCACTACATTTGCCAGTGGCTTATTATGTGGTACTATATAAGAGAATGCTGAATTCAAATGATCTACACCCTATTGAAATGTTTACACTATTTTCTTTATAAAGAGACACATGCTACTGAAGATCATGAAGATTCTTCATTTTTTACCATTTTGGCACTACAAATCTATGAGTTCTTACACTATTTTTGTTTTCTTTATCAAAGAAATAAAAAGTACAGTACCCAATTTTTCTTCTTGGTTACTTGTGACACCCAGAAATCATGACCGGAGACACACTGAGGCTATAAAAACTCACCAAAACCACTCATTTCAAATTGAAATTCTTCAATAATCTAGATTTTTCACTTCAACATCACTATTTATTCTCAGAGACTGTGATAATTAATTGGGCAAAGATAAAAACTCATTAGGAATTTTCTGGAAACAGTTTAAGGGACAAGATAAAAATTTTGCACATATTATAGCTGAACTTTATTGTGTGAGAGAAACTACTGGACCAGAGGAAAGAAGAATTAAATAAGGATAATTTTTATTTACTGGCATTTGAGCAATCAGTAGAAATTTGCAGTATAGTGAATTTTCTGATGCCTGTAATAATGTAGTAAAATTGCTTCTTGACTAGGTGGTATTCATTTTATAGAAAGTGACAGCTCAACTAGTGGCAGAACTGTCAAGAAATAGAGCCATGGAAGAAAGTATTGGTGCTGACCTACAGTCACCAACAAGTACTTGATTGACTTAGCCTTCTTTATTGCTCCTGTTAGACAGCTCTTCAGCTGTCTGGCATGTGAAAACTGTGAAGACTAAGATTTAAAGGCATACAGCCTGAAGGAAACAGATATTTCTTTCCATTTTTGAGAGTGAGAAGACAATCTAGGTTCTTATACAAGACTGCAAGAAGATGTTTTCATTCTGCACTAGTCCTATCTGAGAAACTTTTTCCTGATGGTATTGATTTGAGTTTATAGTTTTATTATTGAGAAGGATGCGAAGAGTTAAGGAGTCTTCTTCTGGGTAAAGCACGTGCCTTATAAGGTTCTCCTATAAATAAGTTATACTGTCAGAGGTGCAAAGATTTTCCTTCTCTGAAACATAGTGCAATGTTTTGGAAGCATCATGTTTGTTTGTCTGTGAAGTATCGTTGTAATAAAGACCTCCAAGATCTAACCTTTGATGAACTGCCACCTCGTCAGGTAAACCTTGGCACCAAAGTACCATATCCAATAATTGCTTGAATGCTTCCGGGGATTCTGACTCCACCCCTTTCATGATAGTCCATTGCAATGATTCACAACACTTGATGAAATTTTTCCTGATATCTAACCTGAATTGCCTCCGGCACAGTTTGAGGTAATTTCCTCTTATCCTATCATTGGTTGCCTGGGATAAGGGGCTTACTCCCACCTCACTCCAACCTCCTTGCAGGTGGTAGCAGAGAGTGGTAAGATCACCCCTGAGCCTCCTTTTCTCCAGGCTAAACATCCCCATCTGCTCCTCACAAGACTTGTGCTCCAGATCCTTCACCAGCTCTGCTGCCCTTCTCTGGACTCCCTCCAGCCCCTCAATGTCTTCTTGTAGTGAGAGGCACAGAACTGAACACAGGGTTTGAGCTGTTGCCTCGCCAGTGCCAAGTACAGCGGGATAATCACTGTCCTGGTCCTGCTGGCCACACTATTGCTGATACAGGCCAGGATGGGACTGGCCTTCTTGGCCATCTGGCCATACACTGATAGCTCATGTTCAGCCACTGTTGCAAATCATCCCCAGGTCCTTTTTTGCTGGGTCACTTTCCTGCCACTCTGCCCCCAGCTCTGCTCCAGGGGGTTGTTGTGACAAAATTGCAGGACCTATTTTTTTCCCTAATTCTGCCTTTATTATTCAACACTGTTTTGATAACTGTCATTTGATATTGGTTACAATTTTTATATGGGTTGTACAAAAGACATTTTCATTCATAGCCATGTTTTTTTGTTTTACCAGAGTACAGTATAGTTTATTATTGCTGGATAAAAGCCTATATGATCCTCAAGATTTCTATGCTGCCTTTTGCAATTCCCATAGAGTGTATTATCTGATATTAGTCTCATTTCATATAATCCTTACTATGGGACATTCTTTCATCACAAAGATTACTTTATTCAGTCATAACAGAAGTGGCTTACATTTAGCAGGACAAAATTAAAGACTTCAATGAAAAAAACAGGCCTAATCAGGTAAGCCTAGAAGTTTTCAGTTTTTTGAAAATCAAGCACTGTTCAACCAGACAATTCTATCCTTCCTTCTCAGAGAAAACTATAACACTCATATCTTTTGATAATCAGGCTTGTTGAGAACAAAACTTTTATCTGGAGACAGGGAAACAAAAAAAAAAAAAAAATTATAGACCTTCAAGCCTTTAATTACACGACATTCTATGGAGAAAAAGAGTGGAATGTGTTAGAAATAACTACAATTTGGAAAGATAACATCCAAAACGGGAGAAGACGGAAAGCTTTATACCTAAACCTTTATACCTAATAGAAAGGTATTTTCCAACCAGATAAATAAATAGAATACTGGAACATGTGTGCCTTTCTTTTTTTTAACAAAAAGAGATACTCTTGAGAATGGAAAGGTTTGTATACAAAAAATACTGTGATGATGTTTCCTGTGAGCTACATTTTTTTGAAATAAGCTTTTACCACTTTATATTTAATTATGCATGTTAATTTCTGAACTATAAATAATATTGTATATTGGATTAATAATTTTTTATCATGCTTTGATGTCCTTCTGATGAACAGAAATAGGGGGAAGAACAATAGTGAAAAATGTTGGATGAATTGAGAAGGAATGTGGAAATTTATAACTACAACTTAGGAAAAGGGTAATACTTCAGATTTCTAATTAGTATAATCAGAGGTGAATAAAAGTCATATCTGTTTTGTAACAATATAAATAGGACTTTCAGTGTACAAAAATGGTGGTTTTGGTAACTATCTAGTGCAAAATTTCTACATATCTATAATTCATAATTATGAATTATGTAACTCACACTGAAGATGTAGTGACAGGATTTCAGTGAACATGTAAATTCTTTAACAACATTTTTTACCCAGCGCTTAATTGATTATTACAGAATGCCTCCAGGGAGACATATTTGTAATTCACAAAGGACAGGGGATAATTAGTTTCTTCTGAATCAACTCTTTTCTGTCCCCATACTGTTTCAACTGTGCAACTTATTTCCCATTTTTGGGAGGAAGGCAGGAAGAGGCAGGAACTCCTTTGGAAAGAACAGGGACCACCTTTCCCACTGCAGAATGATTTGATGCTAGTGGAGTGATGCCAGCTTTAAGGTAAACTAGACAGCTCAAAAAATCTCCTCTTATATAATGTCTGAAGCCTGTGTTTAATTCTACTATTCAATTATTTTTGAGCACTTTTGTTAGTTTGCAGTGTATTTGTTTTCTCCTTGCAATTGCCCTGAGAGGAACTGCTAGACCAATTAATTTTCATAATAAACTATTTCTTCAGCTTCCTTTCAATTTTTTTAAATATAAGTACAGCCAATTAGTGTTCTGAAATTACTTCAAAAGACATATTTTGTCAATTTTTATACTTTTAAGAAAGATTTAGCATTTTTGTCTGTTTCAGTGACAATTTCTAAATAGGGGCAGGTCATCAGTAAGAGATATCATCAGCTCCTCCTTTTGGACAGATGGCTAAAATGAGCATCTGAAAATATTTTTTCTGCTGGAAAGTGAACCCTCTAAAATGCTTAAAAAGTAGATCAAATTTGTATATCCGGAGCACTGAGACATAGAAACAAAGCTGAAACAAAGAAACAAATGAAAGATAACAACATACATATAAACAAAATATTATAAACAAAATATCATTAATGTTTTTCAAGGTGAAAAGACTTTTAACCACTTCATCTGAGTGCTTCCGTAAGAGGAGTTCAGCAAAACATTTCTATTATCACCTGCATGAGTTTGCAGAAGCATCAGTCAGCCTTAGTGGATGTGCCCAGTCTATCATTTAAAACTTCTAATGAGGGAGACTGCACTGTTTTTAATTTGCTCTGGTAGCTAATTATTAGGCCTGGCTGAAGTTTTTTGATTAAAACAGATTTGACAGGCTCTTGGATTTTCCACTCAATTAAATACTTTGAGAAACATTTACTTCAGCCAAATGTCTCCCCACCCCCTTTCCCCAATGTGGATTTAATTTTTTTTCCTACAGAACTGTCTAGAAAAAGTCATGCAACCTTCTTTATTTTGTTTCTAATCTAACATTTTTAGAGTCGGATTTCAATCTCCGGCTTCCTTGGTATGTTTTTCTATCATGAGTCCTCTCTCACTTTAATGTATTTAAATTTTGTCTGCTCCTTTCATCTTTCAGTAAAACATCAGCATTCTTACAAGTCAAAGCAGACAGGTCAATCTTAAATGTGAGACAAGAATGCAGAGCCCAGATTCTGAAACAAAAATTATTCATAAAAAAATTATTAATAACCACTAGATGCTAAAGAGGGAAACAGAGGCAGCTTTTACCTGAAATCAGAGAACACCTGGAGAGGTCCAAATGAAAACACAGTTGGAGCAAGAAAGATTAAGGACAGCAGAAGGAGTTTTAGGAATTAAAAGTGACAGAAGAGATTAAGAGGATGCAGGCAGAGTTTTAGGATGTAATAGTGAATATATGAAATGTCAACAAATCTGTGAAAAGTTGTAAGGAAGAGGATACAATGATAATGTGGTAAATAATAACAATTCAGGTAAAAAACCCTCTAAGAGTTAATAAAATGGTATTGAAATATTATTTTCCTACATGCCAAGGCATTGATTACTGCTCCTTAGATCTTTATCAGATGATATTATGGGCAGATATTTTTTAGGGTTAAACTGAAGGTGAAGTGGAGTGATCACATGGTTAATCAACTGGCCACTTGCAGGAGACACTATCCTGTTGTATGTACAGTCCCTTGGAGAGGGAGAAATAAGTACTGGAACAATTACTGATGTTTTATTATGGAAAATAAGGATATTTTAAGACTGAAAGAAAAAAAGGAGGCACTGGAAAGTGTATTTTGAAACCTATTTTACACTCGAAACTACTAATAATCATGGGTGTAGAAGGTTTAGCAAGACAGTGCTGATTGGGAGCCTGTGAGAAGTTTTAGAATGTGGATTTGCTTCTTCAAAAACCTCTTCCCATCACAACTATCTTAGCAGGAGAACCACAGTCAGGGTTCAGAAGTTGAGAAAAGTGACCATGTAAAGGCCCTTGAGTTCCTGCAAATAATCACAGGACACATTTTCATGGACAGCTGCAGATTGACCAAAGGTGTCTGGAAGCACTTCTGGTTTGGTACCTGTTTTACTCCAATTCTATGCCTAGATTATTTTGTCTAGATCTTGTAAGACATATTTCCTTATGTTCCAGTGAACTGAACTACTGACTAAAATAATAAAGCTATTAGCTAATTAGCTATTAGCTATTTTTCTAGCCCATCTAAAACAGAAACAGGAAACAAACTTATTGAATGGTAATAGGTATCCATAACAAAGTCAATATAGAAGTGAAGCAAAAACCCAAAAGGCATATAAAATTTTTTTGGGGTAATATATATGAAAATATGGATATAACTTACTTATGCTACTTTTATATAATTAATCATGTAAGAGGCATTCATATATTACAATCTTTTTGCCATTATAAATTCTAAGTGACCTACACTTTGAAGGTTACAAATTTCTATTTATTATTAATTTTAAGTTAAAGGAATTTGCATAATATGATTGGATAGCAGGTTTTTTTTTTTTTTTAATAAAGGTTAATAATGATACCTTACAATGGACATGTCTGTTGGCTGGGTGGAAGTTTCTGGCTGTTTCCATTTAATTCAGACACTGAATCATCTCTGAAGAACACTAATTTTATCATAATAAACTCATACCAGTGTTTCTTTACATGGAACATTATTTTTCTTTTTACAGAGGCAATATTTAAAACACAATTAATTAGCTTAAGTATGTGATTTTGTAAATATAATAGTTCAAGCATGTTGTTGAAGAATGAAGTTTTGAAGCTTTTTCCTTCAACATAATTTGAAGTAGGATTGACATAGTGGAATTTATCTTACTAAAGGATTACATCTTCATGTGTTGATGATGCATATTTGGTAGTCTCCTGATGCTGTTAGAGAGGATGGCAAAAATTATAAACACTTGTAGAAAACACAATTCACTCCAAGTAAATGCCTAGTATGTGTCAGATGAAGTAGTATATATGATATAAAATACATAGTAATGTTGTGAATTCTATTTACTTTGTGAAGACTCTAGTGTGTCAGATGTAGAAAATCAGATTTAATCTCATTAATTCACTGAACAGATGTGCAAATGATATGTTAATTTGACCATCAAATCTGATCACCCTCCCTGGCACTTAAGAAATATTGTTTCAAAGCAAATTAAAATTAAATAAATAAACAAAATAACAGCATTGCCAAATAAAGAAACAACCAGGGAATAAGATCTCAGTTCTGTTTCCACTTCTCCTGAGGAAATAACCAAGAAGTATGCAGAAGTAATGCCAAGAATTACCAATAAAGAATTCTAGAAAACCTTGTTTAATTGAGAAAAATGAATGAAGTGGTGAGTAGCTAGAAAACCATAATGGAGGTTTACTATTGCTCTTTGCTTTACCATATTTACCCTCAGCAAGCATTTCTAAATATTGTGGTCCAAATTTAGTAAAATGAACCCAGAATCCATGATAACAATACATCCACCAATAACAAAGTCTCCTTTGTCCTTTCATTTAAGTTATCCCAGTTTAAAAGATCATCAGATAACAAAATACCACACACCACAAATTCAAATAAAGTCTTGTATATTAAAGTAAGCCAAGTCCTTAGGAATTTCTGTTCCACATAGTGATAATGTACTAATTAAGTAAGTAACAAGTCCAAGCCGTTTTACAGAGAAATAAATCTTGGAAACTATGAGCTGATAGTTATAAAAATGACTAAAAGCTTTTAGCTATGCAACTGCCCATCAAAAAACAGAGTTTGGTGTGAAAACTGAAAACACTCTGAACTTCACTTCTTTGAAATGGACCTCCAAACAAAATTAGCTGTTTAGTCTCATTTTCAAATTTGATGTATTGATATAGCTGAAATCAGGCAAAAATGACAGATATGGTCAAGCTCAGGCATATTATAAATTGCCTTCCAGTAAAGTCAGAAATTTTAGCAGCTAGGCTTTCAACGTTTCAGAGCAGAGCAGTATAGAAGACCACAGAATATGGCACACTTGGTAAAATGCACAAAAGACGGTAATTTAGATCAGTGAACTTGGTAGAGAGACACCCATTTTTGTTCTGTACTCTCTCATTATCTTTGCATGTGGCCTTGTTAAACCAGTGCCTCTCACTCTCATCCAGTTTTAAGTGCAAATAGGAACAGTAATATTTTCTTGATACCACATCCCGTCATCTCCTAAAATCCTACTTTTTAGCTATGCTGACAGAGTTAAAACAGCAGAATGTCACCTATATGGATGGACTTTACTGTTAAAATAGTGTTTTATGTAGTTATAATCTGCTTCCATTCAAGGATAGCACAGTATATAAATGTAAAATACCTTCTTGCAAAGATAACTACATGCGTCCCTCAGCATGCATCAGGTGTTTATCAGTGGTATTCCATATTCTTTTGTCAAGTGTGGCTCCAGAAGTGCTTAAAAGCCCAGCAGACTGCCAGTGTTGCATGCCAGCAAGTCATCCTCAGGACTGCCTCTGGATAATGATACTCCCAGAGTGGAATGGTGGGACAATGACCCAACAGTGCCCATTACTCTCCAGTGCTGGTGTCTTTCGAAATTTGTGAGCCTGATGTTTTTAGCTCTTATCACCTTTCTGTGTCACACAACTTCGAGAAAAAACTAATACTTACATTTTTGTCCTTCCTAGGATTTCTGGGATTTTTCTGTCTAAGCTTTGATATTTCCTACCTCAGAGGAGGAAGGGATTTGTATGCAGCTTAAATCTAATATGGCAGTGATCAAATATACTACATCTCTGGAGACTGCAGTTTAGCACACTTCCATAAAATCTCTAATAATCCAGCCTACTGATGTACAATATGACCATTTTTGTAGGAAAGTGCCCCACATTTACCAAATGAAAACAGTATATATATTACCTACCTACTTAAATTGTTTGGCTTTGGGATGTCAGGATTTCAGGCTTTTACAGCTAAAGAAAGGTATAGCTCCTAGAAGTTCTCATAAACAAAATCTGAATTTTATCACTAAGTCTCCCATCCACATTTCTTTTTTTTTTTTTTTTTCCAAAGAACCATTGTTTTGTTTTAGGTACAAATTACAGAATAATTCTCTTTTTTAAATAGAAATAACCTGCATATAATAAAAGAAGGCAAGTAACATTGCAAATTACTTACTTCGATAAAACCGGATGAAGAAATGATAGGATTTAGTATAGTGTATGTTGATAGAAATGAAGCATAATTCCCAGATCAAAAGTTTAGACTAAATGCAACTGCTAAAATGAGCAATACCTTTACATCCATAGCAATATGTTATATTTGACATGACTAAGATAATAAAAACAAAGAAAAAGAGAGCAACTAAATGGGTAGATTATACCAAGTCTTCATCTAAGAATAATTATTCTAATAATTATTTGGCTTAGTCAGCCAGACATGATTTAAATTCTAAGTTGTCTTTTTTTTTTTTTT